>JACGWO010000008.1:33287196-33887196 GCA_034509735.1 Sesamum alatum
GTGGGACGTTCTCAATCCAAAGTGGACTTTTGGGTCAAAGCCTAGACCAAAGGTGCCTAATAGCGTAGGGAGACTAATCGGATAGCGAATCCCATCCTCAGCTTAACAGAAAGGAATTCCAGATCGGTTATTACATCTACGCTGACTCTAGGCTATGGCTATAACTATTCTAGGGGCTGACTATTCTCTAGTTCGCTAGGCATTCTAGACTGAATCTTATATAGTAGGGAAGGAAAGCCCTTTCTTCTTTTCTTAAAGCAGGAGCGCACGCAGTCTTAATTGATTCTACTTTATCCCCCGAAGAGTTATGCGTTGATTTGGACTTTCCTTTTAGACTTTTGCCATTTCCTATCACCATCTACCTCAGCAGTTCGCCAATGACGCATCAAAATGGTCAAATGGAAACCGCTATACATTGGATGGATGGATAAAGCTGGACACGGATGGCTCCGGCCTATGGCTTGCGGCTAAGTTCCCATTTCCTTTTGCCTTGATAATGTGAAAGGACTCAATTCCTTCTCTCTCTTTCTTGGTTGCAGTTGCTGCCCTTGTTGGTTCACGACCCTAGCCAGCTACCCGGAAGCCCAAAAAGCGTGAGGGGTTTCGAATACGAGAAGGAAAAGAACGGAAATACCAGAGGAGAAGAGGCGAGTACGAGAGGGCAGGCTTGTTTGGTAGCTGGCTTTCGAGCGAAGAGACCAGAAGAGATTTGTAAAAAGAGTTTTTTGGTGTCGTAGGGGAGGGATTGACCTTTCTAACGCATATTCAGTCGTACCGGCATGGCCCCACTGATTTGTTTTCGATCAGAGCATCAAGCAGCGCAACCCGGTTCTAGAGTCCGACTTACTAGGTTTAGGAAGCCTACCCTAGTTCGCATTGTCTCATCTTCCGCCTTCTTTACGTCTTTTGGTCCGCCACCAAAACCATCAAGATAGATCCGTATTCACCGACGCCTCCTCGGACGTAGTCCGACAAGCCGTTCCATATCCCAAAAGTCTTCAATCTTAGCATCTCGGGTGCCAACGAATGCCTTTGATTTCGCTTGATTCGAGACATAATTGAATAATGGAATAAGTAGTAATAGCTGTATACCAAGTCTTTATATCCACGTGGTTCTCTCGAACTCGCTTCCGCGACTTCGCCCTTTAAGTGACAAGGGGGTGAGGTAAGGAGTAGTATAAGAGTGGCTCGGTCATCGGTAAACCTATCCTTATTCATTCTATAGGGCGGGGCTGCGGACCAACAATCCAGCAAAAGGAGGTGAATACGGATCTATCTTGATGGTTCTGGTGGCGGACCAAAAGACGTAAAGAAGGCGGAGCGTGAATTGCAATTATCTTTCTTTTGTGGACGAGTTTCAGGCAGAATGGAGGGTTTTCCTGCCCGGTTGTGGTCCGCCATGTTGATGAGGAGGAAGGAGTTGTCCATCCCATGGACTACGAAGTGGATCGATCAAACGCATTCATACCGCAGCCGGGTATTTTACTTATTAGCAAGCAAGCCCCAAAACTGATGTCTTAAGCAAGACTGGGGATAAAGGCGCTTCGTTCGAAATCCCGGGGTAAACAAGCGAACTGGACTTTCACTTAGGAAAAAGAGGGAGATCTAGCTCTTGTTCATTTGCCTAAGAACGGCCACAGCCTACATAACTTGTCTCCCTCTTTTCAAGGAAGTCAGTCTCAGGCCTTTTTTAGTTCTAGGATCTTGGTAAAGCTATTCAAATATATTCTGCATCGGACTTCAGCCTCTGGCACTCAATCGCTAGCCTTTCACATTCTTCTGTCATAGTTTGTGCGTTGAGCTAAGTCGTCCAAAGTAACCTGAAGAGCATTGTTTCTGGTTTCCGACTCTCTGAGCTCTACGGTATACGATCTAGCTCCCTGCGTGTAGTATGGAATTCTAGCTAGCGGGGGACTTTACCCAGGAAGAA
Source organism: Sesamum alatum (assembly GCA_034509735.1). Taxonomy (NCBI): domain Eukaryota; kingdom Viridiplantae; phylum Streptophyta; class Magnoliopsida; order Lamiales; family Pedaliaceae; genus Sesamum; species Sesamum alatum. Next base: position 33,289,127 of record JACGWO010000008.1, read on the forward strand.
AGTGGATTTTTTCCGACCCTAATCTCTTTATGAACCAAGCGATGAAGCAAGCATGGGAAATTTCTAGTGGTGGTTTACTCTTGATTCTCATCAACTGCCATTTGCTAGAGTCCCAGACAAACAAAATAGCACAGTCCCACTAAGATAAAAATGATTACTAATGAGAATAAAAAGTGTTGCATGCGGGGACTTGATAATAATCCTGAAAGAAGTGGATGTTTTGACTATTGAGATTATTGGAGATTCTCAGTTGGTAATTAACCACATTGCAGTATTATTCCCCGTTTCGCTGAGGGAAGCGGGTTATGGGATGGGCGGCTAAGGACCGGGGAGCAGAAAAGGGTCAAACATCGACAGGGAGAAAGACGCAGGGTCTTTCCTTTCCTACCGAAGTCTAACTGACACGTGTCGAATGAATTTGAACTCTAAGTCATGCGCCTGAAGCTGGTGGGCTTGAAGCTTAAAACACTGGGAGAGCTCTTAGCCGTTGCCACGGAAACAGAGGCTGTTAACCGGTGCTTAGAGAACTACCTGGGATTTCATATTTCCCTATCTATACATAAAGAGCAACGAATAAGTATATCTTTTTTTCTCTATATGTATAAAGGGAAAAGTAAAAGTCTCAGTCTCAAATGATAGATCTTAAAAAGAAGCCCTTGCTTGGTCTGTAGCGGCAGGGGGCTCTGCCTTGCTGTTTGCTTTCTAGTGAGGGGTCCGGCTCTCTGTCAACGGCTTAGAGTACTCGATGACTGCATACGTAAGAACGGCGTGTGTAATATAATAGTCATAAGGGCTCTTAGTTCAGTTGTTAGCTAGAACGTCGGTCTACCCAATGTCTACGGTTCCAATCCTTGTGAGCGTGAAAGTCTGCGAAGTGAGGAGTAGTTCATATTAGTCCACAAAATTTATTCTATAGAGGTCTCATTCGGTCCAACAATGAGGAGTTGGTGCATTGCAGCAGGTTCGAGCCCTGAGGAAGCACTCCGCGGGGAAGGTCCAGGGGAACGAGGAAGGGTACCCACCTCCAAACAACTCCTAATTCCCCTAAGTCAATCTGTCAATCTTGAGACAATTCTCGCCTAACACTCTTTCAATATGTTAGAGTCCCATCCTTGTTGTAGCTAGGTTAAGAAAAAACCTTTGGATCTAATAAAGCAATGCTTGCATCACGAATCTTGATTGTTCCAATTCTTTTATTGTTTGTTCTCTTTCTTTCATCGAAGACTGTCTATTAGAATACTTATTACTGTACGACCCCAACAAATGAAAAACGCAGACCCATCTCGTACAGAACAGGTACTGGTATCCTCCAACTTCCGGGTTGATTGGCACACTCTTAACATCATAAAGAAAGACACATTAGTAAGGATAGGTCTTAAGCTGGTGAGCAAAAGGATGCCAGTATATCACTGTGATCAGTGGAAAGATCTTTTCTTCTATCTGCGTGGGGCGATGAAACTTTGTCTAGTTCATCCTCCTGGCCTTTCGAATGAAACAAATGTTATTCAATTAAATCAAATATCCGGACCTGGTCCTGGGTCCAAGAGCCGGATCGATTCAGAGTCATAGTCATCTCCTAGTTTTCTTTTCCTTTTAAGTTTCAGTCGGGTGGTTCACCGAAGGAAATATTGAATTTAATTGTCCTTCCTGGCCATGAAAGAATACCCCAATATGCCTTCAAGATAAGAAGTAAAACAATCAAGGTAGGGATTGTTGGCTTGGAACTCTCGCAGTCTCCCCTCATACACCGGGAAGGCTTCTAGCTTCTCTGCCTGAAGGAGCGGAAGCCACTCGACTGATAAGGAGAGGCGGATAAGTCAAGTCCCTTCGGTCGGTTCGCTCAGGTGGTCTTCCCTTATCTTCCCTAACGTTCAGAGTTGTTCTGGTTTGAGATGAGAAAGGAGCGGAAGCCACTCGACTGATAAGGAGAGGAGCGAAGGCCGAGCGCCATGAATCATTCTTCCCTAAGCTGTCAGAGTCCGATCGAAGGGCCCGACCCGGAAAGCGTTGCCTGCTTATCATTTTGAATTCCAGGGAGCTTCCTTGGGAGGCTCCCTTATGGACATGGGAGGTCAGTCAACCCGTCACAGAAGCGAGGGCTTCTCTCTGCTCTGATTCACCTCCGGGAAGGAGCTTGATTCGCTTCAAAAAACCGATTGAGTTAGGAAGTTGCCTTAAGCGGAATAGCCGGAAAGCCAGGGGAGTGACTGATTGCCTAGTTGGCAAGCAGGAACGGAGCTAAAGCAAAGGGAGGGGAACAGTGTCATCGATCCCTAGCCAGCTACCCGGAAGCATCCAATATCCCTTGGTAAGTTGATATACTTCAACTTCAAAATTGAGGCCAGTTTATGAGATCATCTAAAAGCCTCCCAGGTTAAGAAAGTTTAGTTGTTGGCCACTTTATGTTCTTTTAAATCCGTTCTTTTGATGAATGCATAATTTTCACGCAATAATCTAAATGCTATTTCTTCTTCACTATCGCAATTTAGAAATGGATGGGCAAGATAGGTTCCCAGTATAACTAAGATATCATTCAGAAAATAAAGAATTTCATCTCAATCCAATCATCAGAATAAGAAAGCAGAAGAAAGGAGATTCTGAGAAACTTAAATCATGCATCAGTCACGCAAAGTAGTCAGCAGATAATCAACTTGTGCATCAGAATCACACCTAGTAGCCGAAGACCTCATTTTGTGTCTTACGAGGTCCCAATGGAAAAGACTCACCAATTGAAATGATTCTTTGGCAAAAGAGAAATTGACTCCATTGTGCAAATTATGTAGTCCATCATTAACGCTTCATTACCTCAAAGTTCAAGTCGAACCTGTCTATTAAAGGAGACAGATATTGGGCCAACTCCCGTGGTATATAACCCAGCATGTTATCATATTCACAATCTGCATAAAGTACCTGGTTAAAGGGCATATAATACTCGCTTATTAATAAATCAAGTAGAAACCAAAATAATAGAAAAACTAAGAAAGAATAGGGGAAAAAAAAGGTCAAACCTTAATAGCATTTGGATCCTTAACATTCTCAGGGTCTCTAGAGAGGCATACCCTTGATTCAGGATCCAACTCCTTCCTACTGCCATACCTACGGCCAACAATAGAAGTTGGAATAGAAACCTCATATATGTCATGATCATCAAAATACTCCTTCACAACATATTTAGGCCTCTCAATTTCCGAAAGTAATGGCAGTGAGGGAAACTTATTGTCGGCAAAAACATCAGAAACCAAATCTTCTACATCAGTTGCAAATGGATTGTTTCTCAAAGAAATGAAATGATGGTTACTATCATCCTCTTCAGAACTAACCAACTCATTTACATTATGAATTAAATCACAACTGCTAATCCTGTTGGGGTCACTTGGAATAACTTGATCTCCTTTATCATTTGGCCAATTAGAACGAACTTTGACTTTGGACCTGGAAAAGTTGAACTGAAGAAGAGTAAGCTGGCTCAGTTTCCGTTTACTTCCTTTAGCAAGACACTCGTCTGTAACCATCAAATGAATAATGCACAATCATAAAATCATAATTTAAACAAAGTAAACATGGAACAAAGATGGATAACTCATAACATGAGAAAATCTTTATTATAGCTTTACAACTTCTTTCCCGCTACACAATGAACTGAAGTGAAATAAAAGAGAAAAGAAACAGAATAGACAAAACTTAGAGTACAAAAATGCAAGGCCAATTGAAAGAAAATGAAGAGAATTTCGAGAAATTTTCAACCGCTGAGCTAAGTTTATCATTTTGCTTAATCCATTGGCTAGTTTCAAGAGCTTTTTATAAATCAGAAGCACTTGATCTCCTGTTAACCTCATTGATCAAAGCTTTGAAACATAAATAGGACTAAAATTGATACTTCAGCAAATAATCATCTCCTGCTTATAATTACCTTTTATGGCAACAAGACTAAAAAAGTTAAAGACTTGAAAATACCTCTTCATCGCATGATAATCAAATCATATGCATATTCTTATAGTTAATCCTGATTGCATCCGGGAATTAGCTCAAATTATAAAACGAAAGGAAAAAAGAGAGTAGTAGAAATTGACCACCAAAACTCAATACTTCACGAGTGGCATAAATAGACAGATGAACAGACCATAGTCAGCAGCGGCACTAGGAATCGTTATGCCCAAAAGCAAGCAAATCAATATTTTTTTCTGAAGGGAAAATTTCTCGTAGCATACAATATTCCAAATAAATGATCTAAAATCTGAAGCAAAACATACTAACATATAGTCATAAATTTACAGTACCTAAATGAGAATTGATGAGGGTATTATCCAGGCCACGAAGTTGGGTTCCACAGACAGGACAGTTCACTGATTCCACCAAGTCACCACCTCCACTCGCTGTTTCCTCCACAGATTTTCTGTTCACATTTTCATCTATTTGACACGGACTCAAACAACTCTGGCATTTTGGAAAAACCATGCGAAAAATAATTTCAGCAGAATACATGTATCAGTATATGTATATGCTTATGCACATATATATACACATAAATTAGCATATCTGCCAATCGTTGAAACTTGAAAACCCAAAATCATTGAAATTGCGCATATTTTGAAATGATAAAGTACCTGGAAGGTAGAGGAAGAGGCGGAGAGAAGCGACAGGCGGTTGGGCAGGTTACGTCGCCGTTTGCCGACAACCCTGAGCAAGCTCTCGCGCCCGGTCAGCATGGTCTGGTTACTCTGGTATAGGATGGAACCCTAAATGTGCGGGCATCTAATTTCTCTATTCCGTTCTCTCTCCTCTTTTTTTCTTTTTCCATCCTCTTTCCTTTTTGCCTTGTTTTTCCTTTTTTCTTTCTTCTTTTGTATAAACTGTTTTTCCAGAAGATTCTCATAGTGTTTGTTTCATTTTTTGGGTGTTTTGTTTTGGGTTTTGAAGATAGAGAGAGAAAAATAAATATAAATAAGTGTGTGTTAGAAAATGGTGTATGTTTGGGTTTATTTTTGGAGATAGTTTAAAATAGTGTAAAGAAGATGTTGTATGTATTGTATTGTATATTTAGGGGACAAAAAACACTGTTCATTGTCACATCATGACTTTTTGTTTGTATTTTAAATGTGTATATGTATATATTAATATTTAATTATTGTTAGGTGGGTATTAATAATTTAATATATTAATGTTATTAAATTGTATTTTTTGTTTTGTCCATTTAATTATATTTTTTATTTTATTAATAATAATTACTTGCACAAAGGTATTTTTTTCATTACCATGAATAATAATATATTGATAAAATAATATTATGTACATTAATCATTATTGTTTGAAAAATTATAGGGGATATTTAAATTAAACATAGATGACTCTAATACATACATTTGATGCAACCGAATACGTCATAATACAAAGGTTAGTTAATAATTAATTGTTAATGCCTTCAACACATTAGCCCCATTGTTGTTTACATAATCACTGAATAGTAGTACACAAAAATATATACACGCGTCCAACAACAACTCCTACGAGTGGTCAGAACGGCCCGACCGCAGTCCCCTCGATGGCCTAGACCGCGCGGTACTGTCCCCTTCACTAGTGTTATGTCCACCGCAGTGGGACCGGAGTCCAAAGCAACGGATGTAATCCGTCCACGACCCAATCCCGCCAGTACCGGACCCCATATCTAGGCTCTGTCGTTGGCCTACTGAAGCGGTCCGTCTCAATCTAGAGGGTTGATTTCCATGTGTTGACTGGTCATCTCCATGCCAACTTCCGACTTGGGTATGCGTTTGTAACGAAGGGGCAGCGGAGTCTGAAATCACGATCGGATCGGCTCGATCGCCGGGGTGTATGTTGGGACCCGCAGAGTTGCTGTCGTCTCCTTGTGCGACACTGTGCCCCTCCCCAAAGTTGTGTCGTCTCCGTGCAGGGCCCCATACCTCCAGCATACTCGGATATAGTGGCTCTGGATATATGCGGTATCGGCGGGCCAAAGGGTAAGCCTGTTTTACCACATTTTTGGACACACAACAGTTGTTAATGCATACTGAACACAGTGCTTAAGATTGTTTGTAAGGTGAAAATGCATAGTCGTATAATTGACATCACATACCTATAAGATTTGGCGTTCCAAGTGGTCTGGTATCACTATCCACATTGTCCCACAGTCGAAGTCGACCCCATCTACCTGCGTGATCACATAGAAGGTCCGAAACCGTTCTTTGAACTCGTAGAATTTAACGCGGATCTGCTCTCGGGTGTATGGATATCCGCCATGTCGGTGTAACGCACAGGACCAGTATGCCATCTGGCCCTCCGCCACGTCGTCGTCGGACATCGGCACCGCTGCATTTGCATCAAGAATCATCCACATGAAGCGACGCTCTATCTCCAGCATCCAGTGTGCCTCCTGTGGGACTCCAGCCATCTCCAAAATACGTTCGTACGACATGTCTGCATATAAGAATACATGCAATTACGATTGAGTGCAAAACAAGGCGTGTGTCAAAGTGTTTGAGCATAATGATGAATACATAAGGTAAAAATATTGCATACAATCCAATTGTTCATTATGAGTCTGAAATATAAAGCATCCGGCGTTTTTGGACATGGCCAACGTAATTGACAGCTTTTTGTTACGGTTTCCGATAAATGACACAACAATAATTTGCTCATCGACAACAGTTCATTAAGCAAACCACGATCAAATTTCAGCGTCCCCCTAGTTTGTTGCGCGATCTGCCCACATTTGCATCGCTATGCTGTCCCGAAATGCTCGTTGGGCTTCTACCTCGCCTAAGTTTGGATGTCCCCTATGATAAAATGCATCCATGTCTTGTGGAATGTCGTCTTCTGGTTCATTGAATATGATATCGTCCTGACTGAACCTACGGATAAAGTTGTGCAATGCGCAACATGCAATAACTATGTCCACTTGATGCTCAAGGAAGTAGCTCGGCATCCCCCACTGCAATATTGGAAAGTGTTTCTTCAGTACGCCGAAGCAACGCTCTATGACATTGTGCAGCCGAGAATGGGCATGGTTGAACAAGTCTTGGGGGGTATGATACTGACGGCCCTGTTCCCTGTACTCGGCTAGATGGTACCGAGTACCGCGATAAGGCGCAAGGAAACATTGGTAGTTTGTGTAACCTGCGTCAACCAGGTAATACTTCCCTGCATGTTCGGCGTCGGACAAAAATTAACTAACGCATGTTTCATACTTTCTTAGATCATATGCGGAATTACATATTTACCTACCGATCGGAGGGAAAGGAAACGTCGGGTCCTGTGAAACAACGCGGTCCAATACACGGGCATCGGCCGCACTACCTTCCCACCCAGCATACACGTACGTGAAATTCATGTCAAAGTCACATATCGCCAACACGTTCTGCGCAAGTCGGTTCTTACGTGATCGATATCTGTTCTGGTCTGTCCGTGGGACCCATGCAGGTATTAGTGTCCCATCCATGGCACCAACGCAGTCCTGAGTATTTTGCCATTAACTGGGTCAGAGTTCGGTATTACATAAGGCACCCATGCGATAATTAGTTGGGTTGTACCTTAAAGTATGGGAAGAAATCCGGGTTTGATGCAATTCTCTGGGCGTGTCTGACCATGATGGTCGTGTGATCAACTCTGGGGTGAAGGCGCATAATGCAGACAACACTCGATGGAACCTACGATTGATAGTCTCAAGTGAGTGTTGGAATCGTTCCATACTATCGCGTTGTCTTTTGTGCATCCCAACAGTCTGCATAAAGATAGCCACCTCCTCGATCGAACTGACCCGTGAGGTTTGCCCGTGTGGCAGAAATCCCCTAACACTCAATGCATTAACGAGTGCATAGAAAACACAGTTTGGTCATTCGTATGTTGTCATAGAACCTGCCTGCGTGTGGTGTCAACATAATCTCGGCAACCCAACATTTCCCCTTGCAAAGCAGAAGTGTTACGGGGCACATTGTCACGAAACAACTCGGGACATATGAAGTCCCGAAAAATGTAGAATTCCTCTGGCACGTCAGATTCGTTACTGCCTGGTGAAACCTGGCGTCCCTGGAGTTCCACTGGATGAGTCATTACCGTGGAAAGCTTCTTTGCTTGCGCTCGCCATAGTGTGAAGCTAGACGGAGAAAAGTAGTCAATGCGCAGTGTAGATCAAGAGTAATTGGGGGCAAAGGCAATCCCAAATCGTATTACAGAAGCTAACATTTAGGAACAATCACAAAGCTACACGATCATAGAACATGTGCTGGGAAAGAAAACATCGTTCGCAGGCATAATAAAACGTTACCAATAACATACTACAGAGTGACAACACTATATTCATTTTTGCAGTGAATATAACCACCGCAATTTGTTTTGGTCATCTAGACGGAGGAATATCGTGCGCGTGTTGTAGCTGTGGAAACGTTCAAGAGCGGTAGTGAAGATGTTGTCCGGCAGATCTTGGAACTTTGTTAACTCATCGACGCAACGCTCAATTTCAAAAGTCGCTTGGGGGCCGGCTCGATCAATTTTTCCCTGGAGTGACTCATTCAACTTGTCCATAGTTTCACACTTCTTCGACTGCAGGGTGCTCGCCCCGCGCCTAGTGTGACGCTTGCTGCCCGAAGGCACAGAGACCGTATAGGTAGACGGTGATCCGATCTGCGATGCCTGCGTTGCGGCTGTGTCCTCGTAATCGTCCCTTGATCAGCGGCCCCCTGAGCTTCCGGCGGTCAGTTGATCATCATATGCGGTGGCCCCAGTGTTGAATGCACGTGGTGGGTTTGCACTGGAACGTGCAATACCACCGTGCGCAGTGTTGCGAGCAAACATTTGAGTGCAAAGATTGAAGTGTGGTAGCCCGTGTTCAATTATTTTCTTTAACTCAGGGTTTTCCTATGGAAAGACAAATTGAATGGAGCGGTCCAATTGTCAAGAACGCACACAAATAGATAGACAACCTTGCCCTAATGAAGTACGTAAAGGTAATTTATATGTGTACCTGGTAAAGCTCATCCAAACGACCCGCGTCATCTGTTATTGTATTACGTTCTGAGTCCCAACCCCATCCAGTACCCCGATTTAAAATGTCGTTCATGAGCCGCCAAGCACGACGGAGACGGTTAAGTTTCCCTTTTAATTGATCCGTCATAAACACATGGGAAGGGTGCATGGACGCGTTCATCCTCTCACATATACAAGTCCACACAGACGGTGAGAACGTTGATGACTGAAGCCAGTTGCTGATAAACTCCTCGTGCATAAACTCAATGAACCTATGCTCCATAAACGACGACCAAACAATTTTGTCTGATCTTGGAACTTGCGTTGAACTTATGGGGCTTACAGGGTCCATCTTCGATTAATGTACTTAGGCTCGAATATTGTTATATATATACAAGAATTATTTTCACATCTGAACAAAAAGTAATTACTGTTTAAAATATATATCAAGAATTATGTTCACATCTACTTAGGTTTTATAGTGATTCTGTTAAGAATTTAATCACAATCGTATTTTATTAAATACTCATTAAACGTGCATAATGTATTAATACCCAACATATAAACTTTATGTTATATTCAACTATCATTTTTAATCTCTTGTACTTTTTACAATTTACAAGTTCTAATAATTAAGTTATAATTTTTTTATATATATTTGTGACTATATGTTTTCACCAAGATACATAAATAAGCAATCTAATAATCTACTTTATTACTTATAAACTTATGTCAAAATTTGATGATTCTAAAGATTAAATTTATTTCAAAACTAACCATATATTATAATTATTAATCAAATATCATATATTATAATTTTAGATAATAATAAAATATGGTTCTTTTATTTATATATTTAATCTCCATACAAAAACTAGCTTAATCAACAATTTAGTAAGTTTTAATATTCTTTTGTAATCTCCTATACTTTTAATAATTATGTTGATATGAATCATATAAATTTTCTCTTATATTCAATATTCATTTATAATCTCTTTATACTTTTTAAAATTTACAAGTTCAATCAATTAACTTATAATTTTTTTATATCTATTTGTGAGTATATATATATACCAAGAATACATAATATGCAATCTAATAATCTATTTTATTACTTATAAACTTATATCAAAAATTTGATGATTCTAAAGATAACAATAATTCGCCTTTTTAATGTGTATTTAATATACTGGTGAACAAAAGGATGGATGAAGGTGTAAAGAAAAAAGAGTGCCCAAATTCCTCTCAACCCCCCTTCATCCTTACCCCCTGAAACAAACCCCCAACCTAAACCACCTTGGTTATATACTTTAATGAGTTGGATGATCATATTAGTATTTGTCTAAGGCAGTTTAACAAAAGCCTTTTAGTGTGTTATTATGGGCACTTTTAGTATGTTATTATGGATATTTACCGGAAGGTAACATGGCAGAATACAGTGAAGAACTGATAAAAGTAAAAACAGCAACTACATAAGCAACAGAGTAGAGCATTTCACAATAATAATACATTGGGAAAATGATCATACCAAATTACGGTGTTTCATATGGACATATACAGCAATAACGCGCAAAGAAAACTGATAAAAGCAAACAGATTACCTTGGTAACACAAAGAACGGAAAGCCGCAAACGCGATATGTCGGAAATGGAACGCAAAAACAACAGATAATGCAATCTACTAAGAAGGTTTGAGACTTTTTTAGAACTCTCACGCCAATGCAAGCTAAGCATCCACTCATACACACTTATATAAACATACACATGAATGCCCTCACTGCACCCTCACATGCGGAACAGGAAAACTAAACAGTAGCCTAGATATGCAGAATCCACTAACACTTGACCCATCACGTGCCCAAAGTAATAGCAATATCTGCTGACAAAGGCTGCAACTACATAATCAATGTGACCCAACGTACTCAAATTGATTGCAGAAATGAAAAATATGTACATGTACAGAGCAATTTATGTGGAGGAATACAAAAGTGAAGAAAAGTAGTCATAGTACAACACTGTGCCGTATCAATAATATCAACGAATCCTGAAATTACAATATGTAAAAAAAAAGGGACGAAAGTGCAATACAAAACAGTACCAGCATCCACTTTGATTGACTGAGTCGACTGGGCCAACTCAGCGGGTTGATTCGGCCGAGTTAGATCGGCGCGATGACTCACCGAGTCAACTCCATTTGCGCAGGGATTCCGCGGCTGCTTCCTCGCCGGAGAAGACGTTGCAGACAGCTTGCGCGTGAACTGGGCCACATCTGAGACATCCATAGCCGATTTGCCGTTTTTGATTTACGAAATCGCCGCGTGAACAGAGGGCCAAAAATCGGCGCCGATTCGCCGTGGCTGGATCTGAACATCTGGCGGCCGCACCGACCAATCGCCGGCCACCACCTACACCAATCGAAAGCCCATCTCAGCCCGACCATTTCCCACCAACTGTGCGTCGTTGCCTCGAACTTCCACCGCGATACAATTGTTGAATGCGCCTTCCGCCGCCTGCATCGTCTTCTCCGGCGGAAGGCGACCACTAAAACCGACACCTGCGACCAGAATCACCTTGCGCTGATCGCGTTTTCTTCCACATGAAACTCCTCTACCGAAGATCCAATGAACGACCTTCTTCGCCGTGTCGGCTGCGATGACGGCCGTTCATCGGACGGCCGGTAGCACCCAAGTCCACGGCGCCGTCACATCTGCATCGTTTGCTTTGGTATGAAATGCTGAGTCAATTGTGTAAGCCCGTAAGGAGCTAGGGCAATTTTTTTTTGGGCTCTGCAATGAGGTCACATACATGGGGGATTGGACCAAAGTTGGCCAAAACACCTTTGGCCAGCCAAACATACAAAATTATTTCGGCCCATCTCCGAGATGGGCCGAAAACGAGCCCAAACAGAGTGTCTGTTTCCAGGACAACAATTCTGTTTTTCTCCCCCTTGGACCTTCTGTTCACAAACCAAACAACAACTTTTCCAGCAACACAATTCAGCCAAAATCTCCAACTTGTATGTATACAAGCAACAAGATGAACATCAAAGGAAAATCCTCAATAGTGAATTTTGATTTGGAGGATTCTTCTGGGTTGTTTATGCTCTCCTCCAGCCCCCAACTTTTTTGCCCCATTTTTGTTGTTTGTAGAATTAATTTGGTTGATTTTTTTCAAACTTTTTTAGGCCCAGCAACTTGGATGGGCCAAACAACTCTCATGGGTTTTTTCTGTTGAGGCCGAGCAACCAGATCCATCCGCTGCGGGCGCATCTTGCTGGGCTGCTTGTGGTCTGCTGGGCCAACTCTGATGGGCGCCTGTTTTGGGCCTCTGAAGGCCGCCTACCTCAAGCACAATGGGCCGCTACAGACTGGGCTGTTGCTGCATTGACCTAGGCTGCCCGTTGAGCTGCTGCTGCTGTTGCTTCATGGACCTCGACCCATCTGTTGCTGCTGCTTGGACCGAATCAACTGCGCTGCATTATCCTGGGTCTAATTTTCTGGACTTTAATTTGTGGGCTGCCAAGCTTCTTTCGCAATTTCCTTCTGTATGGCCCAATTTATTTTGTGGGTTATGATATGATGTAGGTTTGTATATTTGTACAAAACAATGTGTACATGTTGGTTCAATTTTATCTAGACGGGATGAGTATCCCGGTAATTCCCCACTTTTGATAAAAAAAAATAAAAAAATGGGGCAAATGGAGGATCCAAAAAAATCTTGAATAGGAAATCATAGCACGTAGGTGGAAATGTTTATGCCTATGTTTCGTTATATTTTTTGGGATAGTTTGCGCTATGTTTGGTTTTATTTTCTCATCATCTCCAAGTAAACAAAATCAAATATAACATTACCCCAAATATCTTTACTGGGTGTTTTGGGTAATTTTGGCCCATTCTCCCTACAATAATATATTATATAATTTAATCCACCTACAAATAAATAAATATTACTATACACATATATATTTATAAAATATATAAAAAAGACATCATTTGACAATGAATAGTATTTTTTGTCTTCCAATATACAATACAATACATACAATAAAAATAAATACTACTATATAAATATATACATTTATAAAATATATAAACGAAACATGATTTGGCAGTAAACGGTGTTTTTGTCTCCCAATATATAACACAATACATACAATATATTTTTTACACTATTTAAAATGGAAAAATTGTAATTTTCGTCCTATAACTTAAGGCAATTGGCAATTTTAGTCATGTACGAATTAATTTTTGCAATTTAGTCCTATAATTTTAAAAATTTTGCACTTTTGGTCCATTTTGGTTGGAAAAACGCATGTGTCGGGCACATGACCTTAACAATTTGAGCTTTCCAGTGGGATGGGAACAAAATTGCCAAATTTTAGAAGTTACAGGACTAACTTGCGGCAATCAATTCGCACATGACCAAAATTGTCAACCTCTCTAAATTAAAGAATGAAAATTACAATTTTTCCCCTAAAAAACTCATATATTTTTTTTGCTGAAAATTCAAGTTTTTTTACTCTTCATAAAGATATAAATTAATAATAATGTCTACAATTGAAATTAGAATGTTAAAAATATATTTTTCAAGCTCTGTAAGTCAACATCCCAAGCTAGTTTGGTGAGAGTTATGTTGAACAAATAGATTATAAAAGTATTACTTTTACTAAAAAAAAACCACTTATTGTTTATTCGTCTTAGAGCAAATAAATGAATAAAGTTCGTACTTCAAAAAATTAGATCCATAAAAATTTAAATTTTCAAGCATTGTAGATCAACATCCCTCCAACATAAGGTGTGTTCAGGGAAGTGTTGGACAAATAGACTATAAAAACTCATATTTTTTGCTGAAAATTCTACTATCTTTTACTCATAGAGAATATAAATTAATAACGCCTTTTAATTGTAAAATTGAGCCTTAAAAATATATTTTTCAAGTTTCGCAAGTTAACATACCCCCAGCAAGGGGTTTGATGATGGTAGCATTCAACAAGTAAACTATTAAAATATTTTTTCTTATTAAAAATCCACATATTGTTTACCCCTTAGAGAAAATAATTAATAGAATCTATAACTTAAAAAATTAGAGCCATGTAAATATGATTTTCAAACCTTGCAGATCAACATGCTCCTAGCATGGGAAGTGTCGAGGGCACTGCTGAACAAATGGCCTAAAAATTACAATTTTCATCTTGTAACTTAGGGTTGGCAATTTTTGTCCTTCACGAATTGATTTTTGTAATTTAGTCCTGTAACTTTGAAAATTTGGCAATTTTGGTCCTTTTTCACCGGAAAATGCATGTGCCGGACTCATGACTTTTAACACTGGGGCTTTTCGGCCAAATGGGATCAAAATTGGCAAATTTTCTGATTACAGGACTAAATTACGAAAATCAATTCGTGCAGGACCAATATTGCCACCCCCGCTAAGTTACAGGACGAAATTTGCAATTTTCCTATTTAAAATTAACTCTAAAATCAAACCCAAACATACACCCTATCTCTAACACACACTTATTTATCTTTATTTTTCTCTCTCTATCTCCACAAAATAAAACACTCCAAAAACAAAACCAAACATAATGTTGGTTTGTGTAATAGAATAGGCTGGAATAGAAAATTTAATATAGTTTTTTTGTTAGAATAAAAGAAGCAATTTTATTTATCTACAGCTGCAGCAAAGGAAGTCTGCATGATTGTTTGACATATCTGGAGTAAGATGCAAATGATTATACATAAACTCCAACAAAAAAACTCGGGCATTGATGATAGACAAAAGGTTCAAAAGTGGCCAGTTGTTGAGCTGCAACATTTTTGGCTAACAAGTCGGCTACCCGATTGACTTCCCTAGGACAAAAGTTGATTCTGAAATTCTGGAATTCAGTCAATTCCTCATGCACTCCTGCAAGAGATGCATGAGGTGCTTGGGTGGAGCTACTCCCCTGCAAATAAGTTGAAACACCAATGTAGAGTCAGTGTCAACTGTAAGATTCAAGAAACAAAAATTAATAGCAATACTTAAACCTATTTTTGGGGCACATAATTCTGCTGTTGAATTAGTATTAATACCAGTTGGCATACTAAAAACCTTATAAACTATCCCTCATGATTACGGAAGATCCCCCCACATCCTGACCGTCCTGGATTCTTAGAGGATGAGCCATCTATATTAAGCTTAATCCAATTTTACTATGGTTTACTTCATGCAATCCAGATAACATTCCTTAGACAGATTTTCTTAACAGATTGAATTGGCATCATAAGCTTTATATTCCTCCAAACCTGATATATATTAATCGGCATGTTCTAAAAAAGAGCTTGATTTCGCACTTTCCAGATATACCAAAGAGAAATAAGGAGTAAGGCCTGTTTTTTTCGGATGTTTCCTCCAAGAATGCATCAGACAGACTAGATTATGGGATGTTATAGGAGTAATCTCATGTAAGAGGATTAGAAATTGGTCATTGGGAGTATAGATGTTCTATAGTAACATAATTATTGCAACATAGGGAACACATGGCTGAAGGAATTCTCATACAGTCGTAGAGGAACTTAGTTGTTGGTAGACTGGAATGATTAACAATCCATGCATGAAACAAAACTCTCGGTGGCACTTTAATTTTCCAGAACCATTTCCACGGGAGATTAGTTGTGTTAAGATTTCTTCTGGAGGAATTCGGCCATAAATAAGTAGATTTAATCAAGAACTTATCTTTTTTATTCCATGCCCAAGTACATATATCATATTGAGGCTGAATAGAAAAGAGGAATGGACATGATCTGTAGACGTATGCTATGGGGAAGATAGGCATTAACGATAGACAAATTCCAATTACGAGAAACATTAATGATGAAAGCAACTTTTAAGTTTATAAGATAATTAGGAATATTCTGAATATGGTCTTTGAGATAGAAATTCTCAACCCATTTATCTTTCCATACATGAACTCTCTGTCCATTCCCTATCAACCACTGTGATGATTCCTTTATTAGATCAATATTATTATGAAGGTTCTTCCAAAGCCAACTATGATGTGTCTTAATGGATGATTCACATAAAGAAGTATTAGGAAAGCACTTCAGTTTAAAAAGTTTATAAAATAGAGACTCATCAAGTAAATGCAATCGCCAACTTTGTTTTAAAAGATAGGCCTGATTAAGGACAAAAGTGTCCCTTATTCCTAGATCCCCCTCAAGTCTAGGGAGTGTGACTATTTTCCAGTTGACAAGGCTTTCTTTTTTATTTATTATTATTATTATTATTATTATTATTATTAGGAGAAGCATTCCACAAGAAATTTTTTTTTGAAATGTTGTGATTTTGTTATGGATCACCGCAGGAAATTTGAAAATCAACATGAAATGATCACAAGAGGCTGTTAATGAACTGCGTATAAGCACCGTCCTTCCTGCATAAAAGATATAAATTTGTTATACCAGAGATTTATCTTATTCTCAGTCTTATAAATGATCTAATAGAACATTTCCTTGGATAACTTATTAGTGGTAAAGGGCAATCCCAAATATTTATTTCTAATAGGGTCTGGTGATAAGTTAAGTATTTGGGCAATATTCATTCTCACTTGTGTGGATGTATGAGGTGAGAAGAGTACACTAGATTTATCTCAGTTAATAGTTTGCCCCAGGGCCTTACTAAATTCCTGGATAATGAGCTGAAGTTTGTTAATGGTTTTGATATTACTCTTAAGGAACAGAAGGCAATCATCAGCGAAGGTAAGAATCAGCAAGGGATTATTATTCTTAGGAAAGCTCATAGCATCAATATTATGAGTAGTGCTCTATTCAATAATCTTATGGATGAAAGTCTCAAGGCACAAAATAAAAATGTAAGGCGAAAGGGGGTCTCCTTGCCTTATTCCACGAAGTGGTTTCGATGGAGTAGACCTATCCCTCTTAATCGATAGTGTATAAGTAACCGAGTTAATACATGTCATATTTTTGTCCACAAAACCTGCTGGATATTTAAATTTTAGTAGAACGACTTGATATAATTTCATTCCAGTTTGTCATAAGCCTTTTCAAGCCTTTTCAAGCTGTAGAGCCATATAGTGCATTTTTAAATTCCTTTTTCTTCTAAGTGTGAACAACATATAATGGGAAAGGAAGAGATTATTAGTCATCTGACGATTAGGGAGGAATGCATGTTGGAATGGGGAGATGAGGTTATTGAGAAGAGGCCTAATTCTACTAACCAGTATATTAGAAAGAATTTTATAAATAACGTTACATAGACATATTGGTCGAAAGTGAGATTGCAATGTAGTATTAGACCTTTTAGGGATAAGTATGATATTGGTATTGTTAATGAAATGAGGGAGGGTTCCAACACTAAAGAAATTCAGAACAATAGGAATAACATATTCTTTAATATCCGACCAGTAATGTTGAAAGAAATGTCCATTAAGTCCATCTGGACCAAGGGCTTTTAGAGGACCTATTTTCCTAACTGCCGCCCAGATTTCATCTTCTAAAATAGGAAGATTCAGCTTATCTTGTTGGGTTGAGTTAATATAGGGCAATTGTTCATTAAAAAAAGTAACGTCCCGAGGATTACCAGTATAATTAGATTGGTCTTGTAGGAATTTCTTAAGATGAGTAGTAATATCTTTGGAGTTTGAAATCCAAATATTATTATCACTTTTAATAACCAGAATGGACATATTACGGTGTTTACAACTAGCATGTTTATGAAAGAACGCCGAATTCAAGTCCCCATAATTTTTCCAATTAAGGGTAGATCTTTGCTTCCAATGCTTTTCTTTGTAGGTATACAATTTGTTAAGAGAGTTTCTAATATCAAGCTCTTTCTGTAGCACCTCATTCCTATGATCATGACTTATACGAATATTAATCTCTTCCAGTTTTTTTGTTTAGAAGAGAAATTTGATTATCAATATGACCAATGAAATTGCTTTTCCACGCTAAGTACTTATTGAAAAATTCAAAGTATTTTTACGGAATCCCAAATCAATTAAGAGGGTATGGATATTTACGAGTCCAGACTTCAGCCATAATATTCCTGAATTCCTCATACCCAGCGCTTAGACTAAGATGCATAACTTTAGCATTAGGAAACATGTTACACCATGATGCATTAGCTATGGCTCTATCCAGTCTTTCACAAATAAAGCTCCTGCCAAACGTCCTGTTTGTCCACGTGAATTTCTGCCTGATAAAACCTAAATCCATAAGGCTACAGTACTGCATGCACTCCCTGAATTTTAAAAAAATTTAAGGTAGAAATTCCCCCCACTTTTTCATCTCTATTAAGAATGCAGTTAAATCTCCAATGACCATCCATGCACTGTCATTTAAACTATCATAAATTGCAGCAAGTTCTGACCATACCTGTGGCTGCATTGCAGGCTGTGGGTAGTTGTAGATCACTGACAGGAGGAAAGGATTTTCACTCGCTCCATGCTCTACCTTAATATAGACTGATATGTTAGCCAACTGACTCTGCCACATCCGAGTTTCATTGGCATTCCATAAAATCCAGATGCCCCCTTCGTATCCTGGGGCAAATAGAATAATGGAGTCAGAAAATGGAAGACGTTGAATAACTGGGGTGCTCGGTCTGCATGCAGACGAGTATCCATAATTATGAATATATGTGGTGTTGTTCTATGGATCAAGTCTCTCGCCGCCGTCAGAAACTCCGATCTCCTCGCTCCCCTACAATTCCAGCTTAGAATGCACATTGAGGGAGGTAAGTTCAGTTTAGTTCGGCACGAGGAACCAAGTTGGTTTGCCGCCACTGGCATCACAGGTCTATTTGGGAGAAGACTCGTGCGCAAGAATGCTTGAAGGTCTCTTTCGAGAGGGTGAATGTATGCCCAGAACTGGGCTTTCCGTTCTCGAGCGAAGACCTCTCTTTCGTGTGACGATTCCAGAATTGTGTTTAGGGCGTGCATGGGCTTAGGAAGAGGTGGGGGGTTGAATGAAATGGTTGGAACAGGAACTCATTTGATTCTAGAGGAATCATGTGGTTCCTGATTCTGACCGTTGGGACCGGTGGTTGATAGCGAGTGCATTTGCGGGGAGATTTGGTGGTGGTAATAGGGCTTGATTTGAATTCGAAGGGTTGATCTGGGTTGCTAGAGGGATTCTGGGATAGATACGGCATGGAGGTGGTGGAGAGAACGACGGAAGTTGAGAATAAAATAGTTGGTAGTTCCAGTGATTGAGAACTCTCCTCATTATTACGTGATGGTGCTGCCATGATCCAACTCTTGTTTTGATGTTTCTATGGAAGTGGAAAAGTCTTGTATGGGAGTTGTAGTATCAGGAGGGAGTAAATTATTTGAGTATAGATTTATAGAATGCATGCCACTAGGGTCTATGGTAGTGGGGCTAGGTGCTACTTGTCCAGTTTTAGCAGGGTGGTTTGGGTGGTGGCAATTTAAATAATGAGTGTGGTCATGTGGTAAGTCATGTGAGGGTGTTTGATGGGCTGATTTCGGGGAAACTGGGTGCTCGTTTGGATTCTTTTGACGTTCAGTGGTTTGTGCTGATTCATCATCCAGTTTGTCTGATGTGGCCGCTGATTTAGTTCCACTTGCCTTTGGGGATGACATGTTGGCTGATGATGTGGCTGGAAATGTGGGAGGTTCCCTATCTTTGCACGCCTCTTTTGCCCACTTTTCCGGTATTAAAGTCCGTGATTCCGGTGGAATGCCCATCTTTATTTCTATCAATCTTTGTTGTGTGTTCTGTAGCTTATCTAAGTTAGATCTGCAATGAGTAGAATTAGATGGTAAGTCGGCAGATGATTTAAATTCTTGTTTAATCGACTAAATATATTTGTTGTTGCTATAGAGTCTGAGTCTTGACTCCTGTTCTTGAATGTACTGTGTTAAGATAGCTTTGGGATCCAATTTTGTTTTTGCTGGGTTGACTGTGAATCGGAAATGGAGTATTGTTTGTGGCTCTTTGTCTGGATAAGGGGATTTGTTTGGGGTGGTTGTCTCTCTCCCGATTCCTTCTTCGTTTGGTTACAACAGTCCAATCAACATCTTTATCTTGGTTCTGAATAAGAACTTGCTGATTTTAGTTTTGGTTGGGTTTGGTTTTTGGAGTTTCCTGATGGGAACTGGTTTATGGACAAGACGTCAGTATATGTCCTACTATAGTTCATATTGGATATGTTGGATGTGATTATCTAGGATAATGGCTGGAGGTAAAGGAAGGGAGGTATTAATATTAACACATATTCTTGCGAATCTTTTTTTTTGATTGCAGATGTGTATGGGAGTCGGTTTTTTGATAGGTCTTCCGATGGTCTTTGCAATGGTAAACAACGCTTGAATATCATAGTATTGGATAGGAAGATTGGGGAGTTGGAACCATATGAACATGGAAGAGGGGGGATTAACACTTGGAACAAAACATGGGTGCCATTGTTGGATATGGAGATAAGAACTAAACAGAAACCAAGGGCCTCCTACTAGTGCCAGGAAATAATCCTGTGAATTCTGAAAAGTAATATAACTGCCTTTACCCAGGTAAATGGTTTGAATACAGAAGATGAGCTTCCAAATACGATCGAGGCATTACTCTATATCTTGGATAACTCGCATAATTCCGGTGGTCTGTAAGATAAGGGTCTTTTACCATTTGGCATGAAGTCACGGAGCTTTTGGTTCTGGGAAATTAACTGTAGGACAGTTTGTGCTGCAATTTGCCATGTCTGGAAGTGAATTGTTTACCGAAGGTTCCCACTCTTGAACCCAAGTAGGGAAATATACGTGCTGCGAAAGTGACATGAGGTGTTGTTTTTATAATTTACTCTGTTCTTTTGGTTGATCAGGACTTGGGATTAGAAAGATAGTTTGGGGTTTAATAAGGTCAGGTTCTGGTTCTTCAGGGGAAGTTAGTGGTGCAAAAGGACCATCCTCCCTCTTATGGGGTGATGATTGGATGAAATAGGTAAAGACTGAGGGAAGGCGTGCCCGGGATGGGTTTTAGGTGGTAGACATGTTTGGTGCCGGAGTATCCACCAAAGAAGGTGCAGAGATAGAGACAGAGGGGTAGGGGGAGGGGGTTAGGTAGTTTCATTCTTCTCCCTCTCAGCTAGGATAAAATATAATTATAATTAATAATATCATTCATTATATGATATTTAATTTGACATATTATATTGTATGGTATATCGTTTGATAACACAATCTTATATTTGGTGGAAGGAATTATAGGTTACGATTAAATATAAAAGATCAATAAGGATATCCTTCTTTAAGTAATTTTCAGTTTAATATTGCAGTTTGTCAATAATTACAAAAGATAAAAAAAATCCTCTCAACATTTATTAAAATACAATCTTTTAAACAAAAATTCTTGCTCCTGCTCATAGGCCTTGTGAAAGTGTGGATTGACCCAGGAAATACGCGGTGGAAGCGTAAATAAAAGCAAAAAAAAAAAAAAAAAACAATATAATTCTGGATCAAGTGGTATACCCTTGATCTTCCCGAGCGTTTGGCGTATGACATGTATAATAAAACCTATTGCATGCGAACAGTCATTGTGATCACAGATTCTCAAAGCTTAAACGAGTCTCATAGCATATAAGAGATACTACTGTCACGATACTGACAGGGGAGGGATTCTATCTTGGAACCCACCGTCCTCACAACATATTTTGACTGCATTGAATAAGCTTATAAGGACAATACCTCACGATACAGACATTGTTCACTAGATCCAAGATACAGTCATCATATGCATGCGACTGCCATGGTTCCTCAAGTGCGAGGACTAATCTCGTACCATCGGAGCCGGGAATTCCAATCGTACCTACCAAACCTCCAAAGTTTTCCATATGACGATTCCCACGATTTAGTTCAGTTAGTGGACTACCTTGCCCACCAACCCATCAAAAATTGCATAGACAACCTATGTCTACTGTCGATGAACCACGGGACTCACCCAATGAATGTAATACTTGATGCAAGTCTCTATAGGACACTCGATGCCCTGTCTCGAGGTCCTCAACTTGGAACATTTCAGACCACCTACAAAGTTGGTTTCAAAACTGTCAACCTATGTATAGTTCACCTCCAAGGATTTACATATTTGGTTAGTGGGCTTTGTTGAATGCTAATATAAATATAACATAAGTAAGAATTACAAAGGAAAATGCCCATGAATGAATAGTCACTTTTATTCATTGAATGATATTACATTACACCGAAATAGATTACATAAAAGTCTAATTTAATTAGCTTTCTGGTCACCTATTCTAACACCTTACTCATCGGCCAACTCCATTTTGTCCTCCTTCGTGGTTGTTTCTCGTGCTAGTTTCTCCTCGTTTGTGTTTGATTTGGGTATTTTGATCTTTTTTTTATCCTTTTTTGTTGCTTTGCCTCTGTCTTTTCTTTAATGTATTACCTGTCTGTTTTGGTTGTTTCTTCTTCCTCACAGATACGTACGGCGGGGTGGTGATTTATATAATGGCCGATTCAAACATGACTGTGGGGACTCCGCTGGTGGCGGTATGGATTCTAAATTGGACCGCCTGGGGAAGGCTCTTAGACTGATGGAAGAGGAGGATGCGACGATGGTTATACTGGATTTAAAGCAGACGGGACATGCAACGTCCCGGGCATGGTTTCTGTGTGGTCGAATGATCACTCACAGGCCGGGGAACTTTGAAGCCCTACAGAATTATCTTATCTCGACACTGAATCCGATCAAGGGGCTAGAGGTAAGTAACATTGGTGAGGGGTGCTTTCTCATTAGGTTCAATCATCGGGTGGATAGAGATAAGGTGATGGGTGTACATGGGCGTTCAAGAAGAATTTGCTAGTGTTGGCTCCTTGTGACGAGAATTTAGACCCTCAATCCGTTGACCTCCGGTGGTGTGATTTCCATGTTCAAGTCCACGACTTAGCCCTTGGAAAGATGACGACACCATTGCTATGTTAATTAGGAACAGGTTGGGCCGCTTCAAGTAGTTGGATCTGTTAGAATAGGTGATAGAAAGCCAACTGGTTTGGTATTTTATAGTCTATTTGACAAACTCGATGGACTATAATATTATGTAATGAATAAAATGAGTATTCGTTACCATTGATATTGTCTTTGTTGTTCTCATTATCATATGTTAAATATTGTTTTACATATATCACAACAACACCTAGAGGCCATGTTAACAACATATGCAGTTGGGCCAGACATTGGATGGTGATTATGAAATCAATTGATAAAGGGTTGGATCTGAAACGTTCGAAGTCAAGAACCTCGAGACAAGACATCGAGAGTCCTATTGAGACTTGCACCAAGAATCGTATTCATTGGATGAGTGTTGTATTTCATCAGCGACAGGCGTGGGACGCCTATACGATCTTGGTCTCGACGATCATCATATGGAAGCTTTGGAGGCTTGTCAGTATGATTGGATTTTTCCAGTTCCGGTAGTACGTGAGTAGTCCTCAAACTTGAGGAACCACGGTAGTTACGTGCACACGTCGGTTGTATCTTGGATCTAGCGAGAGGTGATCATGTCGCTGACATGTTCATTATAAGACTTGTCCAGTGCAGTCAAAAGTGTGTAGCGAGGACGATGGGTTTCAAGAAGATGATCCGTCCTCTATCAATATGTGACAGAGGTATCTCCTATGCACTCGGAGACACATTCATGTTGTTTAGACCTGTGGCCACAATGGTTGATCGAGCAAACAATGGTTTCCTACATCGATGCAATGAGGCATGTGTAAGTCTTGAGTATTAAGGATAGACTCCTAGTCAAGATGGGAACCGACACCCAATTCTATACTCTAGACTAAGGCCGGGAGACGATAGACGGAAGGACCATACTCATATGGAATCGAAGCCTAAATTTCCACGCCAACATTCACTTAGTCTCTAGTGGCATGGATCGTTGCTAGACGGCCACCCATGGTGGCGGCTCCTGTTGGACACGAGCCCAAGTCTAACTGGGGGTGAACCTAAAAGGTCACACACAAATCACCAAGGAGGTGAAGGAATTGACTTGGAGTCAATTTCAAAGGATGATAAGTAATTGTGTTACTTATGGGATTGTCCATTGGATGGACGGGTCGATATTGTATCAGGCCCTCGTTTTATCGATAAATGGGATATATCGATTAAGTAGAGAATCAAAGTTTGGATCTTTTAATTGGATTAAAAGATTAATGAGAATTATTTAATGGACCTTGAATTAAGTAGGATTTGATTCTTGGGTTTATTGTAATTGGATTACAATAATGACTAGTTGACTTGTCGCTTTTAAAAAGAGACAAATCAATTCCAATCAAGCCTCTTTCACTTGGTATGATTAAATCATACGTTATGAAATGGTAGGTTTGATTGAAGATTAATGGGGATTGCTTGGAATGTATCTAGACATCCTTGGATGAACCTAGACACATTCCAATAATCACATTAATAATGTAAATATATGTGTTATATACAATCATCAAATACAAGAGATTCATAATTCATTTTTTTCTCAGGAAAAAAAGAATACTCACTACACTCTCTCTAGCCAATTTTCGGCCCCTCTCTCTCTACTCTCATATCCTCTTTATTGCTTCATTTATCTAGAATCAATTGAAGAACAAAGTAAGATTAAGAATGAACACTAATTCGATAGTGTAATCTCTTCTTCAATCTCATCTTCTAGGTCCATTTTTCTCTAGTAAGAAAAACGTGACTTCTCCCGGTGTGGTGTGGACTATGTTAGAGGGTTCATAGTTTTGAACCTTGTGAATGTTACCGGGTGTAGAACAACGCTTGTAGTCGTGCACTAGAAAAACTACAAAGGTAACATTCGGTTTATTGGTTTTGTAGTTTCTTTCTCGTTTCATCTATGTACTCTATATGATGTATTAATGTTAATTATCATATTCTACATCGAACGCCCGGTCGAGCACCCAAGGGTACACCCCTTGGGATTGTTTTTTATGATGTATATTTTTAATATCGCATTATCTCGCTCTTCTCGTGCTCCCGGGCGAATCTGTTTATCCTTCAGGATCTTAATGAGAACGATGGGACATGGGGTCGATCATGCAACTGCGTGTTTCGTTGGATATCACCAAGCCCCTGCACTGGGTGATGCGTCTGGGTAATGCTCACGGGCAAGAAGTTGTTGTGTCGTTTAATATGAGTGGGTTATGAACTTTTGTTACCTGTGTGGATATATCAGTTACATTAGCCAGGCATGGAATTGCAATTTGCAAAGACTTTGTTGATCGAGACGATGCTGCCATTCGGTCCCTGGTTGTGCACGATTACACCGCACATATTGCAATCACGGCGAGCTTTTGTAGCCAGTGATAACTCTCTCTGGAGCTTTAAGCCTCAATTTGTTGGAAGAAGGAGGACCTTGGGTACCTCATAGGGGTGTGCTGCTACTTCATCATCCACCAAGCATACGTCAGCACCCCATTGCTGGAAGAATGAGGACCCTAGGTACCTCAAATGGGAGTGCTGCTAATTCATCATCCACCTCGCATACGTCGGTACCCCAATCCCACCCGAGCAATAGCCCTTTCCTGTGTATCTCACACCAAAATGGCCCAGCCACACCCCTTGCCTCTCCCTTTCCCATTGCCACTCATAACCGGCCAATAGCCCATATAAAAAAAGAGTTGGATACATAATAATGAAGAAGAGAAAAGAAAAAAAGTATTAGCATACATAATATTGAAGAAGATGGAAGAAAAAAAAGGGAGATAATACATTACCTTTTAAGATTTGAGGAGATGTTAAATTTGATTTTAATCAAATAGATGTAGCAACCGGTGCCTCCATGTAATTTTTTCTTAAAAGAATTCCAAAAAAGATTGGAGAAGCTTCTAGAAAAGGAGAAAGGAGTAGATGAGGGAGAAAGGGAAGAAAAACCCCTAGAAGTGACTTATTATCCCACATTGAAAATTACAAGCTTAAGAACTTTAGGTACAAATATGAAAAAGTTTAAGCCAAATTTATTGTCCCACATTGGAAAATTAGAAGTCAAGTTTGAAAACTTTTGCCTATAAATAAGGACTAGCTTAAGCCAAACTTATTGTCCCACATTGAAAAACCATGAGCCAAGTTTAAATACTTGAGGCTATAAATATAGAAAATTTTAAACCCAAAAAATATTTATTTCACTATTTTTTTCAATTATTTTTTAAAAATTTAGGTCAAAACTAGTTTTGACCGGGTGACCGGGTCACCAGTTTTGATCGTTTTTCTCAGGTTTTGACCGAGTCACACCGGTTTTGACTTCACCGATTTTGGGATTATGAACCGGGCCAGACACATGGTCAGTTCCCAGTTGATTCAGTATAACCTGCCAGTCCGGTTCGGTTCTGAAAAGCATGCCCATCGCCGAGGACCTGCACGTTGTGGTGGATACTATCCCTCGCCATGTTGACCATGATATGAATCACGAGCTGCTTATGCCATATTTTGTGGAGGAGGTCAAATGACCTCTCAACCAAATGACCCCGTTGAAATTGCCAGAGTCGGACGGAATGTCCCCCATTTTTTTATAGAATTAATAGCACATTGTAGGGCCGAAGGTTATTAACTGTGTGCTAGCTCGGATTAAGGGGGGGTGGCGGTGTGTAGTGGTAGCTCGTGCGTATCTCATCTTTTTTTCGTGGATGACACATTGATATATGTGACACGAGTTCCAGGCTGGGGAGCGGGTTCGTGCGGTCTTGCATAACTATGCCATGGGTTCAGGGCAGGAGATTAATGTGCAAAAGTCTTCAATGTTCTTTAGCCCGAATACACCAGCGGCCGTCCATTGGGAGATTAGCATACTGGGTGGATAACCATCATTCCAAGTATCTAGGGTTGTCGACATAGGTGGGCAGACGAAGGAAGATCGTTTTTTGTCTCTCTGTGATCGTACATGGGACCGCATCAAGGAGTGGAGGGAGAAGAATTTGTCCTAGGTTGGTAATGAGGTACTGCTGAAAGCAGTTGTGTAGGCTATCCCCACTTACGATATGAGCCATTTCAAGCTCCCAGTGGGATTACTTTGGGAGATCGAATGGATGATTGCGGGGTTTTGGTGGGATAATAAGGAGATGAAATGGATGCATTGGCCATCGTGGTCGAGATTGAGTGCAAGCAAGGGTGAAGGGGGAATGGCTTTTTGGCACCTCCAATATTTTAATGGGGCCTTGATGGCGAAGCAATCATTGCGAGTCTTACTAAAGGATCTTGTCCTTCTCGGGCCCAAAATGTCGCTTCTTTTGCTTGACATGAGGGAAGGTAGGATCTAGGTTCAAGTTATGTACAACCACACGAGGATCTATACCCACCAGGCTGTCAGTAGTCTAAGCGAAAACGTCTGCGTTTTCCTGCAAAAAGGTGGTTAGTCTTCCCGCTAGTTCCGAGCTCAACTGGGAGTCTATCTTGGTAGTTTTGTTCAGCTCTCCTGGTATCAGTTGGATTCTTAACAACACTTCTGCCGGCTATACCCGGGTGAGAATGGTGTTCCCCTAATCATCATGTTGGATGGGTCTCTTGTCGTTTCTCGTTAGGAGGGTTTATCTCTGTATCATGTCGGGTACTTCCTTTTATTGAATCATGTAGCATTTCTGCTCTACATATTGGTCACTTGTGACTTCTTCTACCCCTGCTTCTGCTGGGAACTTTGACTTCATTTGGTATGTGGAGACCATTACCTGGAATGCATTCAAAGCATGGTGTCCCAGGATGATGTTGTAGGCTGATGGCATGTCCACGACAAGTAAACGGACCATCTTGGTCTTTTTGTTCAGATCTACTCCAAAGGGTGCACCACCTCTCCTACGAAGCCATATAACGAGGTGTTCACTGGCTCTAGCGGGATGTCGCTTAGTTGCATCTGTTGGTAGACTTTATAAAAGAGGACATCTGCAAAACTACCAGAATCCACAAAAATACGTTGTATAGTGTAATTGGCCAAAGTGGTCGAAATAACAAGTGCATCGTTATGAGGTAAATGTACTCCATGTGTGTCAGCAGGGCTGAAATGGATCATGGGATCCCTTGCGGGGCTTTGTGATTAATCTCCATAATGGTTCTAGCATCCCGAGCATGAGCTCGTCTAGCTCGTCTAGAGTCTCCATCAGTGGGCCCTTCCGCGATCGTGTGAATCACGCCTTTAGTTGGGGTGTTCTCCGGGCTCTGTTCCTCAGTAGGGAGCTTATCTTTTTTATGCTCCCTCCTCGCTTCTACTGGAGTCTTGATGGTGGGGGCGTTCTTCTTTGTGTTCTCGCCTCCTATCCTTGTCCACGTAATCTTTCAAATAGTCGGCTTGAATAAGCCTTTCGATTTCTTATCTCAGCTAGCGACACTGGTTGGTGTCGTGCCTGTATTCGCTATGATACCTGCAAAAATACTTGGATTTGGGCAATTGAGGGCCCTCCTCTAAACCTCTAGGCCACTACAGAGCAGGAATTATATCTATGGCCATTAGCATCCTAACCGGGCTAGTGATGAGCGCGGTGTACTGCTCGTTTTTTTCAAATCAAGGGGGTTGAAGCGTCCTCGTGGTTCTCCCGTACTCTTATGAGCCAGGGGCAGGTCATTCTTTATGTCCCGGTTGGCTTTCTTCAACAGCCAAGATGTCCTCCAGGTTCATGTATTTTCCAACACGAGCTAGTATTTCTCGGAAATCTATAGCAGGCTTCTTAACTAAGGACTCAAAAAGGGGCCTCCTCGTAGGCCTTAAGTAAGAGCGCTGACCAACACCTCCTGGTGAGCTATTGGAACTTCCAGGATAGCTGCGTTGAAGCGATGAACATAGGCCCTTAGTGTTGTCTCATTCCCCTCCTGCTTGATTTAGAAAGGGCTAACATCCGACTTTTGGTATTTTTGGCTGCTAGCAAACTGATGCAAAAAGAGATTGCTGAATTCTATAAAAGATCTTGCTGATTCAGCTGGAAGTTGGTCGAACCATTGTTGGGAAGAATTTGTTAATTTAGTAAGAAATACGCGACATTTAATATCGTCACTGCATTTTCAACGAATGTGCTCAATTGGGTCCAAAGTGCCATCATAGGCAGGTAGGTGGGCTTGGTGCACGAAAGTGAGCAGGTAGCTCTTCCGTCATGATCTCCTTACTGAAAGGGATACCACGCTCTGCTGGCAGAGCATCCTTGGTCATCTGCTGGCGGAGCTCTATCATCTCCTTCCTTAGGCTTGCCACATTTCAAGAGGTTGAAAGGATGTTGCCTCCTTGCTAGCGAAATTGGTAGGGAGAGATCTGTCTACTGGCTATCCAGCCGGGGCCTGCTCGTCTGCGGCCTGTCTTCCTGGCGTTCCTCCTCGATTTTTTCAGGAAGATGGTCTTGCTCCGTTAGCTTGGGGCTGGCGAATCTGTTCGTACAATCTTGTCGGGTTGGCTACTGGGGTGGGGGTGTCCTCAATTGGAGTTGGGAAAGCCCCAACGGGAGCGGAGAAGGCTGGAGGGGGAAAGTCAGCGAGCGAAACGGGGAGGTCATCAGTAGGAGTCGGGCCGTTAGTTGCACCCATAGTCTGATCTAGAGGTGGGATGGTGGATTCTGCTGAAGCAGGGAGGGAGGCATCTCCTTTAAAAGATCCGGTGGAGCTCGAATCGACCATTTCTCATGTCTTTGAATTCAATCCACAGACGACGCCAATGTCGCGTACCTGGGTTTTGAGGTACTTTTGAACTCCGAAGGATCTTTGTGTAAATCCTAAGATTTGGGGGAACTAACCTACAATGAAGCGTCAACACTCCGATGCTTAAGTCAATAAATGTAAAAATGAAAGGAACTTGGAATAAAGTGAGAATAATGGTGATTTGTGAAGAATAGTAAGAGATAATGATGAAATTTGTGTAGAAGTGAGCTAAAACTACCTATCGCATGATAAAACAGAGTATGAGAGTGTATAACTGCCAAAAGAGAGTGTTGAAATGTTGTTACCAAACTTGACCCCTATGGACTGCACAAGAGGCCAATTTATAGACGTTGATGGAGCCAAATCCGCGGATTAGTTGCTGAGTGTCATACACCTCTGGAAAGCCCTTTGGTTTGGCTATCTTTCATCAAAATCCATTTGTGATTTGGATAAGTATCGGAGGAGATATACCTGTTTGATTGAGTCTTGACAGATTTACCTACATTTACGAAAAGCTGTTACTAGTGCCTTTATCAGCTTAATCCCTATTCATTCATGTGAATTTGACTGAAATCTTTGAGTATGATGTGTACCGATGAGTTGACAAGCTATAGGAGGTGTCTGTCCAGCTGTATGATGACGTGCCTTGCTGGGATGGGCTCGTTTCTTGGGCCTGCCAGTTCAGTGAAATCAACAAGTGAGAGTGTGGGCTTTTTACTTTCCTGTTGATGGACTGTCCCGCCAGTAATCAGTTGGACCACTTTTGAGAAGGGGCTCTTCGGGATATGGAGTCCATGAAGGATTTTGGGGGCATCAGTCATCAATTTCAGGGTTTGGAAATCCAAGACTGGTGTGTGGACCTAGGCATCCAACAACGTTTTCCTTCAGTCACCTACCCCCAAGACAATGGGTAAGTAGAGGTTACCAACCGAATCCTGGTGCAAGGCATCAAGACTAAACTAGAGCAAGCAGGAGGGCAATGGGTAGATGCACTGGCCAACATGTTGTGGTCTTGCAGGACTACTCCTAGACCCACCATTGGAGAAACACCCTTCAACCTGGTGTACGGCTCAAAGGTGATTATCCCAGTCGAAGCAGGGTCGGCAACCTTCAAAATTCAGCACTACGAGCAAGAAAATCATGAGATCCTGCTATGAAACAACCTAGACCTATTTAAACGAAGTCCGAGATGATGCTCAAACTCACATGGAAAGGTACAAGCAGAAGGTGATTAATGCCTATAACAGGAGGGTGAGGAAGAGAGAATTTCAGGTAGGAGACTTCATGCTTAGACGAGTCGGTGCTCTCAAACCAGTGGGAAAGCTAGCTCCCAATTGGGAAGGCCCTTACAAAGTGACCAAGGTCATCAGGTTTGGCGATACGAGATAGAAGGCATGGATGGGAGAGATCTCTCGTCCGTGGAATGCATACAACCTCAGGAAGTTCTATCCTGAAAACCTTTATTCCCTATTTATAGATTGCTAAACTTCTAAAAGACGAGCATTATCTCACAGCAATAAAGGCAAATCTTGTTTTCCATCTCATGTTGTATGCAGGATCAACCTTCAGTCTCCGACTTGTTGGAATAGGTGACCAGAAAGCCAATAGGTTTGGCAATTTGTAACCTATCCGACAACTTGATGTGAATGTAATATTATTATGTGATGAATAAGATGAGTATTCGTCACCAATGGTACCTTCTTTGTTGCGCTCATCTTACATTTGTTAAAACGGTGTTTAACTTATATCGCAACAAAGCCCATAGACCATGGATAACAACTCATGCAGTTGGGCCACGCATTGGATGGTGGTCATGAAACCAACTGATTAAAAGTTGGGTCTGAAACGTTCCAAGTCGAGGACCTCGAGACAGGGCATCGAGAGTCCTATTGAGACTTGCGTCAAGAGTCGTGTTCATTGGATGAGTGCCGTGTTTCATCGGCGACAGGCGTGGGACGCCTACACGATCTTGATGGGTTGGTCGACTGGGGTCGAGCCGACTGGACTGACTCGCGGGGATCATCATATGGAAGCCTTGGAGGCTTGGTCGGTATGATTGGATTCCCCGGTTCCGATAGTACGGGAGTAATCCTCAGACTTGAGGAATCATGGCAGTCACGTGCACAGGACGGCTGTATCTTGGATCTGGCGAGAGGTGATCATTCTGTAAGATGATCATTTATAAGCCTTGTCCAGTGCAGTCGGAATGTGTAGCGAGGACGGTGGATTCCAAGAAGAGGATTCGTCCCCTGTCAGTATGTGACAGAGGTATCTCCTATGCACTCGGAGACACGTTCATGCTGTTTGAAGCTGTGGCCACAGTGGTTGGTCGAACAGGGAATGGTTTCCTGTGTCGACGCAATGAAGCATACGTGGTCTCGAGTATTAAGCATAGATGCCTAGTTAAGGATGGGAACCGACGCCCAATTCCATACCCTAGACTAAGGCCGGGAGACGGTAGAGACGGAAGGATCGTACCCGTACGGAATCGACGCCTAAATGTTCACGCCAATTCACCTAGTCTCTAGTGCCATGGACCGTTGCTAGACGGCCACCCATGGTAACGGGCTCTTGTGGGACACAGGCCCAAGTCTAGCTGAGGGTGAACCTAAAGGGTCACACACAAATCACCGAGGAGGTTGAGAGATCGACTTGGAGTCAATCTCGAAGGATAAAATAAGTAATTGGATTACTTAAGGGAAAGTCCATTGGATGGACGGGCCGATATTGTATCGGGCTTTCATTTAATCGATAAATTGGATTTTCGATTAAATATGGAAAGTTGAGATGTTGAGACGTTGGATCTTTTAATTGGATTAAAAGATCAACGGGAATAATTTAAGTGGACATTAAATTGGATTTAACGTTGGGTTCGTCGTAATTGGATTACGATAAAACCCGATCCATTAAATTATACCCGAGAGGAGAAATAATTCCTAATTTGGAATAGGAAGAAGTTAGACTTCTTCCCTTAAATAAACATGGCCGACATGCTCCCTTGGAGGAAGCAAAATCAGCCATGTTTCATGCTAGATGGTATGTTGACTTATCTCTTTTGGAAAGAGACAAATCAACTCCCATCAAGCTCTTCCCTTTTGGTATGATTTGATCATACCATAAATTTTGGTAGGCTTGATTGAAGAATTGATGGTGATTGATTGGAATGAATCTAGACATCCTTGGATGAACCTAGACACATTCCAATAATCACATTAATTATGTATATATATTAGAATATACAACACCAAGCATAAGTGATTCATTATTCATCTTTTTCTAGGAAAAAGAGAAGACAAAAATTCTCTCCTCTCTCTCAAAATTTCGTGCTCCCTCCCTCTCTTACACTTGTGTTCTTCACTTGATTTTGAATCAAGAAGAAGAACAAAGTAAGTTTAAGAGAACACTAATTCATAGTGTTCTTCTCTTAAACCGATTCCTTCCTAAACCCGTTCTTTTCTAGCAAGAAGAACGTGTGTTTCTTCCGGTGTGGTGTGGATCACCTTTGGAGAATCCATACGTTTGGATTTCGTGAGCATTCCGGAGAAGGAACAACGCTAGTAGCCGGGAGCATACGCTAAACAATCAAAGGTAACGGTTTATTACGCTTTGATTGATTTCATTTGTATATCTATGCCCTATGTGTTTCAATATATGTTTTAATATTTACACATCCTACATCGAACGCCCGGTTGAGCACCCAAGGGTACACCCCTTGGGATTCGAGTATTTTGAATTTGATTTAAATTTACGCACTTTTCCACGCTTTTCTCGCTTCCGCTCGCGCTCCCGTGCGGATCCGCTTGTCCTTCAAGTGGTATCAGAGCCCGGTTCGATGTAAGGGGCATAGATCTATGTGTTTGGCATGGTCTACTTGCTTTTAAACGGCTTTATTGGCATGTTAGATTACATAAATATATGAAATATATGATGATTCAATTGTTTGGATTTTATGGACTTTTGGCATGCTTAATTTTGTTAGATTGGATCTAAAATTGCATGCTTATTTTTAGAAATAATATTAATGTTATTGTGCTGAAACAATTTTGAAAAAAAAAAAAAAATTTGGTCGGGTCGGCAGTGGATTATTCCTTGGATTAAATTTGCTTAATTAATTTGTGATTAATACATGCATTGGATGCATTGTTTAAAATGTCCATTAAATTTGAAATTTGAATTTTGCATATTATTTGTATGTTTATACTTTTGTGATGTTGGACATCACTTGGGTATTTGGAATATCCATTGGAATTTATGCATGATTATTTGGAATAATTATGTTATGTGTGTTGATGGAATCAACATGGGATGAACACAAGAGCTCTAGACCTTATGTATGGATGAATGTATGATCATTTATTTTCTGTTGGATGGGGCCTGCGTGCCTCTTGTTTTTGGGACTATCATCTCCCGTATTTTCAGCCTCATGATGTTAAGGCTTGTTTCCTTATTACCAATGTATTACTTTCAGTTGTAATGAGAGTAGATAGGATTGGTGAGGTTTTACTTTTAATAAGCAATTGGAGTCGGAGACCCCAAGGAGGAGCATCAAGGCGTGAAACAAGAAGCACTTCAAGGCCCATTGGAATGATAATGGGTTTTATTATTATTGTAATAATTTAGGACCACCCTAGACAGACCATAGACTCACTGCGGGCTCAGTGGGTCGCATAGGTTGGGCTTGTGATCATCCTAACAGGAGTATGCTATGTTTTCTGCATGCGGCGTATTTATTTATCGCTTTAAATATTGGATATTTATGCATGCTAAAACACCATAATGTGATGAGGTCTCGGTCACACTTAAACTCTCATTTGGTTGGACCAAATTAAATATTAGGCCCCAAAACGGACTTGGATCAAAATGGTATTTTGGTCTGTCCGAGCCTTCCATCCACAACAATGTGGTGAGGAAGCTACCACTACCCAAGTGTGGTCTCACGAGTCGTGGCACACTTGGAATAGGGGAAAGCTGCACTATTGTTGTGAACAAAAAGACTGCGCTCGCTGTTTCCCTGTCTCACGAGTCGTGGGGGGCGACAGTTTGAGGCATGATTTGGTTGATGGGTCGGGCCCAACACTGAGTAAACATGGTTCGCTTGGAGTCCTCGGGACCATGTGAATAGGTGAGGCAAAATATCTTAGGAATCTCATTGGATGAGAATGATATTGGATATCTCCCACAAGGTCTTCTTCATGTGAATCCTAAAAGCGGGGCATGGAGATTACGCTTGTGAATCCCAAGCCCACTAGGAAATGGTTTCCCGAAACTCCGCTTGAGAGTGGCGGATTTTCGTATAAATAGTGGGAGGGTTAAAGACTAAAAGACCAAGTCTTCAACTTGAACAATAATATTACCATCATCTGCTAATTTCTGCTTTACATTTTTTTAATAATGTAGATATGTCTAAGAACCCGTTAACCATGATTCTTGAGACTAACAAATTCAACGGAACGAACTACTCGGACTGGCTGAGAAACCTGAGGATTGTCCTCGGTTTCGAGAACCAAGGCTACGTCTTGGACGAGCTGCCACCGAGCGACTTACCGGAGGGGTCCACGCCTGAAGAACGTTTGACGTTCGAGAAATGGCATGAGGACAACCGGAAAGTACGCAGTATCATACTGGCTTCGATGTCTAACGACATCCAGAAGCAGTATGAGAGGCTGCACAACGTCTCCGCCATAATGCTCCACATGAACGAGGTTTATGCGGTTCCAGATAGGCATATTAGATATGCCGCCACAAAAGCATTCTTTGGCACCAAGCTTGCTGAAGGAGTGTCTGTACAAAGTCATGGGGTCAAGATGCTCTCCCTAGTGGAGAAACTCGAGGACCTTAAAGCTGGGCTTAATAATGACACGTACATTGACGTGATCCTCCAGTCGCTTCCTCCATCCTATGACCCGTTTGTTGTAAACTATAACATGAATGGACTTGAGAAGTCTATTCATGAGTTGATCAACATGCTGGTCCAATACAAGGCAACGACCCACAAGTCGGCGCCGGCGGTATTGATAGGAGAGGCTTCGACCTCCAAGGCGAATGGCAAGAGGGCCGGACGCTGGAAGAGGAAGAAGGGCAAAGGGAAGACGGTTGTGGCCCCTGCTCGCGCTCCAGGCGTCCCTGTTGCTCCGGTTGGACCGAGCAAAGGGAAAGGGAAGGCCCGTGGTTCTCAGCAGTCCAAGGCAAATGATGTCTGCATGCATTGCCAAGGGAAAGGGCATTGGAAGAGGGAGTGCCCACAACTCCTTTCCAACCCAGGTGTGTTTGTGGTTGAAGTTAATATGATTACTAATTCTGCTTCATGGGTATTGGATACCGGGTGTGGTGCTCACATCTGCAATGATTTGCAGGCACTGCAAAGAAGCAGAAGGCTAACCAAAGATGAGATGATCCTGAGGCTAGGCGATGGCAAGGCCGTTGCTGCGGAGGCCGTAGGATCACTAGAGTTAGCCATTAGTAGTCATGTTAGGATTGTACTGAACGACTGTTTCTATGTACCTAGCATGATTAAAAACATTGTTTCCATCCCGGTCCTTGATAAGGAGGGATATGAATTTACCATCAATTAAAACGGTTTTTTTATTATCAAAGATGGTATTTGTTATTTGCTTGGTACATTGGTCAACGGTCTGTACATACTTCAACAGTCTAATTGGATTATGACTGCAGAACACAAACGAAAACGTGATGATCATAATAACGCACAGATATGGCATGCGAGGTTAGGTCATATCTCTAAAGATAGGATAAGAAGGTTGGTGGACTCAAAGAGTTTAGAAATAGACGATTTGGACAACCTACCGACCTGCGAATCCTGTCTAAAGGGAAAGATGACCAAGAAACCCTTTGTTGGACAAAGTACGCTAGCCAGTGGTCTGTTGGATTTGATCCATACAGATGTCTGTGGTCCACTAAATACTCAGGCTAGAGGTGGGTACTCGTACTTCATAACCTTTACCGATGATCACTCACGGTATGGTTATGTTTACCTGATGAGGTATAAGTCTGAAGCCTTTGGAAGGTTTAAGGAATACAGACTTGAAGTAGAGAACCAAACCGGTCGAAAGATCAAAGCCCTTCGATCGGACCGAAGTGGAGAGTATTTGAGTGGTGAGTTTACTGATTATCTAAAAGAGAATGAGATTCTCTCTCAGTGGACCTCTCCTGGAAACACCGCAGCTTAATGGTGTGTCTGAAAGGAGGAATCGGACCTTGTTGGACATGGTCCGATCCATGATGAGTTTTACCGAACTACCCCTTTCCTTCTGGGGATACGCTCTTGAGACGGCGGCCAAAGTTTTGAACTTGGCGCCATCTAAAAAGGTATCGCAGACGCCATATGAGATTTGGCATGGCAAGCCTGCCTCCTACAAATACTTGAAAGTGTGGGGTTGCCCCGCATATGTCAACAGATTAGTGGGAGATAAACTGGACTCGAGGTCTAGTTCATGCAGGTTCATCGGCTATCCAAAAGAAACTGCGGGGTATTATTTCTATAATCCCTCCGAGCAAAAGGTTTTTGTCTCGCGAAACGCAATGTTCTTGGAAAAAGGTTTTCCATCGGATAGTCGACGCGATGAGGTGCTCCTTGAGGAATCAAGTGAGGCACCCTATGAGGCGGCAGTGACATCTGAGCCAGTGGTTCCCACTGATATTGTTCCAGTCCTCCGTGGGTCGGCCAGAGTATCCCATGCACCTGATAGGTATGGATTTCTGGGCCTGATCGGTCAGTTGGATAATGATCCAAAGACGTACGGAGAAGCGATGTCGGACATCGATTCGGATAAGTGGCTTGAGGCCATGAAATCCGAGATGGACTCGATGGGTACAAACAAGGTTTGGACCCTAGCAGATCCATCAAAAAGGGGTTAAACCCGAAGCTGGAACATACGTTTTGATGAAGTCATACGGGGATATGATTTCATCAAGAACGAGTCCGATCCTTGTGTATACAAGAAGATCAGTGGGAGCTCATTTGCGTTTCTGGTGCTTTACGTGGATGACATCTTGCTCATTGGGAATGATGCTAAGATGTTGGGTACCACTAAAGCTTGGTTGTCAATGCAATTCTCCATGAAGGATATGGGCGAGGCATCCTACATCTTTGGCATCAAGATCTACAGGGATAGATCTAGAAGGATGTTAGGAATGGCCCAGTCCTCGTACATTGAGAAAGTCTTGAAGAGATTCAAGATGGAGAACTCAAAACGAGGATTCCTTCCTATGAGGCATGGAATTAAGTTATCCAAGAAGCAGTCTCCTAAGACTGATGAGGAGCTTAAAAGGATGTTGGACATCCCCTATGCTTCAGCCGTAGGTAGCATACAGTAAGCTGTTCAGTGCACTAGACCTGATGTGGCTTTCGCTTTGAGCGTAACTAGCCGATATCAGTCGTGTGCTGGGAGGCACACTGGAGTGCATTCAAGACTATCCTAAAGTACCTGAAAAAGGACTAAGGACATGTTTTTGAACTACGGCGGTGGAGAGTTGATACTGGAAGGCTATAGCGACGCTAGCTTCCAGTCGGATGACGATGATGCTAAGTCTCAGTATGGTTTTGTATTTAGACTAAATGGTGGCGTGGTTACTTGGAAGGGTTCCAAGCAGGCTACCACGGCGGACTCCACCATAGAGTTTTGAATACATAGCGGCTTTGGAAGCTGCTAAGGAGTGGTTTGGTTGATGAGCTACATCCAAGGGTTGGGTGTAGTACCTAGCATTGCTAAGCCTGTAATTATCTTTTATGATAACAACGGGACGATAGTGCTAGCAAAGGAACCGAGATCTCGTCACGATCCAAGCATATTCTTAGACACTACCATCTACTTAGAGAGATGGATACCAGGAGTGACGTTCGGTTGGACCGAGTCACCTCCACAGAAAACATAGCAGATCCACTTGCTAAGCCCATGTCGCAAGTTGCCCATACTCACCATCTGAATAAGAGGTTTGAGGCCAATGGGTGATTGGCTTTAGGTCAAGTGGGAGATTGTTGGAATAGGTGACCAGAAAACCAATAGGTTTGGCAATTTGTAACCTATCCGACAACTTGATGTGAATGTAATATTATTATGTGATGAACAAGATGAGTATTCGTCACCAATGGTACCTTCTTTGTTGCGCTCATCTTACATTTGTTAAAACGGTGTTTAACTTATATCACAACAAAGCCCACAGACCATGGATAACAACTTATGCAGTTGGGCCACGCATTGGATGGTGGTCATGAAACCAACTGATTAAAAGTTGGGTCTGAAACATTCCAAGTCGAGGACCTCGAGACAGGGCATCAAGAGTCCTATTGAGACTTGCGTCAAGAGTCGTGTTCATTGGATGAGTGCCGTGTTTCATCGGCGACAGGCGTGGGACGCCTACACGATCTTGATGGGTTGGTCGACTGGGGTCGAGCCGACTGGACTGACTCGCGGGGATCATCATATGGAAGCCTTGGAGGCTTGGTCGGTATGATTGGATTCCCCGGTTCCGATAGTACGGGAGTAATCCTCAGACATGAGGAATCATGGCAGTCACGTGCACAGGACGGCTGTATCTTGGATCTGGCGAGAGGTGATCATTCTGTAAGATGATCATTATAAGCCTTGTCCAGTGCAGTCGGAATGTGTAGCGAGGACGTTGGATTCCAAGAAGAGGATCCGTCCCCTGTCAGTATGTGACAGAGGTATCTCCTATGCACTCGGAGACACGTTCATGCTGTTTGAAGCTGTGGCCACAGTGTTTGGTCGAACAGGGAATGGTTTCCTGTGTTGACGCAATGAAGCATACGTGGTCTCGAGTATTAAGCATAGATGCCTAGTCAAGGATGGGAACCGACGCCCAATTCCATACCCTAGACTAAGGCCGGGAGACGGTAGACGGAAGGATCGTACCCGTACGGAATCGGCGCCTAAATGTTCACGCCAATTCACCTAGTCTCTAGTGCCATGGACCGTTGCTAGACGGCCACCCATGGTAACGGGCTCTTTTGGGACACAGGCCCAAGTCTAGCTGAGGGTGAACCTAAAAGGTCACACACAAATCACCGAGGAGGTTGAGAGATCGACTTGGAGTCAATCTCGAAGGATAAAATAAGTAATTGGATTACTTAAGGGAAAGTCCATTGGATGCACGGGCCGATATTGTATCGGGCTTTCATTTAATCGATAAATTGGATTTTCGATTAAATATGGAAAGTTGAGATGTTGAGACGTTGGATCTTTTAATTGGATTAAAAGATCAACGGGAATAATTTAAGTGGACATTAAATTGGATTTAATGTTGGGTTCGTCGTAATTGGATTACGATAAAACACGGTCCGTTAAATTATACCCGAGAGGAGAAATAATTCCTAATTTGGAATAGGAAGAAGTTGGACTTCTTCCCTTAAATAAACATGGCCGACATGCTCCCTTGGAGGAAGCAAAATCAGCCATGTTTCATGCTAGGTGGTATGTTGACTTATCTCTTTTGGCAAGAGACAAATCAACTCCAATCAAGCTCTTCCCTTTTGGTATGATTTGATCATACCATAAATTTTGGTAGGCTTGATTGAAGAATTGATGGTGATTGATTGGAATGAATCTAGACATCCTTGGATGAACCTAGACACATTCTAATAATCACATTAATTATGTATATATATTAGAATATACAACACCAAGCATAAGTGATTCATTATTCATCTTTTTCTAGGAAAAAGAGAAGACAAAAATTCTCTCCTCTCGCTCAAAATTTCGTGCTCCCTCCCTCTCTTACACTTGTGTTCTTCACTTGATTTTGAATCAAGAAGAAGAACAAAGTAAGTTTAAGAGAACACTAATTCATAGTGTTCTTCTCTTAAACCGATTCCTTCCTAAACCCGTTCTTTTCTAGCAAGAAGAACGTGTGTTTCTTCCGGTGTGGTGCGGATCACCTTTGGAGAATCCATACATTTGGATTTCGTGAGCATTCCGGAGAAGGAACAACGCTAGTAGCCGGGAGCATACGCTAAACAATCAAAGGTAACGGTTTATTACGCTTTGATTGATTTCATTTGTATATCTATGCCCTATGTGTTTAAATATATGTTTTAATATTTACACATCCTACATCGAACGCCCGGTTGAGCACCCAAGGGTACACCCCTTGGGATTCGCGTATTTTGAATTTGATTTAAATTTACGCACTTTTCCACGCTTTTCTCGCTTCCGCTCGCGCTCCCGGCGGATCCGGTTGTCCTTCACGACTGACTTTTTAAGTCGCCTGCTGGCGCACGCTCAATAAGTCGCCTGTTGGCACACGCTCAATAAGTCGCCTACTGGTGCACGCTCTATAAACGCACGCTTAATAAGTCGCTTGCTGGCGCACGTTCTCTATAAGCCTCCTACTGGCGAACGCTTTTACAACCTAAGTGACAAAATTTCGACTACCTAGTCATAAATCCTGCTCAGGCTAACTTACTACTGAGATTTATCTTTACTCACTTACTGCAAATATATCCCCCACTAATAACCGCACAACACCTTTCTTTGTTAAGTGACAGGTGCAGTTGGGATAGCTATTCACACAACAGCTGGGTAAGAGCAGGTTAATGCCCCCGGCTCATAACAGGTCCCTAACACCTACCAGCTTGCTCACTTATCAGGTTTTCAAAGCCTATCTCGTATGCCTAGCTCTTTCTTCTAAGCTCATGTGCTTAACACCTTATTTTGCTACTTGGGGATTTATACCCTGGAGAGATAAGGGAAGTCTCCTCTCTTTTCCTACTTACTATCACTCTAACACTTATAGGAAACATTCTTAGCATGCGAGTTGGATGCCTCCCAACCAATTAATTATACTAACCTGTGGGAATAATAAAGCAGGAGATGCAAATAAGGATTAAAAAGGAAACATACTTGCATAGAAAAGGGAAATAAAAATTCCAAATAGCACTAAGTGCCAACAACAATTATTCAGAAGCCCACAAATCGAGTATTCTAAACCTCACGCAGGAGGTATCAAAATATAAGATATTTTTTTTAGCAGGCAGGACAAACATTTTCAATTAACAGCAGGGGGAACACCTTGAGCGTCATCAGCTGGAGGCTTACTCCTGAGGTTGAAGGCTTCCTTCATCACATAGTCACAAGAAGCTTCTAGGGCCTCTTCCTCATGGTCAACCTACACCAGGATCTCTGGAAATTCGCGAGGCACCTCCTCGTCTGGTTTAGGAGCATCAACAAGACTAGCATGGATATCCAGGAAAGTGGAAGACACAGGCTCAGGAGGGTAACCAGCCTACACAAACTGATAAGCACAGGTTCGGAAGCCTTGGTAGTAGTACTTCAGGGCCTTATCAGCAAGCAGATTCTGGAAGGCTGATGACTTCTTGAACTCTTCCATCCCACTGGTCCCACATCTCCTCCAGCACTTTCTTGCCATCCTCAGTTGTAGGATATTCCTGTAGTTTTAGAGAGGCCTGCTCTAGACGGGTGTGAAGGTTGTTAATCTCGAACTTCAGATTGAGCCAAGCTAGCCTCTTGTTTGCGCTCTTTCTCCCTATTCACCCTCTCCAACTCCTCTAGCTACCTCTTGGCCTCCTCTACTCATGGCCCTCCTTGTTCCAGCCAACTGAATAAGCCTTCAGTCAGCAGGGTGGCCTACATACCAACGAGCAGGTTAGGCACACAATATACTTTTCACCCAAATTATATATTATGAAATTACTCTCACCTTGCTAATATATGAGGCCAACAAGTTTAGAGCCTAATGGCATGACAGGGCGTCCACATACTCCTGGTGCAGAGGAAATGGGATCCCCTTCAAAAAATCAGTAGCCCTGCTACCCTCCCCTCCCTCCTGCAGTAGGGAGTAGCCCTCGCTTGTCCCATGCTTGCCTCTTTTGTTTTTCCCCAGCTCATGCAATAAGCTTGGGAGCAGGAGGGGCTAAAGATGCAGCCGACCCCTTAGCACGCTTGGTGGGCGTGGGGATGGGAAGAATTGAGCATCCCCCGGAAGTAAAATAAAATAGCCGCACTAACCTTTTTCAGCATAGAGAAGGAGTGAAATTGAGCAGTAGAAGGGATTTCCCAAAGTTGCTAGCCAGATGAAGAAACCGGCTAGTATACTAATAGATTCAAGCGCTGGCTGGCCTATAGGGACCTTAAGCAAAGAAGACACTTCAGCAAAGAAAGGATGTACAGGAAACCTCAAACCAACCTCCAGTTGAGCCACATAAAAGCAAGCAGAGCCAACAGGAGGGAAGTTAGGCCGCTCGGAAGGAGCAGGCACCTGAATCACGAAGTCGTCAGGTATCCCAAATCTAGACCTAAGCTCGCCTATGTCTTCCTCCCGCACACAGGTTCTAAAGACCCAAAAAAATTCAATACTAGCCGTCACTACCCTATCATCTACCTTCATCCGCTCTAAATCTTCCCTAGTGGATCTCCTCCTATGGCTACTTACTTCTTCTTCACCCTTTTCCTCCTAAGGGCTAGAGTGGGAGGAAGCAGGATTCTCCTCACTGTCATCCCCAGATATTCCAATAAGATCAATCACGAATTCATCAACCACCATCTCATCTACCGACATATAGGACAGCAAGAAGAGCGAAGGAGAAAGGAGGCACTTACCCAAAAGAGAGAGGACTGGGAAGCATCAAGGAATTTTTGCGAAAGGAGCTCAGATTGAGAGATTCCTGCAGAAATTTGGAGAAGAAAAGGGTTAGAAACCCTACCTTTTTTCAGATGAAAGAGAGGAAAGGAGAAAAAGGGGGAGGGGGGGAATTTACCTGAAAATGGGGACGACGTAAGAGGTCAAAGAAGGGAAGATACCTTATATATTAGTTAGCCAGACAGTCCTATCAACCAACGACTCGGACGCCCAGTTGGCAGCACCGCAAATCACGCGGCGCATAGGAAGCATGAGTCGTACAGGGACTCTCCCCATCCTTTATCTCTTACAATCATTACTTATCCACCTTTTCTGTCCAATTTTTTAAAGTTCTTGAAAGCCGCGTACAAGTTGCTTCAAAGAGAAGGATTCTCTAGCAAGAAGGGAATAAGCAGGAACAACATGACCCACCCTATTGATGCATGAACAGAAATGATTTCTCTTTTGGTATGACATTTTACCTACTCCAGCACTTCAACTCTGCCACATGAACTCCTGGAGTTGCGGGGGGGGGGGGGGGGGGGGGGAGAGTGATGGTGCGCCCAAAATCCTTCATGGACTTGAAGCCCAAGCACATCCTCAAAACAACCTAGCTGGCTACCAGCAGAGAAGGTAAAAGCCCACAAGCTTACTTATTGTTTTTATTGAACTGGCAAGCCCAAGAAACGATCCCATTCCAGTCGGACACATCATCGTACAACTGGACAGACACCTCCTATAGCTTTCCAACACATTGAGACATGTCATACTCAAAGATCTCGATCAAATTCATATGGATGAGGAAGGATTTGAGCTGATAATGTCACTAATAACAACTGTTTGAAAAAATAGGTAATCTAGCATGACTTGGTTAAACAGGTATATCTCCGTCGATACTTATCCAAATCCCAAACGGATTCTTCTAGAAGATAGCAAGTCAAAGGGCTTTCCAAAGGTATACAACAGACATCAACTAACCCCCAATTTTATCTCCATCAACGACTATAAATTGGCCCATTGTGCAGTCATTAGGGGCCAAGTTTTGGTAACACTTATTCAACACTCTCTTTTGACAATTATACATTCTCACACTCGTTTTTACTACTTCCTAACTAGTTTTAGCTCACTTCACACAAATTGTCTCATATTATTCTTCACAAACCACCATTGTTCTCACTGTATTTCGAGTTTCCTTTTATTTTTCACTTTACTAACTTAAGTATCGGAGTACTAACGCTTCTTTGCAGGTTAGTCCCCCCAAATCGTAGGATTGACATAAAGA
The DNA here is from genome assembly GCA_034509735.1 of Sesamum alatum. Lineage (NCBI taxonomy): Eukaryota > Viridiplantae > Streptophyta > Magnoliopsida > Lamiales > Pedaliaceae > Sesamum > Sesamum alatum. The sequence goes on from JACGWO010000008.1 coordinate 33,333,613, forward strand.
TCCTTCGAAATATGTGGTACCTTAGACCAAAGTGCGCATCATGGTCAAACTGGTTTTAGTTTTTTTTTTTAAAAAAAAAAAACTATTGATGTAGTGAAATATATATTTCACTAAAAAATAATATAGTGAAATACAAAAAGAGAAAAGAAAATAAATGCCAACAAAAAAAAAAATAGATCGGCAAGTGCTTCATGGACTCAAACAAACTATCACCATATTTATAGTCACAATTGTTTAAGCCTATCTTATATTTTGAAATGTGTGACAATGAGCCACTTTTCCTTCTTCATCTACTTCTTTCTTCTTTTCTCCATGCTTCTTCAATCTCTTTTGAGTTTTTCTTTTAGAAAAAAATAAATGAAGGCAACGGTTGCTAAAATATTGTTATAAATTATATTTATTTTAATCAATCAATATATAACGTATTTGGAGGTTTTAAAATTTTAAATTCTTGTTAATTTGAATTTTTGATTTAATTTGTTTCCTTCAAGAAGTTTGTTTATTTTTTTATTGTTAAATTATTATAGAAGTTTTATTTATAAATTGTACCAATTTTATAACAAATTGTGCTTATTTAATCTATTGATATATTATGTATCTATATGTTACATATATATAAATGTATAATAAAATCCGACTCAATCAATTTTTTTTAATTCAGTTCGACTGATCGAATCAGTAACCCAGTAACTTAAGCAATTCGATTTCCAATCCGCTTCTGAAAACATTGCCCGTGACATTTACCAATGTGGAGCATGTTCACGTTCAAATAATTATACAAAAATAATCATGTGCAAGTAATTATAAAAAAAATGTTTACGTGCAAATCAAGTGTATGTGCGTGTGCGTGTGCGTGTGCAAGTAGCTGTCACAGCACGTGCGTGTGCAAGCACGCTAAAGTACATGCCGAATTAATTCCCAAACTTCCTTCTGTCTGCTCTGCTATCGACGCCAGAAACTAACACATTGCAAGAAAAGATAACCAGATTTCTTCAAAGTACCGAACTGTCGCACGCTAAAGAGTTACAATCATACTACGTAAACAGATGTTATAGAGTTAGAATCATGCCATGTAAACAGTCTTTCATCATTTGTTAAAATTACAGCTATAAAATTTGACATAATTACAAATATTTTCTCATCATTTGAAAAATTACAATTACCGTCCCGTTATCTGTAGAAATATCTTTTAGCTGCAGTGAGCTAAGGTCGTATAAAACGGTCTCGGCCCTCAGCTTCAACACAAGCGCCTGATGCATAAGTGTTGTTTCAAGTATTCAAATAAAACAGTACAGCAATCCTCAGTCATGGAGACATATACAACATGAAACTTACTCCTTGAGGAATAGATAGAATTAAACTACCAATGAAGCCGAGAACTGGCAGCCTGCATTAGCGGGTGAGCAAAATATGCCCCTAACGTCAATGCCGTTATTGATAGGTATGGCAACCGGAGAAATTCCTTCAAGTAATCGTCAGGTAACTTCTGACGACCATCAAGAATAGCAGCGAATGGAATTACACTGGTTCTGTTCTTTACAGCTTCAAAAGCTTCACCATATCGAATGCCCAATCTTCGGTCTCCATTCCAAACACCAAAGAGATGGTGTGCAATCAATCCTACAGAAGCTGCTACTGCAACTGAATTCCCAATCCAAATTGTGTGAGCTAAGCACCACATCACTTGTCCAACCATCTGGAAAAGCAAAACGAGGAAAAATGATGGAGCGGTTATACAAACTACAAGAATGATGTGTCTGATAACCTGGTCCGAGGATCACAAGTTATCTTTAAATGTCCATGAAAATAAATAAGGCAACTAGCAAATGCGATAATGTGTCATCATCTCCATAAAATATTAGGCAATGATATGTGAAAGAAAGTAACAATGATGAGAGGCAAAGACAGTAACAAGCATAATAGTGTTGTCGAGAGGTTTTAAACAAAATGAGAAGCTACTTTCTCCAAGGCGCATCGAACCTTGGTTGACATATCATGGTGGGAAGAACTCTACCTCAACGAATTACATGAAAATGGAAATAACCAAAAGTGACAAATGAATGACCAGTTAACCAATGATTAGGACACACCGGAACGCAACCCACCCAGGACAATAAATTGTAACCCTCGGTAGACCATCTAAAGAGAAAAACTGAACCTAACTTGAGAAAACTTTCATACATTTTTAAAGTAATATAAGTCAAACTTCATTTTTTTGCTTGACAGCTAAAAGATATAACCATGGCCAACAAATAAATAATCGGCTATTCCTCAATGAGAAACAGAAATTTTCCATGCTACTAACAAGTTGTTACTGAAGTTGGTGAACATTTGAAGTTACTAAAATTGTCATTGTTGTATCTGGTATCAACTGTAAGTCTGTCCTCATCCATGAAATGATGGATAAAATATAAAAAAGAAGATTCATAGAAGAAGAAAAGTTTGATTAATTTTTGTAAAGGAGAGATTTGTTTGGCTAAAACTTCCAAGAGACTCATGATCTGGGTATGCCCTCAGCAAATATCATAGATTCATCAACTAGGCTGCCGAACATTAGTTTTCTACCGCCAAAATAAGCCTACGGAGAGATGTTCACAAAATTGGTATCAAGTACTATAAGCATTACAATTTAATCATTTGAGACACATGAGAAGGTAAATTAACAGGGATTTTCATTAGTTACTGGATACAATCAGATGTTGGTCTATATTATGGAAACGTCAATATGATGGATTTCATACCTGCGGGTGCCTGGTAATTCTCATTATTCCAGTTTCCCATAGATGCATTTTGGGCTTGTCAACTGCTGCAACCTCTAATAGATTGAAGGTTGATGGATAAAGAAAAAGGAATGAAATAAAGTTAGAGAACCAAAGAAGTTCATGTAATCCCGCTACACCCTGAAGTTGCCACAACTGCACGCCATCATATCTGTGGTTGATGAAATAAACCTGCCATGAACACACGGCAGCTTAATTCAGATTGTAAATTCAAGCAGAACTCCTCAAGCGTTTCGATGTTATGCCATAAACATATAACCCAGAAAAATCAAACAATGGAAACGTAAAATATGACTAAAACATGTGGCCAGGAACTCACAACAGTACTAACAGCTAACGGAAGAGATACCCCCGCAAATATTACACGGAATGCTCGTTCTCCAATGAGTTTCTCACCTGTGTCCCTGAGGCTAGCTAAGCCGCTATGGACAATAGCAAAAATGAGAGTAAGTAGTAACATGACAACCTGCACATAAAAGGTGCCAATTACAATGAGTACAAAGTTACAAGAGAGGCAACAGCAACCAACATCAATAAGTTGGAGAGAAAAGGAAGGGCTAACAGGTAAGTACAGACAAGAGAAAGCAGGAGAAAGAAGCATGGAGAAAACTTCCATATATAGTTCTGCTTAGCATGCATTAGTTTACTTCCTCTATATAATTATATCATTGTCTGTTCAGCATTTGTTAGAAAGATATTGAGCTATAGACTTGGTATTCTTTTCTAAACTAAATCTGTTTTTCATATAGTTCAGTTCCAAAACCAAATCTCATGCCACCAAATTACCCTTATGTAAAATAAATCATAATTAAAAATCTGAGGTGTGCTCTTAAAGTTAATCAAACTTTAATAACTAAGTTATGCTGCACAGTAATGGACAGGGGAAGATACAGCAATGACGACAATTTTCAATAAGCTTATAACACAACTCAACCAACAGAAAGTTATGAAAATATGTTAAGTTATAGCAATATTTCATTGGCTAATAATACTATCTAGGGTGAAATCCGAGATTTATGTCTTTAACAGTTCGGTTCATTTTCTTGGTTTCTTTTTAATCCTGGTGCAAGTAACACTGCTGTTCAAACACTTGAATGGCATTTACATTCAGCAGAACCTTCCTCATTTTCTTGATCCTCCAGAATCTCACTTGGTGCTAATTGTTGTGGTTCTGAGACACCAACTTCTTTCTAGAATTCTTCTCAGAAAACTTCCACAAGAATACTTTGTTTACAACAAAACATAAACTTCTGAATGATTAAAAATTACCTCTAAGAGTTACGTTGAAACAGCTAAACCAAAACATCAGTGGCCCATCACAACAACTATAGGTTTACCCCACATTGTTTTTTATCTCTAGCTTTTAGATCAAATGTTCTAGTTATTCCAATATAATAAAGAGTCATGTTGGCATGATCGTATCTAGGTGTTTAATTCTAGCACTTACAGCCTTTGTGCTTCCTGATATTTTAAATATGATTATTAGCAACATTTCAAGCATTCTTCTGCATCAGATGGTTTACTGTTCAATAACCAGCAAATTTCAAAAGTTACAAAAGAAATCTTAGTTGAATTTTGAAGGGGAAACAAAGCCTCAAATGCAAAGACCACAGGGTAACAAATTCATCTAATCATCTTTCACGTGGAAACTGAGTTTGTAATCCACAAAGCCATTAGCCTAAAACAGCATGAAACTGATACCAGTCATGCCAATAAACATCCACAATAAAATTCAAGAAATTAACAATATTTGTTTATCAAAGAAAGCTTATGAACAACTCTAGTAATTTTTAACAAAACCAAAAAAAGAAAGAAGGAAAGAAGCTTCGTCCACAAACTCAATCAAGAATTCAGTAAAATATTACACAAGAAGTAGCCCAAATTCAAACCTCAGGGCTGTCGGAAACGCTGGAAACGGCATCAATGAAAACTTTCCCAAAGCCAGTGGAGTTATCAATCCAGACCACGTTCAGAACATAAAGTACGACCCCCAAAATTCCAGTGAAATAAACCCAGGAAGAGATCTTTTGTTTGGACAAGATGAATACCGCCGAATCCTCCCCCACCAGTTGGGAACCTTCCCTTCCTTCAGCTTCGGTTTTCGCCACCTGTAACACAAAATTCTTCAACTTTGTAGGCCTGTTTGGCAAGTGGGCATTAAAGGGCTTACAGTGATTAGCGGTTTTGAGGTAAAAACAAGGAAACCTAGAGGGATTGGGGGAGAGGACTTTGCGTTTTGGGAGATGACACTGTGAAGAAAGAGGGTGCGAAAGCAATACGGAGCTCGCCATGTTCTTACTGAAAGTCAACCCGAAAGACGAAAGTGGAAGTGTTGGTTTTGGAAAGGGAAAGGATGATTTTTATATGGAAGAAGGTCCCGCTCCGCCTGGAACTGGAGCCTGCTGCTGCTGCTGACATGAACATTTTAAATTATCTTTTCATCCCATGTTATATAAAATTTGGATCTTTTGTGCCCTTAAAAATGTTATTATTGAAAAATAATAATGAATAATCCATAAAATAGCAATAGCGTATGAAACAAATAGTCTATGTGCATGCTGATTAATCAATAATCATATTGGTACATAATCGCGAATCTATTAAACTTGTAGCAAGCGATTCATGTATTCGCATTTGGTTTATCTACAAATTCATGTCTTAATTAGATCACAAACACATCATGTTTTTCGTTCTTGAAGATCACCCCATATACACCTTCAAGATCATCCCACAAACACAATGAATTATGCTGTGTTTGTCTGATCAAGGTGTAGACAAATAAATTTTGTACCCAATTAAATGACGACAAATGAAAATATATATATTATTTATCAATTATATTCTATTTTTCTATTTATATTTTAAAATTTACTAAATTAATTCTAAATATAAATAGTTAAATTAATTGATATTTTAATATATATTTCGTCACCAAATCAACGGTCGACACGTGTCAAATTGAGGTGTTCCGGCCAATCAAATCAAGACAAATATTTATCATCTTATCTCCTTAAGAAAAAATACAAAAATTAAAGAGATAATATTGAAATTGACCAATCATGTCTTCTCAAATATTTAATATATTTATCTCTTTAAATTAAAATAAAGAGATAATACAAAATAAGTGTTCAAGTTCACCACAACTCTACCTCTTTGACAGCTATATAAAGGGGTCCTGGGAACTCATTCAAAATACACACACACGTACGAGCAAGAGAGCATTCAAGAAGTCTCGAAATCCTCTCAAGAAAATCAAGGAAGATCCACGGCGTTCTAGGCAAGATTCAAGGCGTTCGTCGCGAAAATCGTCCAAAGTCAGCGTTTGATTCGACAAGAAGTCTGAAGACCGACGAATTAACGTTATCAAGACATAAGTCCACCTTGGTGGAAGATCAAAGTCTCAAATCCACCAAGAACATCCCAAATTCAAGTCAAATATCGTCAAGTTTATAGCGTTTGATCCGGGAACAAGTCAACGACCCCCGAATTAATGTTATTCAAAGTTAAAGTCAACGTCAAAGGAGATCAAACGTCACAGTTTCACCTCCGAAGTTGCCGAAGTCAAAAGATCACATTTTTGAAGAGAAGAATCAGAGGTTTTCAAGTAGAGATTTACCCACAAAATACTCAATTCAATTCAAGAATTTATTTGTAATATTTTCGTATTTCGTTAAATTCAGGAACACGAAAATTTGTTTACAAATTTTGGCACGCCCGGTGGGACCACTCTACCTCTTTGACAGCTATATAAAGGGGTCCTAGGAACTCATTCAAAACACACACACACACACATACAAGCAAGAGAGCATTCAAGAAGTCTCGAAATCCTCTCAAGCACAATCAAGGAAGATCCACGATGTTCTAGGCAAGATTCAAGGCGTTCGTCGCGGAAATTGTCCAAAGTCAGCGTTTGATTCGACAAGAACTCCAAAGACCGGCGAATTAACGTTATCAAGATCGAAGTCCACCTTGGCGGAAGATCAAAGTCTCAAATCCACCAAGAACATCCCAAATTCAAGTAAAAAATCGTCAAGTTTATAGCGTTTGATCCGGGAACAAGTCAACGACCCCCGAATTAACGTTATTCAAAGCCAAAGTCAACATCAAAGGAGATCAAACGTCAAAGTTTCACCTCCGAAATGGCCGAAATCAAAGATCACGTTCGTGAAGAGAAGAATCAGAGGTTTTCAAGTAGAGATTTCGCACCCACGAATATTCAATCAATTCAAGAAATTCATTTGTAATATTTTCTTGTTTCGATAAATTTAGAAACACGAAAATTTGTTTACAAATTTGGCACGCCCAGTGGGACTTACCAAGCATGTCCAAGAGCAAGATGCCCAAATCGCTAGGTTGATCAACAAGCCAGACAATGTTGAGGCAAGCCATATTTGAGGCAAACAAGTCGAGGCTCATGAAGAAGTAGAAATATCCACTAAAGAAAACTACACCGAGAAAGATGAACCTGCAAAAGGGCTTCAAGTCTCGTCCAATGGATTGATCCTTGTGGACCAATTGAAAGAATTCATCGAAGGGACCATCAAGAGCAAGATTGAGGGAAGCTCAAGGTCATCCTTTACCTACTCCAAGCCCTACACTCCAAGAATTGACAGCTTGAAGATGCCGATGGGCTACCAACCACCGAAGTTCCAACAATTTGACGGCAAAGGCAATCCTAAGCAGCACGTCGCCCACTTTGTCGAAACATGCAACAATGCTGGAACATATGGGGATCACCTAGTCAAACAGTTTGTCCGATCACTGAAAGGCAACGCATTTGATTGGTATACTGATTCGGAGGTCGGTTCGATTGATGGATGGGAACAGCTAGAGCAAGAGTTCCTCAATCGATTCTATAGCACTAGGTATACCGTCAGCATGATTGAGCTTACAAATTCCCGGCAGTGGAAGGATGAGCCAGTTATCGATTATATCAATAGATGGAGGAATCTAAGCCTCAACTGCAAAGATCGATTATCTGAAGCTTCCGCCATTGAGATGTGCATTCAAGGGATGCATTGGGGCCTTCGCTACATTCTCCAAGGGATCCTGCCAAGATCATTCGAAGACTCAGCCACTCAAGCACATGACATGGAGTTAAGTATGGCAGCGAGTGGAGCGGAAGGGCCGCCTGTTCAAGAACCCCGCAGAACCAAGGAAAGACAAGAAGGCAAGAAAGGGGGCAAGCCTTATTTGGAAGCTCCAAACAAGGAATCCATGGCAGTAAATGTGGCACCCTTCAAGCTCCGAAGCAAGACAAACAATGGTAGCATCCTAAAGAATAATGCCCCTTACGAGAGACCACAAAGAAAATTAACCTTGAAGGAAATGCAAGCAAAGCAATATCCTTTTCTTGATTCCGATGTTCCCGGCATATTTGATGACTTGTTGGAGGCTAACCTTATCGAATTACCCAAAGCAAAGCGACCTGAAGAAGCCGAACGAACGGATGACCCAAAGTACTACAAATATCATCGCTTAGTTGGGCATTCAATACAAGATTGCTTTGTATTCAAAGACAAAGTTATGCAGTTAGCCCACCAAGGTAAGATCTCTCTTGAAGAAGATACCGCAGCAGCAAATGTGGCCTCGGTCAAGTGTGGGTCTTTTGACAGTGAAACCTCCTATAATACCACACACGAGAATGCTACTACGATCAAAGAGGACGCTCTGTTTGAAAAAGAAGATTCCTCTGATAGTGACGAATGCATGTCCACCATTACCTTCACCGACGAAGATTTGCTTCTTGGATCAAAGCCTCATAACTGCCCCTTGTTCATCGCTGGATATGCACGTGAACAAAAGGTGAACAGAATATTGATCGATGGAGGCTCTGCAGTTAATATCTTACCCCGACGAACCTTGAGAGACTTGGGGATCCCGATGGACGAGCTTGCAAACAACCGCCTCATGATTCAAGGCTTCAACCAAGGAGGACAAAGGGCTGTCGACATTATAAGGATGGAATTGTTGATGGACGATATGGCGTCAACTGCACTATTCCACGTTATAGACGCCAAGACTTCTTACAACATGCTTCTTGGCCGCCGTTGGTTGCATGAAAATTCTGTGGTCCCTTCAACATGGCATCAATACTTCAAATACTGCCGCAATGGCGTAGTGAAAAGGGTACTCGGTGATACCAAGCCTCTCACCAAAGCTGAGTCGCACTTCGCCGATGCCAAGTACTACGTTGAAACTGCCAAAGGAGGAAAAGAGATTTCACCCTCAGAGAAACCAAAGTCACATGAAGATCGAAGCATGAGGAGAAGTGAGCAGCCCGTTGTTGAGGCTGGATTTTCAAAGTGTTTGACTTTACCATTGACTCAAATCAACGCGAAGCAACCATCGAAACCGCCACTCAAAGGATTTGTGTCCTCAACCCAAAAGGAAGAAGAGGGACATGAAGCGTTGGCTATAGATGGAGAAGGGTATGATCCTAAGGCCTTCAAACTGCTAGTTAAAGCCGGGTATAATCCACAAGAAAGATTAGCCCTTGGAAATCTTCCTCCCGAAGCCACCAACAAGAGGCTCCATGGACTCAACGCCCCCCAAGTAATGTTAAAGGAAAAAGGGCACGCAGTCCTAGATTCACGTGTAGCTCTTGGCTTTATCCCTCCTAAGCCTATCCGCATCGCCATAAAAAGGGCCAGCAGCAACCATGTCAGCGAAATTCTCTCTTCAACAGAAGATGACCAAGGGAAAGAAAATCCACGAGAGTTTGTCTTCAACAGACTCGGCACACGTAAAAGAATGATGCATAGAAAGACCAACAATCAATCTGTCTTTGATAGGCTTGGTCCATGGAAAAGAATGATGTATCAAAAGAAAACCATGTCCAAGGTGGCTGCACAATCTAAGGAAAACATCACATCCTCACAGAAACTTAGAAGTTCGATTCCTTCCAGAATGAGACGCCACACAACTCTAGACATATCATGTGGCAAAGTCTTGAAGGTTAAAACAAGAACAATAGTCTTCACACAAGTTTAGCTTGATGACGATGATGACAAAGAAAGCATAGCATCATCCAATTATGTTAACAGCAGTGTTGGAGAAGACATTACCAAAGTTCATCACATCACCTTAGCTGAAAATGATGAAGTTGAAGGAGAGGATACCGAAGATGGCTTGAAGATAGGCTCGATAAATGAAAAGTTCTTGAAGCGGTATTACACCTGAAAAAAAAAAAGAAAACAAAAAAGGAAAAACAAAAAAAAATAAAAAACAAGTAAAAAAAAAAAAGCTCCTGGCTCGCATGAGTATAAACTGTGAACGGCCCTCCCCTCTCCAAATAAATATTTTGTACCCCTGAACTACGAATTGACTTGATCCTCTTGATGAGGTACGTAGGCAACTTAGATATTCTAAGTTCAGTCATAACACTTAAATGAGTTTTATTCCTCTTATTAAATCATCGAGAGTGAAAGTACTTAAACGTGCTCAAAGATTGCAAGATAGAAAGAAAAGAAAAAGCTTCTATTACGTAATCTCAAGGAAACATTGGAGTTCATGACGTGGGACAAAGAAAAGAGAAATCAAATGCGATAAAATAAAAGGTCCTAAGCTAATCTCAAGCAAAGGGACGCAAATCCTTCAACCCTTCCTTGAGGGCTTCCAAGTGTGTCCTTGAAGCCTCCAAACTCGCAACTACTTCATCGTTGAGGGGGGTAGTATTCTCAAGCACTGCAATTTCCTCCACAATTTCACGAACTCCAACTTGGGCACTATGGAAAAGCTGATTTTCTTCCTTCAGAGTAGCACACAGGTTCTTCTTGCGCTCTTTCAAATCCAGAAGCTCCTTCTCAACACGCTTCAACTCGTCCGTAGTAGATTGGACCTTGGAAGCTCCCCACTTTCTTTAGCACGGGCCTCTTGCAGGCGATCATTGGCTTCCTTTAATTTCCGATCGAAAAGATCTTTGGATAACTTTTCAGACGACGACGACCTCGCCTCATCATGAGCAGCTGCCTTGGCAAAGAACGTGTTCATCGATTCTTCCACGTTTGAGACGTCAAAATTCTGAAAGCTCTTGAACACCCCTTGATCCAATTTTTAACATCGCTTTAAATTCCATTTTTTCATACTTTATCGTTTTTCTATGCTTTCGCCGTGTGACTCCCGGGTTGATCCACACTTTCAGATGAGTGCCGCGTTTCATCGCAACAAATATGGGATGCCTATGCAACTTTAATGGGTGGTTGACAAGGTTATAAAGCCGACTGAACTGGCTCACGGAGAGTTGTCATATGGCAGCCTATGTGGCTTGATCGGTATGACCGGTACTCCTCGGCTCCGATAGTATGCGATTTAGTCCTGAGACTTGAGGATCTACGATAGTCGCATATATGTGATGGCTATACCTTGGCCTGAAAAAGATGATTGTGCCTTTAACGTGGTAATTATAAGTCTTGCCAGTGCAGTTAGAATATATAATGAGGATAATGAGTTTCAAGATAGAATTCGTCGCATGTCATTGAATGACAGTGAAATCTCCTATGCGTTCTAAGATGCGTTTATGCTCCTTGAGTTTATGGCCACAATGGTGGATCGAATAGGAAAGAGTTTCCTATGTTGATCGATGGAGTAAACGAGTTCAGAATGATAAGCATAGTTGTCTAGTCCAGGATGGGAACCAACGCCAAACTTCATGCCTTAGACTTAGATTTGGAGACGGCTGATGGAAGGACTGTACCTGTATGGTACTAGGGAGCCTAAATGTTCACGCCACATTCACCTAGTCTCTAGTGTCATGGACCGTTGCTAGATGGTCATCCATGGTGATGGACGCTTCTGCATTAATGGTTAATCAGAGGTGATTAATTAAATTAGATTTAATTATTTAATTACATTGGGCACATGTCCAAGTCTAGCTGAGGGTAAATATAAAGAGTCACATACAGATCACCACGGAAATAGTAGAATTAATTTATAATTAATTCTAGAAAAAATAAATTAATTTAAATAGTTTAAATTAATTTCGGAGGATGAATGGTTAGATCATTAATTGGGAGAGCCCATGTGATAGGTGGCTCAGGTTTAATTAATGGAATTAACTAAATTTGGACCAAGCATAATTAAATTAATTTGATTAATTTGATTGGGCCTGATTCAATTAATTAATATGATTAGTTAATTGATGGATTTGGACTAAGTTTCACTACAAAAAAAATGCGGGAATTGAAACGGTAACAGGAACGATTTTTTTTAATTTTTGGAACGGTAAGTAGTTCACTGGAACCTTTTGGACTGAAATTAGGAACGGTTGAGGAACGGGAGACAATCCATGACAATAAGAGGCGATCCTAACAAATAGGAACAATTACGAAGTAACCGTTCCTTTTTGGGAACGGTTTTTGGCATATATTAGGTTACCGTTCCTAATTACCTTTGTACGTATAAATTTATAATTTTTGCATTTGGAACACCTTATAAACTTTAGGAACGGTAGCATCAAAATCAAATCGCGCAATTAGGAACGGTAGTTAGAACAGCTTTTGGAATAGTCCCCTTATTTTGTAGATAAAATTTAGCATGGTGACTGGAATACATGTAGGAACGGTTAGTTGTAGAGATTAGGATCGACAATTGGAATATATTTTGTCGCGACATTTAGGAACGGTTTTAGCACTCTAACTTTGGAATACCATTTTGGACCGATTTTTGGTATTGTCTTTAGAACGAAAGCCTTACCATGAAAGAATTGATTTTGGAATATATGTAGGCATGGTAAGTCCCGTCTTTAGGAACGATTGACTTGTATAGTTGGATAGGTTATTTCATCGGCAATGGGAACGGTAAGTTTTTAAAACAGTCAAATATAGGAACGATACTTTGTGCTAATTAACCGTCTAAAGTACCGTTCCTAAATAATGAATTCTTAATTTTTTTTATATTAATAATTTTTATCATTTAAATATAAATTAAATTATTAATAATATTTTGATTATATAATTAATATTTAAATATGAAAAAATGCATAATTTAGAAATAAAAATTATATAAATATGAATATTATCAGATTTAATTACAAAAAATCAAAATAAAAAAAAATACATAATCTACCCTTCGTCCCCATCGACCTCGTCCATCTCGTCAATGTCTGGAAGGATGGGGTCTCTAGGAGGCCGTGACGGGCAGGCGCCGGAGCGACTGGTCTGCATGTCCTTCATCATGCCCATCAGGTCCGCCATCATCTCCTCGAGGCGGCCCAACCGACCCTCCTTGTTTGACGAAGGCGCTGGCGCGGGCGGTGGCGGTGGCGGTGGCGGTGGCGGTGGTGATGGCGAGGTAACGGTCTGGCTGAGACCCAGGACCTCAGAACCAAGATCAAATACTCGACCCTTGTTCTTGCCCCCGACACAAGTGAGCCACATCTGCTGCTCGGTCTGCACCACCGAGCCCTATGATTTGAAAGCAGGATCCTCAGGATTGAACGGGGCCTAAGACTGATGATCCTCCATCATCTTCTGGAACATCTCCTGCAAAAATAATTACAATAAATTAGAAAATTTTCAAACATTTAAAAAAAATAAAGTAGAATGTATTAATTACAACTTACCGCCACCTCCGCTGCCCTCGACCCGCTCTAGCCGCCGTCGGCCTTCTTCTTGTAGCATCTGGAGAATAACTCCATCTGCTTCACTAGCCGGCCGAGCTGCTCCTCCTGTAAAAGAAAGATGCTGGCCTTCTTCTTGTAGCATTTGGAGAATAACTCCATCTACTTCATTGGCCGACCGAGCTGCTCCTCCTGTAAAAAGAAATGGAAAACAGTTATTACAATTTTAATTTAATAGTAATAAATAATTGAAATAACATTAGATATCTTACCAATTTTCTCTTGTGCATACAGATGGAGACGGATCCTCCGCGGTACACAGTAGCGGATGCGCCTGGGTTGGCGTTCCAGTTCGTCTTGTCTTCTCGCATTCCTGCTTGAACTCCGGGGAATCCCAGTACAGGAGGAGCTGCCGCCAGACCTCATTCGCCAGCCATAGAGGCTTCTGCAGGGACTTCTGGCGAGGACGAACTTTTTCCTCAGGAATCTCCACCCAAACGTGGAAGATCTTGAACATCGACTCGTCATCGGCGTCCCACCAGTACGTCATCTGTATTAATAATATATATATATATATATATATATATTAACTTAGATTGTTAAAATATTTAAAAAACAAAAATTAATTGTCGTTACCTTCAAACTCTCAAACCAGAAATGATGGTGCTCTGGCGGCACCTTGCATAAACTGCCCCAAGGATGGGGATAGTGTCCTCGCACGACCGCATACATGCGCTAGTGGATCTTCCGATCACGACTAAAATTATAAAAATAATTAGTATGACATAAAAATATTAATTTAAATTACAAAAAAAAATTAAAAATGTAAATATACCTCGCATCGGCGAGTGTGATGTACTGGCGCGCGGATGGTGGTGGGAGTGGTGGGGCCAGTGGGGGTGGTGGTGGTGGTGGGGCAGCCCATGGACGGGCCGGATCGACCGCCGGTGCGGTAGTGGATGGTCAGCCACCCTCATCGACGGGTGCAGCAGTAGACGCACCGGCTGCTGATCCAGCGCAGGTGGTGCGGGTGCTTGCTCTGCCGGTGGTGCTGGTGGCGGTGGTGGTCGGAACACTGCTTCCCCATCTTGGGAAGCAACACCGGCCGACGGTATGGCCGGTGAGCCGCGACCGCGGCCACGTCCACCTCCTCGAGGTGGGAAATCCCGACCAAACATGATCTATAATTTTTTTAAAAAATATTAGTCATATGAATTTAAAACATACATGTGAAGTATCAATTTATTTGAATAATGATAATTTTTTAATTTTTTAAAATAATTATGCAAACTAAATCCTAAAATTGTATACTAAATAAATGGATAATTACACTAAATCCTTCTATTTTTCCTATATATTTATACTAAATCCCAAATTTTGACCCTAAAATTTCACTAAATCCTTCTATTTTTCTATATATTTATACATAATTCCAAAATTTGACCCTAAAATTGCATTAAATCCTTGTATTTTTCTATATATTTATATACATAATTTTTAAAAATTACATAAATTTCTGAAAATATTTTAAATTTATAGAAAATGACATAAAAATTTCTGAAAATATTTTAAATTTATAGAAAATGAAAAATTTTACAAATTCAAAAAATTATCAGAAAAATCACCAAAAATTTAAAATTTACAGAAAATTTTCTAAATTTTTTTGAATTTTCATCATTTCTGAAATTTACATTAAAATTCTGCAATTTATTTAAATTTACAGAAATTTACATTAAATTGTAATAAAATTCCAAATTTTTCAGATTTTTAAAATATACAAATTTCCAGTTTTTTAACAGAAAATCACACTAATTACAATAATTCACACTAATTGCAGAAAATCACACTAATTACAATAATTCACACTAATTGACAGAAAATCACCAAAAAATTACACTAGTTACAGAAAAATCACCAAAAATTACAGAAAAATTCACACTAATTACAGAAAATTACCAAAAATAACAAAAAATTTAAAATAATTATAGAAAAATTGTACACTAATTTTTTAAAATTTTTTAAAATTAAAGATTTTCTGAATTTTTAGTTTTTCTGAATTTTCATATTTTTAAAAAGTACAAATTTCCAGATTTTTAATTAATCACAAAAAATTATCAAAACACCAAAATTTTCATTAATCACAAAATATTACCAAAATTTTCTTTAATTACAGAAATATACCAAAATATCCCTAAATTATATAACTAATTCAGAAAAATCAACAATAATGCAACAGAAGAACAATACAATTATGCAATAATTTACAGAAAATTTCAACAATTATAGAATAATTATGCAATAATTTACAGAATGTTTCAACAATTACAGTACAATTATGCAATAATTTACAGAAAAATGAACCAAAATATTCGGAAATGACATAAATATATCAAAATTACATTGACTAAAATGACATAAATTACAACAACATTACTGGCATAAAATTACAAAAATGAGAGCAACAGAAAAAAAAAATATATATCAAAGTAGGGTTTTTGTAAACCCTACTTGTAGTGGTACAGTACGGCGGCGGCGGAGGTGGCTGTGGAAGCAGAACCTCAGGCAGTGGAGGCTGGTGGCGGAGTGCGACGGAGATGCAGAGAGAGACAGAGAGGAGAGTGTGACGGCGACGGGAGAGGGAGAGTGTGACGGTGACGGAGAGAGAGAGATAGAGAGGGCGACGGCGACGGGAGACGGCGATGGAGAGAGTGTGACGGAGACGGGAGAGGGCGATTGAGATACTGAGAGACAGAGACGGAGAGGAAGGAGGAAGCGGAAGGAAATGGGGAAAAATCAGCCAAGGGCTGATTTTATATCAGAATGTTGGAACGGTCTTATTTTACAGACCGTTCCCAACACCGGTCCAACTTCCAATACGACGTCGTTTTGCAGTTAAAACAACGACGTTTTAAGATATATCACTGACTATAAGGTAACTAGGAACGGTCATTTAATATACCTTGTGTTACTAGTACCGTTCCTAAACAGAAAACGACGTCGTTTGCTTAGCTGTATATAGGTACCGTTCCTATTTTCATATAGAGCCGTTCCTATATGTATTGCAATTATTTTTTTTATCTTCTTAGATAATAAATATAAATTAATAAAAACACGTTCTGAACACTTATTTTATTAAATAAACGTATACAATTGGATGTTTAAAGATTTTAAAAGTCTATAATAATTTCCAAAAAATAGACACACGTTCACAGTATGAAGTATATTTGTAAATTTATGTTTGTTAGTATTTCACAGATGTAACTAGCATCCTATATTGTTGTACTGCATGGCATAATCAAACCGTCAAAATTCCAATTAGACCGTTAGATATGATATAACACATAAAAGAATACATTATATGCCGTTTTGAAATATTTCGGTATGCGGATCTCGAGGTATCGTATCCGGTCAGTATTCATCGTAACAAAAATAGATGCATCCTTAAATCCGGGTTACTGATTGAAAATCAGACCGTTGGACATCAATTCATATCCATAACCGTGTATGTGTTAAAAAATAGTGTCAATCCGGCTGACGGATGTTGAGATATCGGACAAATTGGTTGGAATTGTAATACTAGGAACGGTTACCTAATAGACAACGTGTTCCCAATACCGTTCCTATTATAAAGAATGATGTCATTTTAATGCACTCACGTAGGTACCGTTCCTATTATAATCTAGAACGGTCGTGTATAAACTCACCATTCCAATAGTTGAATTTCCCACCAATTTTTCATTGGGCGCCAAAACAAAATATTGGACTACAGATTGGAACGGTCGTAGGTTTTCACCTACCGTTCCTAATTCAAATTTCCCTCATTTTTTTAATTAGCCGCCATATTTGAAATATTGTACCTCAAATAGGAACGGTCCTGATAAATTTGGACCGTTCCTAATTCAAATTTCCCTCATTTTTTTTAGTTAGCCGCCATATTTAAAATATTGTACCTCAAATAGGAATGGTACTGATAAATTTGGACCGTTCCTAATTCAAATTTCCCTCATTGCTTTTAATTAGCCGCCATATTTGAAATATTGTACCTCAAATAGGAACGATCCTGATAAATTTGGACCGTTCCTAATTCAAATTTCCCTCATTTTTTTTAATTAGCCGCCATATTTGAAATATTGTACCTCAAATAGGAACGGTCCTGATAATCAAAATACATCTATCAAATACAATTTTTTGGAAAATTCAATAAGTCTCTTCATCAGACTCAGCCTCGTCAAAGCTACCTTCATCTTCATCTTCGGATTCATTGTCTGGCGAGCGCGATAGCCCTGCTCCATGATCAACGACCAATTGTATTCCCTGTTGGGTCATGCAGTTCAAATGTTTGGTTATCTATTACAACATCTGGATTAGGTACGACTTCATCCATCTGATAGGCGACCTCGGTCCATCGCAAGTCATCGATTACTCTTCGAGCTTTGTTTTGCAAACAGCTTTCCAGTCAACTTTGTCCTTCTTCATGCTCGGGTAATCCGCGTAGTATACTTGTACTGCTTATTGTGCTAATATGAATGATTCATGCTTTTGGTAGAACTTTTTGAAGTTGACATCAACGACGTGATAACGAGGGTGTATCTTCATGCCTCTGATCGGATCGACCCAATGACAATTAAACAGTACAATGTGCATGTTCGGAATTAGTGGGTAATCTAGCTGAATTATCTCTTCCAAAATTCCATAGAAGTCAGAATCCGTGTCTGTATATGATGAGATTTTGACACAAACACCACAATTCATTGTTGACTTCCCGACATTGTGACGTTCAGTGTGGAAATTGAAACCATTGACGAAGTAAGATGGGTATGTCGTCACTTCTGCTCTTGGCCCCTAATAATGCAACTTCAACAATTCCTCGTTTGTGTGATTCAATTTGGGTTTCACCTGCAATTAATGATATATATAGAAATCGAACCAATCATTACAAATTAATGAACATATCGCACAAGAACTCAATGATACTTACACGAGCCTTGAACCAATCCTTGAATTATGTCACCACTAGTTGATCAATTATCGGGTCCTCCAAATTGTGTTCCTCGAACAGTTCATTCAGGAATGACCTGTTATAGTAAAACTGATAGTTATAAATATACATGTAACTGAAATTGAAATGATTTATACGAGATAATTATGTTTGTATAAGACACTTACTCGTAGTACGGTGCAACTACTTCACAATTACACAAGACGTATGTCTCGATAGCATGAAGTTCCTCCCCGCTCAGCCATCTCTTCTTCGAGACTCCACTTGCTCGGCCTGGGTAATTGAAAATGAACCGAACTATTCAATCGTCGTTGCTCGTGAGATCATCGTTCCGACCGGATCTGTTTCGCTTGCAGAGAATGTGCAGTTCGAAGTAGTGCGAGGAGAAAAGTCCGATTTCTTCGACAATATAAGCCTCTACAATTGAAGCCTCGACGTGTGCTTTGTTTTTCACCTTTTTTTTCAAATCGCGTAGGAATCTATTCATATGACAATTTATTAAAATGCAAATAATAAATATATATTGAACACTATTAATTATTTAATTACCTTTCAAATGGGTACATCCACCTGTATTGCACGGGGGCCCCAACGCGCGCCTCATATGGAAGGTGAACAATTAGATGCTCCCTTGAGTCGAAAAAGGAAGGAGGAAAAATTTTCTCCAAGTTGTACATGATGACGGCTACACTATCTTCCAATTCTTTTACCTTGGCCACATCTAGTGTTGTTGAGCATAGGATCTTGAATAGAAGGCTCACTTCCGTCAAGGCCCCCCACACGTGCTCTGGAAGCATTTCACGGAAAGCAACCAGAATCAATTTCTGCATTAATACATGACAATCATGGCTCTTCATGCCGTGCATCCTCAACTCCTTCAGGTCGACGCAATGGGCCAAGTTAGAAGCATATCCATCAGGAAACCTAAGACAACGAATCCACTCATATATCTTCTTCTTTTGCTCCTTCGTCAGTGTATATACCGCCTTGGGCATCACGTTCGGTCTCCTTTTGTCCACCTCAAGCTCCGGCCGATTACATATGATCTTCAGATCCTTCCGTGCATTCAGATTGTCCTTCATTTTTTCCTTGATGTCCATCACAGTATTGAATATATTATCGACCACATTCTTCTCAATATGCATGACATCAAGATTGTGTCGTATCATATGCGCCCCCCAGTATTCAAGCTCCCAGAATATGCTTTTCTTCGTCCACTTATGGTCGACACCATAGCCTTCTGGTTCACTCAACAAATGTTCGACATCCACACTAAATGCATCGACACGGGTTTGGATCTATTCTCCAGTCAGCCTCAGACGTGCAACCTTCCTCTCCATTCGGTTTTTAGTGAAGGCTTTCTTGTTCCTGCGATAAGGATGAACCGGTGGGTAGGAATTGCCTGTGGCAGTCAAAATAGCATGCCTTCCGACCGTGCTGTAAATAGAATGCCCGTGTGTCCTCCATACAAACTGGACACCCCATAACACCGGCAGTACTCCATCCAGACGCCATACCATAAGCAGGAATGTCATTCACTATCCACATCAATGCGGCATGCATCATGAATGCCTGGTTTGTCGCAGTATCGTGCGTACATACACCCACATACCATAAATTCTACAACTCCTCAATTAACGGCTCCAAGTAGACATCGATAAGACGTTTGGGATTCGATGGGCCAGGAATCACCATCGTTAGGAACATATACTCAGACTTCATGCACATTCTCGGTGGGAGATTGTACGGTGTAAGTATCACGGGCCAACATGAGTAAGTTTTACCATACTGGCCGTGCGGTGCAAACCCATCCGTGCACAACCCAAGTCTAACATTCATCGGTTCAGCTGCAAAATCAGGATACGTCCGGTCAAAATGCTTCCAAGCCTCTGCATCGGACGGATGACACATAGATCCTCCGTCTGATGGCTCGCATGCCAAGTCATATGCTCTGCTGTGACCTCCGACACATACAACCTCTGCAGCTAAGGGGTAATCGGTAGATACCTTAGAATGGCATATGAGGACTTGTTGCGTTTAGGATTTCTATCCCTGGTGGGCTTGTACCTAGCGTCTCCGAAGAACTTGCAATATTCCTAATCAATATCGTCCTTCCAATACAACATGCAACCGTTTTTGGAAGCATCAATCTTCTGAACTGGTAAACCCAATTCTCTTATCAATTTCTTCATATTGTAATAATCGGCGGGGAAAGTGTGATCGCGGGGCATTACAGTATCAGCCCACTGGCATAACTGATCATATGTATGCTCGGAAAAACCCCCTTCGGCCTTGATATTCACCAAAGAGGCAATTGACGCCAACTGAGAGATGGTGCAGCCATTCCACAAAAGTTGGTCCGCAGCATGAACTACATAAAAAAAAACGGTCTGACAAGCCAGACACATAATCATAGGGCCCCGAATCGTAATGTGAACTAGGACCCACATTAGATGGACAATACCGAGTACCATCATCAGTCGGTCCCTCCTGGTTGTACGAAGACCAGAATGACGGCCCGGCAGCATCGAATACCATCCTCTGCGCCCAATCCACCGCATCACCCCAATGCGAACTACCCTCCTCCTGAAGGGTGGCGTTTGCTGCTGCTGCACAGGGGGCGCTGTCAATGCTTCAAAGCATTCCTGCACCCTTTCCTCACCATGCGAAGTCCAATTGTAATACTCTGGCATAAACCCTTTCATACACAAATCAAAATTTACCTCGTCTGGTGTTTTGAACCGTTTGTTTTTGCACTTCCGCCAGGGACACTTAATCTTGTCCCCGTCCATATATGCACGCTGAGACTGGGCCCATTCTAAAAATGTTGTAACACCATCCTCAAACTCCGACGTCACACCCAGGACGTCTCGATCATACATCCATTTCCTCAACTGTCTTAACATGATTGGTCCTACGTATAATTCACAACAGTACGCAATTAAATGACGAGAGTAAATTATATATATAAATATATACATGCAAAAAATAAAAGAATTTTTGCATACTTACCTGAGCAAAACACCTATCAATATCAATGCAAAATTCGCGCTCGGTAATTGATATGTTCGATTTTCCGTATAAAGAATCAAGGGGGGAGTTACAACAAAATGAGTTGGAGAGTAAGTATAATGACAAAGAAGGGGGACATATATATAGAAAATATTGGAACGGGCGTTGGAATATTATTTGAAACACAAAACTAACCGTTGAAATATAGTCGTTGTTCCAGCTTTAGGAACGGTCGCAGGAGAGGAAACAGGAATGGTAATGTTACCGTTCTAATATAGTCGTTAGCGCATATTAGGAACGGTATGAGGCACACCAAACAGGACCATTCCTACTTGGAGTATAATTTGGAACGGTACTTGTAACAATATTGCACTTACTATATACTCATAATTTGGAACGGTAATTGCATTACATTTTTTTCCCATTGCGTAAAAGGGTCTTCTGTAGGACTACATGTTGGAACGGTCAGTCCACCGGTCCAAATAGACCCGGTCTTTGGAACACATATAGTAACGGTAAGTGTTCCCGATCGGCGTGCCGTTCCAAATCTCACACATGTGTTCCAAATTGAAGTCCAAAATATATCAGGTCCCCTTTAGGAACGGTTGTAGGTGTACAAATTGGCTCACCATTTTTGGCACTCTAATAGGAACGGTCGGTCTGTTTCTATTAATTTGTATTACAATTAGCACGACTGTGACGTCATCAACGGTTTACCGTTCCACAACTATTTCTACAACCGTTCCTATTTGGAGCGGTAATTGGAATGATCGTCTCTATCTGTTTCTATTCTCGTATTTTTTAGTAGTGTTTATTTAATTAGATTAAATAAACAGTTGGGCTACTGTTGACTTTCGAATTGATGGGATTGATTTTAAAAGCCTAATGGATCTTTCCTAGGTTTGCATTAATTTAATTGTTAAATTAAAAACAAGTCCGGCCCATCCAATATATTAGTTGTAGCCGCATTTCTTCAAGGAGTCAAGGAGGACTTGTAACAACTCTTCCTTTGTAGGAGAGAGAGTCCGAGTGGACTCTCTATAGAGGTCCATTTGGCCACAACACTAAAATAGACAAGGTGTGTTTTTGTATGGGAATGTGTTATTTTTTCTACCTTTTGAAAAAGAGAAATACTCTCCTCTCTCTCTCTCTCTCTCTCTCTCTCTCTCTCTCTCTCTCTCTCTCTCTCTCTCTCTCTCTCTCTCTCTCTCTCTCTCTCTCTCTCTATTTCTTATCTTTCTTGAGTTCTTCTTGAACTAGTTTTAAGGTAAAGCTCCAAGGATTTAAAAGAAAAAAAAAACAATAGTGGCTTTTGGATTCATTTCTTCCAACAGAAATAGCATCTGTTGTGAGATCTCAATCCACCTAGTAGTGGTAATGAGAATTATGCTTCCAACGTGTGGTGTGGACGTATGTAGAGGATACCTACGTTGATCTCTGTCTGGATGCGGATCTAAAGAAGGAACAACGCTTGTAGCGGATCCAAAAATAAAATTGAAAGGTATAATCTTATATTTATTAAAGGGAGTGGATCGGCCTAGGGATGCCGCGGAAGCGTAAAAAACAAGGGAATTAAAATATTCAAAACCTAATCAAGGGGTGTACCCTTGATCTTCCCTGGGCATTCGATGTAATATATGTATATTTAATAACATAAACGTGAATCATGCATATAAGGCTTTAAATAAAAGAAAGGACAAGAGGTGCAATATGTAAATGAAACGTTACCTTTGTTCCTTTCTTTCAATCGACAACGGGTGTTTGTCTTTCTCTCTGAGTGACGTCCAAACTCAAGATCTCAATGTAATGATCCTCCAAAAATATCCACAACACAATGGGAGTAATATCAATCTTCTTGCTAGAGAAGACTAAACCTGAAAGAAGAACGATCTAAATGAATCACACTATTGGTTAGTGTATTCTTTTTTATCTTCTCAAGTTCTTGACTTGATCCAAGACCAAATAAGAAGCAAGAGAAAGGGAGAGGCCAGAGGGAGAGGCTGAGAGTTAGAGTTGGGAGAAGAAAGAGTGTGTGATAGTGTATGGATAGGAGAGTAAAAATAACTTAGTCATTTCAAACTCAATCCCTCCAATCATGCAACCTTCCATGTGGTATGATGAAAATCATACCATATGAAAGGGCCCTCATTATAGCTGATTGTGCTTTCCAAAAGCACAACTCGGCCAATCCCTCTTTCCATGCAAGGAGGAGGATGAAGGTCAACTTGGGCTTTGGGCCCCTTTTTAGTGGATCGGGCTTTATTTTAAATAAGTTAAGATAAGCCTAAAGTCCAATAGGTTTTAATTAAATCCAATTTAATTAGATCTAACTAAACAAGGTCCAATATCACTTAATCCAATTAAAGACATAAGCCAAATCTCCTTTAATTGATAAATCCAATCTTACCAATTAAAGTAAAGCTCAATTAAATTAATCCAATTAATTTAATCTTAGGTCATCCATCCAATGGACTATCCCATGTTAAATGATCCAATCATTTTATACTTTCCAAAATTAATTTAATCCAATTAAAATAATTCTCATACTCCGAAATTAATTTCAAATTAATTATTTCACCTCCATAGTGATTTGTATGTGACTTTTTAGGTTTACCCTCAAATAGACTTGCGCTTGTATCAAACATAATTGATTAATTAAATCCACTTTAATTAAGTGTTAGTTATTTAACAATTAATCAGAAACCCCCATCACCATGGATGGCCGTCTAGAATGGTCCACGTCACTAGAGGCTAGGTGAATATTGACATGAACATTTAGGCTTCTGAGTTCATATGGGTACGGTCCTTCCATCTATCGTCTCTGGCCTTAGCCTAGGGCATGAAATTGGGGGTCAGTTCTTATCTCGGACTAGGCATCTATGCTCAAAATTTGAGGCCGCGTTCGCTCCATTGTTAGACATAGGAAACCATTTTCTATTTGACCAATCACTATGACCACAGGTTCTAAGAGGCTGAACGTGTCTCAGAGTGCATAGGAGATACCATCGTCATATACTGACAGGGGACATATATTTGTTTTCTTAAATTTTGGATATACCACCTTAGCCAAGCATCCCCACACTTTGAGATAGGGGGGTTAGGTGCAAAACCTTTCCACATTTCATAATCAATTTTATCCATTTTTTTTATGTGAGACTCTATTAAGGATATATCATGCAAATAGAATTGTTTCCCCTTACATGATATCAGGCATACCCGAACTCAAAAAACATACAATTCATCATTTCTTTTTAGGGTTTCTTTTTTCCATGACGTTTTCTTGAGGTGTATAAGGTACACTAGTTTCATGGATAAATACCATTAGTTTCACAAAATTCCTTTAGAAAATTAGTGCTATATTCCCACCTCTATCACACTTAAGCCTTTTAATTTTCTCATCTAGTAGGTTTTCAACTTCGAATTTGTATTTCGAAAATATTTTAACAGCTTCATCTTTGATTTTCAATTGATAAATGTTAGTATACCTAGAAAAATCATCAAAAAATAGATATAATATCTTTTACCACCTTTACTTCGTATATTCTTGAAATCAGCCAGATCCGAATTAATAACTAAAAGTAATTCAATGTTTCTAGATGTGACAGGTTTAAGGGGTTTTTTAACATACGTTGCATCTACACAGACTGTACATTTGGAGCATTCATTTCTATCAGATGTGTTTATAAGATTCCTATTTTTCAACTTTTAATAGAAGCAAAGTTCACATGTCCCAGTTTACCATACCACAGATTGGTAGATTCAAATCATATAAGCAGAACTGGAAGAAATATTATTAGAAACAACATGAATAGTTATAAAGACAAAAAACCCATCTGACAAGTATTGCTTTCATGCAAAGTCACCAATTCTAGAGATTATGACCTTGTCAGCTTCTAACACACTTTTTAGATCAGTTTTTTTTTTTTTTTTTTTTTCAAAAGACTACTAGAAATAAGATTTCTATGAAGTGAAGGCACATATAACACATTATTTAAAGCTAATGTTTTTCTAAAAGTAAGTTTAAGAAAAATCTTTCCTTTAGCTACAACTCTGGTGGTAGAGGAGTTGCCCATAAAGACACATTCTCCGCCCGTTGCCTCAAGGAATTCGTGGAACTAGGCTTTGTTGGAGGAGAAATGCCTAGACGTGCCATTATTTAATACCCAATTAGTTATGTTCTCCATCAGGTTCTCGTCCACGACTACTATAGTGATGATCTCATCATTTTCGGCTAGAGCAGCTTGAGATATCGGTTTTTCTAGTTTGTCTTTCGTTAGTCCTTTCTTTGGAAGCACTAGTAAGCTTTATGCCCTAGTTTCCCATAGCAATAGCATAGCTGCTTATTTTTTTGGATTTTACATCACCTCCTTTAAATGATTTGTGTTCATTGCCTTTAAATGATTTGTGTTCACTGCCTTTTTAAAACTTTTTTCCCTTTATTTTGATACTTATCTTTAGATCCAACATATTCAATTAGGTTAGCTTTAACAGTTAGGTTTAGCTTATCTTTTTATCTATTTGCTTCCTAGGCTCTCATGTGGCTGATTAGCTTATGGAGTGTCAGATCTTTTTTCTTTTATGTTTCAGATTATTTTGGTACTCGCTCCGGGTAGGGGAAAACTTCACCACAAGTACATTTGCTTGGTGAATCTCACAAATTTTCATATCTTCACTTAGTATGTCTGCCACCAAGTTCTCATATTCATGGACTTGGTCCATTTTATTGATTTACCATGAGCTGTTTAGAACTAGAGCCCTTTGCCAACTACGTACTTCTTTTTTCCTGCATCATTGTCCATACCTTGTCTCCAATGTATCTAAATTTGCTTTTCCACTTTTTGTATTAATGAACAAATCAAACAAGGAATTTGTCACGTGGTTAAGGATATGACCCCTGACAGTCTTGTTATCCTTATCGAATTTCTCTTTGGCTTCTTTATCAACCCTTTTGGCTTTATCTATTGGTGTAGTGCTGGTAGGAATTGTAGGTAGGACAAATGTTTCTAGAGGATTATTCGGTAGGTCTGTGAACAACACGTAATCAATGTCAAGTTGTTAAAGAATATCAAAAGCTTCTGCGACCAACGTTTGAAATTGGTCGCACCGAGTGGTTCCAACTTCAAAAGGTTGGGTAAAGCTTTAGAGATAGGTACAACCATATATAAAATAAGAGATGAGTCTCGCTTTCTGATTGTTAGGAAATTCAAATTTGTAATGTTGTGCCGTGGAAGAAGCCACTACTCTGACAGCGAAATTTTGGTACAATTGTGGTGCAATCGTTAGAATCTCTTGCTCCCAAGGTTAACACAGCTACTCTCTTGAAGGAATATGTGGATCGTCCCGGGAAATTGCGCGAATGCGGAAGCGCAATATAAAATAAAATACAAAAATTTAAAGCATGCTTTAATCAAATTAAAGAACACGCTCAAGGGGTGTACCCTTGAGATTCCCGGGTGTTTGGTGTATCTCATGAGTAAACAACATGTAAATGATCATGGAGGCAATAGGGTAGAAAATTAAAGAGGACGAAAATATTAAACGAGACCTACCCGTTGTCGTTTTCGTCTTCAACAGCTACACGCGTGGTTCCCCGTTTTGCACCGAGATCTCGTTCTTGAGACCCTCCAAATCGTGACACACGATCCAACCACGTATCTTGCACGTCGTGCTAGCAATGAACAAGTGTATATTTTGGAGTGGATGAATCAACAACACGTTATAAATTAACGGTATTGATTCATCTAAGTTCTAATGTTCCAAGAACAAGAGAACTAGAAAAGAATTTCTTGGAGAGAGTGGAGAGAGAGGGCAGATGAGAGAGAGGGGAGAGAGAGCCGAAAATGAGTGTGTGTTGTGTGTGTGTTGGAATTTCATCATCCTTCAAAAGGTGCAAGGCTAGGGGTTTATATAGAGGAAGAGTTTAATCCTCTTTAAACTCCACCTCTTTAGAAGCTTAATTTGACTAGGATTTTGACCTAGTCAAAGTAGAATTTGACCTTGTCAAATTCAATCCTAGCCTTTGTTCTCTCCCATTAAATCTCAACCATTAATTTAATTTAATGGAATATTTAAATCCTATTAAATATTCCAAAAAGGCCAAATAAATATAAAAAATAAATATTAATATTTATTCTAGGCCCATTAAATTAATTCCCTTAATAAATCCAATTTATTAATTTAATTCCCTTTATCAAATAGAAGCAATTAATTTCTCCAAGAAAATATAGGACCCGATTAAATCCAATTTAATCATTCCTTTACTCCAATATTTAATTCCAAATTAAATACTAAGTGTGTGTGGATAGTGTGTGACTCTTTAGGTTCACCTTTCAGCTAGACTTGGTCGGATTCCTAGAATCCGTCCGTTACCATGGGTGGCCATCTAGCAACGGTCCATGGCACTAGAGACTAGGTGAAATAATCGGGGATGAACATTTAGGCTCTAACAGTACACTTGTCCTTCTGTCTTCGGTCTCATCGCTTAGAGTCTAGGGCACGGAAAATGCAGGTACCCATTTTGGACCTAAGTGTCGGTCTGTCCTTACTAAACGCCGCAAGGGAAACCTTCCCTTCTGTTCAGTTACTGTGGCCACAGATTTTAGGGACAAGACACAAAGCATACATGAGACTCAACTGTCAATGCCTTTTGACAGGAGACAGATCCTTTCTTGGAAACTACTGTCACTCTGTACACCCGAGCTGCACTAGACATGGCTTATGACTACTCAAGAGTATTTTGGCAATCTCTCACCATATCTAAGATACAGACCTGATGTACAGGTATACTCAGCAGTTCCTCAAGTCAAAGGACTTGACCTGTACCGTTGGAACCAAGAACTCACGTCATACCTTGCTGACCATACTCAAGGTCCTCCGTAAGACGGTTCCCGCGAGTCACCTCAGTCAGTTGCTTCCTAGCATGCTGACCCACTAACACTGCTTAGACGACCTTCGTCACCCGTCGATGAAATACGACAGTAGATGCTTAGTGCAAGTCTCAAAGGGAATCCCGGTACCCATTTTCGAGATTCCTTGACTTGGAGATTTTCGGACTAATTCGGTAAGATTGATTTCCAGTCTCCGAAATAGATTCTCAATCCGTGGGCTTTGTTTGCGTAGTGAACAGATATGTAATAGCAGATATAAGTGAACATAAACAAAGTGTTGCCATATGAATCTTCACTTCTTTATTTATAAATGTTTTATCAAACACCTGAAATTGTCTAGACATAGGTTACATATTCCTGCCAAAATTGACTTACATGATCACCTATTCTAACAATCTCCCATTTGACCTGTAAAGCCAATCGCCCATATGTCTAATCCCCATCTTCTCAAGATGTTGCGTATGAGCGCTCTGCGACATAGGCTTTGTCAGCGGATCTGCTGTGTTGTTTGCTGAGTTGACTCGGTCCATCCGGACGTCACCTCTTCCTACCATTTCTCGTAATCTAGGACTATCCTGAGATTGCGCAACCAGTCATTGTAATTTGTTCCATTGAATTTCTTTGTCTCAAGAATGGTTGAAAGTGGGTTTTTAGACATTTTTTAAATCTACATTTAGAAAACAGCGCGCGATCAGCAGAAAATAAAAGATGGTGGTTTGATAAAAATGATTAAATGCATGGACTTTAGTCATTTGATCCTCCCACTATTTATACGAAAGCACGGTACTCTCAAACGTGATTTTCGGGAAATCCTTTCCTAGTGGGCTTGGGATCCACAGCGATTTTCCCATACCCCGCTTTTACGATTCGCATGGAAAAGATCCTGTGGGAGGTATTCCATACCATTCTCGTTCCACGAGATTCCCAAGATTATTGCCTCACCCTTTCACATGATCCCGAGGACTCCAAGCGAATCATGTTATTTGGGCGTTAGACCCAACCCAATCGACCGAGCCACAGACCCACTGGTACCCCCACGACTCGTGAGACAGGTACAGCAGCCTATTTTTCGTTCATGACAAAGTGCAGCTTCTTTTAATTACAATAACGTGCCACGACTCGTGAGACCACGCTATTGACCTAAAACAGCTTCCAGCACTAAACCATGGATTGGAAGGCATGGGCAAACTCCTAGAGTTCATGTCCATTTTGTCCAGGGTCTAATGTTTCAACATTGGTCCAACCAATGTGAGAGTAGTGAATGACCGAGATCTCAAAAATAAATAAACATTCACACATCCATCCATAATGCGTAAATTAAACCATCCATAGCAGTTATATGATAAATAAAAAACCCATTCATCCATCATAATAACCACATGCAAAATTAAAGCCTAGCACGCCCCTGTTGGATGATCACGAGCCCGAATCCTATGCGATCCACTGAGCCCGCAGTGGATCTATGGTCAATCTAGGGTTGGTCCTACACTATTACATTAATAGTAACCCAATCATCATGCTGATGGGCCTTGGTCTCTTTTCTCTTTCTTCACTTCATGGAAAACTCCAAGGGACCTCTCGTCTGGGCTCTCCATGTGGTCCTTCCTTCTTCTCCACCGATTACAAAAAAGGAAACCTCACTCCTAGTCTACTCTCATTACATATAAAAATAGAAAGAAACCCCAGCGAAAATCCGGGGGGAGTACATAAGGAGGGAGGTAGAATGCCTTATTATTCCAAGGCAACTAGAAAGAGAGAAGGAGAAAGCAGTAAAAGAGGCACACAGGCCCAACAGAAATTAAACCATACATTCGGTCTAGGGCTCGTGATCATCCATTTCCATCCAACACACATAATCACATGATCTAATCACATAATTACAATATACCAACAATTCATGATTTCCAATCATAATTATACAAAATAAGAAATAAATGAATATGTGCGTAACGTGAAAAAAAAAAAAAAACATAAATATTGGTAATAATATTTTTCTCGTTTTAGGAAAACCTTTCCTCATTATTTTAAGTAAAATGACCCCGAGATTCCAAATCCAATGTATTTTACTCCTAAAATAATGTCTTTAGAAAATTAGGCATAATTGAACCCCAAAAATGATTTTTCGGAATTAATTCAAACTTAAAACTGAAAATAATTAAAAAATAAAAGAAAAAAACTACTAGGGTTTAAAAAAACCCTAGCAGCAGCACCCGGCCGCCGCCGCCGCCGTCAGCAGCGGCCTGCCAGCGCGCGCACAGGGCAGCAGGCTCAGCCTGTCGCCCCTGCGCGTGCGCAGGCGCTGCCTGGCCGGGCACGCGCGCGCAGGCCCCCTGCCTGCGTGCGCGCGCGCCTGGCCAGCAGCGTGCTGCGCGGCCTGGCGTTCCGGCAGGCCGTCGCGCGCGCAAGCTCCCTTGCCTCGCGCGCGCGCTGGCCTGCTGGCTGCCGGTCGCGCCCTTGCCCTGCGCAGTGCGCGCGCAGACGTGCACTGGGCACGCCTGCCGGGCGCGCGCGCGCAGACTCCTTCGTCTGCGTGCGTGCGCGCGCGCCTTGCGGCGCTACCCAGTGTCCGTCCGCGCGCGGACTCTCAGGCACGCAGCCTTGCGCGCGCGCGCGCAGACACCCTCGTCTGCGTGCGCGCGCGCCTGGAGGGGCTGTCCCTGCGCGACCGGCTGGACGGCTGCGGCGTTTCTCATTTTCCGTTCAATTATTCCACCCCGTTTCCCAAGAAAAATAGAAAAAATACCAATATTTAGAAATTCACACGAATCAAAAGCCATAAAACGACATGCTTTAAAATTAAGAAAATCAAGATTTAATTAAAAACATGCCAACATCACGTTTCATGCTTAAAACGCACATAAACCCTAGGCCTATACATCGAACCGGGCTCTGATACCACTGAAAGAATATGTGGATCGTCCGAGGAAATTGCACGAATGCGGAAGCGCGATATAAAATAAAATACAAAAATTGAAAGCATGCTTTAATCAAATTAAAGAACACACTCAAGGGGTGTACCCTTGAGATTCCCGGGTGTTCGGTGTATCTCATGAGTAAACAACATGTAAATGATCATGGAGGCCATAGGGTAGAAAATTAAAGAGGACGAAAATATTAAACGAGACCTACCCGTTGTCGTTTTCGTCTTCAACAGCTACACGCGTTGTTCCCCGTTTTGCACCGAGATCTCGTTCTTGAGACCCTCCAAATCGTGACACACGATCCACCCACGTATCTTGCACGTCGTGCTAGCAACGAACATGTGTATATTTTGGAATGGATGAATCAACAACACGTTATGAATTAACGGTATTGATTCATCTAAGTTCTAATATTCCAAGAACAAGAGAACTAGAAAAGAATTTCTTGGAGAGAGTGGAGAGAGAGCCGAAAATAAGTGTGTGTTGTGTGTGTGTTGGAATTTCATCATCCTTCAAAAGGTACAAGGCTAGGGGTTTATATAGAGGAAGAGTTTAATCCTCTTTAAACTCCACCTCTTTAGAAGCTTAATTTGACTAGGATTTTGACCTAGTCAAAGTCCTAGTCAAAGTAGGATTTGACCTTGTCAAATTCAATCCTAGCCTTTGATCTCTCCCATTAAATCTCAACCATTAATTTAATTTAATGGAATATTTAAATCCTATTAAATATTCCAAAAATGTCAAATAAATATAAAAAAATAAATATTAATATTTATTCTAGGCCCATTAAATTAATTCCCTTAATAAATCCAATTTATTAATTTAATTCCCTTTATCAAATAGAAGCAATTAATTTCTCCAAGAAAATATAGGACCCGATTAAATCCAATTTAATCATTCCTTTACTCCAATATTTAATTCCAAATTAAATACTAAGTGTGTGTGGATAGTGTGTGACTCTTTAGGTTCACCTTTCAGCTAGACTTGGTCGGATTCCTAGAATCCGTCCGTTACCATGGGTGGCCATCTAGCAACGGTCCATGGCACTAGAGACTAGGTGAAATAATCGGGGATGAACATTTAGGCTCTAACAGTACACTTGTCCTTCTGTCTTCGGTCTCATCGCTTAGAGTCTAGGGCACGGAAAATGCAGGTACCCATTTTGGACCTAAGTGTCGGTCTGTCCTTACTAAACGCCGCAAGGGCAACCTTCCCTTCTGTTCAGTTACTGTGGCCACAGATTTTAGGGACAAGACACAGAGCATACATGAGACTCAACTGTCAATGCCTTTTGACAGGAGACAGATCCTTTCTTGGAAACTACTGTCACTCTGTACACCCGAGCTGCACTAGACATGGCTTATGACTACTCAAGAGTATTTTGGCAATCTCTCACCATATCTAAGATACAGACCTGATGTACAGGTAAACTCAGCAGTTCCTCAAGTCAAAGGACTTGACCTGTACCGTTGGAACCGGGAACTCACGTCATACCTTGCTGACCATACTCAAGGTCCTCCATAAGACGGTTCCCGCAAGTCACCTCAGTCAGTTGCTTCCTAGCATGCTGACCCACTAACACTGCTTAGACGACCTTCGTCACCCGTCGATGAAATACGACAGCAGATGCGTAGTGCAAGTCTCAAAGGGAATCCCGGTACCCATTTTCGAGATTCCTTGACTTGGAGATTTTCGGACTGATTCGGTAAGACTGATTTCATGGACCTACCTCCAAGCGTAGTCCCAGTCTCCGAAATAGATTCTCAGTCCGTGGGCTTTGTTTGCGTAGTGAACAGATATGTAATAGCAGATATAAGTGAACGTAAACAAAGTGTTGCCATATGAATCTTCACTTCTTTATTCATAAATATTTTATCAAACACCTGAAATTGTCTAGACATAGGTTACATATTCCCGCCAAAATTGGCTTACATGGTCACCTATTCTAACATCTCTAACACGTGCACTGGTAGTAGAGAATCAGAACAACTGACTAGTATCACTTAGAGAAGAAAAGAAGAGAAGTAGAAAAAGCGAGAAGAGAGAACTCGATTTGGATGTGTTTGGAATGAAGCAAACCAGGGCCCTATTCATAGTGATGAGATGCCTCAGTTTGGTATGATACTCCAGGGTTTTCGCCTCTCAGCAGATTAGCTCAAATAGGTTTAGTCTAACTCAGATTTTCATTAGTGAAGATACAAGAGGTTGAGTCAGATGGTTTCTTCTCAACTGAAAGGACTTGGTCAAGTTATTTTCTAGTTCAAAAATAAAGAGTTAGAAATGGTAGGATTTATAGTATTTGGTTTTCAAGAAATTGAAAACCACATGGTGCAACAGTGCACATGTGTGACTTTTTTTTTTTTTTTTTTCCTAAAACCCACCTACCTACACTTCTCAAATCTTAAGTTAGCAAAATGTTCAATATAAGCAAACAAGAAAGGGCTTGTGAAAGTAGTGTGGGATCGGAAAAATATTTTGTAGTAGTCTTTCCTTACAAGGATCACCGACCAATATGAGTACATTTAGCCGGATTGCTCATGCGATAGAAATGCATCAGCACACAAACCCAGCCTTACATTCCAAGGCTCCATTGTGAATCTGGGTACGTTTTGTGAAACGTCTCCATGCCTCGGCATCTAAACGATGACACTTCAAGTCCTCGTCCATATGATGGTTAGCATGCCAAGTCATGTGCTTCGTCGTGACAGGTGATGCATACAATATGCGATTGGGGAGTCAGTGTTAATTACCTCAGCATGGCATACGCGGACTTCTTGCCCAAGGGGTTTCGAACCCTTGTCAAATTTGTATCTTGTCTTATCGTAGAACTTGCAGTGATCTAACTCACTGTCGTCCTTCCTGTACAACACACAACCATTTTTTGCATGCATCAATATTCTTGATTGCTAAAATCCAATTCCTTATCAGCTTTTTCGTACTGTACTAATCAAGGGGAAGGGTGTGATCACAGGGTAAAAAGTCACCAAACAATTGACACCTCATTGTAGCATCTTTAGGGCATATTGTACTCGATCTTGATGTTCGCCAACCAAGCAGCCGCCGCTAATTGGGATTGGTCACAACCACTGTACAACAGCTGGTAGCCGCATGCAATACAACAAAAAATCTATCCAACAACTTGAACGTCTCATAGTCATAGATTGCCCCACTGTAGTATGAACTAAGGCCTGCCTCACTGGCATCATTAGGAACGGAGCTCGGACTCGCAAGCTCAGGCTCATGCTTGGCATGTGGCAAAAAATACTAATACCTAGTCATATCATAAACCATCATCTTATCCCAATTCATATGTTGGTAATCACCTCAATGCATCGTCGCCTCGGGTGTAGCAAGAGTAGGCTCATGAATTGGGACGACATATCATCATAGTATTCCTGCACCATTTTCTCGTCATGTGAAATCCAATCATAGTATTCCTTCATGTATAAGTCATACATAACATCATCTGTAGTTTTGAACCTGCACTTCTTGCACTGGCAGCTAATCTTCTCGCTATCCATGTATGCATGCTGATGCTTAGCCCAAGCCACGAAACCAATAACACCATCCTCAAACTACTATCTAATTCCCACATTCTCCATCAAGTTCTTCTCATGCATCCACCTCCTCAATTGTTTTGACATTTTCACCTAATTAAAAACATGTGCGGACATAAAAACATAATTAAAAAAAATAGTAGAATGTATGTAGACAAATAAAATTTCACGCTCCAATCAAACTGAGACAAATAATTTTGATATTTATCTCTTTAGAAAGTACAGGTATTAAAGAGATAATTTAAAAATTGACCAATCATATCTTGCCAAATATTTAATGTATTTATCTCTTTAAATTAAATTATAAAGAGATAATACAAAAGGTGTTTAAGTTCACCACGACTCTACCTCTTTGATAGCTATATAAAAGGGTTCCCGGAGCTCATTCAACACACACACACAATTGAAGACAAGTGAAGACACAAGCAAGAGAGTCCCCAAATCCTCTCAAGTGCAAATTAAGGAAGATCCACAGCGTTCAACGCAAAAAATCAAGGCGTTCGTCGCGGAAGTCATCCAAAGTCAATGTTCGATTCAAGAAGAAGTCAAAAGACCTGCGAATTAACGTTATCAAGAAGCAAGTCCACCTTGGTGGAAGATCAAGACCTTAAATCCACCAAAAAATATTCAAGTTCAAGTCAAATATCTCCAAATTTATAGCGTTTAATCTGGGAACAAGTCAACGACCTCCGAATTAATGTTATTCAAAGTCAAAGTCAAAGTCAACATCGAAGGGGATCAAACGTCAAGTTTCACCTCCGAAGTTGCCGAAATCAAAGATCACGTTTTTGAAGTGAAGAATCAGCAGTTGGAAATAGAGATTTCGCACCCACAAATATTCAATCAAATTCAAGAAATTTATTTGCAATATTTTCTTGTTTCAGTAAATTCAGGAATACGAAAATTTATTTACAAATTTTTGGCACGCTATAAATTTGGAGATATTTGACTTGAACTTGAATATTTCTTGATGGATTTGAGGTCTTGATCTTCCGCCAAGGTGGACTTGCTTCTTAACAACGTTAATTCGTGGGTTTTTTTTACTTCATCTCGAATTGAACGTTGCCTTTGGATGACTTCCACGACGAACGCCTTGATTCTTGCCTTGAACGCTATGAATCTTTCTTGATTTGCACTTGAGAGGATTTGGGACTCTCTTGCTTGTGTCTTCACTTGTGTTCAATTGTATGTGTTGAATGAGCTCCGGGGACCCCTTTATATAGCTGTCAAAGAGGTAGAGTCGTCACTACAAAAAAATAGGGCTATAGCAACTGAAATTTTGCAACGGATTGGTCCGTTGCAAATTTGCAATGACTTTTGCTACGATTTTGCAACGGATTCTGATTTTTTTTACATTATTGTTGCAACTTCCGTTGCAAAATAACGATGATATTTTGTAACGGACTATCCGTTGCAATATTCCATTGCAAAATTTAGTCAACTTTAATATGTCCCACATTCAACATAAGTCGTTGCAAAGTCGTGGAAAAATGTTGCAACGACAAAATTCCGTTGCAAACTTCCAACGGTTTTTTGCAATGAAAATCTTTCATTGCATACTTTGCAACGAAGATTCTAGTTAAGTCCGTTGCAAAACATTTGTAACGAACTTTGGAACGAAAACGTATCATTTCAAAGTGAATATTGTGATTTGCAACAGATTTAGCGACGGATATTTTTCCATTGCAAAATTGCAAAACTTGCCGATAATTTTGCAACGGTATTGCAACGACCTATGAAGTCGTTGCAATTCGTACATACAGCTGTAGGCATTAATTATTGAGCTGTTAGATATGCAACGGTTTTTGCAACGGATCCATCCATTGCAATATGTTTGTGACAGCTGTAATCCACTATTTTAAAATTTTTTTATGTTTTGCAATGATTTTGCAATGGGAATATTCCTTCGTTGTAAATCTGTTGCAAATCCGTTGCAAAATCCGTTGCAAAGTCCATTGCAAAAGTGTAATATAAGAAAACATTCATTTCATTTCACACTTATTTTTATAATCATCCATAACAACTTATTCCTCTTCTCTCCTTCCACTCAACCGATTTTTTAATCAATTTTTGCATTAGACCGTTAATGATCATGTTAGTGCAACGAGTCACATATTTGGACATTTAGCTGACTTACATTAAGGTTAGTACAATATTTTTACTAGTTTATTTATATATATTCATTTTATTCTTGGAATTTTTAGTTTTTTATGTATGTATGTATGTTAATGAATATGTAATATAATATTTGTTGATTTTAAAACAAGAAGTTGAGATAATTGAGAAAGTGGATGTATGAGAAGAATGTTAGAATAGGTGACCGGAAAGCCAATTAGATTAGCCTTGACGTAATCTATTTCTAACAATATCATTGTAATTATAATATTGTTATATGAATAAAGTGAGTATTCATGTTTGGCAATTCCATTTGTTGTGCTCGCTATTTATGTTTATTCTATTAACATCACAACAAAGCCCACAGGCCAAACGTACAACCCACGTAGTTGGGCTGCGCATTGGATGGCAGCTATGAAACCAACTTCTAAGGGTTGGGTCTGAAACTTGCCAAGTCGAAAATCTCGAGACAGGGCATCGAGAGTCCTATAGAGACTTGCACTAAGGATTGCATTCATTAGATGAGTCCCGTGTTTCATCGGCGACAGACATTGGATTTCTATGCAATATTAGTGGGTTAGTTGACAAGGGTGTCAGCTGACTGAATAACTCGTGGGAATCATCACATGGAAGCTTTGAAGGTTTGGTCGGTATGACTAGAATTTCAGGCTCCGATAGTACGAGATTAGTCCTCGGACTTGAGAAATCATGGCAGTCACATGCATATGATGGATGTATCTAGCATCTGGCAAGAGATGTCCGTATCTGGGATATGTTCATCATAAGCCTTATACAGTGCAATCGGAATATGTAATGAGGACGGTGGATTCCAAGATAGGATCCGTCACCTGTCAGTATATGACAAGTCGAGTCTCCTATGCGCTCTGGGACAGTTTAAGCTCTTTAAGTCTGTGGCCACAGCGATTGATCGAGTAGGGAATGGTTTCCTACGTCGATCAATAGAGAAATGTGTCTCGAGTTATTGAGCATAGTTGTCTAGTCCAGGATGGGAACTGACGCCTAATTCCATGTCCTAGACTTAGACCGGGAGACGGATGATGGAAGGATCGTACTCGTATGGAACTCGGGAGCCTAAATGTTCACGCCAATATTCACCTAGTCTCTAGTGCCATGGACCGTTGCTAGACGGCCACCCATGGTGACGGACGTTTTTCCGATTAATGGTTAATCGGAAAATAATTAATTAAATTTAATTTAATTAGCCAATTGTGTTGGACACAAGCCCAAGTCTAGCTGAGGGTGAACCCAATGAGTCACACACAAATCACTTTGGACTTGGCGGAATTAATTTGGAATTAATTCTACAAGAAATGAATAAATTTAATCGGATTAAATTTATTCAAGAGAGAAAATAAATGATTGGATAATTTTATTGAGAAATTTATTTGATGGATGGTCCAAGAATTAATTAATTGGATTAGTTAATTTTTTGGATTAAGAACCTTTAAATTAATTGGATTAATTTATCGACTTTTGGCTAGAATAGTTGATTGGATCAATTATTCTTAATTTGGATTTATGTTTGTTTAATTGAATTAAATAAATAATTGGGATTCAATTGGATTGAAATTAATTGGATTAATTAATGTCCAATGGATACATGTTTGGACTTTATTTAATTTGACTAAATACAAGTCCAAAAACCTAAAGATCCAAGTTCATTTTTCATGCAAGTTGAAGCTAGTTAAGGAGGAGTTTCAACTCTTCCACATGTGTACATGATATGCACGAAATTATGCTGATTTGTGGGTGGTTTTTTCTTGCTATCATGTGTAGTGGATGTGCTAGAAGTGTGTGTATGTGGAAGTTGCCTTGGAGGTTACTTATGTAGGTAGTTTTTTGAACACTACATTCTACATACACAAAACTACTTTGCTAGATATAATTCACTTAACTTTCTTCATTTTTGCTAGAGATTTTAGGCCAAAAACTCTCTGAAATTATCTCTTTTAGTATTCATACTTCTTAGAGAAGATTGAACAAAAACATTCCAAGGTACACTAATTGATAGTGCTTTCTTTGGAATTGTTTCTTCTTCTTTGTTTCTATTTTCTATCTAGCAATAGAGTAGAAATAAATCTATAGTGTGGTTTGGAACGCATTAGAGGAGTTCTACGTTGAGCTCTCAAGTGGACGAAAGAAGAAGGAAAAGAAAGGAACAATGCACGAACCCATTCTACATAAACGAACAAAGGTTGGTTTCCTTTTACATTTCATGTACCTCTGTTCTTCTTCTTTTAAGCCACATGTCTAGCATGTTTTCTTTTGTTATTTATGCTTTGACAAACACTGAATGCCGGGAACTTCAAAGGGAACACCCTTTTAAATTCGGTTTAAATTATGCCTTAAATTTTCGTTTTTTACGCTTCCGTTGCGTTCCCGAGCCGTACCCAATTCTTTCAATGTATCCGATAATCATCATCTTACAAAAGAATTTATAGATGGGGTCACTGATTTTATAGACTATGCAAAAACACAACATGATTTTATAGATGGGGAGAAAATTCGTTGTCCATGTAGTGTATGTAAAAATCGTAATTACAAATCCATGAAGGAGGTGACATGCGACCTCTATAAGAAAGGTTTTAAGAAAAATTACTACAATTGGACATCTCATGGTGAGCCTATGCAGATGGATTGTGAGCATCCATTTATGATGAGGCTGACAATTATGCAAAAGAGGCTGGTTTGGGTTTCTAATTATGATGAGGTTGACAATTTAGGAGCACTATCTGAAAAGTTCTTTGATGTCGTGCGTGCTGCATATCAGTCATTATATGTTGGGAGCGAAACTCACTCTCAGTTATCTGGGGTAGCGAGGTTTAGTAATTATATAATCTGAACACAATGTATCACAGAGTTGTCATGATCAATATTTACAAGTAATAGGGGAGATGTTGCCACGAGATCACATGTTACCCGATGATTATTATAGTGTGAAAAGGTTGATAAGACAGTTGGGTTTACCTATTGAGAAAATTAACACATA
Organism: Sesamum alatum; assembly: GCA_034509735.1. Taxonomy (NCBI): domain Eukaryota; kingdom Viridiplantae; phylum Streptophyta; class Magnoliopsida; order Lamiales; family Pedaliaceae; genus Sesamum; species Sesamum alatum. The sequence continues at coordinate 33,373,452 of JACGWO010000008.1, forward strand.
TAATGCTAGTTGTATGTTATTCTGGAAAAAAGACAAACATTTGGAATTTTGCAAGTTTTTTTAGCAAGCTAGGTATAAATCTGTCAGGGGTTCAATGATGAGGATAATGAAACGAAAGATGATAAAGAGGAAGAAGACAGTTTTGATGATGATGATGATTATTAATTGAACATAATGTATTTTGATGATTTTTGTATGAGTTTTTATCTTATTTACTAATTGAAGAGTATATCTTAAATCAATTTAAAAATATTTATTAACTATAAAATATTTTATCTCATTTATTAATTAAAAATATATCTTAAATCATTTATCCCATTTAATTTTTAAAAATAATTATTAATTTAAAATCATTTTATCTCATTTACTAATTGAATAGTATATCTTAATTAAATCATTTATCTCATATCATTTTAAAAATATTTATTAATTATAGAATATTTTATCTCATTTATTAATATAAATATATCTTAAATTATTTATCACATTTAATTTTAAAAATAATTATTAATTAAAAATTATTTTATTACTTACTAATTGAATATTATATCTTAAATCATTTATCTCATTTAATTTTTTTTGAAAAAATATTAATTTTAAGTTTTTTTTTATCTTTTTTACTATACACTTTCCTTCCCCATTTTAACATAAATCTATTTTTTTTTCCCCTTGTCGCCCTCATTTTTACATAACTCTAATTTCCCCCCCTTCCCTCCCCATTTTTTCATAACCTATTTTCCCCAGCTTTCCCTCTCTCTTTTCCCCTCTCCCCCTCCCCCTTCCCCATTCATTTTCAATAACAACACAATCCCCCCCTCCTCCTTTTCTCTCCTCTTTTCTTGCTTGACGCCGCCGCCGAGTTTTCTCCCCTCTTCCTTTCCTCTTCTCTCTCTTTCTCCTCTTTTCTTTCTTCTATTTTTTTTTTTCTGTTTTTGTCTCCTTTTTTCAGATTTGTTGTCGCCCGCCAAGGTTCTCCCCTCCTCATTTCCTCTCTTCTTTTCTTTCTCCCTCTTTTCTTTCTTCTATTCTTTTCAGTTTTTCTCTCTTGTACTTACATTGTCCAGTTCTTTTTTTGGTTTTGCTAGTTTTGCCAGTAACAAAATTTTCCTTGAAATTGGATTATGGGATCCTAGTATGCCTGTTTTTGCTAGTTTGATTGGAAATTGTACTAGAAGGCCCATCAACATTTCTTCATCCACTAAGAGCTGTAATTGTCTTGAAATTTATGTGTAAAAAGTAAGATGATATTTGTTTTCTTTCTCAAATCTATTGGAAGTCCAAATAAGAGGGGCATAATAGCTTGCCTGTATTTGACTGAAGGCAGGGGTTTTGTTATCTTTTGCAGAGAGAAGATTTGCGTAGGGTAATGGAATTGAGTATGTGTTTAATATAAAATTATGTATTGAGTATGTGTTTAATATAAATTTATGTATGACAATGTAATATATTGAGTATATGGTTGATATATAGAGAATGTGGTTGGTATATTGAGGTGGATGGGAATGATAATTGTATTGATGAGGTTGGATGAGTGTTTGTTAGGAAACAGCACCAGGATATTGACCTCGAACAACAATTTTTCTAACTATTACAGAGCGGAATTAGGTCCAATGACCTTCAGTACAAATCAATAACTTAACAGAAACTGAGACAGATCAAATATAAATGAGTAAGCCCTGAAATCAAATATTAGGATTCCAGAGAATAATGAAAGGCTCAGGGAGCCTGTTCCTGGTCACGACCCAAGACCTACAAAGGCCAGAGGCCGGCAACCCAGTTTCACGGTTGCAAGGTTTGAACAGTCACACAGACTAGGCCACACAGGCTGTATACTCAGAACCACAAAGGTTCGGCCACGAAGGCTTTTAGGGTTAGAACCACAGAGGTTCGGCCACAAAGGCTGTAAGAGTGTTAACCACGAAGGTTCAGACTACAGAGGGCGATCGGAGGAGAAGAGTAGGAGAGAAGGGGATTTCAACTTATCCGGAAAGGAGGATGGTGGATGCTTTTATAGTGAACCGCCATTAACTCCGGCGGAGGAGAACGAGGAGCCATTTCAGAGAAAGAGGAGAAGGAGGTGACTCTTGGAGAGAACAAGACTGAATGAAGAGGGGGCACAAACTCAGGAGAAACCCTTTAGGGTTTCAGCAGTATAAGAGGAGGCGGGGCAGGGTTAGGATGTGGGTAGGGTAAGCAAGTGGACCGGAGTCAGCTTTAGTGGGCCAAAGTAAGTGTGGGCCTGAAGTCAGCCTGCCATCCAAGTGAAACCGAGTTGGGCCGGTTGGGTTTGGGCCATAATTTTACATTCTCCACCTTGGACCAAATCCAAGAGGCCAGGAACAGGGTATCATCATTACCTTATCACCGGGACCATAAGTGTACCTGCAAGAAGAAGAACAGAAACAGAATATACAGATTAAAGGTGTGCACATGGGATTATGACATATTTAGAATGTTGAGGCAGTTTTTTGAATTTTTCAAGTGTGAGGCATTTTTTTCCCATATCAGCAGGATTTTCCTCAGATGAAAATTTTTTCTAGATTAATGATGCCTTTTCCAACAATGTCTCTGATGAAATGGTACCTAACATCTATATGCTAGTACGATCATGAAAAACAGGGTTTTTACATATCTGAATGCTGGACTGACTATCAGAGAAAACAGTCATCTTTTTCTTCAGAAAACCTATTTCAGTTAGGAGGCCTTTCAGCCAAATGGCTTCTTTAAAAGCTTCAGTGGTGGCTATGTATTCTGCCTCAGTGGTTGATAATGCAACAATGTTTTTGAAGTTGAGATTTCCAACTAATGCATGCACCACATAGTGTAAAATGTAAGATGTAGTTGACCTCCTTACTATCTTTATCATTTGCGTAATTTGAGTCAACATAGCCAACTAAATTCACACCATCAGCACATTTAGTGAATGTAATACCAGCATTCATGGTGTTTTTTAAATACCTAAGTAAACCATTTCAAGGCATCCCAATGCACAGAACCAGCATTCGACATATATCGGCTTAAACAGCAAACAAGATATGCAATATCAGGTCTGGTACTTACCATGAGATACATCACATTACCTATAGCATTGGAGTAAGGAACCTTTTTCATGCTCTCCTTTTCAGAATCTGTTTTGGGACACAATTCTTTACTTAGCTGAAAGTGTCCAGCCCAAAGGGACATTCGTTGGGTTTTGCATTTAACATAGAAAACTTTTTCAAAAAGATTTCACATAAGATCCTTTTTAAAAAGTATGAAGAAGTGTCTTCTCTCAGTGTTTCTGCACTATAGTCATAATTATGCCGCAAGGGATCTCTTTTTGCGATACCAAGTCTTTTTAAAATTTTAAGTTGCATAAGTTGCGATTGTAATAGTCTCCTTAATCAAAGAGATATTGGGGCTAGCAATTAGCATGTCATCCAGCATAAAGATACTAGAAAAACACAGGATCATGTTGTTCATACTTAAAGTACAGGCATGCGATTCATAAGCACTTTTAGTGAATTTTCAAGGGACTTCATTGAAACACATGTCAAATTTCTTAATTCCATTGTCTTGGTGATTTGTTCAGACCATATAAGGATTTTAATTAAGCAAGCAGACATTGATTCAGAAAGTTTCTTTGGTCAACATTACCCAGCAGGTTGATTCATAATATATTTTTTCATCAAGTTCACCCATTGCAAGAAAGAAAGCAGTTCTTTAAACATCCATTTGCTTGAGTTCCCAATTATACATGAGCAGTTAAGAGCGCAAGCAAAATTCTGACATTAGTAGTGTTATTTTAACATGGACTTGCGTGCAAAAATCTCAGTGTAATGGCAATTTTCCTTTTGTGTGAAACCTTTAGCTACTTAGCCTAACCTAATAACGCAATTGTTCACTTCCAGTTTTACTTTTTTATTCCACACAATCCATACACTGACGACACCTTTATGTCTAGGGACAAAGCCAGGTTTATTTGAGTTTAAAGACTCTATCCTCTTCATTCATAGCTTTACCATTTTTTGAGAGTTTCCAGATTTCTAAAGCTTCCTACGGTTATGAAGTAGGTTCAGTGTTTTTCGAAGTGTTGAGAAGCTAAGTGAAATCTCTAAATTTTAATGTTGGAATTCTGTGGTTCACCGCCCTCTTTTATCTCCATTAGCGAGCAAAGTAATCACTAAGTTATGCGGGTATATAGTGGTTTAACTCTCGATGTCATTCCTAGTTTGTTCTTCAGAGGGTTTTCCAGAAAACACCCTCCACCTTATTTGAAGGTACTCTCTAGGTTGATAGTCTAAGTCTTTCTTAGGAGTTATCTAAACAAACAATCCAGGCATTTCCAAGTTCATTGAAGGTGAACATCCCACTAATATAAACCTACAACCTAGGGAATAGTTTTTAAAATAAATCTATATTCCCTCTAACCCCATCTGGTAACCAATAATACACATTTTTGTGCTCGTTGCATCAAGTTTATCACCCGTGTTGTAGTGCAAATGAAGATTCAATCCAAAATGCGCAATTAGAGATATCAATTGTCATGTCCGTCCAAACACATTCATGGCACTTTTCCAGATAAAGGCACAGAAGGGGAAAGATTTATCAAGTATGCAGCAGTTAGAAATGCTTCACCCCAGAATGTTTTTTCCAAAGACCAGAACTTAATCAAAACATTCGAACTTGTTAAAAGAGTTCTATTCTTCTTTCAGCAACTCCATTTTGCTGGGAGTAAGGAGTGGTTTATGTCTTTTGATACCAAATTTCATTGCAAGAGAATTCGAAAAAGGCTTTGGTTACAGAATTCCAGACAAATTGTCTGTTCTAGAGAGGCTTTAAATCTTCTTTGCTAGTCTGATTTTCAACAAAAATTTTCCCAGGTCTGAACTTATCAAAAACATCGGATTTAGTTTTTTCATCAGAAGACAAGTAACCTTTCCTAGAATATTATGCTGATGATAGAGAGAAATATTCTATTGCACCATGTGTTTGACATTTGGGCACAGTTTCCCCAAACATCAGATGTATGTAGTGCAAGAATGCAATGTAGATGTGGAATGGGATTAGTGGATAGGTTGATGAAGGAAAATTTTACTTTATGTGTTTCCAATGTATGCATTCATGCACAGAAATCAATGTTTATTCAAAGCTTTATCATTCAAAACTCCATGCTTGTGCAAATAGGTAGCCTTTCATGTTATATGATCAAAACTTATGCAGAATTTCGGTTTTTGTTGTTTTTCAAATATGTAGGCAGCGAATACATATCATATTTAACTGAACAAATGTACAAATTCTTCTTTCTTTCTTGCTTAAACAACAGTTAGGGATAACTTTATAAATTTTCATGATACCCCTGACCCCATCTCCCCTCTAAACCCTTCTTCCTCTGAGGCAAGCAGCAAAGAGATCAATTTGGCATAGAATCAGGAACATGTCTCAATTTTTTACAGAGTAAGTAGCTTTGAAACCATTTTCAAAACAAGCGAGGGCACTATACAAAACCAACTACATTCACATTAACTTTTCATTTGCCATGGAAACTGAATCCCAATTCTCAAATTTAATATTTGTCAGGATTTCTCTGAAAGGAGTCATAGAAAGGTGCATCCAGAATCAAAACAAGCCATTGCATGTCATGTTAAGAGAGGCTTAGCAGAATTCACATCACAAAATCATATAAACCTCATCACAACTTTCTTCATCAACATTAGCCAAAGTCTTCTTGATTATTCCTTTTTAGCTTTTGCATTCTTTAATAAGAATGCCCTCCCACCACAGTATAAGCCATTTCGTTGTCACTTTTTATCGACTGGTGTTCCTATCAACTTGTATTTGTGCTTTAACTTACCTCGTAGACCTTTACCTCGCCTCTTACTTATGTTTTCTAAACTTATGTCCGAGTTTCTGTTTTTGTTCTAACCTCTTACAAGTTCACTATCCCTCATTTCTGACTCTGATCAGTGCATTGGCTTTTTAAGTCCATTTCTCTACTCTTGAGACCACTTATTCACAGTTTTAAGATTAACATTATCCTCCCATATTTAAATAGCAGCTTTAACATTACCATATTGAAGTCAGGAATAGCGTTTTAAAAGCACAATAGGAGAGTATTCATCAATGTTTCCCTATCACCAGTCCAATTTTCAACATTCCTGAAATCATTAGTTAAACCTCATCAAGATTTGCTCATGAATGTTTTTAGCAAACATCAAGCTTATACCTAAAAAAATTTTTCAAGCAAGAAGAAAAGTTTATCTGCGGTAAAAGTTCATGTATAAATTCCTCCAGTTTATCCCATAATCTTTGCAGAAATTCAGTTTAACTCAACTTCTAATCACAAAGTCAGACAAGTTCAGAATGATATGAGAATAGAGCATACTCATCATTTTCCCAGTATTTTTCTTTTGAAATATGTTTCAGGCATACTTTCCATCTATAGTTGTTAAACATACTTTTCTGTTGAACAATATGCCCTTTCATACTTGTTGCCATATTGGTAAAAGTCAGTTTTTCCATCAAAAGGCAAAAGAGTAAACCAGCCATATTGAAACCATAGCAACAGACAGATAGACAGATTGACAACAATATCAATGACCAGTATGCAGAATTCAAAATATCAGATGATAGCAAAAGGGTGCTTGACTAACCTCCTCGAGCCAGATGCCCGACGGCCTCTTAGGCCGGCCAGGGAGAGGTTAGCAAAGGATCGTCAAGGTCTGATAAGAGTAATACTGAGTGAAGGGAGAAGATATTCCGTAGGAGGGAGCGAGCCTTGGGCAGTAACCCAGGCTCTGATACCACTATTGAAAACCCAGGAAATTCTGGATACGAGGGCTTCATCCAAGGAAAACATAAGCACCAGGAATCTGACCTCAGACAACAATTTCTAACTATTACACCGAAGCGGATAATTAGGTCCAATGATCAGTGTACAAATAAAATAAACTAACAGAAAACTGAGACGATCAGAAAATATAATGATAGTACCCTGAAATCAAGATATTAGGATTCCAGAATAGAAAAATAATGGAAGCTACCAGGGAGCCTGTTCCGGTCACGACCCAAACCTACAAAAGGCCAGGAAGGCCTGGCAACCCAGTTTTACGGTTGCAAGGCTTGAACAGTCGTCTTCGCACACAGACTAGGCCACACACAGGTCACGGAATATTCTCTGCTATCATTCAAAGAATCACAGCAAAGGCTCGCCAATGGAAGGCTATTCTTAAGGGTTTAAGACACAGAAGAGCTTCGAAAAGCCACACAAAGAGCTGTAAAGTGTAGGTTAACCCTACGGAGAGGTTCAGACTACAGAAGATGGTGCGATCGGGGGAGGAGAGAGAGTAGGAAGAAAGGAAGGGAATTTCCAACTTATCCGAAAGGAGGATGAGTGATCTGCTTTTAATAGTGAACCGCCATTAAACCTCCGCGGAGGAGAACGAGGGGAGCCATTTTATTCAGACAGAGAAAAGAGGAGACAAGGAGTGTGACTCTTGGAGAGAATGAACAAAAAGACGTTGAATGAAGAGGGGGCACAAGACTCAGGGAGCAAACCCCTTAGGTTTCATGCAGTAGTTACACAGATGCCCACCCGAGCGAGCGGGGCAGGGTTAGGATGTTGAGGTATGGGTAATGTAAGTGGATCCAGGCTCAGTCATGTAGTGTGGCCAAAAGTCTAAGTGTGGGTGGCCTGAGCTGAAGCTCAGAAGATTTAGGCCGCTGCCATCCAAGCTTGATAACCGGGTTGGGCCGATTTTGGGTTGGGCATATATTTACATGTGTAATTTGGGTGTTGGTAGTTTAGAGTTGTAAGTTGCAGGAATTTTATATTAACATAAAATCATCTAAACTAATGTATATACCTTAAGTGATATCACAGAATTAAAAATTCAACTAAAACTCAATAATGTAATTTTTTTTGTTTAACATTTTAAACTTAAAAAAACTATTTATAACTAAAACTAAGGTAAAGCTTAGTTAACGTGTTCAGTAAAATCTCCCCAATGAAACTAGATTAACTTTAGAAACTTCAACACTATATAAAAAACAGACTCAACTAAATGTAATAGATATTTTGTTTTGCAACTTTGTCCTTATATAATCTAACTAATTTAAACTAAGTTAGACTATGAGAAGTATAGAAGAACATTAACAATGTATCTTAGATTAAGCTTTCAATCTCTAAATTCCTTTAACCTAAACTAATGTCAACTTAAGTTTAACTCACAAGTTAAAAACTCTCACCTCAACTAATGCTAATTTTGGTTATACTTTCAACTTAAAATCTTTAGACTACAACTAATTTGAACTTAAGTTAACTATAATCAACAAAGTTAAAATACAATATTGCTAACTTATGTTTAATTTTACATGAGATTAAAATTTTCAGATTAAACTAATTGTAACTTAAAAAGTATAAATTTTTCCCCCCCCCCCACAAGTAAATAAACCGTAATTTTCAAATTATAAACTAATAATTAGAAGTTGTCTTAATTTAAGCTTTCACAAGTAAAAAACTGTAAATTATAACTAAACTAATGTAATGGTTATAATATTAACTTTCCAACTATTTAAAATTTTTAACTAAACTAATTTAACTTAGTTAATTCACACGTTAAGAATCAACTAAACTAATGTAATTTTGTTTAACTCATCAACTTAAATTTTTAACTAAACTAATTTAAACTTAGTTATTCACAAAGTTAAAAAATTCAACTACACTAAAGTAATTTAGTTAACTTTCAAGTTAATATTTCAATTAAACTCACAAGTTTAAAACCTCGACTATGTTCATGTAGATATGGTACGAGATTTAAATGTTTAACTCTTAGTTTATGTGAATATTAATTACTTTTTGTGTTGTTATCATGTTGTTGCATTACATTTTGGCAGAAATGTTATATACGTGGGATCCAATGCTTAAAACCCAAATCCGCAAGAGTTATAATTATGGTCGAAAAAATGGATTAGGGAGGTGATGTCGTGATGTAGGAAGACCAATAAGAGAGCTTGTTGGATGTCCGATGAATGTTTGGTCGGGTTGCAGAAAGATTGTGAAAAATGAATATGATCCCCCCCTTTTTAAATATGTATATTTTAAAATTGAATGCTTTTATTTTGTGGATTGAAATGTTGAATTATCTTTATTAAAGTATTTTTGTTTAAATATATTGTCATATTTGAATTTATAATTGTTAGAGTTAAATTAAATAGAATTTTATTATAATTTTGCAATAGATTGTCGTTGCAATTATCGTGGTAAAATTTGCAATGGATTGTCATTTCAATTATCGTTGTAAACGGAAATTATTTTGCAACGAATTGTAGTAAATTATTTCATTGTAAATTTTGCAATGGAATGTCGTTGCAAAAAATTATTGCAATATTGCAACAACTTCCATTGCAGATTCGTTGCAAATAAAATAATTTTGCAACGGATTGTAATTAAATATTTCATTGCAAAATTTGTAACGACTTTTTGTTGCAAATGTAGTTGCATAATAAATCAATTTTGCGATGAATTACCAACAACTTTGCCTTGAATATACCATCGTAAAGTTAAATTTTTAAATAACGAATTTTGCATCCGTAATATTGCAATAGATAAAAAATCGTGGCAATATTTTGCAACGACAAAAACTCCGTCGCTTATATAACAGTGGTACTTATAGCAACGGAAAATATTTCATTGCAAAATCCGTGGCAAAATCTGTTTTGCAATGATTTTTATGAAATCCGTTGCTATAGGGATGTTTTTTTATAGTGCGTGGTGAACTTAAACCTTTGTATTATCTCTTTATAATTTAATTTAAAGAGATAAATACATTAAATATTTGGCAAGATATGATGGTCAATTTTGACATTATCTCTCTAGTATTTGTACTTTCTGATAGATAAATGATGTGGTCGTGGTGTTTAGTGAAGGATTAATCGGGAAAATTGTTCTCGGCACAATTGCACCCCAAGTCTTTTTAGAGAGAGAAATATTCTATGAGTTGTCAAATCGATGAATAGTAACTTAGCATAAAAAAATAATATATCTTGTATTTATAGTGATTGGTTATTTTATGGTGTGACAGGGTACATATTTTTTTATCATGTGGTAGACCCCAAATTTACTCTTATGCCCTTGTGAGTAAATTGTAATTACTATTATACACATCATACAGCCCCCCACTCTCGGGCAGAATACGTTGGAACAAAATTGTATCTGGGCGAGAGTAGTCATCGCAGCAGAAAAAGTGTGGAGCATTGAAGACTTGCTGGTGGGTGGGTGGGAGTTCATTAATTAGTCTCCCCCTTTACCACATTCATTCCTTCCCCTCTCTTCAAAAGCAAAAAAACATCAAGTGGCACTCATGGCATCCAAAGGTAACTTTCTTCTCCTTCACACTAAATTCTTACATGCAATCCTCTTCCATATTTTGTGTTTTGTAGAAGTATATATTGCATTGCCATGTCTAGTGACGAGGGTTTGGAAGGGGGTAGTGAGGCGACACACTATGAGTGGGTGGTGGTGGGTCGTCGGACGCGTGGCTTAAGGATCCGAGGGGCGGGTCCGAGACGAGAGAAGGGGCGCGCCCCCCCCCCAGCTCGAGGCATTGCCGCCTCGGGCTGGGGGAGGCCGCCTCTCCCCCGGCTCGAGGCAGCGCTGGCTCGAGCTGGGGAGGCGTCCCCCCTCCAGCTCGAGGCAGCGCCTCGAGCGGGGGGGAGGTGCCCCCTCCAGCCCGAGGCGACACCTCGGGCTGGGGGGCGCGCCCCTTCCAGCCCGAGGTGGTGCCTCGGATTGGGGGGGTCGTCCCCTCCCGCTCGAGGCCACGCTTCGGGCTGGGAGGGGGTGTCATCCTCCCCTCCAGTGCCTTTTCTGTCGAGGAGTGATTTTGGTTCCTCAGAAAATATTTGGGATGATTTTCACTGTGCGATGACGAGGGACTTTCCCCCATGTCCTGTCGGCTCTTTAGATGACTTGGAGAAATTGATTGATTTTGATTCACCTAACTCAGGTGGGTTGAACATTGGTCGCGGCGGATGTGAGGCCGATGATTATGAGCGCGATGATAACGACCAGAATGAGGGTGAGAGCGATGAAGTTAGTAGTGAGAGGGGGAACATGAGAGTGAGGGGGAGGACGAGGAGTCCGAGGTTCTCGAGGTATCTGGGCGTCCGTAAGTGTCATTATGGCCCTGGGAGCTGAAGGCGCGACACGCCCTCGGCGCGGGGTGATCGACGACCCCGAGTAGTGGACGTGGGGACATGCGATAGCGTCCTCACACGGGAACGTTTAGCCTTTATACGGAGGGAGTATAGGGTGCCTTCCGCACATAAGTTTGTTTCTTCCTTCCTCCGGGCAGGGATTAGGCACCCCCCCGATGGGTATTTCACCGTGTATTCGTCGTACTTTGATTGCGGATTCTCGATTCCTCCCCATCCCCTCTTGGTAGCGTTGGTCAAGAGTTATGGGGTTTGTGTTAGCCAGCTCGCGCGCAACTCTTTCATGTATTTTGAGACGTGGCGTCGGCGTTTCATCGAGATAGGACTTCCCCTGTCGGTAGATAGCTTTCATGCTCTGTTTAGCCTCCGTCGCGTGCCCGAGCCATCCTCCTCTACGGATGATGGTCGGTATTTTTACCTGAGTTTCCGCATGGGTGTACATTTTGGACGGACTCGTTTCTTCTAAAGGCCCTTGGAAAGAAAAAGTTTTTTTACGTCCGGGACGACGGTTGGGGTTTTGCTACGGAGTGGTGTAGTTCGCCGATTTTGCATGGGCATTGTGCGGAGTTCGGTGAACTTCGTGAGAGGTTTATGGCGGCGGGGTTGTTTAGTCGCGTTATACACTTATCGCATTATTTCCCCTCTGGTATTGACGTCTCTTTTGTGTTTTCCTTTATCATATGTTTGTTTTTCCTTTATATGTATTGATTTTCTCCTTGTTTTTCTTCGGCAGGTAAAAAGATGGACGTCGATACCGTGGCGTTGCGGAGGGCTGCCGTAAAGGAAAAGAAACGTAGCGAGCAAGGTCTGGCTCGCCCACCACCTGGTGTATTCGCGGGTTCGGGCGGAGGTGGGCTCTCCTCTTCCTCTTTCGGCGCCTCCGACTCTCGGGCCACGGGAGTTCACTCCGGGGTTTCTCCCCCGTCGAAGAGAGCGAGAGATGTTCCTTCGGCGTTGTCCCCCGCAGGTGTGCCACGGGGTGGCATTTTCACCGCCGGTGTGAACCAGGCGGAGGGCATACAATCGTATTGGGACACTGCTGATCTTTCCTTGGCTTGGAACCGCACGAGGGATGTAGTGAGCAATGATGATCTAACACGATTTTGCGCCCTAAGCGACGAGCAGGTGGATGAATTGTTGGCCGGGGATGCCGCCCGTGTGAGTGGCTTATCCTTTTACTTCACCATGCCTTCTGCTCTACGTGTAATTGTCATGCCCTGTTTTTAACTTATTCGCTTATTTTGTTTGTGTAGTCCCTCACCCTGAATACCTTAGCCCGAAATCGGCGGTCGGCGAGGAGGGGAGAGACTGACCGATTGGGTGCACTTGTGAAGCGGCGCGAGGAGGAGTGCTCGACGTTAAAGGAGCAGAGAGATAAGGCTCTCGAAGATTTCACCGGGATGGAGCGCCGCTACGAGCGGGAGGTGAGTACCGGGCGGAAGTTTCTGGCGTCCTCATCTGGACTTGCCTTGGTCGGCAAGACCAAGGAGGAGGTTATATCCGAGTTTCAGGCGTCCGATAGCTTCGAGGGCATCGTAACGGAGAGGGCCATCCCCGTCTATGAGTCTGCCATATATAAGTGCCGCCGTTTTCTTCGCGGTGTTCTTCGCGACAAAGGTCAAATTACTGAAGAGGATATAGTCGGCATCGACCCCGACTTAAGTGAAGAAGAAGAGGAGGATGCCGGTCCGGCTTGTGGCGGAGCCCCCCAGGATGGAGAGTGAGATGTGGGGGTTTGTCTTTCCCGTGTCGGATGTCTGCTATGTTATTGTCGACTGTTAACCTTCTATCTGTATTTTAAGACTGATATTTTAAGGTTTGATTGTAATCGATGTATTAGGAATTTCATACGATTCTCTTCCGACTTCCGACTACTATAGTCGGACATTTTGGTATTTAGTCGGCGATATGTAGTATTTGTATGTTTTTCTTCCGACTATTATTGCCAGATATTTATGATATATGTTCGGCAATTGCCGCGATTGCCCCTGATATGAAACTTGTGTTTTTTAAGTCGTGTGTACCGGAGGTTGCCTCAAGGGATGTTTTTGCTCGAGTCCCGGAGTTGATTTTTATCAACTTCAAGGGGGGCAAATTTTCCAGGGCAACGTTATTAGGGAGGGTCTCAGTGAAGTTTCGTTTGCGTGGTCCGGGGCACTTGTTGGTGCCTCAAGGGACCTCTCGAAACTTCAGGGATCTCCGTGCTGATAAGTTTTATACTGCGGCGGAAAAATAACTTCATTCATCAAGCAATGTTACAAAAGATAAGGGAACTAGTCGAAAAGAGAAGGGGGTGGGGGGGGGGGGGGTGAAAGTTCGGCCACCCATACTAGATCTATTACATAATTAAGTCAAAAGGGGAATTTCACTTCCCTGCTGTTCGTCAAGGATAATACTTCTTCAAGTTTGCGACATTCCAAGTGCATGGGATGTTTTTTTTTTCCATCGAGATGCTGCAATTTGTATGCACTTGCGTTCACGATTTCCACGATCTTGTAGGGGCCTTCCCACTTGGGGTCCAACTTTCCCACGGGACCCGAGGCTTCAGCTTTTCTCAGCACCAAATCCCCCACCTGGAAACTTCGTGGCTTTACTTTCGCATTGTGTGCTTTTGCCATCCTGGCTTTGTACATCGCTACGCGCACTCGGCTCTTTCCCTTGCTTCGTCGACCAAGTCCATGTTTGTTCTCAAACCTTGTTCGTTGGAATCTGGATCATAATGTTTGACTCGCCAACTTAGTTCTCCTACTTCCGCCGGTGCTACGGCTTCCGTTCCGTAAGATAGAGTAAAGGGCGATTCTCCGGTAGCGGTCCTCGGCGTCGTTCGGTACGCCCATAAAACACTAGGAAGTTCATCCGCCCATGCCCCTTTGGCGGTTCCCAACCTAGTTTTCAAATGTTGTATGATAGTCCGATTGGTAACTTCAGTTTGACCATTTGATTGCAGCGAACTCACGGAGGTGAAGAACTGTTTGATCGCCAACCCCTTACACCAGTCCTTGAGCTTACTCCCCGAAAATTGAGTACCATTATCGGATATAAGGGCGCGAGGGATGCCAAAACGACATACGATGTTCTTCCAGAGAAACTTGATTACGTCCTTCTCAGATATCTTGGCCAAGGGTTCGGCTTCTACCCACTTCGTGAAGTAATCTACGGCCACAATTAGGAACTTCCTCTGTCCAGTTGCTTGCGGAAACGGTCCAACCAAGTCTAATCCCCATTGATCAAATGGGCAAGGGCTTTCGATGGGCTGCATCAGTGTGGCCGACTGATGGTTGATGTTGGCATGCTCTTGGCACGCGCGGCATCGTTTCACCAGTTCATGGGAGTCTAGAAGCATAGTGGGCCAAAAGAAACCTTGTCTCAAAACTTTTCCCACTAGTGCCTTTCCTCCGAGGTGATTTCCGCAAATTCCTTCATGTGTTTCCCTCAGGACATAGTTTCCTTCTTCTGGGGTCAAGCATTTCAGGAAGGGTTGCGAGAAAACCGCGCTTGTATAGTTCACCGTCAATCATCACGAAGCGGGATGCCTTCACTCTCAATGCTCGGGCTTCTTTCTGGTTTTCGGGTGTTGTCCCTTCGGTTATAAACTTAATGATCTCATCTTTCCAACTTGAAGGTGTTGGATTTGTGCACAAGACGTCCACCTCCTCCTCCGTGGCGGCCCGATCTGAAGAGAGAAAAGTAATCCTTCTACTTCGAATTACCGCCATCGAACTTGCTAGTTTGGCTAGTTGATCGGCCAAGATGTTATCCTTTCTCGCCACTTGTATTATGGATGATTCCTCAAATCTCTCGAGTACTCTTTTGGCTTCAGGCGGTACTTAGCCATTTTTTCACCCCGCGCTTCGTATGACCCTTCAACCTGGTTCACCACTAGTTGTGAATCACTATATATATAACAATCTTTCTTGCTCCAGCGGCCAAGGCTAACTCTCCCCCTGCTAATAACGCTTCATATTCGGCCTCGTTGTTTGATGTGGGGAATTCCAATTTAATAGCGTACTCCAGCTTATCTCCTTGCGGACTTTCTAGGACTATTCCCGCACCACTTCCCTCAGATGTAGATAATCCGTCTACATATAAGCTCCAGGTGGGCGCGGAATTGCTTGCCTCGTCATTCACCAACTCCACAATGAAGTCAGCCAATACCTGCGCTTTTATGGTTGGCCTTGGCCGAAATTCTAGTCCGAATTCGCTTAGCTCCACCAGCCACTTGACCATTCTCCCGGAGAGGTCCGGGCTAGATAGGACTTGTTTCAGGGGGTGATTTGTCAAGACAATCACCTGGTGTGATTGAAAATACGGCCTTAGTTTTCTTGCTGCCACCACTATGGAGAGGGCTAGCTTTTCGAATTGTGAGTACCTGCACTCCGCCCCCTGTAACACCTTACTCACGTAATACACTAGGTGGTGCTCTTTGCCTTCTTGCCGCACTAAGACTGAACTGACTGCGCTCTCTGAGACCCCTAGGTAGAGACTTAGGACTTCTCATATTTTGGGCTTCGTTAACAGCGGCGGCGACACTAAGTATCTTTTCAGTTCATTGAACGCCCCTTGGCTGGCGCTTGACCACTCGAACTTTGCGGCTCCGCGGAGGACCTTAAAGAAAGGAAGGCCTTTATCCGCAGACCGCGAGATAAATCGATTAAGGGCGGCCAATCTGCCCGCTAGCCGCTGCACTTCCTTAATCGATTTGGGTGGGGGCATATTCATGATGGCACTGATCTTTTCCGGGTTAGACTCTATTCCTCTTTCCGAGATCATGTACCCTAAAAATTTTCCCCCGCGCACCCCGAAAGCGCACTTTGCCGGATTTAGTTTCATACCATATGATTTCAATATTGAAAAACATTCCTGCAAGTCACTGACGTGGTCTTCCTCCTTCACGCTTTTTACCAACATGTCGTCTATATACACTTCCATGTTCCGGCCGATTTGATTTCGAAACATATGATTGACTAGTCGCTGATACGTTGCTCCCCCATTTTTTAGTCCGAATGGCATAACGTTGTAGCAGAAGACCCCTTGGTCCGTTACAAAGCTTGCCTTCTCCTGGTCTTCTGGTGCCAACGGAATTTGGTTCTATCCTTGGTAAGCATCCAAGAAGCTCAACATTTCGCACCCGGAGGTGGAATCGACTAGCAGGTTGATCCGCGGGAGGGGGAAAGGATCTTTCGGGCACGCCTTGTTCAAGTCCGTGAAGTCGATGCACAGGCGCCACTTCCCATTTGGCTTCGGGACCAACACGACATTAGCTAGCCACTCCGGGTATTGCACGGGGCGTATGTACTTGGCCTTCAACAACTTATCTACTTCTTCTTTTATGGCTTGGCTTCTTTCCGCACCGAACAGCCTCTTTTTTTGCTTCACGGGTTTTGCATCGGGGTTCACACTGAGGTGGTGCGTAATAACATCGGGTGAAATCCCCTGGAGGTCTCCCATACTCCATGCGAACACTTCTTGATTTTCTCTAAGGAAGCGACTCAGGCGTTCCTCTGCAGGGGGGCTCATTGTGGTGCCTATTTTCGTATTTTTTTCTTCGCCTTCCCATGCGAGATTAATTACCCTCAACTCTTCGACGGCTTCCACTCTCCTTTCTCTGAAGTTTCCTTCCATGGGGTCCTCAGGTGTTTCCCATGCTTCGGAAATCGCATTTGTCATAATCCTTTTTCCTTTCTCATTTGGTCCTTGGCCCTCCAACTTCTCCCTTGATCTCTTCAGGGTGTTCGCGTAACATTCTCTCGCCATTCGTTCATCTCCTACAGCCTCTCCCACTCCCTCCGGGGTTGGGAACTTAAGTTTCATGTGGAAAGTGGACGCTATGGCTCGAAAGAGGTTTAGACTCGGCCTTCCCAGAATGACATTGTAGGCGGACGGCGCCTTGACCACGAGGAATTTCACAATCTTAGTTGATCTCTTGGGGTAGGAGCCCAATGAAAGTGGTAATGTCACCTCCCCCAATGGTTCAATCATCTCACCGCTGAACCCGGTGAGTGGGGTGTTAATTTTCCGCAATTGGGCGTTGTCGATCCCCAGTTGGACATATGCATCGTAGAATATAATGTCCGCTGAGCTTCCGCTGTCCACCAACACTTTCTTGACCCAGAAGTTGGATAGCGTCGCTGAAATTACCAAAGCATCGTTGTTCCGATCTCTCCTGGGATCCACATCTCGCGAGGTAAAGGAGATTTCCTCTTGTTTCTCTATGCCAACGATGTGGACTTGGATTGGGGTCTGCCGATGGGCTCCTCTTGCTTCCCGGACTAGGGCTTTCCTTGCATTTCCGGAGTCCCCGCCTGCCGGGCCTCTCGAAATCACTGCTATGACTCCTGCTGTGGGGAGGTTGTCCCCGTTCGGGTCCTGGGTGGAAGTCGAGGTAGAGGGGGTGCGACTCGGCCCCTAGTTGAATGCTTGTCCTCTTGGACGTTGATTCACGTATTCCTTCAAGTATCCTCGTTGAATCAATTTTTCTATCTCGTTTTTGAGGTGGTGGCAGTCCTCTGTCGTGTGCCCCCTGTCCCGATGAAAACGGCAATATTTGTCCGATTTAAGTCTCTTGGGGTTGTCTTTCATTTTCCTTGGCCATTGGTTGATCAATCCTTGTTGTTCGGCCACCACCAAAATTTCTCCTCTAGAGGCGTTAAGAGGAGTGTAGTGGGTGAATCCAGTTGGCGGATTGTGCTTACGCTCCTCTTTCTTTCTTGGCTCAATTTCTTCTTCCCTGCCCTTCCTCTTGAAACCGGGGGAAGGATCTGTGGCCTTAGACTCCTCTATTCTGATATATTTTTGTGATCGCATAAGTAAATCTTCCAAAGTGGCCGGGAGCTTTCCGGCTATCGATTCCTTGAATCTTCCTGGGAGTAGGTTTTGTTGGACAATGCTGGCCAACAGCTCATGGTTAATGTGCGGCACCTCGTGCACAGCTTCCACAAATCTTTGAATATAGTCCCTCAGCGACTCTCTTTCCTTCTGCCGAATAGTGAATAGGTACGCGGCCGTTTTTGGGACCTTCTTGTTCATAGAAAAATGATGTAGGAAACGTTGTGTCAACTGCTCGAGGCTGGAGATTGTTCCAGCCGGCAGTTGGTTGAACCAAGCTAGAGCGCGTTTTGAGAGTGTGGTGCGGAAGACTTTGCAGTATGCCGCATCGCTCAAATCGTACCAATCGATCTTAGCGTAGAATTTGTCTAGATGTTCTTGTGGGTCTCCCGTGCCGTCATATTCTGAAAGGTTCGAGACTTTTACTCCGGCCGGGAGGGCCTCGGCTAGGATTGCTGAGCTGAAAGGACTACGCCTTGGGGGGGCCACTGCCAAGGGGAGGTAGGGATCCTCCATCACTCTTAAAGGTAAAGGTGCCGTGGGCTGCCTTGATTGTGGGGGGCGTGGGTCCGAGTCCTGGGCAACCTCTGGTCTGGAAACTCTACTGTTCACCTCTTCCCGCCTCTGCTCATTCCCCTCGGGAGCTGAGGATTCTTCTCGACTTCGGCGAGGGGAAGGAGGGGGTGGGTTCATGGGGTGATTGTTCACAAATTGCGCCACTGCTTGTGCGGCTGCACGAGTGGTGGCATCTTGGATCAAGGCCAACAATGCTTCTTGTGTCAGCTGGATCGTTGCTCCTTGGGGTGGGGCGCCTCCTAGAGGAGGGGCTTCGTTTTGAGGTTGTTCACAGGGTGGGTCCTGTCCAAGAGGTGGTCCAGCCACTCCGTTCGGGGGATCTTGTCCATGGGGTGGGGATTGTCCAAGAGGTGATTGTTCGTGGGGTGGATGCAGTTCTGCCCCATTTTCATGAGTCTCTGGGGCAATGTCCATCCCTTGAACGTCGCGTGCTCGTGACCTGGTTTGCATTCTCAATGTCGGGGCAATAGTTTCCCACAGACGGCGCCAATGATGTGGTCGTGGTGTTTAGTGAAGGATTAATTGGGAAAATTGCCTCGGCACAATTGCACCCCAAGTCTTTTAGAGAGAGAAATATTCTATGAGTTGTCAAATCGATGAATAGTAACTTAACATTAAAAAAATAATATATCTTGTATTTATAGTGATTTGGTTATTTTATGGTGTGACAGGGTACATATTTTTTATCATGTGGTAGACCCCAAAATTTACTCTTATGCCCTTGTGAGTAAATTGTAATTACTATTATACACATCAATAAATATCAAAATTATTTGTCTTAATTTGATTGAAGCATGAAATTTGTTTATCTACAATGTGATCATAATTAATTTCATGATGCATGATTTCAAAAAAAATTGATATACAACAGTTAATCTACTATGTAAAAATAGATCAAACAAGGATCAAGAGTATGGATAAACTGATGAGAATCCTAGAAATTAATAGTACTATACTGTAAAATCAATATGCACCTCAAAAATCTTGTCATAAAAATTGTAAAACAATATCTTGCCAGGCACATGAAATTCAAATGTCAAGACTTTCCAAAAAGAACAAGAACAACAAAAGGATTTTAGTGGTTATCTGGATAATGATGCACATCTTCCCACCTTAATTCAACCAAAACGGGTTGATCGAAATTTCTCGACCGTGAGAATTTGATATTAAACTAACATTAAAATGATTATATAACAATAACATAAAAATTTTTAAAATTCAATGGTTGATGTATAAAATAAAGAGAATTCTGGTAGTTATGGTGCAACAGAGTGAGGAGACAAATGAGAGGATGCATTTGGTACGAAAAACTATAGTCTTTACATTATAACTATTGAGATTGCATCCCATTTTCCGACGGCCACAATCATCGGAATTTCCAACGGAATTAACGACTTTCGACGGTCGGGTGCATCAAACGTTGTAAAAAAGAATTTAAAATCATTGGAAAAGCCATACAAAAAAGCTTAGGTCGGAAAATTTGTAGGAAAACATGGACACAATCAATTTATTTTCTGATCGATGCCAACGGACAAAATTTCCTGTCAAATTTCATACGGGTTTTTCAATGATTTTATTTGGAATTTTCTAGGGCATCGATAGGATTGACACCTTGAACAGTTAGCAAAATAATTGGTATTTGCCATGATTTTTTACATATATTCTTATTAATTAATTAACTATTTATTTTAGAATTTTAATTCGATTAAATTCTTAAAATATAAATAGTAATTAATATTTACGGTAAATTATATTTACCTCCTCTGAAATTTGGCTTAATTACAAATACCTACTTAATAAATGGTGACGTAAAAAAGTACTACTTTTTCTTGTTGAGTTTTTTTATTTTTTCAAAAGAAACGTTTGAAAAATGTAAAAAAAGAAGAGAGAGAGAGAGAGAATGGATAAATAAATAATTCATAGAGAATATTAGTCCATAAAAATATTTAAAAAAATATAACTTATAATCCAAAATGATATTTTGGGCAGTTCATCACAAATATTGGATGAAAACCTAACGGAGTCTAATAGAATGGGCTCCTTATTAGACAAATGTTAAAATAAAGGG
The DNA here is from genome assembly GCA_034509735.1 of Sesamum alatum. Classification (NCBI taxonomy): domain Eukaryota; kingdom Viridiplantae; phylum Streptophyta; class Magnoliopsida; order Lamiales; family Pedaliaceae; genus Sesamum; species Sesamum alatum. The sequence continues at coordinate 33,394,114 of JACGWO010000008.1, forward strand.
AAGTATTTGTAATTTCTCAAACAACAAGGATATATTAATAATTATGTCAATAGGAGATGCAACTGTAATTTATCCTAATATTTAATAGGGAAAAATGCAATTTTTGTCCACTTTCTTATGGGCGATGGCACTTTTAGTTTAGGTCCATTTGAAAATAGCTATTTAGGACAGTAATTTTAAAAAAGTGGCAATTTCAGGCCAAAAAACCCTAATTTGGCCAGAGTCGGTCACCTTTCCGGCGACCATTTTACACATGGGCTAAAAAATAAAATTTTCTTACATGGCGGGTGATTTGGCAACTATAATGAGGTGGTATGGTGACATGTTTTATTTAAGGCTAAAATCCATTTAAATAGATAAGTTTTTTCTTAAATATATATTATTTAAGTATCAAAATAAGATTTAAAATTTAAAATTTTATACCAAATTGATAAATCAAATTAAAACCACATTTAAAAGATTAATATACTAAAATTCAATTTTCAAATTTAAATATCTATATCAATATAAATTTTAATCAATTTTAATTATTTTTGGTTAGCTTAATTTAAAATATTTAAAAAAATAAAGAAAATATTAAATTACTAAATTGTTTTAAGGAAAATAAAAAAGAAAGTTCAGAAATTATTTTTTAAAAATTTAAGAAATTTTATTTAATTTTTTTTACAGAAAAAAATAATTTTTTAAATTTAAACATTTTTCTAGTAAATAATATAATTTATTAAATATATTCAAACCAAATTATAATTTAATATTGTTAATAAGACATAATTGTTATAATTGATTAAAATTTATATTCATATAGATATTTAAATTTGAAAATTGAATTTTAGTATATTAATCTTGTAAATGTGATTTTAATTTAATTTATCAATTTTGAATAAAAATTTAAATTTTATTTTGATATTTAAATAATATATATTTAGGAAAAAAACTTATTTATTTAAATGGATTTTAGCCTTAAATAAAATATATTCACCATGCCGCCTCACTATGGTTGCCAAATCCCCTGCCATGTAAGAAAATTTTATATTTTTAATTTACATGTAAAATGGCCGCCCGACAGGTGACCAATTCCGATCAAATTAGGGTTTTTTGGCCTGAAATTACCACTTTGTTAAAATTACTGTCCTAAATTGCTATTTTCAAATAGATCTGGACTAAAAGTACCATCGCCACTAAGAAAGTGGACCAAAATTGCATTTTTCCCTATTTAATATATTATTTTTCATATGACCTAATTTAATTGGGCATAAATTTAACTTTATATCAATTAATTTGCTCATGTTCCCTAAACGGACGATCTAAACTAATGACCATGTTGACGACCAACAAGTTGGGAGATTGTGAAATATTTGAAAGATTTTAGTAAGATAAAATATTTCGATCTAAATTTCGATTTCTAAATGACGATTTCTGCATATTTGAAGGACGACTTATTTTGACTAATGTAATAGTTAACTAGGAGTATTTTAAAATTATTATATTGCAATACAATTTATATATTATGAAATTATTAGGGATAATTTCACTTATATCCCTAACTTCACTAAATAAATTTTGATACCCTATATTCCAGTTTTATCAGTTTTGGTACTCCAACTTTCACTACAAAAAATAAAACATTTAATCATGGCTAATTGCCACGGTTAATACTAAATAGTCATAGCAAATAGTTATTGATCACGACCGCACAATAATTATTGGTTGTAGTTTTTGCGAGAGTGGCTAAAACATTTACCATGGCTAAACGCCATAATAAATATTTTTACCACAACTTTTAGCCGTGGCAAATAAATTTTCCATGGTGCAAAAACTAATTTTGCATTAATTTTTATTTAATCGTAATTAATAATAAATATTTACCACGATTTTTAATCATAATCGTTAAAAATATAGTCAATACTGAGTTTTTTTTTTTCTAGTGTTTCTAGAAATGATTAGTTTTGGTCCCCACTATTAGTTTACCATTAAAAACTAACGATTATGCCATTTTAAAGAAAAATATAAGCAGCAAAGCAATCATGTTACGCTTGAACTAATATCATGCAAAAGAGAGAGATACCAATTTTGAGTGTAAATATATGTAACAAAAATTAGCAATAAATAAATTTAATTTGTATGTATGATCACAAAAAACACCCCAAGAAAAAAAAAAAGGGAAAAATGAAATTTTGGTTAAGTTTTTTAGGGGCAATGGTATTTTGCTCCATGCACATTCTAAAATAGCGATTGTGAACTATAATTTTATAAAAGTGGCAATTTAAATCCAAAAAATTCTAATTTGGCTGGAATTCCTTAAATATTTAAAAAAAATTCACTATACCGTCGAGTTTTGTCTACGTGGATTAAAATAGTCCAATATCTCTTACGTGCGAAGGTGACATGTTAAAATAAAACATGTCACTATTGTCACGTTACTATGCCTACCAAATCATCCATTTTGTCTAAATTTTATTTCAGCCCTACCCCGTACCCCACCCCCGCCGCCTACCCTCCCGCCACTGGCCTTGCAACGACGTCACCTATATCTAATATGGGCCACGTCGCCTCTCCCAGATCCAGAAAAAGGGGGTGACAACATATTGCGACTGTGATTTTATATTATTATTTTGTATTGTGATTTTAATTTAATTCATCAAAAGTATTAAGATTTTATTCTTCTGTATTTTGATTTTAATTTTAATTATCAATTTAAATATAAAATTTTATTTTTTATATTTTGATATTTAAAATAATATATATTTAAGAATAAAATTATTTGTTTTCATGGATTTTAGCCCAAAATAAAGCATGTCACCATGCCTGCCAATGAAAGAATCCGGTACGGCCCAGGAACGCAACGGAAGCGTAAAAACGTTAATTTAAAGCATAAATTTAAAACGGGTTCAAAGGGGTGTTCCCTTTGAAGTTCTAGGGCGTTCAGTGTTTGTCAAAGCATAAATACAAGAGGAGAAGATGCTGGACATGTGGTTAAAGGATTAAAAACAAAATATACATAAAAACGTTAAGAAAACCAACCTTATGTTCGTTGCACGTAGAACCGATTCTAGCTTTGTTTCCTTTTCGTTTCCTTGTTCCGTTCACTTGAGAGTCCAACGTAGAACTCCTCTGAGTATTGTCCACACCACACTAAGGATATATCCTCTAAACTATTCCTAGATAGTAGTAGAGGAATGAAAAAGAAACAATTCCAAACTTAACACTATTGATTAGTGGTTTTTGAAATGTTTAAGTTCGAATTTGAATCCAATTCAATTAGAACACAAAAAAGGAGAATTTTTTCAGATTTTTCTAAGGAAAAAACGTGGCTTGTGTTTTTCTTCAAGTGCGAGCAAGCTAGAAAAATTGAGAGTTGTATGTATATACTAGTCATTCAATTTCAAAAATTCAAGACATGCATAAGTTATCCCAGATTACCTCCACAAGCTCCACACCACTAAGCCACTCACATGCACTTGTGCAGGAGTTCTTCAACTTCTCATCTTGCATTCAACTTGATGATTTTGACTTCAAATCATGGACCGATTTTGATCGATTTTTATTTAATCAAATTAAATCAAGACCAATCAAGATTCATAGGTTCCAAATTAATCCAATTAATTTTAAACCTTATTAAAAGCCAAAACATTTATTTGATCCAATCAAATAAACTTAAGATTAAACACTGATTAATTGATCCAATCAATTAACTAAATCAAACTCTTTAAATTAATCAAATTAATTTAAAGGTGCTAAGCCCAAAATTAATCAATCCAATTAGTTAATTCTTGGGTCATCCATTAAATGGAATTTCCCAAATAAATGATCCAATCATTTATATTCTCCTTGAATTAATTTAATCCAATTAAATTAATTCGTTTCTTCTAGAATTAATTCCAAATTAATTATACTAATCCCATAGTGATTTGTGTGTGACTCATTAGGTTCACCCTCAGCTAGACTTGGGCTTGTGTCCAACACAATTGGTCAATTAAATCTAATTTAATTAATTATTTTCCAATGAACCATTAATCGGAAAACGTCCGTCACCATGGGTGGCCGTCTAGCAACAGTCCATGGCACTAGAGACTAGGTGAATGTTGGCGTGAACATTTAGGCTCCCGAGTTCCATACAAGTACGGTCCTTCCATCATCCATCTCTCGGTCTAGGTCTAGGGCATGGAATTCGGTGTCGGTTCCCATCCTGGACTAGACAACTATGCTCAACAACTCGAGACACGTTTGCTCTATTGATCGACGTAGGAAACCATTCCCTACTTGACCAATCGCTGTGGCCACAGACTTAAAGAGCTTAAACCGTCTCAGAGCGCATAGGAGACTCGACTGTCATATTCTGACAGATGACGGATCCTATCTTGGAATCCACCCTCCTCAATACATTTTATTCCGACTGCACTGGATAAAGCTTATGATGAACGTATCCCAGATATGGACATCTCTTGCCAGACCCTAGATACAGCCTTCATATGCATGTGACTGCCATGATTCCTCAAGTTCGAGGACTAATCTCGTACTATTGGAGCCGGGAATTCCAGTCATACCGACCAAGCCTCCAAGGTTTTCTTATGACGATTCCCGCTAGTCAGTTCAGTCAACTAACACCCTTGTCAACTAACCCACTAATATTGCATAGACATCCAACGTCTATCACCGATGAAACACGACACTCATCCAATGAATGCAATCCTTAGTGCAAGTCTCTGTAAGACCCTCGATGCCCTGTCTCGAGGTCCTCAACTTGGAACATTCCAGACCAACCCTCAGAAGTTGGTTTCATAGTTGCCATCCAATGCGCAACTTAACTACATGGGTTATCCAATTGGTCTGTGGGCACTTGTTGTGACGTTAAAACGTCGTTTAACGTAATCAGTAAACACAACAAACACATAGTGCCACGAATGAATACTTACTATATTCATCAAGTCAATAAAGATTGCTAAATAGTACCTCAAAACTGCCAATCCAATTGGCTTTCTGGTCACCTATTCTAAAAATCTCCCACTTGACCTAAAGTCAATAACCCATGTTGCTCAGACTTATCTGAGCATGAGTAATCTACGATATCCGGTTCGGTCTCAAGGATCTACCTTATTTCTTCCAAGATGATGCGGTCCAATCGCACGTCACCTCTTCATACCATTGCTCCAAGCAGATGGCACTGTCTAAGAATTTTCTTGGATCCGTGATGAGATCTCGCTCCTATAGCTGGCGCTACAGCCATGTTGTTATCCTCCGAGGTAACTACTGGCTAACCCGTGCTAGGCACCACACCCAACTATTGGATGTGGTTTTTCATCCAAACCACTCTTCGGAGCAACTTCTAAAGTTGCCATACATTCAACTTTCATGGTCTGTCATGGTGTCCTACTTGAAACCTTTCCAAGCCACCACCTTACCATTAAGCCTGAATATACGTTCATACTGAGACTATATATTATTCACATGATCCTGGAAGCTAGTATCGCTATAGCCTTCCAAAATCAACTCTCCATAGAACTTGCATCAAGAATACTTCTTTAATCCTTATTCAGGTATTAAAGACTGTTCTCAACAGCAGTCTACTGCCTCTTTGGTACACACCCGATTTCTGTCGTTACGCCCAAAGCATACACAACATCAGGTCCAATGCACCGAGCAGTATACCCATGCTGCCTAGACGTAGGGGATGTCAAACATTTAAGCTTCCTCATCAGTCAACCTTAACTGAGTCTTGGACAGCTTAACCCTATATATAGGAATCCAATTCCTTTTCATGGAGAATTGCGTGAACAACGTTCGTGTTTTAGTGTTTCCTAACATCTTAAATTCATTCCAAATGAATAAGACGTTACACACTTAAACACTAGGAACACAAATAAACTCCCACTAACCCTCAAAGCTCGTTACTGATCGAGTCATACCCCGCATGAACTCATCAAAACGAATATTCCAGTTACATAGAGTTTCAAACCTAGTTTGAATTTCATGTCGAATCACACGGCTCCAAGCCATTGATTCGATCCAATGTCCAACATTACTTCTCCTTATGTCTTTTGGATTATAATCCAATTGACCGGACTGACCCAGAAACCTATACCTCTCATGTATCTAAGATATTCTGGTCATCCTTAGGAGAACTAGAATATAGTCAGTGAGTAAACTTGATTTCAAATGATGTTTGCAATATCGTACTGAGGTATCGCTCTACTTGATTCCTCAATGAGCTACTCCTCACACCGGTTATCCTCTGAAATCCAATTTCCCTTAGGACAACACATAAACCTGTGCAAACCTAGTTTGCCTCCCACTAGTCCCTTGACGTATGCAAGACCATCCAACATACTCAAGAACCTTGTAGGATACAGGCTGCCATACCATATCTAATATGGTGTTTGGGCCACGATCTTTAGAAAGTGCCATATTTTACAACTTGGCTAGTATCTTAAGAACACGCCTAGATGGGCCAAGGTAGTTCACTGAAAACACTGACCGAACCATGTTCAACAAGGTTCGATTCCTCCTTTATCAGAGACGTCGTTCAATTGTGGCGTTCCAGGAAGAATTCCACTGAGTGAGAATTTCATTCCCATTTAGATATATCAAGAGCTCCCACTAAATACACACCACTCGATCCAATCGAAGTTTAATTTTGCAACCAGTTTGGTTCCCACTTCAAATCTAATTCCCTGAGCCTTCCAAAAGCCCTTAGACTTGTGAACCCTCTACTGGTCTTGTGTATTCAGTGACCCACAGATATCTGACTGGATCTAATCCAACAGACCACTAGCAAGCATAATTTGTCCTACAAAGAGCTTCTTGGCCATCTTCCTACTCAGGAAGGACTTGCAAGTTAGCAGGCTCAAATTGTCCATTTCTAGACTCCTTGAATCTACTAACCTCCTTATCCTATCTAGAGGAATGTGACCTAGCTTTGCATGCCAAATCTATGAGTTTATCTTGATTATCCATTTCATCATTTGTTTTGAGCATTCATAATCTAATTATGGGATAGTATTGAAATAATTATGCAAACAACCTAATAGACAAGAATAATCATTCTTTGTCAAATAAAAGAAACTTTTATTGATCAAAAAAACATGTAATCCTTATTGTCCAACAATAGAAAAACATAATTTGATCATGCTAGGTTACATAATTGTGACCTATCAACTCTATCCTAACATGATCACTAATAGCTAAGCCTTACTAGTCCTATAGCTTCTATGGCAATAGCCCAGCCATTGCCTAGCTTTAGAACCATCTTCGTCTTAGCTTTCTACTCCTTTCCATCACCTGCAAACCATTTGCAGATATGAGCTCTACAGCTGGTATCCAATACCCTAGAGTAGAATAATAATCATGTTAAAGCTCAAATCAAATGTACCTTTGTTGGAGAGGAGTTTAGGACACTCCCTCTTCCAATTCCCCTTTTCACGACAATATATGCAAACATCTTTTGCAATCCTTGACTGTCGAACCACCTTCCTCTTTCCTTTGCCCATGCCCAGCATGGCAACAGGAGCGCTCTGTGCGCTTGCAGCGGCTGATTCTGTCTTACCCTTCTTCCTCCTCCAACGTCCGGCCCCTTTGCCTTTCGCTCTTGAGGTCGAAGCCTCCCCCACCAATACCGACGATGCAGACTTTTCAATCGTTACCTCGAATTGGACCAACATGTTCATCAACTCATGAAGGTCTTTTTCAAGCCTATTCATATTATAATTAACGATAAACGGGTCAAAGGAGGGAGGAAGAGACTGAAGGATCACGTCGATGTACGTCTCTTTACCAAGATCAGCTCGGAGGTCTTTGAGCTTCTCCACTAGGGATAGCATCATCACTCCATGCTGGTGTACAGACAACCCTTCTATCATCCTAGCTCCGAAAAATGCCTTCGTCGCAACATATCTAATATGTCGGTCCGGTACCGCATAAACGTCTTTCATGTGGAGCATTATCGAGCTGACATCATCCAGCCGATCATACTGTTTCTGGATCTCATTAGTCATGGATGCCAATATGATGTTGCGGACCTTGCGGCTGTCCTCCTGCCATTCATTGAACGTCAAACGCTCTTCTGAGGAGGACCCCTCCGGCAAGATCCGAGGAAGAGGCTTATCCAGAACGTAAGCATGATTTTCGAAATCGAGGACAATCCTCAGATTTCGCAGCCAATCGTTATAGTTTGTTCCGTCACATTTATTAGTCTCAAGAATTACAGCGTGCGGATTCTTAGACATCTAAATTCAAAATGTAAAGCAGAAATTTAGTAGATTATTATAATATTGAATTCAAGTTAAGACTTGGTCTTTAGTCATTAACCCCTCCCACTATTTCTTCAAAAAGCCCACCACTCTCAAGTGGGATTTTCGAGAAACCATTTCCTAGTGGGCTTGGAGTCCACAAACGCAATTCTCCATGCCCCGCTTTTACGATTCACATAGGAAAGGCTTTGTGGGAGGTATCCAATACCATTCTCATCCAATGAGATCCCCAAGATATTTTGCCTCGCTTCTTCACATGATCCCGAGGACTCCAAGTGAATCATGTTACTCAGCGTTAGGCCCGACCCATCAACCAAATCATATCTCAATTGTCGCCCCCACGACTCGTGAGACAGGGAAACAGGAGCATATTCCTTTGTTCATAGCAATAGCATAGCTTTCTTTCATTCCATACGTGCCATGACTCGTGAGACCACGAATGGGTGAAAGTAGCTTCCTTACTACATTGTTATGGATGGAAGGCTTGGAATAATCAAACCATTTGATTTAATTCCATGTTGGGCCTAATATTTACTTGGACCATCCAAGTGAGAGTTCTAGTGTTTATTAAGACCGAGACCTCATCATTATTAGTGTTTTGCATGTTCAAGTTTTAAACATTCAATGTAAATAGATGCATTCCAAACACATCATACATCAAAGCATTAAAACATTAAAACACATGCAAACAAGCCTAGCATGCCCCTGTAGGATGATCACAAGCCCGTTCCTAAGTGATACACTGAGCCCGCAATGGATCAATGATCAAACTAGGGTAGGCCTATACTATTGCAATTTTTTACATCCCATTATCATTCTAATGGGGCCTTGTAAATCCTTCTTTGTTCTTCTTGACTTTCCACCGTGGGCTCCGTCCACCGGACCTTCATCTCCTTGGAAGCTTACATTTAATAAAATAAAACCTCACAACTAATCTACTTCCATTACAACTTAAAAGAAACCCCAATCATAAGTCGGGGGGAGTACATTAATAGAAAGGAAGAAAGCCTTATTATTCCAAGGCTAAAAACGAAAGAAGGAATAAAAACAAAGAGGCCCGCAGGCCTCACCCAATAATAAATTAAACCATACATAGGCCAATGGGCTAGTGATCATCCTTATTGTTTATCAAATAAAAAACAACAAAAACACGTTTATATCAAATATAAACATGCCAAGGATATAAATGCATCCCATGCATTTATAAATAGATATCCAATATCTAAAACAATAAACATAATAAAATGCAGAAAATAACATATTAATAATGCAATTAAAAATTTGGATATCAACTATACATCCAATGTACAAACATTTTTTTTTGTTTGGAAACCATTTTCAAAATAATCTAAGACATAAAAAAATAATTTTTAGAAAAATCAAATTTAACTAACATTAAAATATGTCAAAATTAATAATTTCAGAAAAACTAGCAGAAATCAGGAAAATCCAATTTTCCGAAAAAACGGCAAAAACGGCACAAAATAATGCTGCCGGCCGGCCGTCCCAAACGGTCGTGCGCGCGCGAGCACGCCGAGCAGCACGCACGGGCGGACGCCCGCACACGCCTGCTGGCCGCGCGCGGGCGCAGGCGCCCCTGCTGGGCGGCCGGCACCGTTTTTCACTTTTTCTCTTTTTTTTAAAAAAAAAATTCTGCTATAAAACTGAAACATAAACATGCATTTACAGAAAGTCCAATTCTCTAAAATGCATGGATATCTATAATTTCAAAAGCAAAATTAATACATATTTTCTACACCTATTATCATGCTTTAAAGCAATAACATGCTTTCCAAAAGCAATTTAAACATGTTCTTCATGCTCAACACATAATAACATGTAAATTCTATAGCCATAACACCGAACCGGGCTCTGATACCACTGAAAGAATCAGGTACGGCCCGGTAACACAACGGAAGCGTAAAAACGTTAATTTAAAGCATAAATTTAAAACGGGTTCAAAGGGGTATTCCCTTTGAAGTTCCCAGGCGTTTGGTGTTTGTCAAAGCATAAATACAAGAGGAGAAGATGCTGGACATGTGGCCAAAGGATTAAAAACAAAATATACATGAAAACGTAAAGAAAACCAACCTTATGTTCGTTGCACGTAGAACCGATTCTAGCTTTGTTTCCTTTTCGTTCCTTGTTCCGTTCACTCGAGAGTCCAACGTAGAACTCCTCTAAGTATTGTCCACACCACACTAAGGATATATCCTCTAAACTATTGCTAGATAGTAGTAGAGGAATGAAGAAGAAACAATTTCAAATTTAACACTATTGATTAGTGGTTTTTGGAATGTTTAAGTTCGATTTTTGAATCCAATTCAATTAGAACACAAAAATGGAGAATTTTTTCAAATTTTTCTAAGGAAAAAACGTGGCTTGTGTTTTTCTTCAAGTGAGAGCAAGCTAGAAAAATTGAGAGTTGTATGTATATGCTAGTCATTGAATTTCAAAAATTCAAGACTGCATAAGTTATCCTAGATAACCTCCACAACCTCCACACCACTAAGCCACTCACATGCACTTGTGTAGGAGTTCTTCAACTTCTCATCTTGCATTCAACTTGATGATTTTGACTTCAAATCATGGACCGATTTTGATCGGTTTTGATTTAATTAAATTAAATCAGGACCAATCAAGATCCGTAGGTTCCAAATTAATCCAATTAATTTTAAACCTAATTGAAAGTCAAAACATTTATTTGATCCATTCAAATAAACTTAAGATTAAACACTAATTAATTGATCCAATCAATTAACTAAACCAAACCCTTTAAATTAATCCAATTTATTTAAAGGTGCTAAGCCCAAAATTAATTAATCCAATTAATTAATTCTTGGGCCATCCATTAAATGAAATTTCCCAAATAAATGATCCAATTATTTATATTCTCCTTGAATTAATTTAATCCAATTAAATTAATTCGTTTCTTCTTGAATTAATTCCAAATTAATTCTACCAGTCCCATAGTGATTTGTGTGTGACTCATTAGGTTCACCCTCAGCTAGACTTGGGCTTGTATCCAACACAATTGGTCAATTAAATCTAATTTAATTAATTATTTTCCAATGAACCATTTATCGGAAAACGCTTGTCACCATGGGTGGTCGTCTAGCAACGGTCCATGGCACTAGAGACTAGGTGAATGTTGGCGTGAACATTTAGGCTCCCAAGTTCCATACGAGTACGGTCCTTCCATCATCCGTCTCCCGGTCTAAGTCTAGGGCATGGAATTGGGTGTCGGTTCCCATCCTGTACTAGAAAACTATGCTCAACAACTCGAGACACGTTTGCTCTATTGATCGACGTAGGAAACCATTCCCTACTCGACCAATCGCTGTGGACACAGACTTAAAGAGCTTAAACCGTCTCAGAGCGCATAGGAGACTCGATTGTCATATTCTGACAGGTGACGGAGTCTATCTTGGAATCTATCATTCTCAATACATATTCCGACTGCACTGGATAAAGCTTATGATGAACGTATCCCGATACGGACATCTCTTGCGAGACCCTAGATACAACCTTCATATGCATGTGACTGCCATGATTCCTCAAGTTCGAGGACTAATCTCGTACTATCGAAGCCGGGAATTCCAGTCATACCGACCAAGCCCCCAAGGTTTCCGTATGACGATTCCCACGAGTCAGTTCAGTCAGCTAACACCCTTGTCAACTAACCCACTAATATTGCATAGACGTCCAACGTCTGTCGCCGATGAAACACGACACTCATCCAATGCATGCAATCCTTATTGCAAGTCTCTGTAAGACCCTCGATGCCCTGTCTCGAGGTCCTCAACTTAGAACATTCCAGGCCAACCCTCAGAAGTTGGTTTCATAGCTGCCATCCAATGCGCAGCTCAATTACATGGGTTATCCAATTGGTCTGTGGGCATTTGTTGTGATGTTAAAACGTCGTTTAACGTAATCAATAAACACAACAAACACATAGTGCCATGAATGAATACTTACTATATTCATCAAGTAAATAAAAATTGCTAAATAGTACCTCAAAACTGTCAATCCAATTGGCTTTCTGGTCACCTATTCTAACAACCAAATCACCTGCCATGTAAGAAAATTTTGATTTTTTTTTTAACCCATGTGTTAAATGATCGTTGGACAGGTGAGAGTTCCAACCAAATTAGGCCTTTTTGGATTTAAATTGCTATTTTTTAAAACTTATAGTGTCCAATTGCTATTTAAGAATGGACTTGGACCAAAATGTCACTACCCCTAAGAAACTAGATCAAAATTGCATTTTCTTTTCAAAACATAAAAAGATAATGAAAATTCAAAATGACCCCATAATCTTAGCATACCTTGTTTCATGATTGATTTTTGTCCAAGAAATTTTCAATGAAAACTCGATTCTAAACTTAATTACATGATATATTTTTTTCTCCATGAAAGCATTCTCTCCAAAATGGTCCAACAGTTAATTTAACAGTCCACCAAGGATGAGGACCAAAATTGATTATTAATCGAAAATTTGGACATCAAAATTAATAAAGTTGGAATAGCTAGGGTATCAAAATTGATTTAACGAGAGATAGTAAGAAGAGCAAAAGTAAAATTGTCCCCAAACTAATACATCAATGATCATCAACATTCCTTAGTCAAATGGCAATGGGATTGGAGGAATATAGAGGGTAAAAAAAATGGAAAAATAGGAAGAATGTTGAAAGTGGTAGCTTAGGATGGAAGAGAAAAATATGTAAATGTAGGAGTGCACCCAATTAATTAGGGAAGGCTTAACCAAATGATAAAAAGTTGGTCTGTGGGCTCAAATTAACAGTAGGTTGAGTTGTACAGTTTAACTCACTAACAACTTCCTCCAACCCAACCCACTCCATTCCTCATAATTAATTAACCCTCCTAACCCTCTAGCTCACCCGTTTGTTGGTTACTTTCTATATACGTGAATAATTATAGCTTGTTGATGAAGCCACAATATATAGACGACAGTTCCACTTCCAGGGCTATTCATCTAGCTAGTTAGGGTATTCCAGATAATTTTTAGATTGCACGGTTGTCTGCTAATTTCTGTTAGTAGATTTGATCATCGATTGTGTATGTTTGGGTATATATAAATATATATTGATTTAAAGATGATGATTAGAGATGGGCGTCTGGAAAGGTTTTTGCTTCTCCCCTTCTCCATCGGCTGTGACTCTCACAAAAGTGTTGCTCTTGCCGCCACTCCCACTCATGCGCCTCAGTATTCACAAACAAGTACCTATCTCTCTCTCTCTCTCTCACGGAAACACAAACATATGTGCGTGTGTATGTGGCGTTGTATCGAATTGTTTTTTTTTTTTTTAATTATAATTCATATATATATATATAAAAATGGAACAGTAAATACAATATAAGTTGTAAAAGAAAATCGTCAAGCCCCATGACAATTAAAGTGATGAGTTTGAACGCCACCAGCGTGAGATGTTGTTTAACTTAATAGTAAATATTGTTTTACTTAATAATAGATGTAGTTCTCCTTTATAGTATGTGATTAATATAAATTATTATAGTTATGGTAAATTTATTGGATTTAATGCAATTTACCCTTATGTGATATTGCAAATGAGCAAATTATCCTCCTATGAAAAAATAAGTAATTTACCTCCCCGTGTTCTTTAGAATGAAGCAATTTACCTCTATATAAAAAAATACAGGAGGGTAAATTGTTTTATTTTAAAAGACACAGAGAGGTAAATTACTATTTATTTTTTCATATGGGGGTACTTTGCTCATTGGCCATATCACATGGGGGTTGCTTGCAATTTTTTTTAAATTTATTGGATGTAAGATATTTGATATAGATGATTGTATTTAATTTATTCGGAATAAATAATACTTCAGCTTCACTTCAAAAGAAAAAAAAAAAATCAATAGAAAATCCGACTGCGTGATTTATGTGTTTAATTAAAGATATATGCGTGATTATGGGACAAAGATGAAAAATAAATTCCGGGCTAGTAAGGGGAGTAGTCGCCCTAGCTAGATTTTTAATTTTAAAAAAAAAAAAAAAGAAGAAGAAGAATAAATTGAAAGGTGTTTGGCTATAAGTTAATTTAAAAGATTTCATTAAAATGTTTTTAAAGTTTATAAAATCTAGATCTTAATCTAAAAATAAGCTTTTGTTTACAACTTATAATTAACATGTCAATTTTACTTCAAAAATAAGTTTTTGAAATGTTTGACTATATAAAATAGTAAAGATTACAAATTAGTAATAAAAAATTATAATTAATTTAAAACAATTATAAGTTTTCAAAATAAATTTGGAATCTCTCATTATTACTTTTCTTCGGAAGAACTTATAAGTTTCTAACCATTTGTGTTGATCTTATAAACTTTTTTTTTTTTCAATTTATCTAAAACTTTATAACAGTTTATAATATTTTAATCAAATAATATTTTATTCCGTTTATTAGGTTTAAGAGGAGCAATTCGTCCACCAACCTCAATATTTTAGAAGAATATGTTGAACTTTTTGTTAAACAAAAACAATATATTTCCACCTATATTCACATTGATTGTCTTTTCAACTGCCCAACGTTATAATATGATTATCTTTTAACAAAATTAACATGCCCATTTTAAATTTTCTTTTGAAAAATTATTGTTTTAGTCTCGTAATAGGTTGTCAGTATTTTTAGTTTTGTAATTTACTTAGTTTAGATATTTAATCCTTTTTTTTTTTTTTTGATGAATTTAGTTCAATACATCTCAGATTTGGTTCTTTTTTGATAAATGTAGTCCTGTATTGATAAATTTGATCTTGACGACATATAGTTACACTAGAAAAAAAAAATAATATTTAACCATGGTCATTGCCGTGATTAAAAACAAATAGCCGTAGTGAATAGTTATTCACCACGGTCATACAACGGTTATTGATCGTGGTATTTGCGAGTGTGGCTAAAATATTTATCATGGCTAAAAGCCATAGCAAAAACATTTGCTATGGCTCATAACCATGGCAAAAAGAGTTTTCATGGTGGATAATTTAGGATTTTGCAACGGTTTTTATTTAACCATGGTTAATAATAATTATTTACCATGGTTTTAGTCCGTAGCCAATAAATTTGTAGCCAATAGTGAATTTTCTTCTAGTATTACCGGACAAAAAATGAGATCTACTCCAGTGTGAACGTGACCCAAATTATCAACAAAAGACTAAACTTGCCAAAAAAAAAAATAAAAAAAAAGGACCAAGTGTGAGATGTTTAATACTAAATACGTAAAAAATGACTAAATGTGTAAATGGGGTAAGTTATAGGACCAAAAGTGCTGACGACCTATAGTTATAGGGCCAAAAATATAATTTTGCCTTTAAATCATAAAAACGCCCTCCAATATGGGAAATTTTAGCACAGACCTAGTTTGGTCTGAGCCAATTACGCGATTAGTATAATATTCTTGTTATCACAATAAAAAAATGAATTATCCTTATATCATTAATGAATTTGGCTTAATTAAAACTCATAACAAATTAATGTTATCTATCACGGCCAAACAAAACAGAAGCGAAAACTTAAGTTTTTGACTATGTTTAATCAATTGATGATTTAGTTGTCGCGAAAATATTTGTCATGATTTTTTGTTGTGACCAATGTGTTGGCCTCACCTACAGAAACAACAGCTACTAGCCATTGTGTAGTCTTGATTAATCAGTATTTTTCACGGTCTATTCTTTTTTACCACACTACAAAAAAAAAAAATTAATTTTTTCGCTACACTATAAATGACCACGGGTCAAAAATTATGGTAAATCAACATTATTAACCACGGTTAAATAAAATCAATGCAAAAATTTAAATTTTTGCAACTGTTAATCAATCTTTGCCATGGTTGTTAGCCATAGCCAAAATATTTTTCATGATTTCGACCATGGCTAATATTTTGACCACACTTATAGAAACAACGGGTAATGACCGTTGTAAAAAACGTAGTTAATTTGTATTCACCAAAATTTTTATCTTTTGACTGTTGTAACTAACCGTAGCAAAAAATCATATTTTTTTAGTGACATAACAAAAAAAAATATTTTTTCTAGTGTATGTAATCGATTCAATTCAATCAGATGTAATTTGAATATGAATTTTTCCCTCCAACTGAATTAATGTACTTCATATCCCTAATTTTGGGTTACATTACATTTTATTAATATTTGCAGGAGAAAAGGTTGGAGAAGGGAAGCTGTCCAAACCGAAAATGAAAAGAAATCAGGGTCTTTCTAAAGCATCATTCTCCCAAGGATTACAAAGATTAATCAAGCGTTTCAAAAATTTCTCTCAGTTCTTTGGTAAGTTTACACTATAGCTTTAATTAGCTTTACTGTGTAATTTATTTTTTTCTGTTTTCCTTGACTTTCTTTTAAAAAATGATCACATAATTTTATTACTTCAATAATCAAATTAAGAGGAAAAGATTTAGAAAAGCAAACCAATGTGGAAAATATGGCGAGATTTTAAAATCTATATTTAATATTCGTTTAGTAATATTAGCATCATGCAATTTGATAGCTAGTCAAATAGATAATATTGTTTCCATATATTTTTTCAAAAATAAACATATCTTCTTCCTCAAAATAATTGTATTGGAAAAATTGCAATTTTAATCATGTGAGTATGCAAGTGGAACAATTTTAGTGCTGTACGAATTTATTTGAAAATTTTGTCATGTAATTTTAAATATTTCTCAATTTTAAGATGAAATGGCCTAGAAAGTGCATCCAATTAAGCTTGTCACGTGTGTGCCACCTGTCTTTTTCTGGTCATTTTAGCAAATTTTTATTATTTTTATTCTTAATATGCGAAAATTTTAGAATTACAGGATAAAAGTACCATAAAAAATTTATATAGAACTAAAATTGCTACTCTCTATACTTACACGACTAAATTTTATTTATTTATTTTTCCCTAATTGTATATGGAAAATTCATCACCTTCTCATGTTGTGGCCCATCATGTCACTCTTGATAAAGAAAAGAAAAGGTGAATTACATTGAATGTATTTTTGCTTTTAACTTTGTCTTGTTGAGAAAGGTAAACAAAAAATAAACATAAAATAGATTTATCAAAAGGCCAGATGAAACAGAACTACCTGAAATTCGGCATAATTACAAATACCTCCTCGTTGTTTTGAAAATTTATCAATACTCCATGATTTTAACAGTTCTCCAACAATTAGCTCAATTCTTTAGTCTCCATTAAATTTTCATCTACTTTTTGTAATGAAGTAGTCAAAATGTCCTTGTGAACTATAAATTATAATTTTATTTATTTTGTAATTTCTTTTTGAAATTTTGCTGTGAACCTTGTGGATAATTTTTTTTTACATTTTTTTAATTTTTTTTAAAAGAAATATATGAAAGATAAGTTGATAATTTCATACCTTCATAAAAAACTACATAATTTTTATCAAATATTATGGATATTAACAATTTTTTAAATAACAAGAAGTATACATAATTATTTAAAATTTTAGAGCCGCTCGTCGTAAAAACTTGTCGCAACTATTGTCTTTCCTTATGATTTCAAACATTATGCTATTCAGAATAATTGTGTGAGAGCCTCTAAAGAAAATAAAAAAAATAAAGAATAATGTTTTAAACAATAAAAAGTACCCCACTTAATTTTATGTAAAATTTGAGATTCTCATGGAGCCAGCTTCCCAACAAAAGCCCATTCCAGCCCACCTCAAATTCTGGCCTATCCTAACTTGCCTTCGGCCTCTCGATGGGCTTAACCTGTGAAATTAACGGTTTTACAGCAATTTACCTTGTTGCGTTTGAGGTAAATTGCTTCATTTAAAAAAATACGGATAATATTATATTTTTAATTTTGTAATTTTAAGTTGTTAGTACTTTTAGTTCTCAAACTTATTTTATTACACATTTAGTTCTTCTTTTGATGAATTTAGTTCCGCACGTCTCAAATTTGGTCCTTTTTTGACAAATTTAGTCATGTGTTGACAAATTTGATCCTGACAACATATGGTTATAGGACTAAAAATGAGATCTACTCCACTCTAAAAGAGACCAAAATTGTCAACACGGGACTGACTTTGTCAAGAAAGGACCAGATGTGAGATGTTCAACACTAAATTTGTAAAAAAAGCTTAAATGTGTAAATGGATAAAATTACAAGACTAAAAGTGCTAACGACCTATAGTTATAGGAAAAAAAATGTAATTTTGCCAAAAATACGATAAGATAATTGATTCATTTTAAAAAAGACAAGGAGATAAATTGTTATTTTATCTTTTGATAAGGAGATAATTTGGTCATTTATAGTATCATAGAGGGCTTATATTTTTCCCTAAAATTAACTGACTCTTTTTCTCCAATTAATTGATATGATGATTTCGAAAAAATTAAAGTCATTGTCTGTCAATATCAAATTACCAAGCCTGATGTTGTAGATATTATACGTTTTAAGTTCAACTGTTCATGTAATGAATAAAAGTTTAAAATTTTAAATAAAACAATTATATTTATGATATTATATAGACTAAATATTGATCCCTTAAATTTTTGTTTAAAATTATTATAGTCCCTCAAGTTTGGTCCCTCTGACCGTTTCCGTCGAAAATGTGATTGATTTTTGATTTTTTTTACGATAAAATGGTCAATTTAAATTTGATTTTCATTTTAGTCCATTAAATTTATAAAAATGCTAAATTAGTCCTTTTTTAAGCGAAAAAATAACTCTTTATATTTTTGCATACTGAATATAATATAATTATCTTACGTGAATAATGAAAACTTTGAACTCTTGTGAACATAATAATAATATATTGCTTAACTTAAAATAGACGGTCTCTTTTTTATAATAGTTAAAAAATCAAAATTATGAATTAGTTTTATAAAACTTATATATTGTTCCATTTTATAGAAATATTTCTATAAAAATCTCTTACAATGAATTATATATATATGTATAATTTATCAAATAATCTAGTTGAAAAGTATATTTGCCAACTTTTATTCTAAACCCTAGCTGTTGATATTTATTATAAACATTATTAAGATTTAATTTTCTTAGACTTGTGTTTAACTCCTAAGATTAAAAATTACTAATTTAGATTTTTTAATAATATTTTCAGATAAGATAAGTTTATAAAATGGATTCATAATTTTAAGTTTTTTTTTGGTAACTTCTTAAAATGAAAAGAAAAAGAGAATATTTTATTTTAAGTTAAACAATATATTATATAATTATGTTATACAAGAGTTCAAAGTTAATTTTCATTATGCACACAAGATAATTATATCATATTCAACATATAAAAATTAAAAAAAAATAGTTTCTTGCATAAAAAATTACTAATTTGATAATTTTATTTAATTAAGGAACTAAAGTGAGAAAATCAAATTTAAATTGATTATTTTACCCTCGAAAAGTCAAAATGGCTACTTTTTTGCTAGAAAATGGTCGGAGGGACCTAATTAAGACAAAAATTAAAATTTAGAGATGCTAAAATCAAGAAATGAACTCGATGGACTAAAATAATTCTAAACCAAAACTTAAAGGACCAAAAGTAGTATGTACCCTAATATACATAAAGGACCGTCTCAATTGTAATATGCAAATGTAATCAGCCATGTTCTTTTTTTTTTTTTTAATGAATCGGTTATAGTTATATTATGAATTTTAACCATCGACAATCAATTTACCAGTATAAAATATGTATAAATAATCAATAACTACAAGTATAGTAGACATTGATGGGACTCGAACCCATAACCTCTCAATTATAGAGCTTTAGTTTCGCGAACTAAGTTAGGCCTTAATCGCCTATGAGATCTAACTCAATTGGCGAATCTAAGGCCCCATGACTATAAGGTCATGGGTTCGAACCCACCAACGTCTGGGGTGTAATTCTACTATAATAGTAGTTATCTTTATACTGTAATAGTAGTTGTTGATTAAATATAGTTATATGATATTAATTATTAGCATATATATAATTGTTATGTTACCAGTAGTTGCTCGATATAGATATTTGATATTGATAATTGTAATCGATTTAGTCAATACATAATAGATCTATCGCTTTAACCTAAACAAAAAATAAAAAGAAAAAGAAAAAGCTAGGTCTTAATCATTTGAAATACTTAAAACCATGAAAACAAAATAACACAAGAAAAAGGGAAGATATATTTTATTTTTGCCATCATTTCCCTATGCTTACAATGCTAGTTGATTTTGCCACATATTATAATTCCATTAACCTACTTTAATTCTCTTATTATCAGTTTACAAAGTGGAGATGGATGACATGGAAACGGCAGAAATGGAGATAGGGTTTCCAACTGATGTGAAGCATGTTACACACATCGGATTAGACGGATCCACTACAATTAATCCAGTCTCCTCCTCCAATTGGGAGAATCTCAAAGCAACTGATCAAATACTCTCATTTCCTTCAATTTCTTTGCAACAATTCGAATTTGCCATGTCTGCCCAATCTTACAATTTAGCTTCACCTCAAATATAGCTGGTTTACTATACAAGTGTTTGGACTTTTTATAATTTTGTGTGATATGAACAATTCTTTTGATTTTCAGGAAAAAAAAAAACAAAAAAGAAAAAATGGAATGTATATGTACTTAGTGTGAACGAAAAATGACTTGAATTTACATGCAATTTATGCGCTAGCTAGCAAAGTAGATTTTATAGAAAATTGATATTTCACTCCATAAAAATGGACAAAAATTATGATAAATAAATACTATTTACCACAAATAAATAAAATCAAGGGCAAAAATTGCAATTGGTCCCTTAAGTTTGCGCTAAGAATCACTTTAATCCCCCAAATTTATTTATTGACTTTAGCATCGCTAAACTTTAATTTTTGTATCATTTTGGTTCATCTGACCATTTTCTAATGGAAATATGGCCGGATTTTAATTTTTGGAGGGTAAAATGATCAATTGAATTTTGATTTTATCACTTTAGTCCTTTAAGTTTGTATAATTGTCAAATTAGTCCTTTTTAGGTAAGAAAATTATTTTTTAATATATTTTTGTATGCTGAATATGATGTAATTATCTTGTGTGGATAATGAAAATTTTGAACTCTTATAACATAATCTATATATATATATATATATATATAGCAAAACGAAGTTTGACCAAATTAGTTCAATTTTGACCAAATATTTTTTTCTGGTGTTTTTGAATTTTTTAATTCCCAAGAAAAAAATCTCATTGGTTAGAAACATTATTTATTTTTAATATATTAATTATTTATTTTTGTATTTATCTAGAATCTTATCTCCAAGATTATAAAAAAATTAATTGTCAAGAAAAATCTTATTGGTTAGAAACATCATCTATTTTAATATATTAAATATTTATTTTATATTTATCTAAAATCTTATATCCAAGATCACAATTGAATTTCTAATTATCAAGAAAAAATCTAATTGGTTGGAAACATTATCTTTTCATATATTAGTTATTATTTTATATTTATCCAAATCATATCTCCAAAATTATGATACTATTTTAATTTATATTTATCTTAAATTATTACCTAATGATCATGGTCTCTGTCACATTTGTATTTGAATACTCTGCATCTCTCATTCGTTAGATAGACCGAATTCTACCAATTTTCTATCTCCATTAAATGATTTCAAAATTTAACACTCCGTATACTTAATTCATCTCATTGCTTTTTCTATGGCTACAGTAAAATCTTACACTTTTCTATGATATTAATTTATTTGTTTTCCTCCATGATCTTTCAATTATGTTAATCTTCATCCATTACTCATATACTTATGTCTGTTAAATTTTAATATTTATTTATCGTTTACACTCATATCATGTGGCTAAACTGATGTTTTACTCTTTATCATAATGTCATTTTATTTTTTATATCTTAGTTTTCATGATACTTGAAATATTGAAATAATAATCTATACCATTTTTGTATTTTCTTTATTAAATAATAACTTTAATATTTATTCCTCTTATGGTGTTAATTTTCATATTTCTATATATGGTGATTGCTTGATGGCCCATTTATATAAAAATTACATAAAAAATAAATATTTGCATGTGTACCGCTAAAGCGGTACATATTGCAAAAATATGGCCCATCGCGAGCTTGGCTCGTGACCGGCCATTAAATTTTTTTTTTTATAATAGGGCCGCTGACCCAGCCGGCGACTCGCTGCGCCAGCTGAGCCAGCGACCCGGGCAGCAACCCTTTTTTTTAATTCATTTTTTTAAATATATTTAATGTATAATTATATTAATACATAATTTATATTTTAATTTACTAATTAAATTTTATCTTATTATTTCAAGGTAATTATTATTCATTACAAAATAAAAATAATTGACTTTATGATAATTTAAAGAATTATGATTATAAAAATTCAGAATTAAAAATAATACACTAAAAAATTACATAAAAATGTGTATTCAAGTATTTGGTACATTATTTTGCTGTCTACGATCCTGCCTTTGGACACTATTTGGGCTCGGACCTTGGTTTCAGTGGGATTGACTGCGAATTTGTTGTCGTGCACGAGCTTGTGCCCAATCCATTTCATTAGGTATTTGGGTACTTTGGCGTCGACTCGGACGAGTTGATGTACGAAGAGTATCATCATAGACCAATTGAAAATTGGGAATATCCCAATAGTCTTCCGCCATTATCGGTTAAAAGATTCAGAATATGTCATTCGGTAAGGCATTAAAGCATAATATTGCTTAACCTTGATGCAACATTAAGCCTATATGCAGCGCATACCTTTTGAACACGGGAGCATGGTATTCCAAATTGATTCCATTTGCCACATGAACACTCATGCGTTGCAATTTTTACAACGTGAGTGTTACACCTTTGTTCATAATAATGTCTTGTAACCACAGAGGCAGTCTGTTCAATTTGATCGAATGTCATGACACATGCTCGACAGATCTGGCGGACCACCGTTGGAATATTTTATATGCATAGTCCATCCACGGTTGATTGTTGTTTATCATTTTAGTACTCCTCGCCATCCTCTCACGAAAATAATGGACTGAGCGGTTAAAAGTCATTTCAACAATTGCAGTCACAGGAAGGCGGCGTGCCCCTTTTAAAACCTCATTGATGCATTTGGACATGTTGGTGGTCAGAATACCGCATCGCCATCCACCGTCATGAGAAGCTGTCCACTTTTCCTTTTCAATTTGCTCCAGCCAGTGGTGTGCTTCTGGTTTTATACTCTTAATCTCGTCCATAGTGCGATTAAATTTTCTAATTCGCATTACTGCTGCTAGGGGGGTTGATGTGTCCTGACTCGTCCGGCAACCGAATCTCTTTGTTATATCTCTAAAAAATGGAGGCGACGCACACAACTCGGTCATATAGTTGGGGCAGTGTCGTACTTGCATTTTTATATCGAGAACTATGCGGTGCAAGTTTAAAAGGGAAAGAGGTTATTCCAGGCGCACTACAATTGCTACAAGTAAGATTGAGTTATTATATTTATGTCTCTACATTTGAATATCATCCTCAAATCTTATTATTAATAACTCATTTACTATTAAAACATTTTGGGATGGTCTCATATCAGTCCATTGAGACCCAATGTAACAAAATGTTATGTTAAGATGGAACACTATGTTATTGATGAAAATCGTGTCCTCCCATTGCCGCCATATGGTTCATATTGGAATGGAAAACTTAGATTTATATCAACAGTGCACCGCACCATTCGATCTATGAGAGAAGTATTGGATTGCATGTCGCATGATCAGGTATTTTAAAAAATTTACACTTTTATACTACAATTAATTAAACTCGAATTAACAACATTTTCTTTATTCCAGTTCTGCTGGCAGCCGTATGATATGAGCTTGTGATGCATTAGAGAGTTGCCACAAGAATGCAACCCACAATTGTGGACATCATGTCCTCCAATCTTCTATGCAATTGTGGAGATGCACGATCCCGAACGAGTTCTTCGCCAATTCGGGATGAGGCAAAATATTCCAGAAGTGCAAAATGACCGCGGCATGCAACTACATGGTATCTCTCGTTCATCACGTGTGGGAACAGATTGGTATCAGCAACACATCGAATATATCGTTCGATGGCAGAGACGAAATGGGACCATTGTGATTCGACCCCCCATATCTAATGAAAATAACTATAGAAGATGAATATGAGGAGTGGTATGGTGAAATTACACGTAGTTTCATATCATCATCTGCTCAAATGCGTGTTGGAAGCGGGTACTATTGGGTTTTTACACCCTCCAGTGACACACACTAGAACCACTAAACCTACCTTACTATTACAAAAAGGGATTAAGGATATTAAACAAATTACATACAAATAATAAAAGGGGAGATTAGCAAACAGTTATGAAACAAAAAAGGGAACAAACTAAAACCAAAGGAAGGCTCAGGTTTCCTGATCCGAGGGTGGAGATGCCCCGGCCACCCAAACACCGGCGGCCCTCCGGTTGCACAGAGCCCTCGAGCCACACAAGGCCAACAACGTCCACACAGGACCAACGGACCACGACCACAAGGCACAAGGGGGACACACCCACAAAAACGGGACACACCCCTAGCCACACAGGCTTCTCATGGTCCACTAAGGACTAAGCACAAAGGAAACAAAAAGCACAAAGCAGATTTGGATTTTAAGAAGGAGAGGCAGACCAAGGTGTTTTTTCTTCTCTTTTCAGATGAAGGTGGCAGATGTATTAGTAGTGCGAAAGAGAGAGAGTTACCATAGGAGGGGATTGGAGAGGAGAGGAGGTTTTGGAGAAAACCATGGTGGGAGCGAACTGAGGCAACGGAATAGAAGCAGACGGAGAGAGAGATCAATGGAGGCGGCGGTTTTCGCTTTGGAGGAGGGAAACAGAAACTGGGCGATTTTGGGAAAAGAACAAATTGTAGGAACCCTAAGTACTCATGGGTCAGGTCGGTCATGGGCTGAGTGGCTTTTGGGCCTGGCCTTCCAGGATGGGCCAAACAGGTGGCATGGGGCTTGGGCCTTAAAGGGGACATGGGCCAACAACCAACATCTCTACCTTGGACCATGGACCCTTTAAGAGGTCTAGTCCTTATTCGGATTAGGTTATTCATCATCGCCTTATTGCTCCTGGGACACTGGGAAGTACCTGCAAAACAACAGAACACACTTGCAAATTTTTGGGTTAGTAAAGAAGAAAAACAGAAAAACAAAACATTCTGAAGGCTGTAAAATCAGTAGATGTCTCCATGGCTATTTTCAATTACAGCATTTGTTTTTTCTTCACTATCCTGATTCCAATCCCTTTTCTTTTTCTTGGTTTCCTACAATCTTTAATATAATGCCCTTTAATCCCACAATTGTAACACTTTCTTTCTTTCTTTTTATCATCTTCACTCTCATCATCTTTAGCAGTTTTTTGCTTACCTACCTTCCTAATTACAGAATCTGGCAAATTCAAGATAATGGAGGAATAGGCATACTCATCAGTTTCAATTCATTTTTCATCAAAAATATTTTCAGAATATTTGCCATCGATGGCTATGAAAACTTTTTGCTGAATCAAAATTCCTCTCATCTTTTGTTGCCAAATTGAGAAATCAGATTTTCCATAAAAAGGATGCAAATTATAAACAACCATCACAAAGATGATTTAATGGCAACGGATGCAGTTTAAACAATAAATAAAGAGAAGGGGGGAACCTTCTCTACCTTCAACCAGATACCCGACAGCCTCAAGGGCTCAGCCAGGCGAAGGAATAGAGAAGGGGTTTGGTCGAGGCCAAGAGCAGTATGCACTAAGCGATAATATCAGCAAAATCAACAAATCCTCACCCAAGGTAACACTTAGCAGGATCACACACAGCCAAGTACCAATAGCACTAAGCAATAACAACGAAAACTAATATATGTGTTTGTACTAAACAAAAACAGCACTAAGCAGTCTGTAGAATATCAACAGTTGCACGTAGCACAGAGCAAGATAACAACATAAAACAGATCATCAATATTTGCACTTAAGAAATAATAGAAGCACTAAGCACTAAAAATGACTAGCAATTTTACTAAAAATAAAATAAAGCGATTGACAGGCTCTACACTTAGCAAGAATTACACAAAAAATGCACTTAGCCGACACACAAACAATAGTAACTGTTTAGTACTAGAACCAATCTAAAACTGAGCCTTTGGAAAGTTTTTGGAAAGTAAGGAATATAACACTGAACCTGTTAATATATTTAGCAAATTAGCACCAAGCAACAAATAGTATGATTACACTAAGCACTAAAAAATGACAGCACTGAGCAGACTCAAAACAAAACAGAAAAATGTGTGCTAAGCAATGTATCCGAAGGATTGTACACAACAATATATTAGAATATGCACTAAAGCAACCCAACACACAACAAGATATAGAGGTACGAAACAGAGGCAAGAAAACAGAGCAAAGCTTAATCAGATTTTAACACTAAGCAGTACGCAGCAGGAAATCAGCAAAAATACCAGCACAAAGCAGACTATGCACTAAGCTATAAGATCATATTGTAAGCAGTAAAAAAAAAAAAAAGGGATCGGATAGCTCTTACCAAACCTCCGACGGCCAGCGAGAGCTCGAAGGCTCTGATACCACTGTTAGGTTTTTACACCCTCCAGTGACACACACTAGAACCACTAAACCTACCTTACTATTTGTAAGAAAAGGTGACCAGAAAGCCAATAGGTTTGCCGATTTGTAACCTATTATACAACTCGATGTAAATATAATATTATTATTTGATGAATCAAATTAGTATTCGTCACTTTTGGTGCTTAGGTTACGCTCATTTCACATTTGTTAAAATGGTGTTTCACTTATATCGCAACAAAGCCCACAGACCACGGTTAACAACTCATGCAGTTGGGCCACGCATTAGATGGTGGTCATGAAACCAACTGATTTAGAGTTGGGTCAGAAACGTTCTAAGTCGAGGACCTCGAGACAGGGCATCGAGAGTCCTATTGAGACTTGCATCCAGAGTCGTGTTCATTGGATGAGTGCCGTGTTTCATCGGCGACAGGCATGGGACGCCTACACGATCTTGATGGGTTGGTCGACTGGGATCGAGCCGACTGGTGTGACTCGCGGGGATCATCATACGGAAGCCTTGGAGGCTTGGTCGGTATGATTGAATTTCCTCAATTTCGATAGTACGGGAGTAGTCCTCAGACTTGAGGGATCATGGCAGTTGCGTGCACAGGACGGTTGTATATTGGATCTGGCGAGAGGTGATCATTCTGTAAGATGATCATCATAAGCCTTGTCCAGTGCAGTCGGAATGTGTAGCGAGGACAGTGGATTCCAAGAAGAGGATCCGTCCCCTGTCAGTATGTGACAGAGGTATCTCCTATGCACTCGGAGACACGTTCATGCTGTTTAAAGCTGTGGCCATAGTAGTTGGTTGAACAAGGAATGGTTTCCTGTGTCGACTTAATGAAGCATACGTAGTTTCGAGTATTAAGCATAAATGCCTAGTCAAGGATGGGAACCGACGCCCAATTCCATACCCTAGACTAAGGCCGGGAGACGGTAGACGGAAGGACCGTACCCGTACGGAATCGGTGCCTAAATGTTGAAGCCAATTTACCTAGTCTCTAGTGCCATGGACCTTTGCTAGACGGCCACCCATGGTAACGGGCCCTTGTGGGACACGGGCCCAAGTCTAGCTGAGGGTGAACCTAAAGGGTCACACACAAATCACCGAGGAGGTTGAGAGATTAACTTGGAGTCAATCTCGAAGGATAAATAAGTAATTAGTTACTTAAGGGATAGTCAACTGGATGGACGGGCCGATATTGTATCGGGCCCTCGTTTAATCGGTAAATTGGATTTTTGATTAAATATAGAAAGTTGAGATGTTGGATCTTTTAATTGGATTAAAAGATCAACATGAATAATTTAGTGGACATTAAATTGGATTTAATGTCAGGTTCATCATAATTGGATTACGATAAAACCCGATCCGTTAAATTTGACCCGAGAGGAGAAATAATTCTTATTTTGGAATAGGAAGAAGTTGGACTTCTTCCCATAATTAAGCATGGCGGAAATGCTCCCTTGGAGGAAGCTAAAATCAGCCATGTTTCATGCAAGGTGGTATGTTGACTTATCTCTTTTGGAAAGAGACAAATCAACTCCAAACAAGCCCTTCCCTTTTGGTATGATTTGATCATACCATAAAATTTGGTAGGCTTGATTGAAGAATTAATGGTGATTGATTGGAATGTATCTAGACATCCTTGGATGAACCTAGACACATTCCAATAATCACATTAACTATGTATATATAGGAGTATATACAACACCTTGCATATTTGAATCATAATTCATCTTTTTCTAGAAAAAAGAAGAAGCATTTTTCGGCTCTCTCCTCTCCCTCTAACTCTCGGCCATCTCTCCCATTTCTACTTGTGTTCTTCACTTGATTTGAATCAAAAGGAAGAACAAAGTAGGCTTAAGAGAACACTAATTAATAGTGTTCTTCTCTTAAGCCGATTCCGTCAAAAAACCCATTTTCCTCTAGCAAGGAGAACGTGAGTTTCTTCCGGTGTGGTGTGGATCACCTTTGGAGAATCCATACGTTTTGATTTGTGAGCATTCCGGTGAAGGAACAACGCAAGTACCCGAGCACACATAAAATCTACAAGGTAACGGTCTATTACACTTTAGTAGATCTTTACTATTCATCTATGCCCTATGTGTTTTATGCATGTTTTTGATATTAACACATCCTACATCGAACGCCCGGTTGAGCACCCGAGGGTGCACCCCTTGGGATTTCACTTTATATGCGATTTAATTTAAAATTACGTATTGTTTTACGCTTTCTCGCTTCCGCTCGCGCTCCCGGGCGGATCCGTTTGTCCTTCAAGTGGTATCAGAGCCCGGTTCGATGTAAGGGGCATAGATCTATGTGCTTGACATGATCTACTTGCTTTTATGGTTTTAATGGCATGTTAGATTACATAAATGTATGAATAATATGATGATTCAATTGTTTGAATTTGAAGGACTTTTGGCATGCTTATTTTATTAGATTGGATCTAAAATTGCATGCTCATTTTCAGAATATCATTACTGTTTTTTTTGCTGAAAAATGATGTTGAAAAACATGAAAAAAAAAAGAAAACGGACAGCAGCGGCAGCGGTTGGCTGCCTGCCGGCCGGTCACTGGCTGGCAGGCGCACTGCCGGGCGCGCGTGGGCTCACGCCTGCACGCAGGCCTGGCCGGCGTGCCTGCCAGCAGCGGCCACACGCGCGGATGCTGTGCACAGGCGCGTGCGCTGTGCGCAGGCAACCGCTGCCGGTCGAGGCTAGCACGGCATGGGGGGCGCGTGCGTGCTGCCCTGTGCGCACGGCTGGCCGACAGGCACAACAGTTGGGCCGTTTTGCGATATTTTCTGGAAAATTTGATTTTCTATTTTTTCTGCACATTATTCTGAAAATGTATTAATTTTGCACATTTGATTTTGGAATAATTGGATTATTCCTTAGATTAAATTTGCTTAATTAATTTGAAATTAATACATGCATTGGATGCATTGTTTGTAGTGTCCATTAAATTTGAAATTTGAATTTTGCATATTGTTTATATATTTATGCTTTTGTGATGTTGGACATCACTTGGATATTTGGAATATCCATTGATTTAATGCATGATTATTTGGAATAATTGTTTTATGTGCGTTGATGGAATCAACATGGGATGATCACAAGAGCCCTAGACCTTGTGTATGGATGAATGTATGATCATTTAATTAGTATTGGGTGGGGCCTGCGTGCCTCTTGTTTTGGGACTATCATCTCCCGTATTTTTAGCCTCATGATGTGAAGGCTTGTTATTATTTCCAATGTATTACTTTCAATTGTAATGAGAGTAGATAAGATTGGTGAGGTTTTAATCTTTAACAAGCATATGGAATCGGAGACCCCAAGGTGAAGCATCAAGGCGTGAAACAAGAGCATTACAAGGCCCATTGGAATGACAATGAGTATACTATTATTGTAATAATTTAGGACCACCCTAGACAGACCATACACTCACTGCGGGCTCAGTGGGTCGCATAGGTTGGGCTTGTGATCATCCTAATAGGGGTATGCTTTGTTTTCTGCATGCGGCGTATTTATTTATCGATTTAAATATTGGATATTTATGCATGCTAAAACACCATAATGTGATGAGGTCTCGGTCGTACACAAACTCTCATTTGGTTGGACCAAATTAAATATTAGGCCCAGAACGGACTTGGATCAAAATGGTATTTGATCTGTCCGAGCCTTCCATCCACAATAATGTGGTGAGGAAGCTACCACTACCCAAGTGTGGTCTCACTAGTCGTGACACACTTGGACTAGGGAAAAGCTGCACCATTGTTGGGAACAAAAAGACTGCGCTCGCTGTTTCCCTGTCTCACTAGTCGTGGGGACGACAGTTTGAGGCATGATTTGGTTGATGGGTCGGGCCCAACACTGAGTAACATGATTCGCTTGGAGTCCTCGGAACCATGCGAATAGGTGAGGCAAAATATCTTAGAAATCTCATTGGATGAGAATGATATTGGATATCTCCCACGAGGTTTTCTTCATGTGAATCGTAAAAGCGGGGCATGGAGATTACGCTTGTGGATCCCGAGCCCACTAGGAAATGGTTTCCCGAAACTCCGCTTGAGAGTGACGACTTTCGTATAAATAGTGGGAGGGTTAAAGACTAAAAGACCAAGTCTTCAACTTGAACAATAATATTACCATCATCTGCTAATTTCTGCTTTACATTTTCATTAATGTAGATATGTCTAAGAATCTATTAACCATGGTACTTGAGACTAATAAATTCAACGGAACGAACTACTCGGACTGGCTAAGAAACTTGAGGATTGTCCTCGATTTCAAGAACCAAGGCTACATCTTGGACGAGCTGCCACCGAGCGACCTACCGGAGGGGTCCACGCCAGAAGAACGTTTGACGTTCGAAAAATGGCATGAAGACAACCAGAAAGTACGCAGTATCATACTGGCTTCTATATCTAACGACATCCAGAAGCAGTATGAGAGGCTGGACAACGTCTCCGCCATAATGCTCCACATGAACGAGGTTTATGCGGTTCCGAAAAGGCATATTTGATATGCCGCCACAAAAGCATTCTTTGGCACCAAGCTTGCTGAAGGAGCGTCTGTACAAAGTCATGGGGTCAAGATGCTCTCCCTAGTGGAGAAACTCGAGGACCTTAAAGCTGGGCTTAACAATGACACGTACATTGACGTAATCCTCCAGTCGCTTCCTCCTTCCTATGACCAGTTTGTTGTAAACTACAACATGAATGGACTTGAGAAGTCTATTCATGAGTTGATCAACATGCTGGTTCAATACGAGGCAACGACCCACAAGTCGGCGCTGACGGTATTGATAAGAGAGGCTTTGACCTCCAAGGCGAATGGCAAGAGGGACGGACGTTGTAAGAGGAAGAAGGGGAAAGGGAAGACGGTTGCAGCCCCTGCTCGTGCTCCAGGCACCCCTGTTGCTCCGGTGGGAACGAGCAAAGGGAAAGGGAAGGCCCGTGGTTCTCAGCGGCCCAAGTCAAATGATGTCTGCATGCATTGCCAAGGGAAGGGGCATTGGAAGAGGGAATGCCCACAACTCCTCTTCAACCTAGGTATATTTGTGGTTGAAGTAAACATGATAACTAATTCTGCTTCATGAGTATTGGATACCGGGTGTGGTGCTCACATCTGCAATGATTTGCAGGCACTGCAAAGAAGCAGAAGGCTAACCAAGGATGAGATGATCCTGAGGCTAGGCGATGGCAAGGCCGTTGCTGCGGAAGCCGTAGGGTCAATGGAGTTAGCCATTAGTAGTCATGTTAGGATTGTACTGAACAACTGTTTCTATGTACCTAGCATGATTAAAAACATTATTTCCATCCCGGTCCTTGATAAGGAGGGATTTGAATTTACCATCAATAAAAACGATTTTTCATTATTAAAGATGGTATTTCTCATCTGCTTGGTACATCGGTCAACGGTCTGTACATACTTCAACAGTCTAATTGGATTATGACTGCAGAACACAAACGAAAACGTGATGATCACAATAACGCACAGATATGGCATGCGAGGTTAGGTCATATATCTGAAGATAGGATAAGAAGGTTGGTGGACTCAAAGAGTCTAGAGATAGACGATTTGGACAACTTACCAACCTGCGAATCCTATCTGAAGGGAAAGATGACCAAGAAACCCTTTGTTGGACAAAGCACGCTAGCCAGTGGTCTGTTGGATTTGATCCATACGGATGTCTGTGGCCCACTAAATATACTCAGGCTAGAGGTGGGTACTCGTACTTCATAACCTTTACCGATGATCACTCACGGTATGGTTATGTTTACCTGATGAGGTACAAGTCTGTAGCCTTTGGAAGGTTTAAGGAATACAGACTTGAAGTAGAGAACCAAACCGGTCGAAAGATCAAAGCCCTTCAGTCGGACCGAGGTGGAGAGTATTTAAGTGGTGAGTTTACTGATTATCTAAAAGAGAATGGGATTCTCTCTCAGTGGACCCCTCCTGGAACACCAGAGCTTAATGGTGTGTCTGAATGGAAGAATCGGACCTTGTTGGATATGGTCCGATCCATGATGAGTTTTACGAACTCCCCCTCTCCTTCTGGGGATACGCTCTTGAGACGGCAGCCAAAGTTTTGAACTTGGCGCCATCTAAGAAGGTATCCCAGACGCTATATGAGATATGGCATGGCAAACCTGCCTCCTACAAATACTTGAAAGTGTGGGGTTGCCCCGCATATGTCAAGAGATTAGTGGGAGATAAACTGGACTCGAGGTCTAGTTTATGCAGGTTCATCGGCTCTCCGAAAGAAACTGCGGGGAATTATTTCTATGATCCCTCCGAGCAAAAGGTTTTTTGTCTCGCGAAACGCAGTGTTCTTGGAAAAGGGTTTTCCATCGGATAGTCGACGCAATGAGGTACTCCTTGAGGAATCAAGTGAGGTACCCCATGAGGCGGCACTGACATCTGAGCCAGTAGTTCCCACTGATATTGTTCCAGTCCTCCGTAGATCAGCCAGAGTATCCCATGTACCTGATAGGTATGGATTTCTGGGTCTGATCGGTCAATTGGATAATGATCTAAAGACATACGGAGAAGTGATGTCGGACATCGATTCGGATAAGTGGCTTGAGGCCATGAAATCCGAGATGGACTCAATGGGTACAAATCAGGTTTGGACCCTAGTGGACCCACCCAAAGGGGTAAAACCTGTAGGGTGTAAATGGATCTACATACGTAAGTTTGGAGCTGACGGGGAGGTTACAACCTTCAAGGCCAGGCTTGTGGCGAAAGGTTACACTCAGCGACCCGGGGTCGATTTTGAGGAAACCTACTCGCCTGTAGCAATGGCCAAGTCCATTCGGATACTGCTCGCCATAGCAGCATGGTATGACTATGAATTATGGCAGATGGATGTGAAAATGGCCTTCCTCAACGGTTTCGTAGAGGAAGAGATCTATATGGATCAACCGGAAGGTTTCACAACTATTGGAGAAGAGCAGAAGGTCTGCCGTCTCCAAAGGTCCATCTATGGCCTCAAACAAGCTTTCCGAAGCTAGAACATACGCTTTGATGAAGTCATACGGGGATATGATTTCATCAAGAACGAGTCCGATCCTTGTGTATACAAGAAGATCAGTGAGAGCTCAGTTGCGTTTCTGGTGCTTTATGTGGATGACATCTTGCTCATTGGGAATGATGCTAAGATGTTGGGTACCACTAAAGCTTGGTTGTCAACGCAATTCTCCATAAAGGATATGGGCGAGGCATCCTACATCCTTGGTATCAAGATCTACAGGGATAGATCTAGGAGGATCTTAGGAATGGCTCAGTCCTCGTATATTGAGAAAGTCGTGAAGAGATTCAAGATGGAGAACTCAAAATGAGGAATCCTTCCTGTGAGGCATGGAATTAAGTTATCCAAGAAGCAGTCTCCTAAGACTGATGAGGAGCTTAAATGGATGTTGGACATCCCCTATGCTTCAGCCGTAGGCAACATACAGTATGTTGTTTAGTGCACTAGAACTGATGTGGCTTTCACTTTGAGCGTAACTAGTCGATATCAGTCGTGTGCGGGGGAGACACACTGGAGTGCAGTCAAGACTATCCTGAAGTACCTGAAAAGGACTAAGGACATGTTCTTGATCTACGGTGGTGGAGAGTTGATACTGGAAGGCTATAGCGACGCTAGCTTCCAGTCGGATGACGATGATGCCAAGTCTCAGTCTGGTTATGTGTTCAGACTTAATGGTGGCGTGGTTGCTTGGAAGAGTTCCAACAGGCTACCACGGCGGACTCCACCACAGAGTCTGAATACATAGCAGCTTCGGAAGCTGCTAAGGAGGCGGTTTGGATGAAGTGCTACATCCAAGAGTTGGGTGTAGTACCTAGCATCGCTGAGCCAGTAGTTATCTTCTGCGATAACAATGGGGCAATAACGCAAGCAAAGGAACCGAGATCTCATCACTGATCCAAGCATATTCTTAGACGCTACCATCTGCTCAGAGAGATGGTTAGCAGGGGTGACGTTCGAATGGACTGAGTTAGCTCCGCAGAAAACATAGCAGATCCACTTACCAAGCCCGTGTCGCAAGTTGCCCATACTCAACATTTGGATAAAATGGGTTTGACGTTAATGGGTGATTGGCTTGGAAGAGTTCCAACAGGCTACCACGGCGGACTCCACCACAGAGTCTGAATACATAGCAGCTTCGGAAGCTGCTAAGGATGCGGTTTGGATGAAGTGCTACATCCAAGAGTTGGGTGTAGTACCTAGCATCGCTGAGCCAGTAGTTATCTTCTGCAATAACAACGGGGCAATAACGCAAGCAAAGGAACCGAGATCTCATCACTAATCCAAGCATATACTTAGATGCTACCATCTGCTCAGAGAGATGGTTAGCAGGGGTGACGTTCGAATGGACCGAGTTAGCTCCGCATAAAACATAGCAGATCCACTTACCAAGCCCGTGTCGCAAGTTGCCCATACTTAGCATTTGGATAAAATGGGTTTGACGTTAATGGGTGATTGGCTTTAGGTCAAGTGGGAAATTGTTAGAATAGGTGACCAGAAAGCCAATAGGTTTGGCGATTTGTAACCTATTATACAACTCGATGTAAATGTTATATTATTATATGATGAATAAAATTAGTATTCGTCACTTTTTGGTGCTTACTTTGTTGCGCTCATTTCACATTTGTTAAAATGGTGTTTTACTTATATCGCAACAAAGCCCACATACCACGGTTAACAACTCATGCAGTTGGTCACGCATTGGATGGTGGTCATGAAACCAACTGATTTAGAGTTAGGTCTGAAACGTTCCAAGTCGAGGACCTCGAGACAGGGCATCGAGAGTCCTATTGAGACTCGCATCAAGAGTCGTGTTCATTGGATGAGTGCCGTGTTTCATCGGCGACAGGCGTGGGACGCCTACACGATCTTGATGGGTTGGTCGACTGGGATCGAGCCGACTGGACTGACTCGCGGGGATCATCATATGGAAGCCTTGGAGGCTTGGTCGGTATGATTGAATTTCCCCGGTTCCGATAGTACGGGAGTAGTCCTCAGACTTGAGGGATCATGGCAGTCGCGTGCACAGGACGACTGTATGTTGGATCTGGCGAGAGGTGATCATTCTATAAGATGATCATCATAAGCCTTGTCCAGTGCAGTCGGAATATGTAGCGAGGATGGTGGATGCCAAGAAGAGGATCCATCCCCTGTCAGTATGTGACAGAGGTATCTCCTATGCACTCGGAGACACATTCATGCTGTTTAAAACTGTGGCCACAGTGGTTGGTCGAACAAAGAATGGTTGTTTAAATCTTTTCACTTGTTGGACCTCAACCCGAATTTTTTATTTTAACTAGTATATGTTGTGCAAAATTAATTTAAGATTTAAAAATTAATTATTATATAAATATATATTAATTAGATAAATAAAATATTAAAAATATAAAAAAATATTATGAGAAAATACTGTAGAAAAATGGGAGAAGAAAAAGTGATGTGGAAGTTGAAAGGAGAGAAAATGGGAAGTTGAGAAGAGAAAGAAAAATGAGAAATTGAGAAGAGAGAGCAAAAAATTAATAAAATACTTAAAAAAAAAAATGGCAGACCATGAAATTGAAGACACCAATAAGGTACTCTTCAATTATATATAGTATAGAAGTATAGATTCCATCCTAATATCTATTCCAACTACATCGTTCCTCGATTTAATTGAAAATTAGATTAGCGATACACATATTTGGCCATAATTGCATTTATGGTCGCATTGGATGGATAGGGGTGTTGCACATTTGATTCCTTACGTTACCGGGTCAACAATTTTAATTCTAACATTAAAAAAAATTAAAGATATATTATCCTCATTTTATTTTAATTTCACTTATTTGTCAAATAAAATTAAAAATAAATTTATACATGCATAAATAGTTATATAT
Organism: Sesamum alatum; assembly: GCA_034509735.1. NCBI lineage: Eukaryota > Viridiplantae > Streptophyta > Magnoliopsida > Lamiales > Pedaliaceae > Sesamum > Sesamum alatum. The sequence continues at coordinate 33,430,908 of JACGWO010000008.1, forward strand.
GTACTTAAAAATACACAATTAATAAAATTGAAAGGCTTGATAAAATAATAAAATATATACAATTAATATATATTTATAAAGTAATTTATATTTAACTTGGTTTGACAAACAAGTGAAACTAAAATAAAATAATTTCGAAGTACTTTAGGATTACCAAAATAAATAGAGCTCGATGAACAAATGAAACTAGAATTAGACAAAGTTTGGACAAAAGGTGATTTTGGCATTTTAGAAATCTCCTTAATTTTTTTTTTCCAGAAAGTAATTTTTGTAAGGGTAAAATGGACTTCTCAAACTTAAAAAATTAAAGGCCAGGGGGATTTTAAAAGTTTTAATACTTTAGGGGGATAATTGATGTGGGGGGATACTTCAAAGGTGCCAACTGCCTCCACAAACCTAGAACCACTCCGCAACTACTCTTGGTAACCGTCGAGCACAACTGCTGCCAACAACGGATGGGCGGGTGCATCTACCATTCCCGCGTGCGCGCTTGCCAGCCGTGAATGGGAGATGCGCACGCCCACCAACCATATACCAAGCTGCCGCACGCGTCCTGTCTACACGTGGGACATCCAACCAAGTCCGCACTTCTTTGGCTAATTCCTACAACTGTTCGCACAAAGTCTACATGACGTGTGCGGCAAGCCTGCCCGCGCACACCACAACCATGCACCACACCGAAGGGCCAAGGCATCGGTCCACCCTGCCGACACCCACTCGACCAATCATACCATCTAGCCTGCCGAGCCAACCTGTCTGCCCGATTGCCGCACCATGCCAACAATCTTGGGCATGGTTGCGTGCAGCCTGCTGCACTAACATCGTGCCTTAGCCAAAAAAGGGGCTACAAACCACCCCCACCAGAAGAACCCGCCGTTCCATCTGCAGTAAGTTTCCTTCTATCGCTGCCCAATACTCAACCAACTCTTTTTCAAAATGCAACAAGTTTACACCTCTTTCCCAAGTAGCATCCGCCTCTAACGTATTCGATCGCTGGACCAAATAATTATTACTTTGGCCCTTCTTCTTATGATCAAAGATTTTTACCACCTTTTGAAACTCCATTCGAATCACCGGTGGAGCATGTTGAGTCTGTAGTTTTGTTGTGTCCAGCACGTCCTTATGAAATTTTTTAAGAAAGCTTGCATGAAATGTTGGAAGAATTTTCAATCTATCAGGTAACTTTAAATGGTAAGCTAATGAACCCACCTTGCTCATTACTTCAAAGGGCCCATCATATTTCGGAACCAGCCCTCCATGTACTAATTTGGAGCTAATCTTCTTCCAAATTTGCGTGGTAAGCTTCAGCAAAACTTGATCCCCAACACTGAATTCCACCTGCCTTATCCCTTTATCAGCATGTTTTTTCATCCTGCGTTGTGCCTTTGCCATTGTCCTTCGCCTCGTCCAACAATTTCTGCTTGGACCTGGCAAACTGGTAAGCAGCAGGGTACTTGCCCCCCCGTTCTTTGCACAACAATCTCATGGGGTGTCATAGGTTGTTGTCCATAAACAGTTCAAAAGGACTTATGCTTGCCACCCAATGACTTATGTAAATTGTAACAGAACTAGGCACGCATCTAGCAACTCCACCCAGTTTCGCTGGCTCGCCGACACAAAAATGTCTCAAGTAGTCCTCCAACACTGCATTCACCCTCTCCGTCTGGCCATCAATCTGAGGATGATTACCAATTAAGAATTTCAACTCTGTGCCATCATATTGAACAAAGTCGTCCAGAACCGTCCGGTAAACCTTATGTCCATATCACTAACAATGTCTTGAGGAACACCAGAGTACTTAGTCACATATTTAAAGAACAATTCAGCCGTTGTCTCAGCGGGGCAAGCCTATGGCGCAATAAAAAAACTCCATACTTGGAGAACGATCAACAACAACAAATATAGAAGGCATACCATTATCATTAGGAAAACCAGAAATTAAGTCCATGGCAACTGCCACGGTTGTCTGGGATTGGTAATGGCTGCAACAACATGACTTCCTTCTTCCTTTGCAAAACCAAACAAGTCCGCACGTGGGCTTCAACATCCTCTTCCATCCTTGGCTAATAGTACCGCCGGGACAGCTAGGCAAGCATTCTCTCGATGCCTGGATGTCCAGCCTATTGTGGGTCATGGGTCTCACGCAACAGCCATCTATGCAACTCACCCATCGACACCAACAGGCGACTGCCCTTGGCATACAATAGACCTTCGTCTAGCCAATATTTTCCAACCAGGCCCTCCTTCACCTATTCAATTAATTTCTCATAACCATAGTCGTTCTGGGAACTCACACGAATCTGATAAGGGAAATCCGATTCAACCATTGTCAAAGCATCCACATATTCCTCAACCATTTTCTAGCTCAAAAGCATCTTCTATATTGTTATGGTTGTCTGGCCGGTGCACCCACTCTAAGATGAATTCCCCAAGAACTCCTACCAACGAGCCTGCTTGGGGGACAACTTCCTCTGTATTTTGAAATAGGTGTTGGCAACATTATCAGTCACCACAGTGAATTTGGTGCCTAATAAATAATGCCTCCATGCCTTAAAACAATGCACAACCTTTGTAATTTCTTTTTCATGTATGTTGTACCGCATCTCAACATCTTTTAGTTTACGGCTTTCAAACGCAATGGGGTGTTTAAATTGCACCAACACACCCCCAAGTGCTCGATCAAAAGCATCAACCTGCATTTCAAATGGAACTCAGGAAGCTTTAAGACCGGTTTAGAAGAAATAACCTATTTTAGCACCCTGAAAGCATCATCGCAGGCCACAGTACTCCCGCTTCTGATCCTTCTTCATCAAGTCCGTCAAGGGATTAACAATTTCCAAATACCCCCTTGATGAACCAACTGTAGTAATTCGCCAACCCAGAAATGATCTTAACTCAGGTATCTTGGACAAAACCAGCCAATCCAGCATAGACTGAACCTTCTTCTTGTCAATTCGATTTTTTTCTTGGCCTATAACGTGACCAAGGAACGTGATCTGTTCGCAATAGTGCTCACACTTCTCCTTTTTGGCATATAGCTCATATTCCCTCAGTTTTTAGAACATAGCCCTCGAATGCCTTACATGGTCATCTAACGATTTAGAATACACCACAATATCGTCGAGATAACACAACAACAAAGCGGTCTAAATATTCTTTTAGAATGCCACTAATTAGATTATAGAAGGTGGCTGGTGCATTTGTCAGATCAAACAGCATAACTAAAAACTCAAATGAACCATATCTAGTTACACAAGTAGTTTTTTGGCTCATCCCAACGGCTACATGAACTTGCCAATATCTCGACCGCAAGTCAATCTTCACGTAGCAGTTTGCCTTTGTCAGTTTGTCAAACAGGTCAAAAGCATTTGGAATAGGGTACTTTTTTTTTATAGTAACCTTATTCAAAGCCCGATAATCCACACACATCCGCATCAATCCATCTTGCTTCTTTTGGAACAACACGGGGGAACCGTAGGGTGCTTTGGGAGGCTGAATCAGTCTTGCTTCCAACAACCCGTCTAATTGTTTCCTCAAATCGGCCAGTTTAGCAGGACCCATTCGGTAAGGGGACTGTGCCGGCAGCCATGCACTCGGCTCTAATTCAATCCGATGGTCAATGGCTCTTCGTGGTGGCAACCTTTTTGGCAATTCGGGAGGAAACACGTCCTTGAACTCCTCCAATACTTCCGCTACCAAATTTGGCCCCACTTGAACAACATCAGACTTAATGTCAACCAATGCAGCAAGGTACATTTGCTCACCCTGCTTCAGACATTTCTCAAACTGCATAGTCGACAATAGGCCTACTTCATTTTATATCCACTTTTCAGTATCCTACATAAACATACCCTGTATATAGCGAAGGCAATTCTCATCAACGATAAATAGTCCAGTCAAGTGAGGTGTTACCGCAACTTTCGCCAACAAATGAAATCCATCCCGAGGATCACATGGAAGTCATCCAGGGGCACTGGCATTAGGTCACATTTCCCTTGCCAGGCTTCGACTCTCAAGTTTACAACAGCTATGCCCTGGATGGGCTTCACCTTCAATTTCACAGCCTTAATATGCCCTGGTAGAACGTTCAACAAGATTCAATCCCATCTTCTGGACTTCTCGGCAACAAAAATTGTGAAGGGCTCCTGTATCCACCATCGCCATCACAACACTATCATTCACATTCACCCGAACATACAACAAACCTTTCTATTTGGGTGGGGGCTTCTCCTACAATGCGCTCAACAACTGCAAAGGGTTGATCCGTGTGCCCCTCATCATCATCGTTCACTTCAGCAACTAAGGTATTAAAATTTTCTTTCTTGGGACAATCTCGCATACGGTGGTCACCGTTACAGAGGTAACAACCTTTATTTGTTCTGTCAAACACCATTTAGATGGTCTTTTGTTTTCCGAAACCATTACCTCTTTCTTTTTCATTTTTTAAACTTACCATCCCTCACCGTCTTGCTAGATTTCCCCTTGTCATGTTCAGACTCTTTCTTTTTCTTATCTGAATCCTCACTGCTAGTGATCCTGAAATCCACTAATCGGTCAGCAGCAACGATTGCGGATGATAGATCTTTGACGCCCTGATGACAAAGTTCTGTTTGTGTTAGAATAGGTGACCATGTAAGCCAATTTTGGCAGGAATATGTAACCTATGTCTAGACAATTCTTTTGGTATTTGATAAAATGTGTATGAATAAAGAAGTGAAAATTCATATGGCAATACTTTGTTTACGTTCACTTATCTGCATTTACATTTCTGTTCACTACGCAAACAAAGCCCACGGACTGAGAAACGATTTCGGAGACTGGGACTACGCTTGGAGGTAGGTCCATGAAATCAGTCTTACCGAATCAGTCCGGAAATCTCCAAGTCAAGGAATCCCGGAAATGGGTACCGGGATTCCCTTTGAGACTTGCACTAAGCATCTGCTGTCGTACTTCATCGACGGGTGATGAAGGTCATCTAAGCAGTGTTAGTGGGTCAGCATGCTAGGAAGCAGCTGACTGAGGTGACTCGCGGGAACCGTCTTACGGAGGACCTTGAGTATGGTCAGCAAGGTATGACGTGTATTCCCGGTTCCAACGGTACAGGCCAAGTCCTTTGACTTGAGGAAACTGCTGAGTTTACCTGTGCATCAGGTCTGTATCTTAGATATGGTGAGAGATTGCCAAAATACTCTTGAGTAGTCATAAGCCATGTCTAGTGCAGCTCGGGTGTACAAAGTGACAGTAGTTTCCAAGAAAGGATCTGTCTCCTGTCAAAAGGAGTTGACAGTTGAGTCTCATATATGCTCTGTGTCTTGTCCCTAAAATCTGTGGCCACAGTGACTGAACAGAAGGGAAAAGGTTTCCCTTGCGGCGTTTAGTGAGGACAGACCGACACTTAGGTCCAAAATGGGTACTTGCATCTTCCGTGCCCTAGACCCTAAGTGATGAGACCGAAGACAGAAGGACAAGTGTACTGTTAGAACTAAATGTTCATCCCGAATATTTCACCTAGTCTCTAGTGCTATGGACCGTTGCTAGATGGCCACCCATGGTAACGGACGGGTTCTAGGAATCCGACCAAGTCTAGCTGAATGGTGAACCTAAAGAGTCACACACTATCCACACACACTTAGTATTTAATTTGGAATTAAATATTGGAGTAAAGGAATGATTAAATTAAATTTAATCGGGTCTATATTTTCTTGGAGAAATTAATTCCTTCTATTTGATAAAAGGAATTAAATTAATAAATAGGATTTATTAAAAGGGTTGATTTAATGGGCTTAGAATAAATAATAATATTTATTTATAATATTATATTTATTCTTTTAGCCTTTTGGAATATTTAATAGGATTTAAATATTCCATTAAATTAAAATCAACGGTCGAGATGGAAAGGGGAGATGGAAGGCTAGGATTCGTTTGACTAGGTCAAACACTAGTTTGACTAGGACTTTGACTAGGTCAAAATCCTAGTCAAATTAGGTTTACTTAGAGTTTGAGTTTAAAGAGGATTAAACTCTTCCTCTATATAAACCCTAGCTTCCAACATTTAAGGGATGATGCTTCTTGAAAAACACAAACCACACACACTCTCCCTCTCCTACCTCTCGTCCGCCCCTCTCTCTTTCTCTAGCAAGAAAATATTTTCTTAGTTCTTTTTGTTCTTGGAACATCAAGAACTTAGACGAACCAATACCGTTAATTGATAACGAGTTATTGATTCGTCCACTCCAAAAATAATACTTGTTCGTTGCTAGCACGACGTGCAAGATACGTAGGTGGATCGTGTGTCACGATTTGGAGGATTTTCAAGAACGAGGTCTTGGTGCAAAACGGGGAACAACGCGAGTAGCAGTTGAAGACGAAAACGACAACGGGTAGGTCTCGTTTAAGATTTTCGTCCCTCTTTATTTTTCAACTCTATGGCCTCCATGATTTATTTAATTGTTTTATGATCATGAGATACACCGAACGCCCGGGAACCTCAAGGGCACACCCCTTGAGCGTGTTCTTTAAATTAAAAGCATGCCTTTTATTTTAATATGTTTATTTTTACCTGGCATTTTCCGCATTCGCGCAATTCCCGGGACGATCCACCGGATTTTCTTTCAGTGGTATCAGAGCCCGGTTCGGTGTATAGGCCTAGGGTTTAAGTGCGTTATAAGCATGAAACGTGAAATTGGCATGTTTTTTATTAAATCTTGATTGTTTCTTGATTTTAAGCATGTCGATTTTATTTTTGATTCGTGTGAATTTACGAATGTTGGTGATTTTTCTGTTTTTCTTGGGAAATGGGGTGGAAAAATTGAACGGAAAACGAGAAACGACGCAGCCGGCCAGCCGGGAGGGCTGGCCGCGCGCAGCCGTACGCTGTCGGCAGGGCGACGCGCGCAGGTAAAGGGAGGCCTGCGCCGCCCGCCCAGCCGGCCGCGCGGGGGCAGCGCGCAGCCAGGAAGGCTGCGCGCAGGCGCGCGCGTGCGCAAGGCCGCGCGCCTGCGAGTCGCGCGCGGACGGGCTCTGGGCGGCGCCGCCTTCGTCTGCGTGCGCGCGCGCCCGGCAGGCGTGCCCAGTGCGCGTCTGCGCGCGCACTACGCACGGCACGGCCGGCAGCCAGCAGGCCAGCACGCGCGCAAGGCAGGGAGCCTGCGCGCGGCGGCCTGCCGGCATGCCGGGCCGCGCAGCGTGCTGCCGGCCAGGCGCGCGCACACGCAGGCAAGGGCCTGCGCGCGGGCGCCCGGCCAGGCAGTGCCTGCGCGCGTGCCGGCGAGCCGCCGGCGGCGGCAGCGGCGGCAGCTGCTGCTGCTAGGGTTTCAAAATCTAGCAGTATTATTCTTTTATTTTTTAATTATTTTCAGTTTTTAATTTTGAATTAATTCTGAAAAAAAATCGTTTTTGGTTCAATTATGCCTATTTTTCTAAAGACATTATTTTAGGAGTAAAATAAATTGATTCGGAATCCCGGGGTTATTTTACTTTAAAATAATGAGGAAAGGTTTTTCTAAAATGAGAAAATATTATTACCAATATTTGTGTTTTTATTTTTCACACGTTGTGCACATATTCATTAATTATTTTGGATATTTATGATTGGAAATCATATGTTGGTGGTATTATGTAATTATGTGATTGGATCATGTGATTATGTGTGTTGAATGGAAATGGATGATCGCGAGCCCTAAGACCGGATGTATGGTTTATTTTCTGTTGGGCCTGTGTGCCTCTTTTACTGCTTTCTCCTTCTCTCTTTCTAGTTGCCTTGGAATAATAAGGCATTCTACCTCCCTCCTTATGTACTCCCCCGGGTTTTCGTTGGGGTTTCTAATTTTCAATATGTAATGAGAGTAGACTAGGAGTGAGGTTTCCTTTTTTTTTTGTAATTGGTGGAGAAGAAGGAAGGACCACATGGAGAGCCCAGACGGGAGGCCCCTTGGCGTTTTCCATGAAGTGAAGAAAGAGAAAAAGAGACCAAGGCCCATCAGCATGATGATTGGTTACTATTAATGTAATAGTATAGGACCAACCCTAGATTGACCATAGATCCACTGAGGGCTCAGTGGATCGCATAGGATTCGGGCTCGTGATCATCCAACAGGGGCGTGCTAGGCTTTAATTTTGCATGTGGTTATGATGATGGATGAATGGATTATTTATTTATCGTATAACTGCTATGAATGGTTTATTTACGCATTATGGATATATGTGTAGATATTTATTTGAGATTCGGTCATTACTTACTCTCACATTGGTTGGACCAATGTCAAAAATATTAGACCTAGACAAAGTGGACAGAACTCTAGGAGTTTGTCCATGCCTTCCAATCCATGGCATAGTGAGGAAGCTGCTTTAGGTCAATAGCGTGGTCTCACGAGTCGTGGCACGTTATTGTACTTAAAGGAAGCTGCATTATGTCATGAACGAAAAGCAGGCTGCTGCTACCTGTCTCACGAGTCGTGGGGGTACCAGTGGGTCCGTGGCTCGGTCGATTGGGTTGGGTCTAACGCCCAATTAACATGATTCGCTTGGAGTCCTCGGGATCATGTGAAAGGGTGAGGCAATAATCTTGGGAATCTCGTGGAACGAGAATGGTATGGAATACCTCCCACAGGATCTTTTCCATGCGAATCGTAAAAGCGGGGTATGGGAAGAATCGCTGTGGATCCCAAGCCCACTTGGAAAGGATTTCCCGAAAATCACGTTTGAGAGTACCGTGTTTTCGTATAAATAGTGAGAGGATTAAATGACTAAGTCCATGCATTTAATTATTTTATCAAACCACCGTCTTTTATTTTCTGCTGATCGCGCGCTGTTTTCTAAAATGTAGATTTTAAAATGTCTAAGAACCCACTTTCCACCATTCTTGAGACAAACAAATTCAATGGAACAAACTACAACGACTGGTTGCGAAATCTCAGGATAGTCCTAGATTACGAGAACCAAGGCTACGTCATGGACGAGCCTCTCCCTAGGACCTTACCGGAGGATCCACGCCAGAAGAACGTGAGACGTTCGAGACTTGGCATAAGGATAACCGGAAGGTCCGTAGCATCATACTTGCTTTCGATGACCAATGAGATTCAGAAGCAGTATGAAAGGCTAGACGATGTCCCTTCCATTATGACTCGCCTAAAGGATTGCTATGCAGTCCCGGACCGGCATACTAGGTATGTCGCGACCAAGGCGTTCTTTAGAAACTAAAATGACAGAAGGATCCTCTGTACAAGAGCACGGGGTTAAAATGCTTACCCTGGTGGAAAAGCTCGAGGACCTAAAGGCAGGTCTCGATAATGAAACGTACATAGATGTGATCCTTCAGTCACTCCCACCCTCCTTTGACCAATTTATCGTCAACTACAACATGAACGCACTTGAGAAAGGTATTCATGAGTTGATCAATATGTTGGTGCAATACGAGGCAACGACTAAGAAGTCCACGCCTTCGGTATTGTTTGGAGGTGCTTCAACTTCTAATACGAAAGGCAAGGGTGCCGGACGTTGGAAAAAGAAGAAAGGGAAGGGAAAGGCCGTCAAAGCAGCTACGAACACTAAGAGTGTTCCCATTGCCAAAGAGGGGAAAGGCAAAGGAAAGGGAAAGATTGTCTCCAAGCAACAGTCAAAGACATATGACATATGTATCAACTGCCGTGAGAAAGGGCATTGGAAGAGAGAGTGCCCCAAACTCTTCTCGAACCAAGGTATATATGTGATTGAGGTTAATATGGTCACTAGTTCTGCCTCTTGGGTATTAGATACCGGCTGTGGAGCTCACATTTGCAATGACTTGCAGGTGTTGAAAAGAAGCAGAAAACTGGGTAGCAGGGACATGATCCTGAAGCTTGGGAATGACAAGGCCATCTCAGCAGAAGCAGTAGGATCTGCCACTCTAGTGATTAGTGATAATATTAGCATAGATTTAGAACAAGTTTATTTTGTACCCAGTATGATTAAAAACATCATTTCCATTCCATTGTTGGACAATAGTGGTTATGAGTTTAGAATCAATAAAAATTGCTTTTATTTGATGAGGTGTGGAATTGCTCATCTACTTGGTACATTACATAACGGACTCTATATCTTGCAACAAACGAATTTCGTCCTCAATGCACAACACAAACGAAAATTAGATAATAACGGGAACGCACGTCTGTGGCACGCTAGTCTAGGTCACATATCCCAAGATAGGATGAAAAGGTTGGTAGACTCAAAGAACCTAGAGGTTAGGGGACTTGAACGATCTACCAACTTGTGAGTCCTGTCTAAGAGGGAAAATGACCAAGAGGCCCTTTGTAGGACAAAGCAGGCTTGCCACAGGTCTGTTAGACTTGGTCCATACAGACGTATGTGGACCACTAAGGACGCAGGCCCGAGGTGGGTTCTCCTACTTCATAACCTTCACCGATGATCATTCACGGTATGGTTATGTTTACCTGATGAGGTACAAGTCTGAAGCTCTTGAGAGGTTTAAAGAATTCAGACTTGAAGTGGAGAACCAAACCAACTGCAAAATTAAAATCCTTCGGTCGGACCGAGGCGGTGAATACCTTAGTACGGAGTTCCTAGACTATCTAAAAGAACATGGTATAATATCAGAATGGACACCTCCAGGAACACCGCAGTTAAATGGTGTCTCTGAAAGGAGGAATCGAACCCTGTTGGACATGGTTCGGTCCATGATGAGTTTTTACCAAATTGCCCTTATCGTTTTGGGGCTATGCACTAGAAACGGCGGCCAAATTATTGAATTTGGCGCCTACTAGCACATTGACCCAAACGCCATATGAGATATGGCACGGCAAGCCTGCATCCTACAACTACTTGAAAGTGTGGGGTAGCCCCGCATACGTCAAGAGGTTAGTGGGAGATAAGTTAGAATCTAGGTCTAGCTTATGCAGGTTCGTTGGATACCCTAAAGAAACTGCGGGTTATTACTTTTATGACCCCTTGGAGCAAAAGGTGTTTGTTTCAAGAAATGCAGTATTCTTGGAGCAAGGCTTCCCGGAGGATATCCAACCTGATGAGCTGATCCTTGAGGAATCAAGTGATGGAATCCAGCCATCAGAAGAAGCCGCGGAACCCTCAATTAGAGGATTCAGGATAGACAACCGAAGGGCTGACCAACCTCGAGAAGTCCAACATGCTAGGCATGAAGGACAGCCTCAGGAACAGCCAGCCCCGGTTCCTGAACCACCGGCTCCGATACAGTCAGCGCCCACAGTCACCACTGACGTTCCCGTTCTCCGTAGGTCCACTAGAGAGTCCAGACCTCCAATGAGATATGGCTTTCTAGGTGCGACCGATCTTTTGGATAACGATCCTAAGACTTATGGAGAAGCGATGTCTGACATCGACTCCGGGAAATGGCTTGAGGCCATGAAAGCCGAAATGGACTCCATGAGCGAAAACCAAGTTTGGAGTCTCGTAGATCCACCGAAAGGTGTTAAGCCAGTGGGCTGTAAGTGGGTCTACAAGCGCAAACTTGGCGTTGATGGAGAAGTCACAACCTTTAAGGCTAGGCTTGTAGCTAAGGGATACACTCAACGACCCGGGGTCGATTTTGAGGATACCTACTCGCCTGTAGCCATGGCTAAGTCCATTCGGATTCTGCTCGCCATAGCAGCATGGTAATGACTATGAGATATGGCAGATGGACGTGAAAACAGCCTTCCTCAACGGTTTCGTTGAAGAAGAGATCTATATGGATCAGCCGCAGGGTTTCACGGTCACTGGAGAAGAACAGAAAGTCTATCGCCTCCAGAAGTCCATCTATGGCCTCAAACAAGCCTCCCGAAGTTGGAACATTCGATTTGATGAAGTAATACGGGGATATGACTTCATCAAAAACGAATCCGACCCTTGTGTATACAAAAAGGTCAGTGGGAGCTCAATAGTGTTCCTAGTGCTTTATGTGGATGACATTCTGCTCATTGGTAATGACGTCAGAATGTTAGGAAACACAAAAAGCATGGTTGTCAACCCAGTTTTCCATGAAAGGACTTGGGTGAAGCCTCCTACATCCTAGGCATCCAGATTGTCAGGGACAGATCTAAAAGGATGTTAGGACTTACCCAAAACTCGTATATGGAGAAAGTCCTAAAGAGATACCGAATGGACAACTCCAAACGAGGATTCCTTTCAATGAGGCATGGGATCAAGTTATCCAAGAAACAGTCCCCACAGACTGATGAGGAACTTGAAAGGATGAAGGTCATCCCCTATGCCTCCGCCGTAGGTAGCATACAATATGCGGTCCACTGCACTAGGCCTGACATTGCATACGCTTTGAGCGTAACAAGCAGATATCAGTCCTGCGCAGGAGAGGCACATTGGAATGCTGTTAAGGGCATCCTTAAGTACCTAAGAAGGACTAAGGAAATGTTCCTAATCTATGGCAATGGAGAACTAATTCTGGAAGGCTTTAGCAACGCTAGCTTCCAGTCTGATGACGATGATGTCAAGTCTCAATCGGGGTACGTGTTCAAACTCAATGGAGGAGTAGTAGCTTGGAAAAGTTCCAAGCAAGCAACCGTTGCTGACTCCACCACAGAGGCTGAATACATAGCAGCTTCAGAAGCTGCTAAGGAAGCGGTTTGGATGAGAAACTACATCCAAGAGTTGGGTGTGGTGCCTAGCATCGCCGAGCCCGTTGTCATCTTCTGTGATAACAACGGCGCTATAGCGCAAGCAAAGGAACCGAGATCTCATCACCGTTCCAAACATATTCTTAGACGCTACCATCTTCTTAGAGAAATGGTAGGAAGAGGTGACGTCCGGATGGACCGAGTCAACTCGGCAGACAACACAGCAGACCCGCTGACAAAGCCTATGTCGCAGAGCGCTAATACGCAACATCTTGAGAAGATGGGGATTAAGCATATGGGCAATTGGCTTTAAAGGTCAAGTGGGAGATTGTTAGAATAGGTGACCATGTAAGCCAATTTTCGCAGGAATATGTAACCTATGTCTAGACAATTCTTTGGTATTTGATAAAATGTGTATGAATAAAGAAGTGAAAAATTCATATGGCAATACTTTGTTTACGTTCACTTATCTGCATTTACATTTTCTGTTCACTACGCAAACAAAGCCCACGGACTGAGAAACGATTTCGGGGACTGGGACTATGCTTGGAGGTAGGTCCATGAAATCAGTCTTACCGAATCAGTCCGGAAATCTCCAAGTCAAGGAATCCCGAAAATGGGTACCGGGATTCCCTTTGAGACTTGCACTAAGCATCTGCTGTCGTATTTCATCGACGGGTGACGAAGGTCGTCTAAGCAGTGTTAGTGGTCAGCATGCTAGGAAGCAGCTGACTGAGGTGACTCGCGGGAACCGTCTTACGGAGGACCTTGAGTATGGTCAGCAAGGTATGACGTGTATTCCCGGTTCCAACGGTACAGGCCAAGTCCTTTGACTTGAGGAACTGCTGAGTTTACCTGTGCATCAGGTCTGTATCTTAGATATGGTGAGAGATTGCCAAAATACTCTTGAGTAGTCATAAGCCATGTCTAGTGCAGCTCGGGTGTACAAAGTGACAGTAGTTTCCAAGAAAGGATCTGTCTCCTGTCAAAAGGAGTTGACAGTTGAGTCTCATATATGCTCTGTGTCTTGTCCCTAAAATCTGTGGCCACAATGACTGAACAGAAGGGAAAAGGTTTCCCTTGCGGCGTTTAGTGAGGACAGACCGACACTTAGGTCCAAAATGGGTACCTGCATCTTCCGTGCCCTAGACCCTAAGTGATGAGACCGAAGACAGAACGACAAGTGTACTGTTAGAACCTAAATGTTCATCCCCGAATATTTCACCTAGTCTCTAGTGCCATGGACCGTTGCTAGATGGCCACCCATGGTAACGGACGGGTTCTAGGAATCCGACCAAGTCTAGCTGAATGGTGAACCTAAAGAGTCACACACTATCCACACACACTTAGTATTTAATTTGGAATTAAATATTGGAGTAAAGGAATGATTAAATTAAATTTAATCGGGTCCTATATTTTCTTGGAGAAATTAATTCCTTCTATTTGATAAAAGGAATTAAATTAATAAATAGGATTTATTAAAAGGGTTGATTTAATGGGCTTAGAATAAATAATAATATTTATTTATAATATTATATTTATTCTTTTAGCCTTTTGGAATATTTAATAGGATTTCAATATTTCATTAAATTAAAATCAACGGTCGAGATGGAAAGGGGAGATGGAAGGCTAGGATTCGTTTGACTAGGTCAAACACTAGTTTGACTAGGACTTTGACTAGGTCAAAATCCTAGTCAAATTAGGTTACTTAGAGTTTGAGTTTAAAGAGGATTAAACTCTTCCTCTATATAAACCCCTAGCTTCCAACATTTAAGGGATGATGCTTCTTGAAAAACACAAACCACACACACTCTCCCTCTCCTACCTCTCGTCCGCCCCCTCTCTCTTTCTCTAGCAAGAAAATATTTTCTTAGTTCTTTTTGTTCTTGGAACATCAAGAACTTAGACGAACCAATACCGTTAATTGATAACGAGTTATTGATTCGTCCACTTCAAAAATAATACTTGTTCGTTGCTAGCACGACGTGCAAGATACGTGGGTGGATCGTGTGTCACGATTTGGAGGATCTCAAGAACGAGGTCTTGGTGCAAAAACGGGGAACAACGCGAGTAGCAGTTGAAGACGAAAACGACAACGGGTAGGTCTCGTTTAAGATTTTCGTCCCTCTTTATTTTTCAACTCTATGGCCTCCATGATTTATTTAATTGTTTTATGATCATGAGATACACCAAACGCCTGGGAACCTCAAGGGCACACCCCTTGAGCGTGTTCTTTAAATTAAAAGCATGCATTTTATTTTAATATGTTTATTTTTACCGCGCTTCCGCATTCGCGCAATTCCCGGGATGATCCACCGGATTTTCTTTCAGTTTGGGACCAAGTCTGTAGTCCCAAATCTTAAGCTTTTGAAGAGATTCCCTTGCAAGCCACGAGGTATTGCAAAGGAGGAACTGATCCTTTAATTCCTTCTTGAAGACTTCCCACGTCTCAACCTTGTCACAGTTCGCACTGGCATCGTAAAAGAGACAAGTACACCACCAAAGCTTCGCATCACCAGTAAAGTCCATACTAATGATTGAAACCTTTTCCTCCTCTGGATACGAGCCGCCTGAAAATAGGTTTGCATATCCCTCAAGAAGTCCTCTAGTTCTTTGGCACTTTGAGCATCACCAAAGGGCTTTAGATCCGTAGGGCATCCAACTGTGGGAACAACACCACTAGTAAGGGATTCGGAGGCTGTTCGATCAGGTCAAAGACCCATTGGAGTTGAGTCTCTAACTCAGTCCCAAGATTGCGCAAGTCAACCATAGCCCAAAATTCACAGAACCAGATGCAACTTGTCTCTGATACCAACTATCACAGGGTAAATTTTTGTCTATGAATTTTTCCCATTGTGCGGCCTGATTCTGCCCCTAGAATTAGTCGGCCTTCACTTAATCTCTTAGTCACTCGTATTTGAGTATGTTCTAAATTTAGATTCAAGCAAGCCACAAGCATAAGCAAACATAATATGAACGAGGCACACAATTTATAGGAAGAATCCCCAACCTTTTATTAATCAACCATTCAATAATACAAGGAATGCTGCTGGCTTGCACACACCCCATACTGTGAAACTCAGCTGGCCTATAAACACAAAACTTTACAGTAAACATCCATTCAACTACTGGGCTAATAAAAATAAGCCATAAAGGCCAACTAAGCCATCCAGTCAGCTCCAAGTGGTCGGCAGTTGTTAGGGTAGACAGTGCAAACTGCCTCCTACAAACCTGGAACTGCTCCACAAGTGCTCCTGATAATCGTTGAGCATAACAGCTGCCAACAATGGTCGAGCGTGCGCACCTACTGTTCCCACATGCGCACCCGTCAGCCGTCTACCAAGCTGCCGCACGCAAGTTCTATCTGTGCATGCAGTATCGTGCTGTTCGTATGCCACATGCTGCCTGTACGCACGATATCTAACCAATTCTGCACCTCTTTGGCCAATGCTTGCAACTATCTGCGAAAGCCCACATCACGTGCGCGTCAAGCCTGCCCGCGCACGCCACAACCATGCACCACACCGAAGGGCCAAGGCATCGGTCCACCTACCAACACCTACTCTAGTAATCATACCAACCAGCTTGCCGAGCCAACCTATTTGTCCGATTGCCGCATCATGCCGACAACCTTGGGCATGCTGGTGTGCAACCTTCCATACTAGCATGGGGCCTTGCTCACAAAAGAGGGCTACAGTTACCATATGAAGAGCCATTGAAGTTAAAATCAAAATGATTAAAATGGTGGTATGCAAGAGACAACAATGTTTTGTTTGGGACAATATGGTTGTGATTCTTGATGATGATCGAGATCTGCATTAATAAGTGAAGAGAGTGGATCGACCAGGGAAAGCGGCGGAAGTGTGAAAAGCAATTAATCAAAAGGTTAAAATCCAATCAAGGGTTATACCCTTGGTCATTTTCGGGCATTCGATGTAAAATATGCCAATTCAAGTATCAAATAAAAATAATCTAGCATATAAGGCTTATGAATGAAACGACTAACAGAGGATGCATAATCGTAAATCGAACTGTTACCTTTGTTGCTTTCTTGATCGACTATGTGCTTTGTTTTCCTCTCCAACAAATGTCTACGTTCAAAAATTCAATGTAGATATCCTTTAAGGATATCCACACCACACCGGGGGTGATTTTAACCTTCTTGTTAGTGAAGATTAAAACTCGTTGAAGAAACGAGATCCAAAATAATCACACTATGAATTAGTGTATTCTTTTGATCAACTTTTATTTTTCAATTGATCCTATATTAAAAAGAAGCAAAAGGGGATAGAGAGTGAGAGAGGGGGCAACTGAAAGAATGGTAGAGAGGAGAGGGAATGTTCTATATTACTTGTGTTGAAGGGAGAGTAAGAATGACCAAGTCATTCAACTCCATCTCTTCAAACAAGCAACATTCCATGTGGTATGCTACAAATTATACCATGTGGAAGAAGACTTATCAATGGGTAAGGTATTTCTCTACTCATACCAAAAAAATAATTTTTAAATCCATACCCAGGCCCTACCCAATCGGTAGAAGACCCTACCCTACCCTAGACGCATGAAACTAAATGAGTGGGTATGGGTAGGGCCTAATACCCTAAAATACCCATAGGTATGAGTAATGGCTTAATATTCTAAAATACCCATGGGTATATATAGTCTAATGCTCCAAAATATTGATTTATCCATTAATTTAAAATAATTAAAATAGTAAATTTATAGTAAATCAATTGCTAAATTTACTTAATATTTAAAAAAATAATCATTTCATTATATATTTTATTTGTATTGATTACATATTGAGATTTTGATCAAATATGTTAGAGTTTTCATATTTATCAAAGCTTAACTTGACAGTTTAGGAAATTATAAAGTACGGACGAAAATTAAATTAGTTAAATTTGACTAATATATGAAATAAATAAAATTTATTTGAACTCAAATTGCTCAAAAATTATCAAATCAAACTTGAATGCAAATGCTTCAAATAGATACTTAAGATATTCAAATGAAAGTTAAACATATTATACTTAATTTTATTTACTTTTACCAACTCTTACGCCTTATTCTTATTTTGAACTTATCTCGATTTCATAATAATTAATATTATTGGTCCATATTTGGATAAGTTTAAGATTCTTATTTAAAACTTGATTAATTAATATCCGCCCATCATTTGGACAAAATCAAGTTCATGATTTAAATTTCAATGATGATTAATTTGCACGTATTGAAAATTTAAGTAAATTAATTCTATTTTAGCAACCGACAGGCCATGAAGTACTACTAATAAATTAATTATGGTCATATATTGTTTGACTTAAATGTAAATTTAGCATTTGTGAGATTATATTTTTTGAAACATATTATAAAAGAAAAAACAAATGGGTCTCAAATGGGTAAGACCCAAACTCTACCCAATTCTATGGGTATAATTTGGGTAAGACCGAATGAGTCTTCCATAGGATAGGGTATGGGTAGGGCATGAAAAAATAACTATGGGTATTAATTGGGTTTGGGTCTAAATGTAGGTAGGGCGATACCTATCCATTGATAGGCCTACAATGTGGAAAATGCATGAATCATGGCCGAGTTGTGCTTTCCAAAGGCACAACTCGGCCAACTCTCCTTTTCATATTGGGAGGAGTCTAACTCCTCCATTCCTTACATGGAAGTCGACTTGGCCCCTTGGGCCCCCATTTAGCGAACCAAACTTTGTTTTAAATGAAAGAATTGTTACAGCCTGGGACATCGGCGGAAGTGTAAAATAAAAAAAAATTTAAATCAATTTTAAAGTGGTGTTCCCGTTGAATTTTTCAGGCGTTGGGGGTTTGTCAAAAGCATAATAACAAAAACAGACATGCTGGACATGTGGCTAAAGGATGAAAACAAAAAGTACAGAAATTAAGTGGAACTTTACCTTTTCATTTTCGATAGATGAACAACAACGTGCGTTGTTCCCTCAACGTTCTCTTGTTTCGTTCACTTTATGATCCAAATTATAACTCCTCTAATTTGTCCACACCACACTATGAAATGTAAAGACCAATTTCTATTGCTAGATAAAACTAAGTTGAAGAAAAAAACAAAATCCAACTAACATTATTAATTAATGTAATTAAAGTTTGTAGGTTCTTTGACTTGAATCCAACTCAAGAAGAAAAAACAAAGGAGAAATGTGGGAATTAAAATATCTCTAATTCGAGATGCTGGCAGTGTGTCTTAGAGTGTGAGAGAGCAAATGCGTAAGCCTAAAACAAAAGCAAGTTATCAAGTTTGCAAGTTGAGTGTAGTTATTGCTTATTGAAATCCCATTTCAAAACCAAGCAACCACCTCACACATTTTCACAACATGTAAAATATACCTCCGACCATGATCATAACTATGTGGAGGAGTTTCAACTTGCATACAACTTGCACTCACTGTTGGGCTTGTACTCCAAATCATGGACTCTAATTAATTTTAATTCAATTGAAACCCACTGGTTTATATAATCTAATTAAATAAATATAAATTTAAAACTAATTAATTGATTCAATTAATTAATAAAATCAAATTCGATAAATTAATTCAATTAATTTAAAGATACTAAGCTCAAAATTAATTAATTCAATTAATTAATTTTTAGGTCATCCATCAAATGGACTTTTTCAATAATGATCCAATCATTTATATTTTCCTTAAATAAATTTAATTCAACTAAATTAGTTTATTTTTTTTAGAATTAATTCCAAATTAATTCTACCAATTTCATAGTGATTTGTTTGTGACTCTTTAGGTACTCTTTAGGTTCAACCTCGGGTAGTGTGTCCAACACAATTGATTAATTAAATTAAATTAAATTAATTATATCTGATTAACCTTAATCAAAAAGTCCGTCATCATGGGTGGTCGTCTAGCAACGGTCCATGGAACTAGAGACTAGGTGAATGTTGCCATGAACATTTAGACTACCGAGTTCCATACGGGTACGATCCTTCTATCATCTGCCTCCCGGTCTGAGTCTAGGGCATGAAATTGGGCGTCTGTTCCCATCCTGGAGTAGACAACTATGCTTAGTAACTCGAGACGCATTTGCTCTATTGATCGACATAGGAAATCATTCCCTACTTGACCAATCACTGTGACCAGAGACTCAAAGCGTTTAAACCATCTCAGAGTGCATAGGAGACTTAACTGTCATATACTGATAGGTGACGGATCTTATCTTGAAACCCACCGTGCTCACTACATATTCTGACTGCACTGGACCAGGCTTATAATAACCACATCCTAAATGCGGTCATCTATCGCCAGATCCAAGATACAACCATCATATGCATGTGACTTTCATGGTTCCTCAAGTCCAAGGACTAATCCTGTGCTATCGACGTCGGGAATATCAGTCATACCGATTAAGCCCCCAAGGCTTTCATATGACGATTCCCAAGAGCTAGTTCAATTAGCTTGACAACCCTTGTTAACCAACTCACTAAAACTGCATAGACGACCAACGTCTGTCGTCGATGAAATACGACACTCATATAATGAATGCAATACTTAGTGCAAGTTTCTATAGGGCTCTTGATGTCTTGTCTCTAGGACCTTGACTTGGAACGTTTTCAGACCCAACCTTCAGAAGTTGGTGTCATAGTTGCCATTCAATGCGCAACCCAACTACATGGGTTATCCAATTAGTCCGTGGGCATTTGTTGTGACGTTAAAATACCGTCTAACATAATTAGTAAGCACAACAAACACATAGTGCCATAGATGAATACTTACTATATCCATCAAGTCAATATTACTTTAATAAAAATTGCTAAATAGTAATCAAAACTGCCAATCCAATTGACTTTCTGATCACCTATTCTAACAATCTCCCACTTGATCTAAAGCCGATCACCCATGTCACTTAGAACTATCTGAGCATGAGCACTCTGCGATACTGATTTGGTCTCACGGTCTACCTTATTTTCTGCCAATATAAAGCGGTCCAACTGCACTTCACCTCTTTATACCATTGCTCCAAGCATATGGTGGTGTCTAAGAATTTTCTAGATCCGTGATGAGATGTCAGTCATTTAGCTTGCGCTATATGCGCAACCCAACTTCATTAGTTGTTAACGGCCTGAGGTTCTTTTCATCGTGGTTATGAACATAGAGCAATTTAACAGCATGACATAGTCTGCAGAAATGAATCTCATTCATATTATTCAATGTTACAATAAAAAAAGAAATTGCTATTTCCAATACTATTGGCTTTCTGGTCACGTATACCGTTGCTCCAAGCAGCTGGTGGATGTTCTTTGGAGGATTCCTACACTTGAAGTCTTTTTCTGAATGTATTTGGAGCAAGGAGCAACGCACATAGCCGATCAAGTAAGCAACAAAGGTAACTATTCAATTTATGATTACATCTTCTTTGTTTATCTATGAGCTTTGTATGCTAGATTATGTTTGTATGATATTTAAATCTGCAAATTTTATATCGAACGCCCAGAAAAGGGAACACGCCTTCCGCCGCATTCCCGGGCTGATCCACTCCCTTGAAGATTTTCCCCACTACCTCTTCATCTTCTCTAATCCCCCCCCCCCCCCCCCCCCCCCCCAACCCCTCGCCCGCAATCCACCATCCGCCTCCCCCTTGCTGAGTTCAATTCCTCCAGATAGGTGGGTTACCCACTTCTTCTTCTTCTACTTTTTTTTTTGTTTTAAATTTATACGAAATTTTTGGTAATATTTTGTTAGTAAATTTGTGATGATATCTAATGAATTTTTTGGTAATTTTTTTTTCTATTTTCTTAGTTTAGATGATGATAAATTAGTTCATGAAATTTCAGAAAGTTTTAGTTCATGAAATTTTTATGATTTTTATACTTTCTTAGTTCATGAAACTAGATGATGATAAATTGGGTTTGTTTGTTGTGCAAATTTGAAAATTATTTTTTCTATTTTTCTAGATCTTTTTGAAATTTTATGTAAATTTTATGTCATTTAAGAAATTTAGGAAAATTCCTGGAATTTAGTATAAATTTTAGGAATCAATGATTGAATTAGAAAAATTATTGGAATTTAATACACATTTTAGGAAACAATGATTTAATTAAAAAAGTTTGTTGCTGTAAGGAAATTATTGAAATTTAGACCACATAAGTCTGATAAAAATTTATGATATAGTTTATAATAAATTATAATATATTATAAGAAAAAGTAATATTGTAATATAGTTTTTCTTTTCTTACTATAACGATTTTTTTCCTACTAGAAATGAAAATTTTTGTAGTGATTATTGGCTATTGCCAATTTTTTATGTCTCTTTTTCAGTTCTAAGTACTATTGGGAGGTGCACGGACGATGAGTTGTTCAGAATTTTCAAAGTCTTTGTAGGGAAATGACGAGGAGCAGGATAAGAGGCCGCTTTAGATTAGTACAATTTTTTATTTAATTTGTATTTTTTTGTAGAATTTTTTAAGTTAATATATATTATGTGCTTTTAATTTAATTGTCATCCTTTTATAATAATTTAATTTATATAAATAAAGATAATTGAAATTATAAATTAAATTATAATGATTAAAATAAATTAATTTGAATTATCGATATATAATAATTTAAATTTAAACTAATAAAAGATAAAATATTTTAAATAAATCAAACCGATTCCAAAACCCGATCGAAAAATGTGTCACAAAAATGTCACATACACCGTTCCAAATTTTGTTTTGGAACCCGTTGCAAGAATCATCCCAATTAATATTTTTGTTTATATTGAAAGCTTGTCTCAAATTTCGTTGCAAACTCATTCCAAAAATAAGATCAAGTCAATCTGTCCCTCGTACAACATTTAGGACGGATTCCCTATCTGCCGCATAAATTGTTCCAAATTTGTAAAGTTTATACTTTTACCGTCATAATTTTTTCTTACTTGACTAACAGTGACGGTCAACATCCTTCTCCAAAACCCGTTCTAAATTCCGACATCTCGTTAGAAATTCTTACAAATTCATTCCAAATAATTGTCCAAAATAATTGTTTTTTGTGCAGTGTCATAATGGTTAATTTGGAGCAATATCAGGTATAAATGAGAGTTGGAGATATACATTTATATACATTTATATACTTTACATTATTATTATTATTGTTCACACAAAATTTTGTATCTGCAAAAATAATTACGAGACAAGAAAAGATATGAACAAATAATTTTATTAATTTAAAAACATAAAGTGGATACAATCTTTGTGTTCAAAGTAACCCTTTGATTATTCTCTACGGATGTGGATTCAAAGGCTTGCAGCTTGTTATTGAATCAGATGTGCAATCTCCCTTTGATTTGTAGAAGGGGATCACGTGCTACCTTGAAATATCGTATCAAGGCCTTGTGGTTGCAGAGTTTCGTCCTTTTAGAATGCTTTTGAACTTGCTCTTGCTGGATTTGCTATGTTGTTTGTATGTATGTGTGTATGTCTTTTTGTGAGAGGTGGAGACCCCTTTTTATAGGTTTGAATAGGGCTTAAGCAGCTTGGGCTTAATTCTATTGGGCGTGATCACCATGGGCTCTGACATGGACTAGTCTATTGATGGACTGCAATTTGAACATGTATTTGGCCAAATTTAACCCAAAATAATAACTCTATATCTATTTTGGATCGACTCATAAAAATTACATAAAATCCAAATTTAATATGGGCTTATGAATTTGAATTGTTTATGACAAATCCAAATTTATTACGGACTTTTATTTTGAAACCCAATTATAGGCTGATTTATTTGGGATTTAATTGGTAATTTATTCCAATATATTTCGATATCAACAGATGCCCCCACTTCAAGGCTCGGCGAAAACATGCCAATGTTGTTGGGAGACGGGACTTGAAGTATTGGATTCTTTTTGGCCCACGTAGGACTGAGCTCACATGTTCAAGCGGATATAGTCACCAAGAGGAAGAAGGCTTTGATGCTTTAATGTTCAACTTCGTATTTGTCTGGAGATGTGTCAAAGGCTTTGAAGACGATAGTAGCGGTTCTTGAAGATTCGAAGAGAGACTTCAAATTCAACTTGTTTTCTTGAATGTTTACGAATCTTCTCCGTTTTGTTTTGTTGTTGCTTTATTGCTTCATTTGATGTAAGAGCACTTGAGCAATAAGAATGTTATTTCTCAAAATCCCATTTGCATATCTTAGGAGCATTCTTTTCTTGTTGATGTTGACCATGATACAAACAATTGCAATGCATATTCATGATCAATCAAAACCTCAAGACTTTAAATCGGAGGCAAAATTGCCTAACAAATACGTTGCTTTTTTCACCTTCAAAAAAGAGAGGGACTTTTTTTTTGGGTCGATTGGGAACACGACCATGTCAGGGAACACGGCCTAGGCGTGCTCCTCTCAATTTTTTTCGCTAGCGAGGTTTCTTTTTTCAATACAGCTGTGTTTCCGGGCCCCGAGGGCGTGTTTTGCTTCTCCTTAGAAGGCAACCATGTTTGGGAACATGGCCAGGGCATGTTTGGCTCTATTTCGCCACTTTTTTGCCTATTTTTTCCTGAAAGAACACGGCTAAGCATATCCAACACATTCTAGGCGTGTTCTACACCATTTGTGAAAGCCTACGCTAGGCGTGTGGATCATCCCGGGAGGAGCGCAAATGCGGAAGCGCGATATAAAATAGAATTTACAAAAATTTAAAGCCTGTTCAAACATGAATTAATACAACACGTTCAACGGGTGTTCCCTTGAACCTCCCAGGCATTCGGTGTATCTCATGAGTAAATTAAAACAAGAAAATCATGTAAGCCATAGGGTGTAGAAATTGAAAGAACTCCAAAACGAAATAACCTACCCGGTTGTCGCTTTGTCTTCAAACCGCTACTTGTGTTGTTCCCCGTTTTTCACCAAAATTTCGAATTTGAGACCCTCTAAATCGTACACGCATCCGCCCACGTATCTTGATCCTCGTGCTAGCAAAAAATCAAGTTTACGTATTTAGAGAGGATGGATCGACCAAACGTTATGAATTCACGTGATCAATCTTCCTTAGATTCAATGTATGAAACAAAGAATCAAGAACTTGTTCTTGGGAGAGGGGGAGTGGCCGAGCAAGAGGGAGAGAAAATGTGTGGAGTGTGTGTGTGTGTTTCTTGAATTTCATCATCCTTCTAAAGTGTAAACCTAGGAGTATATATAAAGGAGGAATCCTATTCCTCTTCAAACTCCAACTTTAGAAGCTTAATTTGACTATTGACCTAGTTAAAGTCCTAGTCAAACTAGGTTTAGATTGATCAAACCAATCCTAGCCATTCATCTCTCCTCTTTAATCTCAACCATTCATTTATTTTTTGGAATATTTAAATCCCATTTAAATAATCCAAGGGGCTTTTAAATAAATAAAATAAATAATAATATTTATTTTAAGCCCACATAATTTATTCTAATAAATCTAATTTATTTATTCTAGTTAATTTCTCTTAATCTAATTAAAGGAATTAACATCCTAAGAAAAAGAGAACCGAGATTAAATCCAATTTAAATCGTTCAATCCTCTCTAAATTTAATTCCAAATTAAATACCTTTTGATGCGTGCGGGTTGTGTGTGACTCTTTAGGTTCACCCTCAACTAGACTTGGCCGAATTTTCAACCATCCTATGATGAGAATTCGTCCGTTACCATATATGACCGTCTAGCAACGGTCCATGGCACTAGAGATTAGGTGAATGTTTGTGGTGTGAACATTTAGGATCTTTAGTACGTCTATCCTTCCATCTACAATCTCACTACTTAGAGTCTAGGGCATGAAAATGTAGGTACCCATTTTCGACCTAAGCCTTGTCTTATCCACACTAAACGTCACAGGGGTCCTACCATTTTGTTCAGTTACTGTGGCCAAAGATTTATCAGGGACGAGTCTCAGAGTAAAGTGAGATATCACCGTTAACCTTCTGACAGGAGATGTATCCTATCTCCGGATCTACTGTCATACTATACATCTTGATTGTACTAGATAGGGCTTATGACTACCGAGTGACTATGACTTGGCAGCCTCTCGCCATACCTAAGATACAGGCACGGTGTGTAGGTAAACTCAGTAATCCCTCAAGTCCAAGGATCAATTTGTACTTTTGGAACCGGGAATACAATTCATACCTGACTGACCCTACTCAAGGTCTTCCATATGACGGTTCCCACGAGTCACCTCAGTCAGCAGCCACCTAGCTGGCTGATCCACTAACACTGCATAGACGAGCCTCATCACTTGTCGATGAAATGCGACTGCAGATGCTTGGTGCAAGTCTCAAATTGATTCTTGATGCCCTATCTCGAGATTCCTTGAATTGGAGTATTTCAGACAGATCCGGAGAAACTGATTTCATAAACCTACCATCCAATGCATAGTTCCAGTTTCCCAAAATGTGATTTCAGTCTGTGGGCTTTGCTTGTGCAGTGAACCGTTATAATAAAATAGTAAATTGAACACAGACAAAGTATAAGCCAAATGAATATCACTTTCTTATTCATTATAATTTATTAAAACTCTGAAATTGTTCAGACATAGGTTACATTAGCCCGATCAGATTGACTTCATGGTCACCTATTCTAATAATTTCCCACTTGACCTAAAGCCAATCGCCCATATGCCTAATCCCCATCTTCTCAAGATGCTGCATATGAGCAGTTTGTGAATAGGCTTTGTCAACGGATATGCTGTGTTGTCTGCTGAGCTGACTCGGTCCATCCGAACGTCACCTCTTCCTACCATTTCCCTCAAAAGGTGGTAGCGTCTAAGAATGTGCTTGGATCGTTGATGGGATCTCGGTTCCTTTGCATGCGATATGGATCCGTTGTTATCACAGAAAATAACCACAGGCTCGGTAATGCTAGGTACTACACCCAAATCTTGGATGTAGTTTCTCATCCAAACTGCTTCTTTGGTAGCTTCTGAAGCTGCTATGTATTCGACCTCAGTAGTGGAATCAGCCGTGGTTGCTTGTTTGGAACTCTTCCAGGCCACCACACCACCATTGAGCCTGAATACATAACCCGACTGAGACTTGGCATCATCGTCATTCGCCTAGAAGCTAGCATCGCTAAAGCATTCCAGGATTAACTCTCCATTGTCATAGACCAAGAACATTTCCTTAGTCCTCCTCAGGTACTTAAAGATGTTCTTGACCACATTCCAATGTGCCTCGCCTGCATAGGACTGATATTTGCTTGTTACACTTAAGGCGTAAGCGATGTCAGGTCTCGTGCAGTGGACGACATATTGGATGCTGCCTACGGTAGAAGCATAGGGGATGTTCTTCATCCTTTCAAGTTCCTCATCAGTCTTGGGATACTGTTTATCGGACAACTTGATCCCATGTCTCATGGGAAGGAAACCTTGTTTGGAGCTATCCATGTGAAACCTTTTCAAGATTTTCTCCATATACGAGTTTTGGGTCAATCCTAACATTCTCTTAGATCTGTCTTTGACGATCTGGATGACTATAATGTAGGAGGCTTCACCTAAACCCTTCATGGAAAATTGACTGGATAATCATGCTTTTGTGTTATTCAACATTCTAACATCATTACCTATGAGTAGAATGTCGTTCACATAAAGCACTAGGAATACTACGGAGCTCCACTGACTTTCTTGTGTACACAAGGGTTGCATTCATTTTTGATAAAATCATAACCTCGTATGACTTCATCAAAGTAAATATTCCAACTACGGGGTGCTTGTTTGAGGCCATAGATGGACTTTTGGAGACAGCAGACCTTCTGCTCTTCTCCGATAATTGTGAATCATTCCGGCTGATCCATGTAGATCTCTTTCTCAACGAAGCCATTGAGAAATACTGTTTTCATGTCCATATTTCATATTTCATAGTCATACCATGCTGCTATGGCAAGCAAGATTCGAATGGACTTAGCCATGGCTACTAGCGAATAGGTATCCTCAAAGTCGACCCCGGGTCGCTGAGTGTACCCGTTTGCCACTAGCCTAGCTTTGAAGGTCGTAACTTCTCCATCAACGCCAACTTTACGTTTATAGACCCATTTACACTTGACTGGTTTAAGGCTTGGGTGGGTTTACAAGTGTCCAAACTTGGTTCTCACTCATGGAGTCCATTTCGGCTTTCATGGCCTCAAGCCATTTTCCCGAGTCGATGTCAGACATCATGTCCCCGTATGTCTTGGGATCCTTAGGTTGACTGGTCACGCTTAGAAAGCCATACCTCACGGGAGGGCGAGGCACTCTAGCTGACCTACGGAGGACAGGAACGTTAATGGTGACTGTGGGCGCAGACATAATAGGAGCTGGCGATTCAGGTACCGGGGCTTGCTCCTCCTGAGGTTGTTCCACATGCCTGGCATGCTGAACCTCGCGAGGTCGCTCAACATGTTGGGTATCTATCCTGAAACCTCTAAGTGAGGTATCCGCAACTTCTGGTGCTGATGAGTGATTCGTCTCACTTGACTCCTCAAGGATCAGTTCATCATGTTGGACACCTATTGAAAATCCATGTTCCAAGAACACTGCATTCCTTGAAACAAACACCTTCTGTTCCAAGGGGTCATAGAAATAATAACCTGCAGTTTCTGTAGGGTATCCAACAAACCTGCACAAACTAGACCTTGATTTAGCTTGTCTCCCACTAACTTTTTAACGTATGCAGGGCAACCCCACACTTTCAAGTAGTTCTAGGATGCAGGCTTGCTGTGTCATATCTCATATGGTGTTTGGGTCACTGCACTGGTTGGCGCTAGGTTCAATAACTTAGATGTGGTTTCCAGTGCGTAGCCCCAAAAGGACAATGGCGATTTGGTAAAATTTATCATGGATCGGACCAAGTTTAACAAGGTTCGTTTTCTCCTTTCAGAGACGCCATTAAATTGCGGTGTCCCAGGAGGTGTCCATTCAGAGACTATACAATTTTTCTTGAGATAATTAAGGAATTCAGTACTAAGATATTCGTCGCCTCGGTTTGACCGCAGGACTTTAATTTTGCACCCGGTTTGATTCTCAACTTTAAGTCTGAATTCTATAAACTTCTCAAGAGCTTCAGACTTGTACCTCATCAGGTAAACATAACCGCATCGTGAATGATCATCGGTGAAGGTTATGAAGTAGGAGAACCCACCTCGGGCTACCGTCCTTAGTGGTCCACACACGTATGTATGGACCAAGTCCAACAGACCTATGCCAAGCTTGCTTTGTCCTATAAAGGGCTTCTTGGTCATTTTTCCTTTAAGGATTCACAAGTTGGTAGATCACTCAAGTCCCCAACCTCTAGGTTATTGAGTCTACCAATTTTTTCATCCTTTCTTGGGAGATATGACCTAGTCTTGCATGCCACAGTCGTGCGTTCCCATCTTTATCTACTTTACGTTTGTGTTGAGCATTCATTACAAAGTTTGTTTGTTGTAAGATATAGAGACCGTTATTAAGCGTACCAAGCAGATGAGTAAATCCACCCTTCATCAAATAAAAGCAATTTTTATTGATTGAAAACTCATAACCACTATTGTCTAACAATGGAATGGAAATGATGTTTTTAATCATGCTAGGTACATAATAAACCTGCTCTAATTCTATACTAATACGATCATTAACTACTAAGGTGGCGGATCCTATGGCTTCTACCGAGATGGCCTTGCCATTTCCAAGCTTTAGGACTATTTCACCGCTACTTAGCTTTCTGTGGCGGATCCTATGGCTTCTACCTGCATGTACGCGCACCTAGTTGTGCCTCTGCATGCGGCCACAGGCAGGATCTGCCTGCCTGCACGCACTGCCCTGCCGCACAGCCTACGCGCGCTGCCCTGCCCCTCAGTGCACGTGGGCGCGCCTGTCGGGCGTGCGCGGGCAGGCTCCGTTGCCTGCGTGCCCGTGCGCCTAGCGGCGCAGGCCATGTGCGTGCTCGCGGCCTTACTGGATGCGCGTATGCCGATCGTGTGCGCCTGGCTGCGCATGCAGCCCGTGCGGTCGACAGCGCCTGGTTGGGCGGCCACCCGGAGGCTCCCCTGCCTGCGCGCGCGGTCAGCTGTTGGCTGCCGCATATGCCGTTTTCTTGGTCCGTTCTATTCTTTCTGCTCTGTTTCCAAGAAACCAAGAAACACCAAGAACACATGTACTACCAACATGATAAACGACATAAAAACTGACATGCTTGAAAATATAAATCAAGAAACATGTAAATCATGACTGTGATTAATAAGAAAGTGATGTTCATCTGGCTTATACTTTGTCTGTGTTCACTTTACTGCTTTATAACTGTTCACTACACAAACAAAGCCCACAGACTGAAATTGAATTTCGAGAAATTGGAACTATGCATTGGATGGTAAGTTCATGAAATCAGTTTCGCCAAATCTGTCTTAAAATCTCGAAGTCAAGGAATCTCGAGAAAGGGTATCAAGAATCCACTTTAGACTTGCACTAAGCATCTGCTCTCGTGTTTCATCGACAAGTGACGAGGCTTGTCCCTGCAGTGTTAGTGGGTCAGCTAGCTAGGTGGCAACAGACTGAGGTGACTCGCGGGAACCGTCTTACGGAGGACCTTGAGTAGGGCCAGTTAGGTATGACTGAGTTCCCGATTCCAATGGTACAAGTTGATCGTTGGACTTGAGGGATTACTGTTTTCACTTGCACACCGTGCCTGTATCTTAGGTATGGTGAGAGATTACCAAGTCATAGTTACTAAGTAGTCATAAGCCTTATATAGTGCAGTTAAGATGTGCAACGTGATAGTAGATTCCACGAGAGAATCTATCTCCTGTCACAGCGTTGACAGTAGCGTCTCACCATACTTTGAGACTCGTCCCTTATGAATCTGTGGCCATAGTAACTGAACAGAAAGGAGGGATCCCGGTGACGTTTAGAATGGACGAGGCAACACTCAGGATGGGTACCTACGTTTCCGTGCCCCAGACCCTAAGTGGTGAGAGTGTAGATAGAAGGATAAATGTACTGTAGAGCCTAAATGTTCACACCATATATATTCACCTAGTCTCTAGTGCCATGGACCGTTGCTAGACGGCCACCCATGGTAACGGATGGATTCCTGTCATAGGATTGGGAGTTCGACCAAGTCTAGCTGAAGGTGAACCTAAAGGGTCACACACAATCCGCACACATAAGGTATTTAATTTAGAATTAGATTTGGTGAGGTAGAACGATTAAATTGAATTTAATTGGTTCTAATTTTTCTTGGGATGTTGATTCCTTAAAATTAGATTCAAAGAAATTTAACAAAATTGATAAATTAAATTTATTGGTATTAATTACATGGGCTTAAAATAAATATTATTATTTATTTAATTATGGCCCCATGGATTGTTTAAATAGAATTTAAATATTCCATTAAATAAATGGATGGTTGAGATTAAAGGGAGAGATGAATGGCTAGGATTGATTTGACCAACTCAAGGCCTAGTTTGACTAGGACTTTGACTAGGTCAAAATCCTATTCAAAGTAAAGTTCTAAAGTTGGAGTTTAAAGAGGAATAGGATTCCTCCTCTATAAATACTCCTAGGGTTTCACTTTGGACATGATGATGAAAATTCAACACACACACACACACAGACACACACACACACACACAGACACTTCTCTCCCTCTCTCGGCCATAACCCCTTTTCCCAAGCAAAATTATCTTGGTTCTTTTGTTTATACAATTGAACCTAAGGAGGATTGATCACTTTAATTCATAACGTTTGGTCGATCCATCATCTCTAAATTATATACACTTGATTTTTCGCTAGCACGGGGATCAAGATACATAGGCAAATTGCATGTACAATTTAGAGGGTCTCAATTTGAGATCTTGGTACAAAATGGGGAACAACGCAAGTAGTGGTTTAAAGAAAAAACGACAACCGGGTAGGTTTCTACATTTTGTTGTTTTCGATTTCTACAACCCTATGGCCTCCATGATTTGTATGTTATTTATTTTAGTCATGAGATACACCGAATGCCTAGGAGGTTCAAGGGAACGCCCCTTGAACGTATAGTTTTAATTCTTGTTTAAGCATGCTTTAAATTTATAATTATATTTTATACCATGCTTCCGCATTCGCGCTCCTCCCGGGACGATCCACACGCCTATCGTAGGCTTTCAGTCGTATCAGAGCCCGGTTTGGTGTATAGGCCTAGCATTTTATGTGTGTTCAAAGCATGAAAACGTGTAATAGTATGATTTACGTATTTCTTGATTTATGTTTTTCAAGCATGTCGTTTTCATGTCGTTTATCATACATGAGTTCTTGGTAATCTTGGTATTTCTTGGTTTCTTGGAAAATGGTGCAGAAATAATAAAAGGGAACAAGGAACAGCAAATGCGGCAACCAATGGCTGACCGCGCACGTAGTGCGCACGGCCAGACGCACGCGCAGGCATGAGAGCCTGCGTGCGGCCTCCCGGCCAGGCGCGCACAGTGCGTGCGCATGCAGCCGTTGCAGGCGCTACCGCCTGCGGGGGCTGGATGCGCGGCCAGGCGAGCGCGATCGGTACATGCGCAGCCAGACAGGCCGCGCGCACGCAAGCAGGCATCGGAGCCTGCGTGCGTGCACGGCAGGCGCGCTCGATGCGCGTGTGCACGCGCAGGCTATGCGACCGCCCGGCCAATGCGGCCAGCGCGCGCGCGCGGGCACGGGGCTGCACGAGCAGGGGCGCGGCCAGGCGCGCACGCATGCAGGGAGGGGCCTGCGTACGCGCGCCCATCCAGGTATGCCCTGTGCGCGCAGGCTGCGGGCAAGGCCTGCCAGCCCGCCTGCCCTGGCAGGCCGTCGGCGGTAGCGGTGGCCCTTGGTCTTTCCGATGATTTTTCTTGCTTCTTTAATTTTTTGGAATACTTTCTGAAAATTGTTTTCTTGAAGACATTATTTGGAAAGTTGTTTTATTTTGTTTGGTTTAGAATCTCAAAATTTAACTACCTTCAAATAATGAGGAAAGGTTTTCCTAATAAGGAAAGGGATTACCAATATTCCACCAAGTTTACATGTATGACTCGGTCTCCTAATTCTTTTATGGATGATGTGATTGGATATCATGGATTATGTACATGTATTTATATGATTGGATATCATGAAATTATGTGCGTTGATTGAGAACGGACGATACAGGCTTTAGACCGAATGTATGGTTTAATTTTATGTTGGGCCTATGTGCCTCTTTTATTTTCTCCCCCCCTCTTCTAGTTGCCTTGAAATAATAAGACATTCTATCTCCCTCCAATTGTATTGCCCCCGGGTTTTTGCTGGGGTTTCTTTTTAAATTTGTAATGAGTAGTGGTGAGGTAGTACTTTATTTTAATTTCCATGGTAGACATGAAGGATGGTCCAGAAGGAGAGCCCAGAATGAGGAATCCAAGGTGTTCCATGGAGACCCGAAGGAGAAAGAGACAAAGGCCCATAGTGTGTTGATGGGTTGCTATTATTAAATGTAATAGTGTAGGACCAACCTTAGATTGACCATAGATCCACTGCAGGCTCAGTGGGTCGCATAGGATTCGGGCTTGTGATCATCTAAAAGGGGCGTGCTAGGCTTTAATTTTGTATGTCATTAAAACTCTCACTTGGTTAGACCAAGTTGAATATTAGACCCTTCATAAATGGACGAGGACTCTAGGAGTTCTTCCATGCCTTCCATCCATGGCAAAAGTGAGGAAGCTAGTTTCAGTCGATAGCGTGGTCTCACGAGTCGTGGCACGACTATGGTACTTAAAAGAAGCTGCAATTTATCATGAACGAAGAGCACATTGCTGTTACCTGTCTCACGAGTCGTGGGGGTAGCAGTGAGTCTATGAATCGGTTGATTGGGTCGGGTCTAACGCCTGAATAACGTGATTCGCTTGGAGTCCTCAGGATCACGTAAAAGGGTGAGGCAGTTATCTTGGGGATCTCGTGAAACGAGAATGGTATGGAATACCTCCCGCAAGTTGTTTCCCATGCGAATCATAAAAGCGAGGTATGGGAGAGATCGCTGTGGATCCTGAGCCCACTAGGAAAAGAGTTTTTCCGAAAACAACGTTTGAGACTGTCGTGTTTTCATATAAATAGTGGGAGCATTAAATGACTAAAGTCCAAGTGTTTAATTTTATTAAAACTTTCAATTTTATTCTGCTGATTATAGTTCTGATTTTAAATGTAGATTTAAAATGTCTAAGAATCCATTATCAACCGTACTTGAGACAAACAAGTTTAATGGAACCAATTACAACGGCTGGTTGCACAATCTGAGGATAGTCCTCGATTACGAGAACCAAGGCTATGTCATGGACAAACCGTTTCCTAGGACCTTGTCGGGAGGATCCACGCCAGATGAACGTGAGACATTCGAGACTTGGCATTAGGATAACCGAAAAGTCCGTAGCATCATACTCGCCTCTAGGATGAATGAAATTCAGAAGCAGTATGAGAGGCTAGACGATGTCCCTTCCATTTTGGCTCGCCTGAAGGATTTCTATGCGGTCCCGGACCGGCATACTAGGTATGTCGCGACGAAGGCGTTTTTGGAACTAAAATGACCGAAGGGTCCTCTGTACATGAGCATGGGGTCAAAATGCTTACCTTGGTGGAAAAGCTCAAAGACCTCAAAGCAGGGTTCGATAACGAAACATACATTATTGTGATCTTTCAGTCACTCCCACACTCCTTCGAACAATTCATTGTTAACTACAACATGAATACTCTTGAGAAGGGTATCCATGAGTTAATTAATATGTTGGTGCAATACGGGGCAGCGACCAAAAAGTCTGCACCATCGGTATTTTTTGGAGAGGCTTCGACTCCAAGACGAAAGGCAAGGGTGCCGGACGTTAGAAAAGGAAGAAGGGAAAGGGAAAAGCCGTCAAAGCTACTACCAACACTAAGAGTGTTCCCGTTGCCAAGGTGGGGAAAGACAAAGGGAAAAGGAAGGTTGACTCAAAGCAACAATCAAGGGCGAATGACATATGTATTCATTGCCGTGAGAAAGGGCATTGGAAGAGGGATTGCCCCAAACTCTTGTCCAAGCAAGGTATTTTTGTGACTGAGGTTAATATGGTTACTAACGCTGTCTATTGGGTATTAGATACCGGCTGTGGAGCTCACATTTGCAACGATTTGCAGGTGTTGAAAAAGAAGCATAAGATTGAGTAGCGGTGAAATAGTCCTAAAGCTTGGAAATGACAAGGCCATCTCGGCAGAAGCAATAGGACCCTTCACCTTAGTAGTTAGTGATCATATCAGTATAGAGTTAGAGCAAGTTTATTACGTACCTAGCATGATTAAAAACATCATTTCCATTCCAATGTTAGACAATAGTGGTTATGAGTTTTCAATCAATAAATATTGCTTTTATTTGATGAAGGGTGGAATTACTCATTCGCTTGGTACGCTTAATAACGGTCTCTATGTCTTACAACATACAAATTTCATTCTAAACACTCAGCAGAAACGTAAAATAGATAATGACGAGAACGCACAACTGTGGCATGTAGGTCATATCTCCCAAGATAGGATGAAGAAATTGGTAGACTCAAAGAACCTAGAGGTTGGGGACTTGAGTAATCTACCAACTTGTGAATCCTGTCTTAGAGGGAAAATGACCAAGAAGCCTTTGTAGGACAAAGCAAGCTTGCCACAGTTCTGTTGGACTTGGTCCATATAGACGTATGTGGACCACTAAGGATGCAGGCCCCATGTGGATTCTCCTACTTCATAACCTTCACCGATGATCATTCACGGTATGGTTATGTTTACCTGATGAGGTACAAGTCTGAAGCTCTTGAGAGGTTTTAATGAATTTAGACTTGAAGTCGAGAACCAAACCGACTGCAAAATTAAAGTCCTACGGTCAGACCGAGGCGAAGAATACCTTAGTACCGAGTTCCTTAATTATCTAAAAAAAAACGGTATAATCTTTTAATGGACACCTCCCAGGAAACCACAATTAAATGGGGTCTCTGAAAGGAGGAATCGAACCTTGTTAGACATGGTCCGATTTATGATGAGTTTTTCCAAGTTGCCCTTGTCTTTTTGGGGCCATGCATTGGAAACCGCAGTCAAGTTGTTAAACTTAGCGCCAACCAGTGCAGTGACTCAAACACCATATGAGATCTGGAATGGCAAGCCTGCATCCTACAACTACTTGAAAGTGTGGGGTAGCCCTGCATACATCAAGAAGCTAGTGGGAGACAAGCTAGAATCAAAGTCTAGTTTGTGCAGGTTTGTTGGATACCTTAAAGAAACTGTAGGTTATTATTTCTATGACCCCTTGGAACAAAAGGTGTTCATTTCAAGGAACGCAGTATTCTTGGAACAAGGATTTCCAGAAGGTGTCCAACATGATGAACTGATCCTTGAGGAGTCAAGTGAGACAAATCAGTCATCGATTCCAGTAGCTGCGGATACCTCACCGAGAGGTTTCAGGATAAATACCTAACAGGTTGAGCAACCTCGAGAAGTTCAGCATGCCAGGCATGTTGAACAACCTCAGGAAGAGCCAACCCCCATACCTAAACCGCTAGCTCCTGTATTATCTGTGCCCACAGTCGCCACTGATGTTCCAGTCCTCTGTAGGTCAGCTATAGTGCCTCGCCCTCCCGTGAGGTATGGCTTTCTAAGTGTGATCAGTCAATTGGATAAGGATCCCAAGATTTACGGGGACACGATGTCTGACATAGACTAGGGAAAATGGCTTGAGGCCATGAAAACCGAAATGGACTCCATGAGTGAGAACCAAGTCTGGACACTTGTAGACCCACCCAAAGGCATTAAACCAGTCGGATGTAAATGGGTCTATAAGCAAAAACTTGGCATTGATGGAGAAGTTACAACCTTCAAAGCTAGGATAGTGGCAAAAGGGTACACTCAACCACCCGGGGTCGACTTTGAGGATACCTATTCGTCGGTAGCCATGGCTAAGTCCATTCGAATCCTGCTCGCCATAGCAGTATGGTAGGACTATGAAATATGACAGATGGACGTGAAAATGGCCTTTCTTAACGGTTTCATTGAGGAAGAGATCTACATGGATCAGCCGGAAGGATTCATGGTTGCCAGAGAAGAGCAGAAAGTTTGTCGTCTCCAGAAGTCCATCTATGGCCTCAAACAAGCATCCCGGAGCTGGAATATTCACTTCGATGAAGTCATAGAAGGTTATGACTTCATCAAGAATGAATCCGATCCTTGTATATACAAGAAGGTCAGTGGGAGCTCCTTAGTGTTCCTAGTGCTTTATGTGGACGACATTCTACTCATAGGTAATGACATTAGAATGTTGAGTAACACAAAAGCATGGTTATCCACTCAATTTTCCATGAAGGATTTGGGTGAAGCCTCCTCCATTCTTGGCATCCAGATCGTCAGGTATAGATTTAGAAGAATGTTAGGACTAACCCAAAACTCTTATATGGAGAAAATCTTGAAAAGGTTTCACATGGATAACTCCAAACAAGGTTTCCTTCCCATAAGGCATGGGATCAAGTTGTCGAAGAAACAGTCTCCTAAGACTGATGAGGAACTTGAAAGGATGAAATGCATCCCTTATGTTCTATCATATGAAGCATTCAATATGCCGTCCACTGCACAAGACCTGACATCGCTTACGCCTTAAGTGTAACGAGCAGATATCAGTCTTGTGCAGGGGAGGCACATTGGAATGCAGTCAAGAGCATCCTTATGTACCTGAGGAGGACTAAGGAAATGTTCTTGGTCTATGGCAATGGAAAGCTGATCCTGGAAGGCTTTAGCGATGCTAGCTTCCAGGCGGATGACTGATAAGTGTGTAATTTGCCACGATTTAATACTCGTAATACCTTATTTTAAGGACTAATTACTCCTAATCATGTGGATTTATTATATTTTTAGGAAATATGTCTTGTAAGGAGTAAAAGATGGTGAAATGGAGCTAAGAATGCCATTTAGAGATATTTGAGGGAACTAGTGAAAAAGAGTGACAGATTCGAAATTTCCACTAACCGTGCCCACGCTTAAACACTGCAGTCAACTTGAGAGAAAAAAGGAAAGTTGCGGATTTCGTTGAAGGAAGAAGGAATGGTTGCTGAAAACCCTCTTCAAGAATCCGAAATTTATCCTTTAAATTGCTAGGAATTAAGTTGTTAACATATTTATGAGCAATCATGTATCTACTCCTTTTCTTGTCTAGGTTCGTGAGGTGCTAATAGTATAAATAGGAGGCACCTCACAACCTAAAAGCTATCTCTTGTTTTACATTGAATTCTAGAGTTTAATCCATTATTCTACTTCTTCTATCTTCTTTTATTTTCATTACGTTGCCCAATTGCTAATGGAATTTCACTTTTTAGTGTGTTCTTCCATTAGCATGTTAGGCTAAGTTCTTAATTTTCCGGTTAAAGTACGGTAAATGCTTGATTCCTAAAACATTGTGAGATCTAATAGTGTTTTAATTCTTTTATTAAAATCCATATTAATGTTATTCTCTGCGCTCTTTTTACAGACGTCTGATTTTTGAATAATGTGATCAGTTGTTCATTATCAAGGAAGTTTGTTTAGCTATTTGAACTTACAAATTCGTAATTGTTTGTTTAGTTTAATAATTATTAGCAACATAACATGATTAATCGTGTCAAAGTGGTTAGTTATGTTATGTTGAATGCATGATCTGATTTAAATGAATCCTCGTAGGAATTTATTGGTTAGGATCAAGCCCTTCTAATTCTTAATGTTGTTAATAAATTAAATCTCGTGGATGTTCCCGAGGTTGTTTATTGATTAGAGATCTAGCCAACGGATGTTCCTTGGCTGCGAAAAGGTAAGGAAGGTTGAGGTTGTTAGGTCGTACCAATTACCATAACTGATCTACGTGTTTTAATAATTGTTATATTTGCATCAATGATCAACGGAAAGAATCAAGCATGAACCCACTTTAACCGGAAAGCTTTCTTATTGATTAATCTTCCCCTTTAAATTATACTTTGTAATTTTCTTTTAAAAATTGAAAATCCAAACCCCCCCTTTTTCTTTTATTTCTTTTAGAAATCAACTTATCACCGATCCCTGTGGATTCGACCCTACTTGCCACTTTCGCAAGAAAGTAATTGTAGGAATGATTTTTGGTGGTTTCGACACCCATCAAATTTTGGCGTCTTTGCCGAGGATTGGTGTCCTTAAGTTAATTTCTTTTTGGTTACATGAGGTCAATATGGATTCCTTAGTTGATCGTCTGGATGAACTTACATCCCTTGTTCAAATAATTGCTGCAGAAAAGTTCTAAGGAGTGAAGGCTTGTGGAGTCTGCAATTCCCCCGGTTATCCGATCGATTTGTGCCCTACTTTCCAAGAAGCACCCGCCGAACACGCTGGTGCGGTAGGAGGATTCTTCAGACCATCGCAAAGGAGATATGACCCCTATTTCGACATGTACAATCCAGGATGGGGTGATCATCTTGACCTTAGTTATGATTCTCAACCTCAAAGTTGGCCAGCACCTCCTCCACCTCTTCCCAAACAAGGCACGTCTCTCGAGGATATGATGAAGTCATTTATCACTCATGCTCAACAAATCCAGCAGAATAGTCAACAACAGCTCCAGCAACTCCAGCAGAATACTCAACAACTCCAGCAGAATACTCAACAATTCCAGTAGAATACTCAACAATTCCAACAGAATACCCAAACGAGTATTCAGAACTTGGAGTCTCAAATCAGTCAATTGGCTTCATCTGTCAATAGATTGGAATCTCAAGGTAAGCTACCGTCTCAAACTGTGATTGCACGTAAACAAAATGCTAGTGCTACTGTCTTATGCAGTGAGAAAGAGCTGCAATCAAACAAAGACGAAAATAGCACTAAGCGTGGGCATGTCCAGCACGGTGAATCAGAGCAGGAAATTGAGATTCCACAAAAACAAGCCGACGAGCCCGATTCAACCAAAGAGAATCATTTGAAGAAAGATTTAGCAAGCAATGGGGAGAATCACATAAAGTCAGCACTAAAAGAAAGCCTCATGTCAGTACAAGTGCAAACTTTAGAGGAGAACACGGCACCAACACCGGAATTGAAGGAATTACCTGAACACCACAAATATGTCTACTTAGGGGAGGACGACACATCAGCGGTGATCACCTTCAGCATGCTCATTACCTTCGAAGAAGAAAAGGTAGCTCGTACAGTTTCAAAAGTTTCGAGAGGCCATTGGATGGATTATCGTCGACATCAAAGGATTGAGTCCAAGAACATACAAAAATAAAGCTTTTCACGATAAGATAAGTTCAAGGAAGAATTATCTCATGGACCTCAAAGTTTTCCTAGGTCCACATCATCGTTGGGTGTATTACATCGAAGAAGAGGATTTAGAGTACCCAACTTATTCAAGTTGAGGTACAACGTCTAGCCAAAGACGTTAAAGAAAGGCGCTACGTGGGAGGCAACCCACCTTTCTCTACCCTTCTTTGCTATATTTTTTAAAATTTTGTGAAAAACGAAGTCTATAAGTCAGTTCATTAGACGCGCCCACGCCTAGCAGATCAACCAAATCTGTCCAGATCTTTGGATTCGTTAGTTCTGTTAAGCGTGCCCACGTCTAATGACCCTTCTCAATTACAGAATTGTTTAACCCACTAGACGTGCCCACGCCTAGTGAGTCGAACAAATCTGTAAATACCACACTCGTAAGGCTCGTTCCCCTTTCACGTTTTCTACTTTCTTTTGTTATTTATTTATTTATCTATTAAAAAAACAAAAAAAATTCAAAAATCAGAAAATTCAAAAAGGGAAGTTTCCTATAAGGGAACTAGGGCATACTTTTTCCTCACCCTTTCATCTCTATTTCAGCAATTCAAAGGAACCCACCCCCCTTTTGCCCAAGAACTCACCGCCGCCGTCGTCGAATGCATGCACTCAGGGACGTTCTCTTCCCTTATCTCTAATTCTTTTTACATTCTTAAATTGGATGCATGTATCCACATTGAGGACAATGTAGATTTTAAGTGTGGGGGGTATGATTTTGCTTGTTGTGTTTATGCTTGTACGTGAGATTGGCGAAAAGATTTTTGGTGCATTGGTGAAGAGTCTTTTGTGGAGAACTTTTTGTTGGTTGTAAAATAGTTTTTGTGAAGATCCTGAAAAAAAAAATTTGGCTTGATGAATTCCTCATCAATTTTGGACTACTCTTGATTTGGAAGCATTATCTACAAAAGGATACGTGTCTCGTGCTTTAGGTAATTCATGGTTTGACAACTTGTTTTTGTCTCAATAACTTGAATTGAAAATTCTCTTATGTGGAATTAGTGGACTAGACAAAAACCTTGTGAGCTTTTGAGCCTAAACACATTGATGAAAAATTCCATCCTTTCTTGAGTGAAAATGCTTCTATGACATTGTATTCCTAGAACTTGCTTTGAACTACGTCGAGGCTACATAAATGTGCATGCATTTGGATATGATAAAGGCATTAGGATTGAAACCACTTTGGCCTAAGTTGACCATCCCATTACATGTTGACCCTAGTTCACCCACTTGAGCCTTTTTAGCCTTGTTTTGTTGATATGAACCGTTAACTACGAGCCTAACCCGTCATTCTTTAACCTTGATTTGGACCCTTCCAAGAATCATTAGAGCATCAAGGAAAATAAGTGTCTTTCTTTAAGAATGGTTATCAAAACAAAATGAGGAAATTGAAACGTTGCTATTTCATGCTCTAAAGGGTGTATCTCAAAATAAGTGTGGGGGTTTCAAATTTTGGTCTCATATTTTGTGGGAGCTTATTGTTACCTTGTT
The DNA here is from genome assembly GCA_034509735.1 of Sesamum alatum. Classification (NCBI taxonomy): domain Eukaryota; kingdom Viridiplantae; phylum Streptophyta; class Magnoliopsida; order Lamiales; family Pedaliaceae; genus Sesamum; species Sesamum alatum. Next base: position 33,472,202 of record JACGWO010000008.1, read on the forward strand.
CTATACCTATTGAAAAAAAGAGAGAGAAACAAAAGAAAAGAAGAAAAAGTTGGCAAAAGAAAGAAAATTCTTGCCATAAAAAAAGAGAAAAAAAAGAAAAAGAAAGAAAAAAAATCCCTCTCAAAAGAAACAAGAAGGCATAGTTCGAGAAGTTGTCAAAAATTTGTTGGCGGATTGAATTGAGAGCTTTGAATTATTGTTCACTTAATATTTTTTTGGTGCTCTAATCTCTTGGAACTTAACTTCATTATTCATAAATTCCTACCCCCAAACCAAAGCCCCATTACAACCAAAATTAAAGACCTTTTGATCCTTGTGTATGCATATTTTTAAAGTGGTGGAGATGTGGTGTATAAGCAAGCTTATGGTGAAACATTCTTGTAGCAATGCATCGAGGGATACACTTACGCCATATACACTTGAGGGTTTGGAAAGTGGTGAGCAAAAGTCCACTAGTTTTGTATGATTGATTTTTGATGATGGTCATTGAGTGAGAACTTGTTTGAAGGCATGTTGAATTATCTTTTCATGTGATATGTCATTCTCATTGCACATGTTGCAACCTAACTTGAGTGTGTCCGATTGTGAAAAGGATTCTAATTGTCAATATTTTGCTCGAGGACTAGCAGAAAGATAAGTGTGGGGGTATTTGATAAGTGTGTAATTTGCCACGATTTAATACTCGTAATGCCTTATTTTAAGGACTAATTACTCCAAATCATGTGGATTTATTATATTTTTAGGAAATATGTCTTGTAAGGAGTAAAAGATGGTGAAATGAAGCTAAGAATGGCCTTCAGAGACATTTGAGGGAACTAGTGAAAAAGAGTGGCAGATTCAAAATTTCCACTAACCGTGCCCACGCTTAAACACTGCAGTCAACTTGAGAGTAAAAAGGAAACCTGCGGATTTCGTTGAAGGAAGAAGGAATGGTTGCTGAAAACCCTCTTCAAGAATCCGAAATTTATCCTTTAAATTGCTAGGAATTAAGTTGTTAACATATTTATGAGCAATCATGTATCTACTCCTTTTCTTGTCTAGGTTCGTGAGGTGCTAATGTATAAATAGGAGGCACCTCACAACCTATAAACTATCTCTTGTTTTATATTGAATTCTAGAGTTTAATCCATTATTCTACTTCTTCTATCTTCTTTTATTTTCATTACGTTGCCCAATTGCTAATGGAATTCCACTTTTTAGTGTGTTCTTCCATTAGCATGTTAGACTAAGTTCTTAATTTTTTGGTTAAAGTACAGTGACTGCTTGATTCCTAAAACGTTGTGAGATCTAATAGTGCTTAATTCTTTTATTAAAATCCGTATTCATGTTATTCCCTGCGCTCTTTTTACAAACGTCTGATTTTGAATAATGTAATTAGTTGTTCATTATCAAGAAAGTTTGTTTAGATATTTGAACTTACAAATTCGTAATTGTTTTGTTTAGTTCAATAATTAGTAGCAACATAACATGATTAATCGTGTCAAAGTGGTTAGTTATGTTATGGTGAATGCATAATCTGATTTAAATGAATTCTCGTAGGAATTTATTGGTTAGGATCAAGCCCTTTTAATTTTTAATGCTGTTAATAAATTAAATCTCGTGGACGTTCCCGAGGTTGTTTATTGATTAGAGATCTAGCCAATGGACATTCCTTGGCTGACGAAAAGGTACGGAAGGGTGAGGTTGTTAGGTCGTACCAATTACCATAATTGATCTACGTGTTTTAATAATTGTTATATTTGCATCAATGATCAACAGAAAGAATCAAGCATGAACTCACTTTAACCGGAAAGCTTTCTTATTGATTAATCTTCCCCTTTAAATTATACTTCGTAATTTTCTTTTAAAAATTCAAAATCCAAACCCCCTCTTTTTCTTTTATTTCTTTAAGTAATCAACTTATCGCCGATCCCTGTGGATTCGACCCTACTTGCCACTTTCGCAAGAAAGTATAGGAATGATTTTTGGTGGTTTCGACACCCCATCAAATTTTGGCGCCGTTGCCGGGGATTGGTGTCCTTAAGTTAATTTCTTTGTGGTTACATGAGGTCAATATGGATTCCTTAGTTGATCGTCTGGACGAACTTACATCCCTTGTTCAAATAATTGCTGCAGAAAAGTTCTAAGGAGTGAAGGCTTGTGGAGTCTGCAATTCCACTGGTCATCCGATCGATTTGTGCCCTACTTTCCAAGAAGCACCCGCCGAACACGCTGGTGCCATAGGGGATTTTTCAGACCATCGCAAAGGAGATATGACCCCTATTTTGACATGTACAATCCAGGATGCGGGGATCATCTTGGCCTTAGTTATGATTCTCAACCTCAAAGTTGGCCACCACCACCTCCACCTAATCCCAAACAAGGCACGTCTCTCGAAGATATGATGAAGTCATTTATCACTCATGCTCAACAAATCCAGCAAAATACTCAACAACAGCTCCAGCAAATCCAGCAGAATACTCAACAACTCCAGCAGAATACTCAACAATTCCAGCATAATACTCAACAATTCCAACAGAATACCCAAACGAGTATTCAGAACTTGGAGTCTCAAATCAGTCAATTGGCTTCATCTGTCAATAGATTGGAATCTCAAGGTAAGCTACCGTCTCAAACTATGATTGATCGTAAAAAAAAATGCTAGTGCTACTGTCTTATGCAGTGAGAAAGAGCTGCAATCAAACAAAGATGAAAATAGCACTAAGCGTGGGCATGTCCAGCACGGTGAATCAGAGCAGAAAATTGAGATTCCACAAAAACAAGCCGACGAGCCCGATTCAACCAAAGAGAATCATTCAAAGAAAGTTTTAGCAAGCAATGGGGAGAATCACATAAAGTCAGCACTAAAAGAAAGCCTCATGTCAGTACAAGTGCAAACTTTAGAGGAGAACACGGAACCAACACCGGAATTGAAGGAGTTACCTGAACACCACAAATATGTCTACTTATGGGAGGACGACACATCAGCGGTAATCACCTTCAGCATGCTCATTACCTTTGAAGAAGAAAAGGTAGCTCGTACAGTTCAAAAGTTTTGAGAGGCCATTGGATGGATTATCGTCGAGTCTGAGGATTACTCCCGTACTATCGGAACCGGGGAAAACCGATCATACCGACCAAGCCTCCAAGGCTTCCATATGATGATCCCCGTGAGTCAGTCCAGTCGGCTCGACCCCAGTCGACCAACCCATCAAGATCGTGTAGGCGTCCCACGCCTGTCGCCGATGAAATACAGCACTCATCCAATGAACACGACTCTTGACGCAAGTCTCAATAGGACTCTCGATGCCCTGCCTCGAGGTCCTCGACTTGGAACGTTTCAGACCCAACTCTTAATCAGTTGGTTTCATGACCACCATCCAATGCGTGGCCCAACTGCACGAGTTGTTATCCATGGTCTGTGGGCTTTGTTGCGATATAAGTTAAACACGGTTTTAACAAATGTGAAATGAGCACAACAAAGTAAGTACCAGAAGTGATAAATACTCATTTTATTCATCACATAATAATATTACATCTACATCAAGTTTTCAAATAGGTTACAAATTGCCAAACCTATTGGCTTTCTGGTCACCTATTCTAACAAATCTGGCCATCACGGAATATGATGGCACTACTGATCCTTAGGAGCACGTGTCCCGATTTGTGAGCGCTACTTTGCTCCATCGATACACCGATGGGATCAAGTGTTGGGTGTTCGTCACTATTTTCGCTAGAGCGCCCCAACAATGGTTTAGCCAATTACCGGTTGGGTCGCTGAGGAGCTTCCAGGAGTTTCGTTCGTTGTTCCTGCACAAGTTTGCCAGCAACAGGAAGCATTGCAAGGCCCCTTTGGCCTCTTTACCGTCTGCCAGAAGGACTTCGAATGCTTGAGGGAAACCTCCATCGATTTAACACTGTGGCCCTGGAGGTCCCCATGGCTAAGTAAGACGTCAAGGCTAACGCCTTCTCCCAAGGGCTCTTAGATGGGGACTTCCTCAAGTCCTTGACTAAGAACCCAGACCTCGATTTCGACAGCCTTTTGGCCAGAGCAGCCAAATACACCAACATGGAGGAGGCCCAGGCCTCCAAGAAGGAAGGACGAGGTGAGAAAAGGAAGAACACCCGCGAGGAGGTTTCCATCAAGAAGCCCCGGGCGGAGGGGCGACCAAAAAGGCCCTCTTTTAGAGGGAACCACCCATCTACACTCTTCTTAATGACTCTATCACCCAGGCCCTCATGGCCATGGAAGGAGAAGGATTGCCAAATTGACCTCGAAGAGCCAGGGAAGGGCCTACATAGCCCAAGTCTGATAAATTTTATCGTTTCCACAATGGTTATGGCCATACCACGGGGAATGTCGACACCTACAGTACGAAATCGAACAGTTAGTCCAGAATGGATATTTAAAAGAGTTCGTATGTCGCGAGAAAATTCAGGGCACATACCCCTATCAGAAAAAGGATCAGCACCAGGGGAAAGCCCCTACAGAATCCAGCCTGACCACCTAGAGAGGAAGGTCGCCTTTCTGTCTCCTTGGGGTTGGGGGGAGATCCGAACCCCCTTGGATAGGAGTCATTCAGATGATATCAGGAGGACCCATGGGGAGAGACTCCTATAGGTCTTGGAGAAACCTAGCTAAGGAAGTTGGAGACCTTCCCCCGGAGGAAGTATTGGACGTAGATACGGTGGAAGGGACGCCCATTATACAATTCGGGCCCAGTGAGAAAAGGGGGATCCTCCTTCCGCACAATGACGCACTAGTGATCACGGCCACTGTGGCCAACTACGAGGTGAACAGAGTCTTCATAGATTCTGGGAGCTCAACAGACATTCTCTTTGGGAGGCCTACGATCAAATGTAGTTGGGGGTATGCATAATATAGTTGGCCCATACAAGCAGCCCAAAAGTTAGAAGGACCCATCTCCAAGAGACGAGCCCAATAAAAAAGTAAGCCAACAGCCCTTAGCCCGTCTCGGAGAATCCAACGCCAAGCCCATCCAAAGAAGCAGGCCAGACCCTTCGTAAAGGGGGGAGCAAGGCCCACCTGCACCTTGGAGGGAAGAAGCCCATCCAAGCCCAGGAAAGGAGGCATATGGAAGGAGGGCTCTCGGTGGAAAAACCAAGACTTGGTCAAACAAGATAATGATCAACCGGATATCCCCCCTATCTAGGGCGAATCTCGCAACCAACTCCACATTTCTAGGAGGCTAGGTCGAGTAGGACTCTAGGGAGGCCTTAACCAATCCCCGAGGAGTCCTACCCCTAGAACTTCTCTACCTCAAGGAACTCTCTCTATAAATACCAGCCCCCTTGGTTGGACAAGTAACGTCTCTCGACACTCTGAATACACGAATCTCTCGCTAAATTGCATTTAGCATACTTTTATGCTCCTGATTCTCGTTAAATTCTTCTTGCATTCAAGCTTATTAATTCTAAAATTACTTACTGACTTGAGCGTCGGAGTGCTAATATTTTTTTTGTAGGTTCCTTGTCCAAATTTGCAAAATCCAGGCCCACTATGTTCAAGTCCCAGAAGACAACTTTGATTGAGCTCTTTTTGCTCACATCAATTGGCGCCGTCTGTGGGAACACCGAGTCAAGATGTGAGAGCAATGGAAACTCCTAACACGGGGCTAGACAAACAGAAGGGAACAAACACCGCTACGAGCTCCAGGCCTTGTAGGTGGTAACGGAGCCCCCTGGCGTCCATGGTGCATACTGAAGCGGGGCCATCGGATCCTTCAGACCCCGCATCGGATCCCTCCCGGGACGGTATCTCTTCAGACACCTCCTCCGATAGAGTGTCCCTTGGCCTGATGGCGACGCTTCAACGGATGATCACAGCTGCCATCAGAGAACACATGGTGACCGCCAACCCTGCTCCCTTGGCGGCCGCGGTCCCTAGACCTCATGAGGCCCATCTGACGGTAGAGATGTGGCGCCTACTAAATGTTTATACATAATTATGTGATTAATCGATAATTATTTAAAAAATATAGTTAATTAGTAAATGTATTATAGATTAAATTGTGATCATATTGAGACTTGAACGGAGTAAATTGGAACTTTACAAAAATCTTGGGGTCAAATTATAAATCAAGATACTAAATTGTAATTTTATTGAAGGTAATAAAATAAATAATATAAAATTATATAAAAATAATAATAAAAGTTGAGATGCACTTTAGGGGGGGCCACATGTGCTTTAATTATAAAATTGCACCCACTCTTAATTTATATTTATATAATAAATAGACAAAAGCATTAAAAGAACTTTATCTTTAATTCCAATTAGCTGTAGAACTGAGGCATTTCTTCGGCTCCAGCGAAAGAGGTAAGTAAAGCATATTTTAAATTTTTTAATTAATTCATATATTGATATTATTTTATTAGTACATTATTAAATGTAATTTATACTATTTGATTTAATGCTTAACCGAAAAAGTTTGTAAATTGGAGTATTTATAATTAGTGTTTGGTTAAATGTCTCAATTGGTGTTATAATTAATGACTTAAACTACTTAATTATTAGATTTAATCATTTCTATAATTGATTGCCTTAGTTTAATCTAGTTGAAAATTATATTTGAGAAATATTATAGAATTATATTCGGAAAATATTATATATACTAAAGATGAGTATGTTTTGAGATAATTAATTCAAGATTGTTATTAAGAATGGTAGTTCTAATAGGATGAGGGGTTTAATGAAATATTAAAAGATTATTGAGAACTGTACGAATAAAATTTAACATTCTATTTAGAAGTTATGATACTTTTGATATGTTGATTACAAGCATTATAACTTATTATATGACACGGGGATAATATAAAGGATTGAACAACTCCCTACGTACAAGTTCGATCGTTGTAAGTCAAAGTAAGTAAATAATTAGTCCTGCCTATATATGTTCCTTTTTTCTATCAGTGTTGTGTAAGTAAATAATTAGTACTATCTATATATGTGTTCTTTCTTTGTGATACTACTTTTATGTAAGTCTATGATTTATGCTAGAATTAATCTATTTTGAATTCTATGAGTTATTGGTCATTTGATTTAAACGATTAATGTTGTGAAAGTGAAATGACAAAACGTATTGAAATCTATTTATTGAATGATATGTTGTTGGTGCTTCCAAATGATAATGTGTTGGTATGGGCTTTTACTTGACTAATTTGCTTACAAGAATGGTGATATGTGGAATCGAGGAGTGCTGAAAATTGAATGTAATTGTGATATGAATACCCTTTGATGATATGAATAGCCTATGTGGCAAAATTAGACGAAAGAGCTACGAGGCGATATGAAAGAGCTGTGTTGTGAAATGAAAGAGCTATAATGCGAAATGATAAGAGCTTTGAAAGAGCAATGATGCGAAATGAGATTGATGAGCCTGTGTGGCATGTCAAGGGGATTCATGTATATATATGTAATGAATAGTGAGGTTGAGTTGGTGGAGAAAAATACTATATCACCTTTCTAGTAAACCAACTAGGAAAAGATGAGTTTGATTGATTGTCTTGTTATGAGATGATTACATGGAGAAATAAAACAAAGTGCGCTTGATCAATTGATAAATATATATATATATGTGATCTTGTGGATGAGATGATAAATATCTTGTTATGATGATGAGACTATGTGTATATATACCCAACAGGGACTGAATTATGTGCATAATTACATATAAAAATAGGTTTTACATTAACTGTGATATTTAAGGGAGATATAGTTGTAGTGTCGTTAGAGGGTGCTACAAGAGGGACTGGCGGAAGGCGAGGGAGTCCTCCCCGCGGTTCTGGAGGAGAAGGCTGTCCCTGCTCCCCTGGCGCGGGTGGAAGTTGCTTCCCACCAGGAGGCTCAACTGGAATCTCTGCAGAAGAGCTTGCAGGATGTTCAACATAGAGTGATGGGAATCCCTTTGGAGACACAAGAAGGCATTCCACTCAGCGACGGAATTATGGCTGATGATCTCCCTCCTAACTGCAGGACTCCGGCCATCACGGAATATGATGGCAATATTGATCCTCAGGAGCACTTGTCCCAATTTGAGAATGCTGCTTTGCTCTATTGATATACCGATGGGATCAAGTGTCGGGTTTTCGTCACTACTTTCACTAGAGATGGCCCAACAATGGTTTAGCCAATTATAGACTGGTTCGGTGAGGAGATTCCAGGAGTTCCGTTCGCTGTTCCTGCACCAGTTTGCCAGCAGCAGGAAACATTGCAAGGCCCCTTTTGCAACCCTAGCAAAGGCGTGTGGATCGGCCCAGGAGTAGCGCAAATGCGGAAGCGCGGGATAAATTAAATATTTGCAAGAATTTAAACATGCATAAATGATATGTAAACCACGTTCAAGGGGTGTTCCCTTGAATCTCCCGGGCGTTTGGTGTATCTCATGAATAATAATAAACACGCAAAACTATCATGGAGGCCATAGGGTTTAAAAGAAAGAGGGACGGAAATTGTAAACCGGAAACCTACCGATTGTCGTTTTCGTCTTCAAACCGGTACTCGCGTTGTTCCCCATTTTGCTCCAAGATCTCGAATGGGAGACCCTCTAATTCGTACACGCAATCCGCTCACGTATCTTGATCTTCGTGCTAGCGAAAGAACAAGTGTATGTTTTTGGAGAGGACGGATCGATCAAACGTTATTGATTAATGAGATCAATCCTCCTAAAGTTCAATTGTAGAAAACAAGAGAACTTGGAAGACTTTCTTGGAAGAGAGGGAGAGGGTGCGGCCGAGAGAGAGAGAGAGAGGAAGAGGCCGAGTGTGTGTGTTGTATATGTGCTTCAAAATTTCATCATCTCTTCTAAAGATGACACTTAGGAATATTTATAGAGGAGGAATCTCATTCCTCTTCTAATTCCTACACTTTGAATACTCCTTCTTGAATAGGATTTGACCTAGTAAATCCTACTCAACATCTAGTTTTCTTGGTCAAACCAATCTAAGCCATAGATTTCTCTCTTTAATCTCAACCTTTGATTAACTTAATGGAATATTTAAATCTCATTTAAATAATCCTAAAGGAATAAATAAATATATCGAATATAAATATTTATTCCAAGCCCATTAAATTAATTTCTAATAAATCCAATTTATTAGATAAATCCCTTTAATCTAATAAAAGGAATTATTTCTTCCTAAGAAAAGAAGGACCCGATTAAATCCAATTTAATCATTCCAATTTTCTCCAAATATTTAATTCAAAATTAAATACGTTATGTGTGCGGATTGTGTGTGACTCTTTAGGTTTACCTTCAGCTAGACTTGATTGGATTCCTAGAATCCACCCGTCACCATGGGTGGCCGTCTAGCAACGGTCCATGGCACTAGAGACTAGGTGAATATACGGGGATGAACATTTAGGCTCTACAGTACATCTATCCTTCCGTCTACGGTCTCACTACTTAGCGTCTAGGGCACGGATTATGTAGGTACCTATTTTGGACCTAAGTGTCGGTCTGTCCTTTACCAAACGCCGCAGGGAATCCTTCCCTTCTGTTCAGTTACTGTGGTCACAAATTTTAGGGACAAGACACAGAATATTGTGAGACACAACTGTCAACACCTTTTGATAGGAGACAGATCTTTTCTTGGAAACTACTATCATGTTGCACACCGTGGCTGCACTAGACATGGCTTATGACTACTCAAGTGTATTTTGGCAATCTCTCACCATACCTAAGATACAGTTCCGATGTACAAGGAAACTCAGCAATTCCTCAAGTCAAGGGACTTGACCTGTACCATTGGAACCGGGAACTCACGTCATACCTAGCCGACCCTACTCAAGATCATCCGTAAGACGGTTCCCGCGAGTCACCTCAGTCAGTCGCTCCCCAGCTGGCTGACCCACTAACACTGCTTAGACGACCCTCGTCAGCCGTCGATGAAACACGACAGCAGATGCTTAGTGCAAGTCTCAAGGGGAATCTCGGTACCCATTTTCGAGATTTCTTGACTTGCAGATTTTCAGACTGATTCGGCGGAACTGATTTCATGGACCTACCTCCAAGCGTAGTCCCAGTCCCCAAAATGTGATTTCAATCTGTGGGCTTTGTTTGTGTAGCGAATAGTTATAAAGCAGATAAAGTGAACACAGACAAAGTATGCGCCAAATGAATTTCACTATCTCATTCATCAATGTTTTATCATAAACTTCGAAATTGTTCAGACATACGTTACAATTCGCCTACCAAGATTGGCTACATGGTCACCTATTCTAACACTTTTGAGCCTCTTTACCGTCATCCAGAAGGACTCCGAGTCCTTGAGAGAATACCTCCACCGATTCAACACTGCGGTCCTGGAGGTCCCCACGGCTACGAAGGACGTCAAGGCTAGCGCCTTCTACCTTCTCCCAAGGGCTCTTAGACAGGGACTTCTTCAAGTCCTTGGCTAAGAAGCTGGCCCTCTATTTCGACAGCCTTTTAGCCAGCGTGACCAAATACATCAACATGGAGGAGGCCCCGACCTCAAAGAATAAAGGACGAGGTGAGAAAAGAGAGGACACCCACGAGGAGGTTTCCATCAAGAGGCCCCGGGCGGAGGAGCAGACCAAAAAGGCCCCCTTTCAGAGGGGACCGCCCATCAACATTCCTCTTAATGCCCCGATCACCCAGGCCCTCATGGCCATGGAAGGAAAAGGATTGCTAAATCGGCCTTGAGGAGCCAGGGAAGGGCTTACACGGCCCAAGTCTGACAAAGTTTTGTCGTTTCTATAATGATTATGGTCATACCACGGATGAATGTCGATACCTAAACTACGATATTGAACGGTTAGTCAAGAATGGATATTTACAAGAGTTCGTGTGTTGTGAGAAAAACAGGGCACATGCCCCTATCAGAAGAAGGATAAGCACCAGGGGAAAGCCCCTGCGGAATCTAACCCTAACCCACCCAGAGCGGAAGGTCGCCTTTCTGCCCCTTCGGGGTCGGGGGGAGATACCGAACCCCCTCGGAAAGGAGTCATTCAGATCATATCAGGAGGACCCATGGGGGGAGACTCCCATAGGTCTCAGAGAAACCTAGTTAGGGAAGCCGTAGACCTTCCCTCGGAGGAAGTATTGGACGTAGACACGGGGGAAAGGACGCCCATTATAGAACTCAGGCCTAGCGAGAAAAGGGGGATCCTACTTCCTCATAATGACGCACTGGTGATCATGGCTATGGTGGCCAACTATTAGGTGAACAGGGTCTTCATAGATTCTGGGAGCTCAACGACCATTCTCTTTGGGGAGGCCTACGATCAAATGCAGCTGGGAGGTGGCCCCTTGGAAGAAGTGGATACCTCCCTGTATGGATTCGTGGGAGAAGTGGTTCACCCGAAGGGATTGATCACCCTCCCACTCTCATTGGGATAAGGGTCACTGAGAAATACCTGCTTGGTCAAGTTCCTGATAGTCGACACTCCCTCGGCATAAAACATCATCATTGGGAGGCCGATGTTGAATGCCTTCCAAGCCGTCATATCTACCTTCCATATGAAGATAAAGTTTCCCATACCCGAAGGAATAGGCGAGGTCAATGGAGTCCAGCAACAATCCCGGAAAAGCTATGTGGATGTTGTTTGCAAAGGTCAAAAGCGGGGAGCCATGGAATTACCCCCGAAAGAAGTACAAAAAAGACAAGGCAGGGACCCCTCCAAGGGGAAGGAGGCAGTAGGATCCAGGACACCCCCCCCCCCCCCCGGAGGGGGACAACCCGCTAAGAATCAACCCCCAGAAAAACTATTAACCATAGAGCTTTGCCCAGGAAACCCAGGCAAGATCGCTCGCATAGGGTCCCAATTACAAGGACCCCTCAAGCAAGCCTGACACAATGCTTACAACAAAATACGGATGTATTTGCCTGGTCTTCCTTCGACCTGGAAGAAATAAATCCCGAAATCATCATGCACCACCTTAACATCAATCTTTCCATGAGGCCCGTCAAGCAGAAAAAGAGGCACTTCGGCCCAGAAAAGGATAAAATCATTCAAGTAGAAATAGAAAAGTTACTGGAGGCTGGCCATACCGAGGTAATCCAGTTCCCAGAATGGTTACCGAATGTAGTCCTCTTCCCTAAGCTAGGAGGACAATGGAGAATGTGCGTAGACTTTCGGGATCTCAACAAAGCTTGCCCGAAGGACTAATACCCTCTCCCACGCATCGACCAGTTAGTGCACTCCACCTTAGGATGTGAGCTCCTAAGAATGATGGATGCCTCGCAAGGGTACCACCATATCATGTTGGTTTCGGAGGACCACAAGAGAGTCAACTTCATCACTTCAGCAGCAACTTTCTGCTATGTGGCTATGCCCTTTGGACTAAAAAATGTGGGCGCCACCTACCAGCGCCTAGTGGACAAGATATTCCGCCCCCAGCTAAGGCGGAATAGTATACGTGGACGACATGCTCGTCAACAGCAAGAAGGCGAAAGACCATGTCATAGACTTGGAGGAAACCTTCTGCGGCTTTCGAAGGTACCGCCTGAATCTTAACCCCACTAAGTGCGCCTTTGAGGTGCAAGGGGGACGCTTCCTGGGCTTCATGGTAACAAAGAAGGGGATAGAAGCCAATCCCCTCAAGATCAAGGCAATCTTGGATATGAAGGCTCCCACCAACGTTAACGAAGTGCAACACCTCACAGGAAGGATAGTCGTGCTTAGCCGGTTCATAGCTAAGTCAGCCGATAAAAGCCTGCCCTTTTTCAAAGTTTTTAAGGAAGGCCAAAATTTTAACTCGGGGGAAGAATGCCACACGGCCTTCAACGAACTTAAGAAGTATTTGGCTAGCCTCCCCTTGTTGGTTAAACCCACGCCGGGAGACACCTTATATGTTTACCTGGCAGCTACCTCTCGGGCGGTAAGCTCAGTCCTCCTACGGGAGGAAAGCAGGCACCAAATGCCTATATATTACGTCAACAAAGTCCTCAATGGAGTTTAGGGATGATACAGCCTCATAGAAAAAGTGCAGTTCGCCCTGGTCGTCACCACTCAAAGGTTGCGCTCCTACTTCTTATCCTATTCGGTGGGGGTTCGCACCAATCATCCCCTTAAGCAAGTCTTGGGGAAACCAGACACCTCGGAACGGGTGATCAAGTAGACCATAGAACTCAGTGAATATGATATCTCGTATCTCTCTCGCATCGCCATGAAAGCCCAGGCTTTGGTAGATTTTATGTCGGAAAGCACCCTCCCCCCTCCTACGAGAGGTGTGGCTGTTACATGTAGACGGATCCTCCACAGCCCAGGAAAGTGGGGCGAGAGTAGTTCTCACCTCCCCTAAAGGGGTGGACTTAGAATTCGCAATCAAATTTGGATTTAACGCCTCTAATAATGAGGCGGAGTACGAAGCCCTAGCTCTAGGCATGAGAATGGCATGTAGCGTGGACGGTGGATTCCAAGATAGGATCTATCCCATATCAGTACATGACGATGATGTCTCCTATCTACTGTGAGATGGTTTAGACTCTGAAAGTCTATGGCCATAGCAATTGATTGAGTAGGAAAGGATTTCCTACGTCGATCAATAGAGGAAATGCATCTCGGGTTTGAAGCATAGTTGCCTAGTCAAGGATGGGAACCGACGCCTAATTCCATACCCTAGATTAAGGCTCGGAGACGGTCAACAGTAGGACCGTGCCTATAGGGTGAACCTAAAGGGTCACACACAAATCACCGAGGAGGTGAAGGAATTGATTTGGAGTCAATTTCAAAGGATGATAAGTAATTAGATTACTTATGGGATTGTCCATTGGATGGACGGGCCGATATTGTATCGGGCCCTCGTTTATCGGTAAATGGGATTTATCGATTAAGTAGAGAATTGAAGCTTGGATCTTTTAATTGGATTAAAAGATCAATGGGAATTATTTAATTGGACCATGAATTAAATAGGATTTAATTCTTGGGCTTATTGTAATTGGATTACAATAAAATCCGGTCCACTAAATCTTGGCCCAAGAGATGTGTTAATTTCACTTTTGGAATTAGAAGTTGGAATTCTTCTAAAACGGGATGGCTGAAAATTACTTCTTTTGGAAGTACTAAAATTGGCCATGAAGGCCTTTGATGACAATTTGACTTGTCTCTTTCGGAAAGAGACAAATCAATTCCAATCAAGCCTCTTTTACTTGGTATGATTAAATCATACCTTATGAAATTGTAGGATTGATTGATGATTAATGGGGATTGATTGGAATGTATCTAGACATCCTTGGATGAACCTAGACACATTCCAATAATCACATTAATAATGTATACATATGTGTATATACTATCATAAAGAAAAAAGAGTTTTATTATGCATCTTTTTCTAGGAAAAAGATGAACACCCTCTACCCTCTCTCTCTATTCTCTAAATCCTCTTTGTTGCATCATTGATCTAGGATCAATTGAAGAACAAAGTAAGATCAAGAAGGAACACTAATTTGATAGTGTAATCCCTTCTCCGATTTCATCCTCTAGATCCGTTTTTCTCTTGAAAAAAAAGTGAAATCTCTCCAAGTGTGGTGTGGACTACGTTAGAGGGTCTCTCTGTTGGGACCTCACGTGAATGGACGTGGGGAGGAATCAACTCGTGTAGCCGATCGAAATACAAAATCGAGAAAGGTATTCCGACTTACATTTGTGCTCTCGATTTCTTCTTTATTCCATAGCTACGAATGGTTGTTTATTTTATATGTTTATATTCTGCGTTTATTCACTGATAGCCTAGGAACGTTCAAGGGAACACCCCTTGAACGTGATTTAAATTCTTTTATTCCGCACGTTTTTATCTCCACCCCGCTTCCACTGCGTTCCCCGGCCGATCCGCTTTCTTTCACTTACGAACTAGAAGATGGGGATGGGCGTCCTTCGCCTCGCCCTTGGAATATCCATAACTTATGAAAATTCTTCGCGTAAGGTCTGCCCCCTCCGTAGGGCACTCCTCAAACAAAAGATCGTATATTGGTCCTCCTGGCACGACCCCTCCGAGTTCTATCTATCAGCCAAATTCATCCTCTAAATGGAAGCCCTCCTGCCTTCCTGGCGGAGTTCCTTCACAGCGCGCCTTGCTCTGAGCCAGGGCACTTCCCCCTAAAATAAAGTCTGCAGCTAGGTTAGATCTCACAGAATAAAGCATTCCTAGTTAAAGCCCTACAATCGAGCAGGAAGTCTCCTCAAAGCACTATCAGATAAGGTGAAATCCTTTCACTAAAGGACGGTCTCCATGCGAGCTTCCTGTCCTCAGCAGGAAGATACTTATAAGCCCTGTCTCCCAAACAGGCACTCACAGAGTTCTAACCCTGTCTTCAAAAATAGGCACCTTCAAAATTCTAAGCCCTATTCCACCACAAGCATCTTCAGATCTTAAAAAAGCCTTGTTCTCTCATAGACATTCTTTAAGAAAATAAAGCCCTCCCCCAGGCAGGCACTGCATTTTCCAGGAAGATAAGCCCTGTTCCTAAACAGGCCCTGTCCACTAGTAAACCCTGTTCACACACAGGCATATCTAGCATTTCTCTAAAAAAAAGGTGAAAGGCATTTACTCATCCCAACAAGTACTTCTAAAAATTTATTTTTCGTAAGAACTACCATACGTTCGCAGGTTTAAAAGGGTACAAACCCTCAACAGAAACACAAGAAACATGCAGGGGGTATTGGACCCAACACACAAAATAGGGGCGGCAAGCCCTTAACAGCGAGAGCATTCAAAATATGCGAGCAAAGGAAAAACTAGCAGTAAAAACCCCCTAGCCAAACTGGCCCCAAAGGGGAGGAAACATCATCCAAAACGAAAGAAAAAAGAGAAGGAAAGCAAGTAAATTGTTTCATCCCCAGCACAGGGGGTAAGCAATCAAAGAAATTTTTTTCAATAGGGAGGGGGTACAAATCATTCATCTTTCCCCACATGGAGGGTTTTTTCAGCTTCTTCCATGGGCTCAGGCTTTGCGGAGGGAGGGTCGACTTCAGTCGGACCTAGAGGGGGGCCAGTGTTGCCTCAGAAGGCTCTTCCTCGAGGGCCTCCACCTCTGCGCCTTCCTACTGGGGGGCCCTAACCTCCTCCATCATAGTGGCCAACAGGTGGTCCAAGTCACCTTCCGCAAGGAATTTCCCGGACATGTCATTTAATAATCTAAAGATGTTGGACAACACAGAAGCCAACATTGTAATTCTATTACCTGGCTCGGTGGAGGGAGGAGGTGCGAACAAATTCGGGGCATTCTGCAGGGCAGCCTCAAAGTCTAAAAAGGCGGGCTCCGTCCCCTCTGGAGGATAACCATTGGCCACAAATTGCTCCTGGCAGGCCTGGAATCCGGAACGCAGAAACGACCCAGCAATATCGGCCTCCTCCTTCTAAAAGTCATCAGACTTCTTATAAGCCTTGAGGCGGCTCTCCCAGTAGATGGCCTGGAAGTTTTACCCCTCTTGGAGTTGGGGAATTCCCGGCCCGATCCATTGCGTGTGCCAAGCCATCCGCCTGATCCTTTGATAAAGCTAGGAAGACTTGGTGAAGTTTCTTCCTTCTCCTCTCGGATTCATGGAACTTTTCCCAGGCCTCCTTCCTCGACCCCTTCAGTTTGGCCACTTCGGCAGCCATTCTCTCTAGGCGATCCTCCAACTTCTTCTTCTGCCCGTCTATGGGGGGAGGAGGAGGCATCTCCCAAGGGCGACGCAGAAAGCCCCCCATGAAAGTACCTGCATCAGATAAAAGAATATCAGCTTCAAAACAGGTTTATGAAGAAAATCGAAGAAAGATTATGAAGTGCACAACCTTTGAGGCATGCCATGCTAAAGCCTTGGCCAGATCTTCCTGAGAGTAGGAATCCATGGCCCGCCTTTCTGCTGGGAGCACCATCCTTCCTTGGAGCTCTGTGAAGAGTCCTGATTCCCCTCTCGCTCCTTTAGGACGGACTGATGGGTATATACCTCTCAGTCCGGGACGAAGCGTTGGCGGCGAGGAGATGAACCCCCTGAGGGAGGAGGCGGAGGAAGGAGCCCTATGTTAGAACGAGTGCATGCCCTCTAGAAGCCTCCCGAAGAAGGCTGGAAGCCCCCTTGGTCCTCTTGGAAGAATCCCCTAGCAGAGGAGGGGCCGTCCGTTTCCCCCTTACCTCGACAGGGGTCCCCTCAGGGGTCCGAGTGACGAGAGGCGTCCCTGTAGGGCTGCCCTGGGCACTGTCTCTCAAGCACTTCCCAAACATGATGACCTCTTTCATAGAAAAAATCGACAATCAAATACAACCCACATCAATTTAAATAATGGTCACAAAAAATTAAAGGAGTACCCAAGGGTTCCTCCAGAGGGACCTCCTTGGGACTCAGCCCAAACCAGGAGAGGAACCTCTCATCAATCATGTTCCGAATGGCGTAAGGGTGTCGATTCAATTCAGCTAAGGCATACGAAAAGGCGGTTGGATGTTCCTTTATCGAAAAAGAAGGGACGGCAGGGGGATCCATAATGCACTGGCTGGGGAAAGACTAAAGCTTACGGGGGCAGACATAAATAAAGGTCCCCCTCCAGTGCTTAGGGGCACGACGGGGCTAGCAGAAAACTAACACCGTGGTGAAGGAAGAAGTGAAAAACCCCCGGTTCAGACCTCTTCAAGCGAAAACAAAAAAAAAAGAATTGGTCGGTTGTGACGGGCAGATCATTGTGAGCTAAGGTCATGGCAAAGCTGGCTAAACAACTAAAGGAATTGTGACTGAGCTGGTTCAGGGGGACCTGATACAAATTAGACACTTCTTGGTAGAAGACAGGCACAGGAAACCTAAGGCCCGCTCGCAGCTGGGCTAGGAAAAGCTTAAACAACCTTTAGGAGGACGCTCCGGCAAATCTATGGAAGAAGGGGTATAAATACTAAACTCTAAGGGTATGCCAAACTCCTCCCTCAGGGCGGCCACATCGGGAGAGGAGGCAGACCTGCCTACCTCCGCCAGGCCCATCTCCTCAAACTCCGACATCGTTCCCGCCTCACCCGGGGAAGAACCCTCGGACTCGTCTGCCACCAGACTCTCCCTCTCAGAACCCTCAACTTCCTCATCTTCTTCCTCTCCCTCACTTCCCTCCTCCGGTTCATCTATCAAACGTCTAGCAGGTTATGCCAGTTTTAAAGCTCCACCTCCGGCCACCACTAGTGGCCGCCGAGCCACGGTCGGTACCCCTAGAGATGGCCTCGAGGGATCATTGCCTATATATCTCGCTCCCACATATCGCACCGATTCATCAGAAGGGGTAGAAGAAGAAGACATGACCAAGTAGCTAAGAAAGAAAAATAGACAGAAAAGAGAAGATAAACTTACAGTTCTTTTTGTGGACTTTAAAGTTTCTTTCTTTCAAATGGCGTGGAGGAGAGAAGAAGAAGGCGGAAGGAGGCCCTTATGGGCACGGTTACAGGGGCGAGAGGGGAAATATGTGGTTACCTGGGTGAACGTGCATGTAACCACCCCCCATTGGGCGGTTATAAGACCGACATGGGCAAGTTCTCAAAAACTGCCCTCTTACGCAGTGCGAGTAGAGCGACGCGCCCACGTCCCAAGGAATTTGGGCGCCAGAAAAATCAAATCAAGCCCTAGCCATCAATGTTGGGATATGGCTACGACCTCAAAACTTGCGAAGGCTGACAACCCTTTCTTAATGGCGAAGGAGGCTTGTTATCCTAATGAAGAAAGGTTGACGTTCCTAATAACCAAGAAGGCCTCACTCTTGGAAGGCAGAAGGTCGAAGAAGATCAGGTCAGTCTCGCCCTAGGAAGGACGCCCCCCCCCCCCCCTCCCCCCCCCCCCCCCCCCAATGGACCTCCAGGAAGACTCCTACTCTCAGGGGGAGTAAAAGACATTCCTCCCCCTCAGAGTGAGGGGAACTGATTGGTATGTATAAAATAGTCGGTGCATACACACGGCAAAAGTTAGAAGGACCCATCTCCAAGAGACGAGCCCAGAAGAAAAGTAACCCAACAGCCCTTAGCCTATCTTGGAGAATCCGACGCCAAGCCCATCAAAAGAAGCAGGCCAGGCCCCCTCCGTAAAAGGGGGAGCAAGGCCGATCTACAGCCTGGAGGGAAGAAGCCCATCCAGGCCCAGGAAAGGAGGCATATGGAAGGAGGGCTCTCGGTGGAAAAACCAAGACTTGGTTGAACAAGATAAAGATCAACCGAATATCCCTCCCCCCCTCCCTAATGTAGGGCGGATCTCGCAACCAACTCCTCATTTCGAGGAGGCCAGGTCGGGCAGGACTCTAGGGAGGCCTCAACGAATCCCCGAAGAGTCCTATCCCCTCTAGAACTCCTCTACTTGAAGGAACTCTATCTATAAAAAACAGCCCCCTTGGCTGAACGAGTAACGCCTCTCGACACTCTAAATACCCGAATCTATCTCTAAATTACATTTAGCATACTTTTATGCTCCCGATTCTTGTTAAATTCTTCTTGCATTCAAGCTTTTTAATTCCAAAATTGCTTACTGACTTGAGCGTTGAAGTGCTAATATTTTTTTTGCTGGTTCCCTGTTCAAATTTATAAAATCTAGGCCCACTGCGTTCAAGTTCCGGAAGACAACTTTGATTGAGCTCTTTTTCCTCACATCAATTTCAATGTCAACAACTTGTTAATAATAATAATAATAATAATAATAATAATAATAATAATAATAATAAATATATTATAATAATAATTATTATTATTATTATTATTATTATTATTATTATTATTAAAAGTGGCGACTGTTCGGTCGCAAGTACATATTATTACTTTAAATTGCAGAGTATTTCAGGGAAAAAAAATCCAAACCTTATGGTGTTCCCAAAAGGGAAAGCTGAATGATAAATTAATGAGAGAAAAAAAACCGGCAATATTGTCCTTTGCATCTGTGCAATCACATATACACACACACCTACAATCCCCTCACTCATCATCAGTACTAGTATATGATCAAAATTTGTGTATTAAAAATTAGTATGAAAACCATGCACTAATAATTCAAAGCTGAAGTTGGCATCCAAGGTTTGAAGTCAACCGGGGAAAACTATCGGAGGACGGTATTCTTCATTTTCGGTTTTTTATTCATAGCCGCAACTCTCACTCTTATTTAAATATTAACTACTTCGCCAAACCGACCACTAATTGGGTTTCTGATTTCATTTCTTCACCTCTATAAAATCTTATTAGTCAAATCCTTGCAAAACATATGGCTTACTAACATTATTCTTCCTCAACTCCGTGTGCATGGACTCCACAATTTATCACAGTGTTATGTGAGTTTTGCATGCTGACGTGGCACTATGGAATTTTTATTTTCAACAAATTAGACGCAATAAAATCATTTGTACATTGCCATTATATATGTGTAAATTAAATCATGAAAATTAGACGCAATAAAATCATCTTAATTTTACTTCAATTTAATACTTTTATATTTAATGCATATAAATTGTTTCCCCTCCCGATTCCTTTGTATGACTCAATTATTTCCAGGGGGCCTCTCAAGATGATGAATTTGAATTTTTTTAAGGAAAAAACTGTATATAAATCCTCTTACATAAAGTAAATAAAAATATAATATCACTACTTATTGACTACTATTTTAATTTGAGAAAAATATTTTTGATACAGATTCTATTTCAAAATTACTATTCATATTTTCTTCATAACTCCAAATAAAACATTATTTCCATGATGTTTCAGAAAGACCCTCAACGAATTTTACTAATGTGAAACCATTAACTATCAACAAATGTTTTTAAAGGGTTTACTTGCAATTTTCGTCCATGGGGTTTGACATTTTATACCTCGTAAAAAATTTAATTTGACAATTTGATCTATCAATTTAGTAACTTTCGTGAATTGAGAATTTTTTTTGCCTGAAATTGTAAAACTCCCTAGGTTGTTCCACAGGGAAATAACATTTTTGGTCCCATAAGTTAGGCATGTTTTACTTTTGGTCCCATTCGTTATGGGATTGGTATTTTGGGTCCTGTAACTAATAAAAATTCGCACTTTTAGTCCTCATCCACTTTTTTGTTCATTTATTAACTTCGTCGCGCACATGCCCAATACATGGCCGTTAAGTATTTTTTGTTGGAGAAAAAATTGGTGTATTTTTCAACTTGATAACACCTTGTTGGGGAGGGGGAATATAACTATTTTGAGGGGAATAAACCAATTTTAAAGGAAGTTAGGGCAAGAAAAGGAAAATTCTCTCTTCTCTAACGAAAATTGAATTTTCCCTCAAGCAAAAATTACTTAAAAACCAAACGAAAAAGTGGATGAGGATCAAAAATGTAAATTTTTGTAAGTTACGGGACTAAAAGTACCAATCCCATAATAAATAGGACCAAAAGTAAAAATGACTTAACTTATAGAACAAAAAATGCTATTTCCCGTTGTTCAACATATACGCCACACGATGACATAAAATTGGTGATTTTAAATATTCCAGCAGACGGAGACGGATATTGATGAATTGATAGTTTAAATTGCCAAATCAACTTTCACAAGATCCAAATCCGTCCGACCCCATATATATATAAATATATATTTTGAGGTGACCCCATATATATATAGAGAGAGAACAAAAATTACAATTAAAGCTTCTTAATTAGCACATTGGGATAATTATACTGTTCTCGCATGAGATTTAGTATAATTACACGTAACTTCTTATGGGATGGAAAATTACAGATAATACCCTTGAAATTTGTTTCCGTCCAACTATCCATAACTTATATAGTAAAATTCACAGAATTTGTTAATATCGATAAAAAAGTTGAATAAAAATCTATATTGTCCCCAATTGATATATTACAGACTTGTTAGTCAGACATATATTTTTTGACCATAACACTAAATAGGAAAAATTTGTTTGACCTATAATAAGTGTATAGTTAGTCAATCGGGGTTAAATATAAATTTTCATTCAATTTTATTCTGATGTTAGGAAATTCCCTGAATTTTACTAATTTTTAGATCTATTTATTGGATGAGAAAATGTCAAAGGTACTTAAATATGTTTTCCGAACATAATGAATCTATATGTTCTTAAATTAAATTTCAAGGAAAGACAATGTAATTTTCCCTAATACATTTTTGTAGAAGCACCAAAATTATTTTCTACCATCCAAACCACCATCCAGAAAAGAAAATTAAGAAAAAATAAAGTAAACGGCTCTCATTTGAAACGATCTTTAATATATATATATATATATACATCGAGAAAAAGAGAGAGAGATCGAGGGAGAATTTTTTACTCAAACTAGATTTGGTTGAACCATATCAATCATCGAATAAGTGTGATATGTGATTGGTCTCTTTTTTCATAAATTGTACACTAATCACACAATTACTACACAAAAATGCCTCAATAGCTACGAAAAAAGTTTAAAACTAATATCAGCGTCGAGCTAATTAGTAATGTAAAATTATCATTGCTTATCTACATTATTTAATATATACTTTAAACAATTATTTGCTAAATCCGTTAGCAAGTATATTTTTATTGCTAAATTTTCAGTAATTAAATTTTTGTATTAAATAATATAAATTAAAAACAAAAATTTTGTTTGCTAATTGGTTCAACTATATTTTTTTTTATTACTACGAAATCATCTTTTTGTGGGGAATAAATATTTTGTATTTGACATATAATTATTTCCTTGAGACAAACCCGATTTCTTTAGAATTTCCCCTGTATATACTTAGACAGCTTTATTTATTCTATACTTGTCATTGAAAAATCCAAGCAGTGAAGTCAAACTGGATCTTAATTATATACGGACGGAGAGAGTATATGAGATATGCGTGTCTTAGCGCGTGTAGTTTGAATTATAGATATCTCCGGCCATCCAGTCAGTGTCACCATCCCATTAATAAGCCCTCGTCAAAACACTCTCTACGTACCCTTTACTATACACACACGTTTATATATACCCACTCTTTCCCTCAACGCCTTTCGCTTCAAATCTTGGGCTCTGAGAGAAAAAACCCATTTTTGTCTATGGCTTCATCACTCCTATGTTCTATGCCGGCAAATCCAATCATGAGCTCTGCTACGTTCATAACCGACCTATCTCCACCCCTGTAATTCTTTGCCTTTGCTGAAATCAAATCCCTCCACTACTGCTCCATTGTTCCAAACTTACCTGCAATCCGGGCCTCAGGATTCTACCAAGTCAAGAACGAGGATAAGTACAGCTAAATCTGTAGTCTCGAGGCTGGCAAGTGCCTGGAGAGAGATCCAAGGTTTAAACAACTGGGAAAACTTGGTTGAACCCTTAGACCCTCTCCTCAGGCATGAGATCATTAGATATGGAGAGTTGGTAGCCGCCTGCTACAAGGCGTTTGATCTCGATCCCAACTCCAAGAGGTACTTGAATTGCAAATATGGTAAAAGAAGCATGTTGAGAGAGGCGGGTTGGCGAATTCCGGCTATCAAGTCACCAAATACATATATGCCGCAGCCCCGGATATCAACATTCCAATTCAAACTGGGGCGGCCAGATGGATTGGATATGTGGCCGTGGCCTCAGATAAGGAGGTGAAAACACTCGGTAGGCGAGATATAGTCATCACATTCCGGGGGACGGGTGACGAATCCCGAGTGGCTTGCTAACCTAATGAGTTCACTAACGCCAGCCCGACTCGATCCACACGATCCGAGGCCGAATGTGAAGGTGGAAGCCGGGTTTTTGAGCTTATACACTTCCAATGAAAGAGGTAGCAAGTTCGGGGTGGGGAGCTGCCGAGAGCAGCTACTCTCCGAAGTGTCTAGGTTAGTAAACAAGCATAGAGATGAAGAAATAAGCATTACTCTTGCAGGGCACAGCATGGGGAGCTCATTGGCTCTCCTTTTGGCATACGATATCGCAGAGCTTGGCTTGAATAAACCTAGTAATAACAAGGAGATTCCAGTGACGGTGTTTTCGTTTGGAGGGCCAAGAGTTGGAAACTCGGGGTTCAAGAAGAGATGTGAAGAGTTGGGAGTCAAAGTTCTTAGAGTAGTGAATGTGAATGATCCCATCACAAAGCTACCTGGGGTCGTTTTCAACGAGAATTTTAGGGGTTTTGGTGGGGGATTTGAGTTCCCTTGGAGCTGCTCTTGTTATGCTCACGTAGGGGTTGAGTTGATGCTCGATTTCTTCAAGATGCATAATCCCTCTTGTGTCCATGACCTGGAAAACTATATTGGGTTGCTCAAATGTCCTAAGAGTTGGCATAGGGATCCTGAATGGGGAAATTTGATGAAGAGGGCAAAAGGGTTAGTCATGGGAGGGGTACAAGGATTTGAATCCTTGCAATGGAGAAATGCAGCTATTAATATGGTCAATTTGTTTCAGTCCCAATGGACATGATCATCGTTAATTGCATCTCTTCTCTACGTATATCAGGTATACATATATCCTAACAACAATGCTTGACATAATTAATTTCTGACATATATATACATGTCCTCGGCCTTTGTAAGTGTACAATGTATCTTTATAGTAGGAGGGAGATCAATATCTTCCATTTGTATGGAGAAATTACATTTTTTAGTCCCAAAGAATAGCGGATTCAATATTTTTAGTCTTCTACTTTATGAGATTTTTATAAGGATTCTAAAATTGAAGAAACTCGATACATGTAGTCCTATGCTTTGGGGGGTTTCAAAATAGTCCCAAAATTGAGAAAACTCGATACATTTAGTCCCATAAATGTTGTAAAGTAGAGGACTATGTGTCGAGTTTTTTCAATTTGGGACCGTTGAGAACAAGGGCATGATTGGTATATAGGAATGGAATTGAGTGAGAATGGAATGAAATTAGGAATGGAATAAAAGTAGGAATGGAATGATTTTGGATACCATTCCTATGTTTGGTATACCAAAGGAATGAAAAGGAGAATTGAATCAAAACTTTCAAATTACTCATTTATATATTTTTTAATAATGAAACTTAAAAATTAAAATAAAAAACAACTAAGCTACGTCTCATTAATGACATAAGGAATATTATTTTGAAAATATTAAATTAATTATAAATTATAATATATATATATTGTTGGACGTTTTCATATATTTAAATTTTTTTAAAAAATACTTATTATTTGGTAAATGCTTATGCTTATAGTAATATCTGGTAAAATGCCTATAAAGATGTTAATAATTTTATATTATATTTAATAAAATATTTAAGAATTTTTTTTTATATTTTACATTTATATTTTCTAAAAACCACATATTTAAATATTTTATATTGATATTCATGTTATTTTAATGTATTGAAATAATTATATAATTTTGTGACTATAAATCTCGCAACTATAATTTTTATTTAAAAATTATTTTAGCAGTATATAAAAACAAAATCTATTCCCAAACTATTGGGAAATAGCTAAAACCATGGGTGAGTGGGGGAATGCCTAATCCCATATTTATGGGAATGGGCATTCCCAAAGAATGGCTATTGCTATTCCTAAATTATACCAAACATGTGTTTGGAATAAGATTAGGAATGTTCATTCCATTCCAAATGCATTCCCTCATACCAATCATCCCTAAATGTTTCGAGTTTTTTTCAATTTTGGGATTATTTTAAAAAGTATCGTAAACTAGAGGATTAAATGTGTTGAATCCCTTATCTTATGGACTAAAAAATATAATTTGCCCATTTGTATTGAACTAGAGATGGATGGAAGTTTTAGTACTCGAGAAACTAATTAGTATATGATATAATAATTGTCAATGGATTATATGCAAATTATCATGAGGACGACGATGATAATTGGTTTAATTTTATTATTTTACTTACATGATTATCGCCCAAATCAAGTTGACGAAGTCTACGCATATCTTAATTAATA
This sequence comes from Sesamum alatum, assembly GCA_034509735.1. NCBI lineage: Eukaryota > Viridiplantae > Streptophyta > Magnoliopsida > Lamiales > Pedaliaceae > Sesamum > Sesamum alatum. The sequence continues at coordinate 33,497,993 of JACGWO010000008.1, forward strand.
TAAACAAAGGTTTTATGGTAGACCATGTTTAGGACCCTGTAATCAAAAGCATTCTTTTTTAATTTGGGATATCCCCTAATTATTGACATCGTCTGAACCATTAATTTTAGCACAAATTTAAGAAATAAAGAGAAACTGCAACGGCGTCAATATGTAATTATTCAATCAATGAATATTGGCAAGAAAAACATGCATTTTAAGTCTGATATTTAGGATCTTTTTCGTACAATAAGTAGCAGCATCGGCAGATTGAATACCATAAAAATTGAAGTATAATCTTGATCAAAATTCTCATTTAAAGAGGGAACTAAAATAGAATTCATTGATATGAAAGCAAGGTGAGGAATTATATTTAAAAGGGCTTTAACGTATGTTTTTTCTTTGCTTTTTTCATGATGGGCTTTAAAGTATGTTCGGAACTTGGAGTTCAGTGTGCATTTTATATTTTAAATTTGTATTTCCGTCATTCCAGTTAATATTTATACATCATACATATGTATGAAAAATTTATGTTTCCTTTCTATTTAGGAGTATATTTTATGTATGTGCTGTGTATCATGAATGGTTAAGATAAAAACACCAATTTGAAACAGAACATTTCGACAACTAGCATTCTATAAGGATCAAAGCCGGTAAATAGAAAAGAAAAAGTACTAAAAGAATGATATAGAATTAGAAATTTATCTTGACAAGATAATATGATCAGTAATGATCAAGACAGGACAAAAATTAGGGTGCTGAAATTTTTGGGAGCAAATATAAAGTTTAAAGATATTCGCAAATAAAGGATTGGTTTTTTTTTTTAAGTGAAAGCGATGAAATATTATTAAATATTGAAATAAATCTGTTACAATCCATACAATCGAATATCAATATCTGAATAAAGACAATTACAATAACTATATTCTGATTAACAGTCTAAACAATTACACCTACATCCAAACAACACCTACTGATTACAGTAGAAAGACTTCACCACTATACAGTAGAATAACTACTACAAAAAAACAGACCTATAGCAACGATTTTATGAAAAAGTCGTTGCAAAACAAATTTGCACACAGACTTTTGCAACGGAAAATTTTCCGTTGCTATAGGTACCACTGCTAATAGCAACGACTTTTTTGTTCGTTGCAAAATATTTGCCATGGTTTTTATCCGTTGCAAAATTTCGTTGCAAAATTCGTTTTTAAAAAGTTGACTTTTTCTATTTTGCAACAACTTTGCGATAGTATATTCGTGGCAAAGTTGATGGCAATTCATTGCAAAATCAGGTTTATTTGCAACTATATTTGCAATGAAATGCCGTTCCAATATTGCAACAGAATATTTGCGACGTCATTCCGTTGCAAATTTTGCAACAAAATATTTACCTATAATTCGTTGCAAAATCATTTTATTTGCAACGACATTTGCGATGGAAGTCGTTGCAATATTGCAATATTTTTTTGCAAACGACATTCCGTTGCAAAATTTGCAACGACATAATTTACTACAATTCGTTGCAAAATAATTTCCGTTACAACGACAATTGCAACGACAATCCGTTGCAAATTTACATGATAATTGCCAACAACAATCTATTGTAAAATTATTTTCGTTTACAACGACATTCATAATTTATATTCAATAATAAAAATATATTTAATTTAACTCTAACAGAAAATTCAAATATGACAATATATTTAAGGCAAAATACTTACAGTAAAGATAATTCAACATTCCAATCCACAAAATAAAAATATTCAATTTCAAAGCATACAAATTTAAAGAGGGGGATCAAATTCATTTTCACAATCTTGTGAAGGTTGGTGGTCGGGTGGGATATCACCCGGACTATCTTCAGAGTCGCTCCTTGATGACTCCTTGAACATTCGAATCCTACAAAGTATCAAATAAATAATTATAAAAATAAATATAATATAATATTTTTAAATAGTTTAAAACAATCAAACATTTTTATATTTTCTTACATGAATCCGCCGGAGTAATGACATTCAATGGAGTTAACTAAGTTAAATTAGTTTAGTTAAAGATTTTAAGTTGAAAGTTAACAAAATTACATTAGTGAGTTAGATTTTTAACTTGTGATTTAACTAGTAAAATTAGTTTAATTGAAGATTTTAACTTGAAAAGTTAACTAAGTTACATTAGTTTAGTTGCATTTTTAACTTGTGATATAACTAAGTTAAATTAGTTTAGTTAAAAATTTTAAGTTGAATGTTAACAAAATTACATTAGTTTAGTTGAGTTTTTAACTTGTGAGTTAACTAAGTTAAATTAGTTTAGTTAAAGATTTTAAATTGAAAGTTAACAAATTACATTAGTGGAGTTAGTTTTTCTATGTTGTGACTAAGTAAAATTAGTTTAATTGAAGATTTTAACTGAAAGTTAACTAAGTTACAATTAGTTTAGTTGCAATTTTTAACTAGTGATATAACCAAGTTAAATTAGTTTAATTAAAATTTTAACTTGTGATATAACTTTAGGTACATAGTTTAGATGAGTTTATGTTAATAAAAATCCTAATCTACAATCATAACCAACAACACTCATCCAACCTCATCAATACAATTATCATTCCATCCACCTCAATATACCAATCACATTCTCAATATACCAACCAAATACTCAATATATTACATTGTCATACACAATTTTATATTAAACACATACTTAATATACATTTTATACCAACACATCTTCAATATAACATACTCAATATGCATTTTATAACAAAATAGAACAAAATACTCAATTTTGCACATGAACAAAATATGACTTAGTAAATACTCAATATAGCATATATTCATGTAGGGAATTAGAAGTTTTGGACATGAAAAATTAAACAAAACTAAACAAGTAAAAGGGTTTTGACATAAAAAACTAAAACAAAACTAAACAACTAAAGGGTTTTGGACATGAAAAACTAGAAGAAAGTGGAGGACCTCGGCGGCGGCGGACGGCGGCGGCGGGCGGCTCTAAAAAAATTCAAAACTGAAAAAAAAAATATATATATATAAGAAAGAAAAGAGGAGAAAGAGAAGAGGAGCAGAAAGGGGAGAAGCATACCTCGCGGCGGCGGGCGGGCGGCTCTGAAAACTTTAACAAAGACTGAAAAAAAAAAATTAGAAGAAAGAAAAGAGAGAAAGAGAAATGAGAGGAAAGGAGGAGAAGCATACCTCGTGGGGGCGGCAGCGGGAGACAGCGGCGGCGATCAAACTTGAGGAGAGAAGAAGGGGAGGGGGAGATTGTGGCTGAAATGTATGGGGAGGGGGAGGGAGTGGGGGAAAAAGGGAGGAAAAGGGGGGGGGGAATCTAGAGTTAAGTAAAAATGGGGAGGGAAAGTGTATAGTAAAAAGTTAAAGTATTTTTAAAATTAATAATTATTTTTAAAATTAATGAGATAAATGATTTAAGATATATTATTCAATTAGTAAATGAGAAAAAATAATTTAAATTAATAATTATTTTCAAAATTAAAATGGGATAAATAATTTAAGATATATTTTTAATTAATAAATGAGATAAAATATTTTATAATTAATAAATATTTTTAAAATGATATGAGATAAATGATTTAAGATATACTCTTCAATTAGTAAATGATATAAAACATCATGACAAAAATCATCAAAATACATTACGTTCAATTAATAATAATAATCATCATCATCTTTTGTTTCATTATCCTCATCAAAACAAATTTGTGTGCAGTTGATGTCATCTAGAGGTTTGAATTTTATTTTCAGTCGTGGCCACTGGAATGGATTCGACTTCATCCTCCTGAAATGCGCATCATCCACCTTGACTCAATAGTTTCGTCTAGCTTTTGTTCTACATACAACCATTCAATCAACTTTTATCTTCTCTTAAAATAGGATATTGAGCGAACCCCGACGAGCAACGGGGGGAGTATATAAGGAGGGAGGAAGAAAGCTTTATTATTCCAAGGCAACTAGAAAGGGAAGGGAATAAAAACGAGGGACACAGGCAAAAAATGAACTATACATTTGATCTAAAGGCTTTGTGATCATTCATTCGTCAATCTCATCAATGCAAATAGCAATATCACATATATAAGTAAACATGCTTTTTACATAAATACATGATAACCAATATCATACGTAGCGAAAATAAAGGCAAAATTTCTACACAAGAAATTCGACCATTGGTGCAACCATTGCAATATTTCTTGCTAGGAAATCCTTTCCTCCTTATTAAGACAATATTAAATTTTAGGTGGTTCCAAACCAAACCCAAAATAAAATATTTCAAAATAATGCTCTTCAGAAAATATGCAGAAAATAATTCATAAAAATCCCAAAATTAGCAATTTTGGAAAAATAACACAAAGATAAAAAAACGGCGACGGCCACCGTTGCCGGCAGTGCCTGCACGACCAGGTGCAAGTGCGCGCATGCCCCAGCCTAGCTGGCAGGCATTGGGCGGCGGCCAGAACTCCTCATGTGCGCGCGCCCCTGGCGTCCAGCGCCTGCGGCTATGCACGCGCATGGATAGTCCAACCTATCACCTGCGCGCGCTGGGCATGCTGGCCGGGCGGACGCGTGCAGGCTCCCCTGTCTGTGCGCGCGTTTAGCCGCGCTCCTTGCGCAGCCAGCCGACAAGCCGCGCATCTGTCGATCACGTGCGCTGGGCGGACTAGCCGGGTGGTAGCGTGCAGGCTCCCTTGCCTATGCAAGCGCCTAGCTGCGCTCCCTTGTGTGCGCGACCGGTAGTCTATCTACCGATCTGAGCGCATTGTGCACGACTGGCCGGGTGGGCTGCATGATAGGCCCCCTGCCTGCGCGCGCGCGCTTGGCTGTGCGTGCGGTTGGCCATCGGTTGCCGCCATCTATATTTTCCATTTTTGCTATTATTTCTGCATGCCTTCCAAGAAACCAAGAATATAGTCAAAGAACCATTTGAATTCCATGATCAATATTTCTAGTGCAAAATTAACGCAATAATCCATACAATATACAACATGCTTTAATACGAAAATAAAGCCCACGTAACAAATGCTTATACACGTATAGAGTTTTTCCTAATCCTACTCAACCTCTTCCAAAGAAGCAAACCACAATCAACTAGGACTTTGACCTAGTCAAACTTAATCCTAACCCTTCATCTCATCTACCCCAAGATTCGATCTCGTTCGTCCATCCTTTGATGGGCTTTATGGAATGGACTTTTAAATTCCATTTAAATAGTCCAATAATTCCTAATGGGCTTGTAGTAAATATCAAATAGATACTTAAACCCAAAATTAATATTTCTGTCTTTATTCTACTTAAAGATGGAAATAGCCTATTCCTCAATTTATAAATCTAATTACGAATCAAGCCTAATTAATCCAGTTACTATTTAAAGGCTTGACACTCCAAAAGGAAATTGATTTAATCTAATTAAATTGTTCGATCTCCCGAAATTGATTCCAAATTAATTCCTCCATTTCTGATGAGTGTATGTGACTCCTTAGGTTCACCTTCAGCTGGACTTGGACAAATATCCAATCATCACATGATAAGAATTCGTTCGTCGCCATGGGTGGTCGTCTAGCAACGGTCCATGGCACTAGAGACTAGGTGAAATTATGGCTTGAACATTTAGGTTCCCGAATGCATATGAGCATGGTCTTTCTGTCTACTATCTCATAACTATTAGTCTAGGGTACGAATATTGGACGTTAGTACCCATTCTTGACTTAAGCCTACACTCGTTCACCCACTGAAATGTTACTGGGATCTTATCCCACTATTCAGTCACCGTGGCCACAGAGTTTATAGTAACGAGTCTCAGAGTATAAGTGAGACACTTTTGTCAACCGTTTGACAAGAGATGAATTTTGTCTTGGGACTTACTGTCCACACTACACATCTTGACTGCACTAGATAGGGTTTATAGCAACGAAGTCTCTTGACTTGGTGACTTCTTGCCAAACCTAAGATACATACATGGTGTGCATGTGACTGCCTTAGTCCCTGAAGTCCGAGGACTAATCTTATACTGTCGGAACCAAGAATGCAAGTCATACTGACCACCCTACTCAAGGTTTCCCATATGACGATTCCTGCGAGTCACCTCAGTTAGCCGGAACCGAGCTGGCTAACCCATTAATATTGCATGGACGACCCTCGTCACTTGTCGATGAAACGCGACTACAATCATTTAGTTCAAGTCTCAAATGGATCCTCGATACCCAATCTCGAGGTCCTTTGACTTGGTGTATTTTGGACCGATCTACTGAAGGTGATTTCATGACTGCCAACCTATGCGCAGTCCAGCTTCTTCAATTAACATTTTCAGTCTGTTGGCTTTTCTTGGTCATTGAACAGTAAGTGAACACAAACAAACTATAAATGCCTTAATTGAACATCACTTTTATTAAATATAAATTATTTATACCACAAATCATCCATACGCCTAACTATATTGGCTTCACGGTCACCTATTCTAACATCCCTCATCGTAGCCTCCACCCTGCACCCCCCTCCAAAACCCTTGCTCTCTCCTCAACCATTCCCAGCTCTCTCCAGCCGTCGGCCCGGAATTTTCTGCCGGAACTGGTTTCGCCACCCTCCCCCAAATAATGCCTTCATTCTGACCCTAGAGGTGAGAACCCCTCATCCTCTCACTTCCAGTAACCTCCCTCTTCCTTTTCCATAGCGGCGTAAATGGATAATTCTGGCCAAGCCATTCCTTCTCCTCCACACCCTTCCCTCCCCTCCCACCCCTACCCCAGCTGCGCCCAGCACTAAACGCACATATTCTAATGTAGCCCAGCACTGAACTGCGTCTCAATTTTAGTTCGATCGTTCAAGAGCAGCGAAGAAAACTTTTCGCGAAGATGAAGGTATTGCCATGGGTCAGGCTTCATCCTTCAAAGGCGATCTAGATATCTCTTTCACCAAGGATGAAACAGTGGTGTTAGCTGAAAGATTGAAATTTGCACTGATAGGAAAATTCTCTCATGGTCTACCTAATCTAAGTATTCTGAAAAATTACATTATTAAACTTGGCCTGCGTGGGACTGTTACTGTTGGAGCTATCAAACTCAAGCATGTTTTGATACATTTGACACATGAAGAAGATTATAGAATATGGCTTAGAGGTGACTGAACATTCGATAACTTTTAGATAAGAGTCTTCAAGTGGACTCCAACTTTTAAACCCAAAATAGAATCCTCAATTGCCTCGTTTTGGATAAAGTTTCCGGAATTACCTTGCCATTTGTTTGAGAAAAGAGCCATGTTTAGCATTGCAAAACTGATAGGGAAACCATTGAGGATGGATGAGCCAACTGCAAATCTTGCTTGGCCAAGTTTAGGTCGGGTCTGTGTGGAACTAGACTTAGCAGCACCAAGAACACATGCTGTGTTCCTGGAGTTTGAAGGCATTACTATTAGATAGCCTGTTATGTATGAAAACCGTCCATATTACTACACTGTATGTAAACACTTGGGGCATGAACCAAATGCTTGTTTATCAAAATGAAAGAATGGAAACCAAAACACAAGTTTGATTCCAAAATGAGCAATACAACAACAACTTAGTCAGTCTGTGAGAGATAAAGATAAGAAGGTTATGTTCACTTCTTCGAATGAGGGTGCTGGTGATAATGTGCTTGGAGAATCACATGGAACAATGGCTAAAGGTCAGAAATGCAGACAGGCAAGATGCTAACTTGGTTGAGAATCATGCTCAAGCCCCTGAATCTAGTAGGAGTCTTGTTTTCATGCTAGCTTCAGAAGATAGGACAAGAACAAATGGAGTGCAGTCCTTGAAAGCTCCCCTGGCTAATGCTGCTACTGAACTTAGAGGAATGAACTATGAAGAAGGTCTATTTATGCTTTCTTTTTTTCTTGGCCATTTTGTAAGGAGTAGTACTCCTTGTTTATGCTTTTGTTGAATATCTTAGGGAGTTAGCACTCCCCGTTGTACATACTTCTGTCTCTTGATTTTATGGAGAAGGGAAGGGGACCCCGAAAAGCTCCCCCCACCCCTAGGTGGTTTTATTGAAAAAAAAAAACTATGAAGAAGGTCTAGATACACAGGTGGACAAACATCATGGAGCACAGAGAAGACTTCAATTATGAAGACCCTTTCCTATTTTCATTGCTGGACAAAGATTAGGATAAGGAGCTTGGTACCAACATCAGAACAGGGCCTAGTATGATAGATGACATAGAAGCCATTACTCATCTTATGGAGGATAGGCCACTAGAAGGAAGCAGGGAAGTGAGACTTGCAATAAACAAATAGACAAGGGGCAAACCAACAGAGGTACTTCAAAACAATAGGTTTCCCAACAAGGAGAGGGAGAAATCAGGGATCTTACAAATGACTCAGAGAATGAAGGAGATAGCATGCCTATTTTTAATAGATTCCAAACTTTAGAGGATTTGGAGGAAGATAGTCATGAGTTGGAAGCAGAGAATCCAACCCCCACAAACATAAGGGCTACATCTCCTCTGTTGGAGAACAATCAAATAGAAAGGGATATACTGGAATAGGTTCAAGAGGAATCCACTCAAGTATTGCAACAGGATGGCATTCAAACTGAAAACTTAGCCATTCAAACTGTCTCACCAAAGTGACAAGACCCCACACAAGAAGAAATCTGGACAGAAGCTGCAACAGTGAGCAAGCATAAACAAAAAAAATACGGGGAAGAAGGTACCTCATCCAACAAGGCCACTAGACAAACCAACAAAGGTAAAAAAGTGACAGGTAATGTCTCTCCTAAAATTGGTCATAAAAGGAGTACAAGATCCTCTTCTCTCTCACATCCTTTAAATGATCAAAAATTTTATTGTGGAATGTTAGGGGTATAAATGAAGCTTCTAAACAGAAAATTCTTTTTGAAATGTTAACTGAACATATTTAGAACCTTTTGTCCAAATGGATGATCATCTAAGATTTGGTTTTACTACTGCTTGTTCTAATACTAACAACAAAATATGGTGTTTAGCTTCACATGCCATTAATATTAATGTCCTTATCGATAACCCTCAGTTTCTTCATATGAATGTTTCTTATGCTCATTCCCAAGGAGATATTTTGCACCTTTTGAAAGCGAGCGTGGATCGGTCCAGGAGAGGGAGCGCGAATGCAGAAGCGCGATGGGTTGCATAATATAAACATTGCAAAACTTAAATTAAATGGAATAAAAGCATACATAAATCATGCCATAAATGGATCAAGGGGTATGCCCTTGATTCTCTTGGGCGTTCGGTGTATCTCATGTTCAATAAAGTACACAACATGGAGGCCATAGAACTTAGGAACAAGAAACGTAAAAGAGGATGTTACCTCTCGTAGTCATCTTCGTTCAGCTAAACGCATTGTTTCGCGTTTTGCACCAAGATCTCAAAGTAGAGACCCTCTAAATCGTCCACATGCTACACAAGAAAGCAACGAACCCTCGTGCTAGCAAGAAATCATTCAGGATAGAAGAGACATCAATACAACGCTATTGATTAATGCTATCGACGTCTCTAATGTTCCACCTTGAATTAATAAAAAAGAACAAAAGGAAAATCTTGGAGAGAATTGAAGACAGGTGAACGAAATTGAGAGAGAGATATGAGATGAAAAGTCTAGAGATTAGTAGGGGTGTGTGTGTGTGTGTGTGTGTTTGAATATTTAAAGAAAACATATTTTCGTAATCCTACTCAACCTCTTCTAAAGAGGCACACTTTGACTAGGAATTTGACCTAGTCAAATCCTAGTCAACCTAGGATTTGATTAAGTCAAATTAATCATGACCCTTCATCTCATTAATCTCTAGATCAAATCTCGTCCATCCATTTTCGATGGGCTTTATGGAATGGGCCTATTCAATTCTAAATTAAAATAGTCCCAAGGTCCAATGGACTTTATATTAAATCTTTTTTAATATTCCAAGCCCACTAATTAATTCACCCTTTTAATCTAATTAAACAGAAAGTCCATGCTTTATTAAATCCATAAATATAATTTATGAACTCAAGCCGATTAATCCATTTAATCCATCGAGGCTTGAATCTCCAAGAAGTATAATTTAATCCTATTAAATTAAAGCTTCTTCCAGAATTAATTCCAAATTAATTCCTTTCACATCCAATGTAGTGGGTGTGCCTCTTCAGGTTCACCCTCAGCTAGACTTGGACCTACTTCTTGTTATCTCATAACCAAAGTAGTCCGTCACCATGGGTGGCCGTCTAGCAACGGTCCACGGCATGGAGACTAGGTGAATATGTGGCGTGAACGTTTCGGCTCTAAGTTACATACAAGTACGGTCCTACTGTTACCTGTCTCCTGGCCTTAGTCTAGAGCATGGAATTAGGATGTCGGTTCCCATCCTTGGCTTAGGCATCTATGCTTCAAACTTGAGATAGGTTTAACTCTATGATTGACATAGGAAATTCTTTCCCACTCAATCAAATTCTATGGCCATAGACTTTGAGAGTCTAAACCATCTTAGAACGCATAGGAGTTCTCGCTGTTGTAATCTTTGACAAGGGAAAAATCCTATCTTGGAATCCACCGTCCTCTCTACGTACTCCGACTGCACTGAACAAGGCTTATGATGGCCATGTCTTAGGACACGATCATCGCTTGCTAGATTCAAGATACAACCTTAGTATGTAAGAGACTGTCGTGATTCCTCAAGTCTGAGGACTAATCCCGTACTATCAGAACCGGGAATACAAGTCATACCGATCAACCCCGTGCGGCTTCCATATAATGATTCTCGCGAGTCGCCTCAGTCAGCCGACACCCTTGGCAACTAACCTACTAATATTCCATAAACGTCCTCTGTCATCGATGAAACACGGTACTCATCCATTGAATGCAATCTTTAGTGCAAGTCACTATAGGACCCTCGATACCCAATCTCGAGGTCCTCGACTTGGAGTATTTCAAACCTATCTACAGAAGTTGTTTCCATGACCGCCAACCTATGCGGAGTCCAACTTCTTGGATTCATATGTTTGGTCTGTGGGTGTTTGTTGTGACATCGAAATGACGTTCAATGCTAGCAGTACAACAAACTCATCATTGCCAATGATGAATCCTTACTACATTCATCAACATAATGTTACTCGTTCAAAGATTGACGAATGGTTCTCAAAACAGCCAACCACATTAACTTTTTAGTTACCTATTCTAACAATGTCTCACTTGACCATTAAGTCGATTACCCACTTTGTTCATGATCCTCTGAGCATGAGTAATCTACGATACCGACTAAGGTCTCTTGAGTCTGTTATATTTCTTTGCTGAGGCAATACGGTCTAACCGTTTTGCCTCTATCCACCATCGTCGCTTGGAGATGGTGGTTGTCTAAGAATTTATTGTGGATTTTGTGATGAAATCTCGAGCCATAAATTTTGCCATAGCCTGGTTGTTTTCCATCTAGGAGACAATCGGCTCGGCCGTGCTAAGCACCATGTCCAACCTATGGACGCGGCTTCATCCATAACCACTATCCAATGTAATCATCATTGAGCCTGACTGTGCATACTTTTGAGACTAACCATTCTTCACTACGTTATGGAAGCTAGTATCTCTTTAGCCTTCCAAAACAACTCTCCACGGTGCATTGAGAACACATCTTTAGTCCTTATTCAGGTACTAAGGATTATTTTTGATTGCTGTCTTCAGCCCTTCTGTGCATTACCCATTTCTGTTGAGTCATGCAAGAAGCATACTCAACATCAGATCTTGTGCACCAAGTAAACATATCACATGTTTATCTAGAGTTAAGACATATGGGATACTCAACATCCAAGCCTTCTCATTATTCTACCATGACTAATTCTTGAACGACTTAATGCTTTATTCATAGTATCTAAGCTTTTTCATCAGTGTAACTATGACTGAGTCTCGGACAACTTATCCCTCTACATATCTAAGCTTTCTCATCAGTCTATCATGACTGAGTCTTCGAAAAGCTCAACTCATGATATGTATTTGGGAGCCCTAAAATGTCATGGAGAATTTTCGTGATCTACGGTTGTGTTTTAGTGATTCCTAACGTCTTGAATTCATCCATTATGAACAAGACATTAAACACTTAAACATTTGGAATAGAATTTCTACTCCCACTGATCACCTACGTCGTTCAAGATCGAGTCATACTCTGTATGAGCTCGTCAAATGATTATTCCAATCATGTGGTGTTTTCAAACCTTGTCTGAATTTCCTAGCAAATTCCATGGCTCCTCTCCATAAATCCGACTACGATGTCCGACATCATGTTCCGCAGGTCTTTTGGATCACAATCCAAATTTGACCAAACTTATCCCGATCACTCGTACCTCTACGACATTTGGGTTTGTTCTTAAGGGGACTGGAATATGATTAGTTTAAGTAGGAAATCCGATTATAAGTAACGTTAGCATTATTCCGCCGTAAACCTGTACAAATCAAACACTGAGTCTAATTTGTCTCCCACTAGTCCCATGACTTATTTACGATCCTCCTACATACTTAAGGACTTTGTTGGGATACAGGCTTGCTAAACCATGGCACCATAGTGCGTGACTTCTAGCAAAATGCCATGTTCCTCATGTTGACAATTTTTGAGTCTACGACTTCACGAGCTAAGGTAATTTGGTGAAACTTTGATCGACCTCCATCTAATGAGGCTCGATCGCTCCCTTTATCAGAAACCGTCATACTTGGCCTTTACGGGAAGCGCTTAATTGAGAATTCCATTCTCAACTGGATGCTCAAGAACTCCCACTAAATACACGGCCTTTTCGATCCTTATCGAAATAGGTTTAATTTTGCGACCATTTGTGGTTCACCACCTCAAGTCTAATTCCCAAACCTCCTATGGGACCTTTAGACTTCTGAACCCTCTCATGGTCTTATGTATTCAGTAACCTACAGTTGTCTTATAGGATCCTGGCCAATAGACTATTTGGCAAGCTTAGTTTGTCTAACAAAGCACTATCAGACTTTTCTTTTTTCAGAAAGGACTTGTAAATTTAGTCAATTCGAATCGTCTATTTCTAGATTCATCGAACTTTCCAATTTATTCATCTTTAATAAGAGAAAATCGACCTAGCTGTTGCAGATGCCAATTTTGTAAGTTGGTCTTGATTAATCCATTGTTTGAATTTTGAGTATTCATAAGCCTTTTATGGGATGGTGTTCTAGGATTTTACGTGTAAACACTAGCAAACACGAATCCATATTTAATAATTTTGTTGATCAAATGTGTATGAAATAAAATCTTTGTCCAACAGATAAAACATACTTTTGATCATGCTAGGTTACGTAATTCCTATAATCTTATTCTAACATGATCACGATTATAGGCCTAACAAGTATCTAGTCCATTTCGGCAATGGCCTTGCCATTATTGAATCCTAAAACTGTTCATGACTTTTAAATCTTTATCACGTTCTGCAAACCACCTGTAGATTTGTGACAAGAACGGTATCCAATACCAAACAGAGTAAAGTGATCATGTCAATACTTAATATCAAAATTACCTTCATTGGAGAGGGGTTTAGGACACTCCCTCTTCCAATGGCCCTCTTTACGACAGTAAATGCATACGTTCTTAGGAATCTATGAACTTGACTACTGAACCCTTTTGCTCTTTGCTTTACCTCCTCCTTGCACAGTAATAGGAACAACACTCGAAATGCTAGCAGCTGATGTCACCTTAGCCTTATTCCTCTTTTGGCGTCTGGCACCCTTGCCTTTCGCTATAGAGGTTGAAGCCTCTCCTAGTAGTACTGACGTCACAGATTTTACAATCGTTGCCTTGTACTCGACTAACATAATTACCAACCTATGAAGATCCTTTTCAAGTTCATTCATGTTGATAATAAATGGTTCATAGGAGGGAGGAAGAGACTGAAGGATCACGTCAATGTACGTCTCTATTTCAAGACCGACATGGAGGTCTTTTGAGCTTCTCCACTAAGGATAGCATCATCACTCCATGTTCTTTGTACAGATGTCCCTACTGTCATCTTAGCTCTAAAAATGCCTTTGTTGCATTATATCCTACATTCTGGTCTGGGACCGCATAGACATGATGCAAACGAAGCATAGTCGAGCCAACACCATTATGTCCTACTTGTCGGTGGTTGTCCTTAAACTTCTTGAACGCCAAGCATTGCTTTAGTTGTCGACCTATTGATAAGGGTTGAGGAACATCCTCATCCAGTATGTGAGTTAAGGTTCTAGAAATCTAAGACCATCTTAAGATTTCACAGCCAATTCGTGCAATTGGTTCCATTTAATTAGCCTTTTAGTAACGCATTTGGTGGATACTAAGACATTCATAATATATAAAGCAAAAAATGGTAAACATAATGAAGTAATATTAAATTTAAGTTAAGACACGGATTCCTTAACCTCTCCCACTATTTCTACGAAAGCCCATCACTCTCAAACGGGGTTTCGGAAAACGGATTCCTAGTGGGCTTGGGATGTTTACGATTCGCATGGAAAATAGCCTTGTGGGAGGTATTCCATACCATTATCATCCAACGAGATTCCCAAGATATTTTGCCTCCCTTTTTACGTGATCCTGAGGACTCCAAGCAAATCATGTTATTCAGGCGTTAGACCCGGCCCATCAACCGAATCATATTACTCACTGCTACCCCCACGACTCATGAGACAGGTAACAGGAGTGTATTCACTTCGTTCACAACAAACGTGCAACTTACTTTGAGGACAAAAGATGTGCCACGACTCGTGAGACCACATAATTGACTTAAGCTAGCTTCCTCACTTTGTCGTGGATGGAAGGCTTGGACGAACCACTTAAGTTCTAGTCCATTTATTAGGGGTCTAATATTTTAGCTTGGTCCAACCAAGTTGAGAGTTTAAATGGAATGAGACCTCATCACATATTAAGTGTTTTGCATGCATTATAGCAGAAATATTCTAAGCATAAATGTAAACATACAGAAGCATATAGAATACTCGAAGCATATAAAACGCATCGCATGCAAAATAAAACTTAGCACGCCCCTGTAGGATGATCACAAGCCCAATCCCTATGCGACCCACTGAGCCCGCAGTGGATCTATGGGCAATCTAAGGATAGGCCCTATGCTAGTACAAGATTTTATAACCCATTACATGCAATGGGCCTTGTAAGTCCTCTTCATTTTCTTGGGCTCTCCATCGTGGGCCTACACTGGGCCACTTCTCCATGGATCCTCCGTGGGCCAACCAATGACATCCTCCATGGGCCTCTAACATCTTGGACTTGTCTTCCCTTGGAGCTTTTATTTACAAAAAATAAAACCTCACTGGTAATTCTACTCTCATTCCATCATAAAAATAAGAAACCCCAATCAACAGTTGGGGGGAATACATTAGGAGGGAGAAAGAAAGCCTTATTACTCCAAGGCAAAAACGAGAGGGGTAAGAAGATGCAAAGAGACACGCAGGCCACAACCCAATAAATAAATTTAAATAAACCATACATGCGGTCTAGGGGCTTTGTTATCATCCTTTGTCAATCCAATAAACTCAAATAGCATATATTCACATCTCACGTAAAACATGCTATTCAAACATATATGATATCCCATACAATAAAATAAGTGCAGAAATTACATGCAAAATATTCAGACCAAACATTGGGTAATGGTGCAACCTATGCACAACGATTTTTGTTGGAAAATTATTTTCCATAATTGACAAGGCAATATTAATTCTAAGAAATAACAAATCTCAACCAAAACTAAAATGCCCCAATTTAATTAGTCCAGATAAAATTCCCAGAATAATATAGGAAAATCAGACTTCTGAGAATGCACGAAAAACAACAAAAACCCGAAAAATGGCCCTGCACCATCGGCCAAGCACGCGCTCGGAGGCGCCACTGCCTGCGACGCGCGTGCCTAGCGTGCAGGCGCACTCTTTGCGCGGCCGCTGCACGACAGTGTACGCACGCAGGCATAGTGCGCACGCGAGGGCCCGCGCGGACGTAGGTGCGTGCCTGCTGCCTGTGGTGCGGCATGCCTACCGGCCGCCACCGCCTTTCATGATTTGATGTTTTTCTTGCAACTGTTTTAACTTCAACACAAAAAATCATCAATTCAAGAATATAACCACATATTCAAGAATCCCAAAATTTAATATTTGTGCAGTATTAATACATGCCAAAATCTACACTTTCTCATTCTATAAAAATAACCATGATGTCCAACATCAAATAAAACGTAGAAATTAATGAAAATTTTACACGTGAATTTTGATCATTCCTGTAACCATTGCAAAAATCAAATCTTGTTAGGAAACCCTTTCCTCATTAACAAAGAAATATTTATTTTAGAAAATTTTAAATCTCAACCAAAAAGAAATATCTCAAGTCAATGCGTTCAAAAAATGTAACAAATATCATAAAAAATACTTGAAAAAAAAATAATTTTGAAAACGAGCCAAAGAGAAAATAGAAAACGGCAACGTCGGGGCGGCCAGGCGTGCGCGCGCGTGTGCGTTCGCAGGCGCCTAGGCAGCGCCTGCCATGCGCCCCCCCGCCTCAAATTCTTGTGCTTTTAGAACGTTTTGTTCAAATGGATGATCATCTCTTTACTCGTAGATTTTGTTTTACTACTGTTTGTTCTAATACTAACAACAAAATATGGTGCTAAGCTTCACATGCCACTAATATTCATGTCCTTATTGATAACCCTCAGTTTCTTCATATGAAAGTTTATTCTACTCATTCCCAAGGAGATATTTTGCACATTTTGAAAGCGAGCGTGGATCGGCCCTGGAGAGGGAGCGCGAATGCAGAAGCACGATGGGTTGCATTTCAGTAAATGGAATAAAAGCATACATAAATCATGCCTTAAAAGGATCAAGGGGTGTGCCCTTGATTCTCCCATGCATTCGGTGTATCTCATGTTCAACAAAGTACACAACATGGAGGCCATAGAATTTTGGAACAAGAAACGTAAAAGAGGAAGTTACCTCTCGTAGTCATCTTCGTTTGGTTACACGCATTGTTCCCCATTTTGCACCAAGATCTCAAAGTAAAGACCCTTTAAATCGTCCACACACTATACTGGAAAGCAACGAACCCTCGTGCTAGCAAGAAATCATTTAGGGGAGAAGAGAATCGATGCGACGCTATTGATTAACGCTATCGACGTCTCTAATGTTTTACCTTTAATTAATCAAGAAGAACAAAAGGGAAATCTTGGAGAGAATTGAAGAGAGGTGGACGAAATTGAGAGAAAAGATGTGAAATGAAAAGTGTAGAGATTAGTAAGGGTGTGTGTATGTTTGAGTATTTATAGAAAACATATTTTCCTATTCCTACTCAACCTCTTCTAAAGAGGCACACTTTGACTAGGACTAGTCAAATCCTAGTCAACCTAGGGTTTGATTAAGTCAAATTAATCATGGTCCTTCATCTCATCAATCTCTAGATCAAATCTCGCCCATCCATTGTAGATGGGCTTTATAGAATGGGCCTATTTAATTCTAAGTTAAATAGTCCCAAGGTCCAATGGACTTTATATTAAATCCTATTTAATATTCCAAGCCCACTAATTAGTTCACCCTTTTAATCTAATTGAAACGAAAGCACATGCTTTATTAAATCGATAAATCTAATTTATGAACTCAAGCCCGATAATCCAATGAATCCACGGGGCTGGATCTCCAAGAAGTATAATTTAATCCTATTAAATTAAAGCTTCTCCCGGAATTAATTTCAAATTAATTCCTTTCACATCCAGTGTAGCGGGTTTGACTCTTTAGGTTCACCCTCAGCTAGACTTAGACCTACTTCTTGTTAATCTCATAACGAAAGTAGTCCGTCACCATGGGTGGCCGTCTAGCAACGGTCTATGGCACTAGAGACCAGGTGAATATGTGGCGTAAAAATTACATGTATGATATCCACTAAATTCACAAATGTAAACAATTCATATAATCATGTCAACAAGAACATGAAACATGCTAGAAAGGCCGATAAAACCTCATTGCTTATGCTCATCACATAGATCTATGGGCTCTTACATCGAACCAGGCTTTGATACCACTTGATGGAAGTGGATCTGCCCGGGAGCGTGGTAGAATGCGAAAAACCAAAATATAACCCAAAATCACATAACGTTTAAATCGATCAAAGGGGTGTATCCTTGATCTTTCTCGAGTGTTCGATGTAGGATGTGTTGGTACTAGACACTAACACATAGAACACATAGGAAATGCATAAACGAAAAACGTTGAACATAAACGTAATCGTTACCTTCATAGTGTTCTTGAATATCGGCTACTAGCATTGCTCCTTCATGTTCCAAAAATCTTCACTAGGTTTCAAGTGTAGAAACCCTCTAATGTAGTCCACACCACACCGAGAGAGGCTTGGATCTCTTTGCTAGAAGAAATCGAGCCTAAGGTAGAAAAGTGGATTGAAAGAACTATACTATGAACTTAGTATATCGTTTTCAACAAGCCATGTACTTCAATTGATCCTAGACCAAGAAGAACAAAGCAAGACGACCAAGAAGAACTAAGTTGTGCTTTCCAAAGGCACAACTTCATCACCTTTAAAGGTGATGGCTGATTTTGTGCTTTCTAAAAGCACAAAATCGACCACTCTCTTTATAGGGAAGAGTCCAACTCTTTCCCCTTTCAAAAGTAGAAGTCAACTCGGTCCTTGAGCTATAATTTAATGGGCCAGGCCTAATTCTGATGAAAATAAAGCAAGCCCAACAAATTCAATGAATTAAATCTAATTTAATTCAAGGCCCAAAGTCGTTTAATTCAATTAAAGACTTAACCGAAATTCCGCTTAATTAATGAATTCCATTTATTATTTAGTGTAAGCCCAATACAATATTGGACCATCCATCCCATGGACTATCCCATGTATAAATAATCCAATTATTTAATATTTTTCATAATTTACTCTAATTTAATTCCTTCACCAGTTCGGTAATTTGTGTGTGACCCTTTAGGTTCACCCTCAACTAGACTTTGGATCGTGTCCAACACAAACCCGTTAATATGGGTGGCGGTCTAGCAACGGTCCATGGCACTAGAGACTAGGTGAATATTGGCGTGGACATTTAGGTTCCCGATTACCATACGGGTTTGGTCCTTCCATCTGCCGTCTCTCGGCCTAAGTCTCGGACATGGAATTGGATGTCGGTTTGCATCCTGAACTAGGCAACTATGCTCGAGACTGCATTTGCTCTATTGTGTCGACATAGGAAACCATTTCCTCCTGGCTAATCACTGTGGCCACAGTTTCAGAGAGCGCCATGTGCATAGGAGTACCACTGTTACATATTGACAGGGGATGGATCCTCTTTCTGAAACACATCATCCTCGCTTCACATTCTGACTCCACTGGACAACGCTTATGTTGAACATGTTCGTGACATGAACACCTCTCGCCAGATCCAAGATACAACCATCGTGTGTAGGTGACTGCAATGGTTCCTCAAGTTCGAGGACTATTCTTGTACTAGCAGAGTCGGGAACTCCAGCATACCGACCAAGCCTTCAAGACTTTCTTATGACGATTCCCCGTGAGTCCGTTGAGTTAGCTCAACTCCCTTGACCTACCCACTAAGATCGGATAGACGTCCAACAATTGTCGCTGATGGAATGCGATACTCATATATGAATGCAATGCATAGTTCAGGTCTCAGTAGGACACTCGATGCTCTATTGTGAGGTCCTCGACTTGGAACATTTTAGACCAACACTTATAGTTTTTGTCATAACCATAATCCAATACATGGTCCAACTAAATTGGTTGTCTACGTGGTCTGTGGGCTTTATTGCAATGTAGATACAATATAAAGAAATGAGCACAACAAAGGGAAGCCAAATAATGAATAATTATTTTATTCATTACATAATATTACATTATATGGAGTCTATCGAATAGAATACATAAAGGCCAATCTAATTGGTTTCCTAGTCACCTATTCTAACATGATCCACTTCCCTTCAAGTGGTATCAGAGCCAGGTCAGATATACGGGGCCATAGTTCTATGTGTTAAGAATGATATTTATCCATTTTTTCAAGCATATGCTATGCTTTAGTTTGCATGAATATGTCTAGAAATGAACTTGTTTAAGTTTGTGAATCGATGGATATTATGCATGTATTTCGAAGAATTATTTTATAAAATTAGATGCTTGGTTTTCAGATTAAAATATGCAAAAACAAAAAAAAAAAAAAAGAAAATTGTATTGCGTGACAGCGACAACAGTTGGCTGCCACCATTGCTGGCCAGTATTGGTAGGCAGGTGCCCACGCTTTGCCTCGCCAGCATGCTAGTTGGCGTGCGTGATGGTAGAGGCGTCCGTGCATAATATGCCACATGAGGGACAGCGTATCGGTGCTGCGCACACGTTTGGGCGCGGTCGGTCGGCACGGCTGAACAGTTGGGTCGTTCTAAGCCGAGTTTTTGTCATTTTCTTAAAATTTCATTTTTTGGTATTTTTTGCACATATTTTTTGAAAAAAAAAACATTAATTTGCATATTTAATTTTGGATTTATTGGATTTTTCCCATAATTAAATTGCTTATTTAATTTGGCATTGTTTATGCATTGGAGGCTTTTGGGAAGGATATCCATAGATTACAATCTAAATTTATGCTTTCTACATATATTCATGTTTTGTGATATTGAATATCACTTTGAAATATTGTATCTCTTGGATGGCATTATTATTTGGAATAATTTTGTATGGATATTATTTAGATTGACATCGGATGATCGCCGAGCCCTTAACTGGATGTATGGACGTTTATTTCTTTAGGGTGGGGCCTGTGTGCCTCTTTTTTTTTAATTCTCATCTATCATTTTATGCCTTTTAATAATAAGAATTGATTTCCCTCTCCATGAATGTATTCCTCCCAACTGTTGATCGGTTTTCCTTTACTATGTAAAGAGAGTAGATGGAATTTTGGTGAGGTTTTAAATTTATATAGGGTAAATTACATCCACCCTCCCTATAATTTGCCATAATTACCAATACCACCTTGTTGATTCAAAAATTACCATCACTCCCCTAGAATTAAAAATAATTATGTAACTAGTTAACGGTAGTAGGAAATATCAATAATACCCTTATCAGATTAAAAAAATAATTTAAATAAATAGAAATATCTTTGAAGGTGAAAATACTCAAAAGCCCTTTGTGTGTTTTTTTTCCTTTTCCCGCTTCTGTCAACGAGAAGAAGAAGAAAAAGACTCAGAAGCAGAAAACCCTATTCTCCTTCATCTTCTTGCCCTTTTTTTTTTCTCTCATTTCTTCTGAGTTTTGCCTGTGATTCCAAGATAAGAAATTGTTGTTCTAAAGCTTGAAGGTGGTTCGCAGTTGTGGTTGTGTAAAATAGCCGCATTTCTTCTGTTTTGGAGGCACCAGGTAAGAACAGTCTATCCAAGTTGTCATGTTTTGTTGGAGATGTAAATGTTCTATCAAGATAAGATACTGTGTATTTTCTATTTCTTTTTCAACCAGAAAAATGGTATTTTCTCCTCTATTCATTCAAAGAACTCGATTTTCTACATTTGTTTTTGTTTCTTTTTTAGGTCTTCTGGAACAATATTTGAAAGATAAATGAGTTATAAATTTTACGTGCTATTTTATCTCTTATTTCATATGTTATTTTAGTTTTCCAAAAAAAAAAAAAAAAACCCAAACATGAGTTATATTATTAGGTCAGAATTTGGGGGTTTTGGATGATTGTGTTAGAAGATGATCAATCATGCAAAATCATACGATTTTTTATATATTTTCGTGTTATTAGGGTTCGAACATTTGATTGGTTTAAGGTTTCTTAGTTTAACTCCTTTTGTGAAGCATTTTTGTGTTTCATTTCTCTGTTAGCAGTTTTTGTGAAGCCTTTTTTTTTTTATTTATGCTAGTATTTTTATTATTTTGTGTTTAATTTGTTTTTGTTTTGCATTTGTTCTGCATGTAGGTATGTATGACAAGGTGTTCTCCATTGTGGTGCATTATATGGGCCAAAAGGCTAAGATACACAACATTGACAGAGATAAGTATAGCTATCTCGATTTAGTTTAAGATATTCGTGGAATGCATGGGATACAAAACACTGATCTTAGCCTCACTTGTAGTATGCCTGGTTGTGCCCTACGAATGCATGTGAGAAATGACTAAGATGTGTTGAATATGTTTGATGGAAACCAAAGTAAAGATGAACTTGATATATTTGTTATGGTTAACCAAGAGGGTGGGAATATTGAGGTTGGGGGCAGTCACAATGAGTCTGGGGGCAGTGACAATGGATCTGGGGGCAGTGAAGAGTCCATGTATGCAGCTGCAACTGATGAGGAATCTCATGATACATCAGTGTCATTAGTGGCAAGTGAACCAAATGATCATTTGTTTGGATACAAATCTGATGATCATTCTGAGGCTGAGAACCTTTCTGATAAGGAATTCTGCAGTGATCCAATGAAGGGGGGTGCTCTAAGTAGAGATGCTTGTGTGGTGCATGGTGGTTTCGGATGGTAAAATTAAGTTAGAAAAGGGTATGGCTTTCACTGATATTGTTGCTTTTAGGGATGTGTTGTGGGAATATGTTATTCAAGAGGGTCTCAAAATAATGAGGCTTAGAAATGAGAGGGTGAGGGTCACAACTCATTGTGTTGTTAAGGATTTCCAATTGGGAGTCCATGCATCTATATTGGCAGATGGTATAACATTTCAAATCAAAACATATGTAGAAAAACATACATGTGTAAGGGGTGAGCTGGCAGATGGAAGTGCAGTCTTTTAATGGCTCGGGAAGGGGAATATGAAGTAAATGATGCCAATGTTCAGTACATTGTCAACTTCAGAAAAAAGAACATATGATTGTAAGTTTTAGGAGATTGCTGGAATCCCTTGTAGGCATGCTACTTTAGGGATTGCTCATAGGAGGGAGGAGTTAGAAACTTACACTGATGCGAGATTTTCAAAGCAAAAGTACATGAAGGCATATGGTCATTGTATTCATCCCATCCTTGATCCCTCATTTTGGCCTGAAGAAATGGATGTTACTCCTACTGATCTTAAGCCTCCAACTATTAAAAGAATGCTAGGGAGGCCAAAGAAAAGTAGGAGAAAAGAACCAGGGGAGGCAACAGGAGCTATTAGAAGAGCCAATGTGTTGAAGTGCAAGATTTGCAATGGGCATAATAGAAGAACATGCCCAAACGATGTAAAATATCAAGCATCTAAACTAAATACATTTCATTCTAAACACATGTTTCTAACTGGGTGTTTCTATTGGGTAGGATGTTGATTTAAATGTTCCAGTATCTCAATTGGCTAAAAGGAGGGCGGGAGGCAAAATGAGCAGAAATGAGACATTGGGAAGTTCATCTTCTCAGCCACTTCCCACAAATAGGGATGAGCTAATGCCTGTTTCAGCACCTCAGCCATTGCCCAGGACATGCTCTCGGGCTGAAGTAGCACAAAAAAGACCTACAACAAAGAAGCCAAAGTCAGCTCCAAAACCAGCACCAATAGCCTCTACAACACATACTCTCAGGACAATTGCATCCTCTCAACCATTGCCAAGTGAGCTGCTTTTCCCTCTTTCCCTATTCAGATCGATTGGAGTACCATCAAATGTCTGATCATCTCCAAATGTACCAAAGGAAAATTATCCAAGGGTCTGTCCGCAAATGTGATATTAGTGTTTGTTTGGTGTATATTGTCAATCATGTTTTGGATATGTATTTTCGTTGGCATGTGACTTTAGACATGTATTTCGTTGACATGTGACTTTTGGACATGTATTGCGTTGACATGTGACTTTTGGATATTTAGCTTTTGTGGATCATTATGTCAAGTTGACTTTTGGATGTATGCATTTTTTATGGTTTGGTGATTTTTAAAATTTTTTATGTTTATTATGATCGTAGCAGATATTGTCTATGTTTAATTTTTAAGGCTGCAATGATCTAACATCAACAAAATATGACCTTCATAAATGAATTTTTTTTGGCAGTTTTCAACAATTTTGCCATTTATTAAATACAAACGCAACAATTTACATACCATAATATAGTAAAATCTTACATTTTAATCCACAGGGGCATTTTAGTCCCTGAAAATTGGATAAAAAATACTAAAATTCAATTTCCAGCTATATCAAGAATAGTTATGGCAATTCACTATAAAATTCTAACAGAAACCCTAACGGCATATGACGGAAGGGGGTCCTGTGTTGGGCGACCGTTAGTTCCAGGGGGTCATGGTAATTTTCGAAACAACAGGGTGGTAATGGTAATTATACCAAACTATAGGCATGGTAGATGTAATTTACCTTTTTATATAATAAAGCAAGTCCGTGGGATGAAGGCCCAAGGCGAAAACCTGAGAAGAATCAAAAGAGATTACTAGGCCAATTAGTATGATAATAGGTAGTTAATTTTTTAATAGTGTAGGACCACCCAGATAAATTATAGACTCACTGCGGGCTCGGTAGGTCGTATAGGTTGGACTCTTCATCATCCAACAAGGGTTACGCTATTTTTATTTTTCATGAATATTGGATATTTATGCATGC
Source organism: Sesamum alatum (assembly GCA_034509735.1). Classification (NCBI taxonomy): domain Eukaryota; kingdom Viridiplantae; phylum Streptophyta; class Magnoliopsida; order Lamiales; family Pedaliaceae; genus Sesamum; species Sesamum alatum. The sequence continues at coordinate 33,522,535 of JACGWO010000008.1, forward strand.
AAAACATAAATGTGGTGAGGTCTTAGTCAATTCTCAAACAAATGAACTCTCACTTGGTTGGACCAAGTTTAAAAATTAGACCCATGAGGGACTTGGATCAAATGGTTTGATCCATCCAGGCCTTCTATCCATAGCAATATGGTGAGCAATCTACACTACCCAAATGTGGTCTCATGAGTCGTGGCAGATTGGAATAGAGGAAAGTTGCATCATTGTTATGAACAAAGGAATATGCTCACTGTTTTCCTATCTCACGAGTTGTGGGGTGCAACAGCTGAGGTATGATTTGGTTGATGTGTTGGGCCTAACACTGAGTAGCATGATTCCCTTAGAGTGCTCGAATTTTATGAAGAAGTAAGGCAAAACATATTGGAAATCTCATTAGATGAGAATAATATTGGATATCTTCCAAGAGGCTTTTTCCGTGGATCCCAAGCCCATTAGGAAATGATTTTCTAAAATCCCACTTGAGAGTGGTGGACTTTCGTAGAAATAGTGGGAGGGTTAAAAGACTATAGACCATGTCTTCAACTTAAACAATAATATTATTGTCATTTGCCGATTTTTGCTTTACATTTCTTAAATGTACATATATCTAATAATCCTTTGAACATGATTTTGGAGATTAATAAGTTCAACGGTACAAACTATAATGACTGGTTGCAGACTGAGAATTATCCTAGTTTTTTAAAACTAGGGTTATGTGCCACTCCCGAGGGCCTTGCCAGAGGGATCGTCGCCTGAAGAACATTTGGCATTCAATAAATGGCTCAAGGACAAGTCGAAGGTCCATAGTGTCATATTGGCTTCTATATCTAATGACATCCAGAAGCAATATGACAAGCTGGAAGATGTCTCCTCCATAATGCTCCGCATGAAATATGTTTATGCGGTTCCGGATAGGCATATTAGACGTGCCGCCACAAAAGCACTCTTTGGGACCAAGTTGGCCAAAAGGTCCTTTGTACAATGTCATGCGCTTAAGATGCAATCCCTAGTGGAGTAGCTCAAGGACCTCAAGTTGGGCTTGATAATGACATGTACATTGACGTGATCCTTCGATCACTTCCTCCATCCTACGAACCATTTATTAGTAACTACAACATGAATGGGCTTGAGAAGTCTATTCATGAGAAGCAATGACATACAAGTTTATGTCAGCAGTATTAGTTGGAGAGGCTTCGACCTCCAAAGCGTATGATAAGAGGGCCGGAAGTTGAAAGAGGAAGAAGGGAAAGGGGAAGTGTGTTACAACCACTGCTCGTAATCTAAGCACCCTTGCTACTTCAATGAGGATGGGCAAAGGGAAAGTCCATTGGAAAAGAGAGTGCCTACAATTCCCCCAATCAAGGTAAATCTGTGTTTGAAGTTAATATGATAACTAATTCTGCTTCCTCGATATTGGATACCAGCTGTGGAGCTCACATATGCAATGATTTTGTAGGCGGTGCAAAGAAGCAAAAGGCTAAGTAAGGACGAGATGATCCTGAGGCTAGGAGATGGCAAGGCCGTTGCTGCGAAAGTTGTAGGATCAGTCAACATAGCCATTAGTAATAATGTTAGGATTTTATTAAAGGATTGTTTCTATGCATCAAGCTAGCGGGATCCACTTTTTGGGAATATGAGTCGAAGCAATAACAAGAATATTTCTAGTGGAACAACTTTCAAAGAGATGTTTCACTAATAGACCAAGGGATAAGTAATTCGACTCAGTCATATCCAGATCATGAATGTTTGGAATCCATATTATGCAAGGAGACATTGCTTTTGCTAATTCCAATTAAAGGGTGATATAAAGAGGTCCGTCTAGTTCCGACATCATATCCATATCATTCATCATAGTTAGCAGTTCCAGCTCCGTATGAAGGTCACGATCGATATCATCACTAGCATTAAAATCACTATCATCAATATCACTACCATCCATAGGAAAACCCTTCTTCGCATGGCAATGCCTATTGTGTCAGCTTGGCCTTTTATAAGTTGAAACAGAATAAAGCGCCCATAATAAAGACGCTTACTGTCTGTTCTTGATTCAACACACTTCCACTGTAGCGTCTGAGTAGATATTGTTACTTTCTCTCGAACCATAGTAATATTTTTTATTTGATTGAATTATTTATTTCTTTTGTTTCTCTGGAAATTTCTAGCTACAAGGATGACTTTATTTTTAAAATATGGAAAGAAAAGATGGAAAAATTGTATTCCATAATAATGGATTCAAAATTAATAATTCAAAAAGAGTTTCATTTTTGAATGAAGTTACATGATCTAGTTCGTATTATTAGTTTATGCTCAACGACTCGGTTGATAGGAATAGTGAGATGGTTAGATGTTAGAAACGATGAATCAGTTTCGTTTTATATGTCTGTCACTTTATCTTTGTTCAAGATCTTTCTTTTGTCCCTTCCAGGCAATCGGAAAATAAAGAACTGGTTAATTTATTCAAGATAATATGATCAAGAACATTATTCTATTCACGTCTTAGATAAAGAGGGATATACTTTTTACTATCAATAAAAATTATTTTTATATTACGAATGATGGTGTTTCTCATCTGCTTTGTACATTATTAACGTTCTTTACATTCTCCAACAATCTAATTTGATTATGACTACCCAACACAAATGGAATTTTGATAATCAAGATAACACACTGATTTCGCATGCGCCTATGTTAGAATAGGTGACCAGAAAGCCAATTAGATTGGCCTTTATGTAATCTATTTGACAAAGTCGTTGTAATGTAATATTATGTAATGAATAAAATGAGTATTCATTACTTTAACATTGTCTTTGTCGTGCTCATTCCATTGTTAATATCTGTTTAAATACATCACAACAAAGCCCACAGAGCACATAGAAAACCCACGCAGTTGGACCGCGCATTGGATAATGGTTATGAAACCAACTGATAAAGTGTTGGGTTTGAAACATTCTAAGTCGAGGACTCGAGACAGGGAATCGAGCGTTCTACTGAGCCTTACGCTTTATATCGTGTTCATTAGATAAGTGTCGTGTTTCCTCGCCAACATATGTAAGATGTTATACGATTCTAGTAGATTGGTTGACTGTGTTAGAATAGGGGAGCAGAAAGCCAATAGATTTGGCATTTAGTAACCTATTTGACAACTTGATGTAATGTAATATTATGTAATGAATAAAATGAGGGTTCATTACCATTGGTACTTTCTTTGTTGTGCTCATTTTCCATATGTTAAATTATGTTTTACATATATCACAACAAAGCCACAGACCACGGTCAACAACTCATGCAGTCGGGCCACGCATTGGATGGTGGTTATGAAACCAACTGATAAAGAGTTAGGTCTGAAACGTTCCAAGTCGAGGGCCTCGAGATAGGGCATCGAGAGTCCTATAGAGACTTGCACCAAGAGTCGTGTTCATCGAATGAGTGTCGTGTTCGATCGGCGACAGGCGTGGGACGCCTATACGATCTTGGTGGGCTGGTCGACTGGGCTTGAGCCGACTGAACTGACTCGCGGGGATCATCATATGGAAGCCTTGGAGGCTTGGTCAGTGTGATTGGATTTTTCCGGTTTCGATAGTACGGGAATAGTCCTCAGACTTGAGGAACCATGGCAGTCACGTACACACGATGACTGTATCTTGGATCTGGCGAGAGGTGGTCATTCTGTAAGATGATCATTATAAGCCTTGTCTAGTGCAGTCAAAATGTGTAGCGAGGACGGTGGGTTCCAAGAAGAGGATCCGTCTCCTATCAGTATGTGACAGAGGTATCTCCTATGCACTCGGAGGCACGTTCATGTTGTTTAAACCTGTGGCCATAGTGCTTGATCGAACAGGAAATGGTTTCCTGTGTCGATGTAATGACGCATGTGTAGTCTTGAGTATTAAGAATAGAAGCCTAGTCAAGGATGGGAACCGACGCCCATTTCTATACCCTAGACTAAGGTCGGGAGACGGTAGACGGAAGGACCGTACCCGTATGGAATCGACGCCTAAATGTTCATGTCAACATTCACCTAGTCTCTAGTACCATGGACCATTGCTAGACGACCACCTATGGTAACGGACTCGTGTTGGACACGGACCCAAGTCTAGCTGAGGGTGAACCTATAGCATCACACACAAATCACCGAGGAAGTGGAGAAATTGACTTGGAGTCAATTTCAGAGGATAATGAGTAATTGGATTACTTAAGGGATTGTCCATTGGATGGACGGACCGATATTGTATTGGGCCCTTATTTTTATCGGTAAATGAGATTTATCAGTTAGTGTAAAGAATTGAAAATTAGATCTTTTAATTGGATTAGAAGAGTAAATGAGAATCATTTAAGTGGACCTTGAATAAAATGGGATTTAATTTTGGACACATTGTAATTGGATTATAATAAAAGCCAGTCCATTAAATTTTGCCCCAAGAGGTGTGTTAATTCCACTTTTGGAATGAGAAGAAGTTGGACTTCTTTCCGAACTAGCATGGCCAAAAATTACCTCTTTTGGAAAGCTAAAAATCGGCCATGCAAGGCCTTGATGAAGGGTTGACTTTTTTCTTTTGGTAAGTGACAAATCAATTCCAATCAAGTCTCTTTCATTTGGTATGATTAAATCATACCTTATGAGATGGTAGGCTTGATTGATGAATTAGTGGGATTGATTGGGATGTATCTAGACATCCTAGGATGAACCTAGACACATTCTAATAATCACATTAATTTAGAATATATATGAGCATATACTATCATCAAAGCAAGAGAATTACATTTTCATCTTTTTCTAGGAAAAAGAAGAAAAGCACCTCCGCATTTGTAAAATAGGTGACGTGATGCCAATCCTGTTAGGCTTATGTAACCTATTTCTGACAATTTGGTGTTTAGATAACGTTCATGAATAAAAGTGATATTCATATTTGGGATTTATATTAAAAACTTTTCAATGCACAAACAAAACCAACAGATCGAAATCATAATCCAAGAAACTGGACTGCACATAGGATGGCAGGTCATGAATATCAGTTTCTGTGGATTGGTCTGATATACTCCTAAGTTGAAGGACATAGAGATAGGGTACAAGAGTCCATTTGAGACTTGCACTAAGCCATTGCAGTCGCGTTTCATCGACAAGTGACAAAAATCGTCCATGCATTATTAGTGGGCTAGCCAGCTTGGTGCCGCCTAACTAAGGTGCCTCGTGGGAATCGTCATATGAAAAACCTTGAGTGGGTTGGTCGGAATGACTCGAATTCCCGATTCTGATAGTACGGGTTTCGTCCTTGGACTTGAGGGACTATTGTGGTCACATCCACACCGTCGCTGTATCTTAGATTTGGCAAGAGACTGGGTTGTCATAAGCCCTACCAAGTGCAGTCAAGGTGTGTAGTGTGAACAGTAGGTCCTAATACAGAATCCGTCTCCTATCAACAGGATTGACGTTGATGTCTCACTTTCACTCTGAAACTCGTTCTCTTTTAAATTTGTGGCCACAGTAACTGAATAGTGGAATAAGATCCCTATGACGTTTGGTATAGACGAGCCAAGGCTGTAGTCGAAAATGGGTACTGACACCGATTGTCCATACCCTAGACTATAGCCATTAGATAGAAGTTGGAAGGACAAACGTACTAAAGAGCCTAATGTTCACGCCATAAATATTCACCTATTTTCTAGTGTCATGGACCATTTTTAGACAGCCACCCATGGTGACGGACGATTTTCAAGAATAGAATGATTGAAAATTCGGCCAAGTCTCGCTGAGGGTAAACTTAAAGAGTCACACAATCCATCAGTAGCGGAGGAATTAATTTGGAATTAATTCCGGGAGGTAGAACAATTTAATTAGATTAAATTGGTTCACTTTTTCTTGGATTGTTAATTCTTTAATTGGATTAAATAGAATTAACTAATGAATTGGATTTATTGATTTGAGGAGATAGGCTTAAAATAATTATTTAATTATTTAAATTCTTAGGGATTATTTTAAATTCGATTTAAAATATTTCATCTAAGAGATGGACGGACGAGATTGAATGGAGAGATCAATGACCAAGATCAAGTTTCACTTGGTCTTACCTAAGTTGGCTAGGATTGGACTAGGTCAAAATCCTAGTCAACCTAGGGTTCTCTATGAGAGTTTGAAGAGGACTAGGAGATCCACTTCTATAAATACTCATAGAAACACACACCCCAAGGTGTTGAAACTCTAGCACACACACACATCATTTTTAGACGGCCACCCATGGTGACGGACGATTTTCAAGAATAGAATGATTGAAAATTCGACCAAGTCTAGCTGAGGGTAAACCTAAAGAGTCACACAATCCATCAGTAGCGGAGGAATTAATTTGGAATTAATTCCGGGAGGTAGAACAATTTAATTAGATTAAATTGGTTCACTTTTTCTTGGATTGTTAATTCTTTAATTGGATTAAATAGAATTAACTAATGAATTGGATTTATTGATTTGAGGAGATAGACTTAAAATAATTATTTAATTATTTAAATTCTTAGGGATTATTTTAAATTCGATTTAAAATATTTCATCTAAGAGATGGACGGACGAGATTGAATGGAGAGATCAATGACCAAGATCAAGTTTCACTTGGTCTTACCTAAGTTGGCTAGGATTGGACTAGGTCAAAATCCTAGTCAACCTAGGGTTCTCTATGAGAGTTTGAAGAGGACTAGGAGATCCCCTTCTATAAATACTCATAGAAACACACACCCCAAGGTGTTGAAACTCTAGCACACACACACACATCATTTTTAGACAGCCACCCATGGTGACGGACGATTTTCAAGAATAGAATGATTGAAAATTCGGCCAAGTCTCGCTGAGGGTAAACTTAAAGAGTCACACAATCCATCAGTAGCGGAGGAATTAATTTGGAATTAATTCCTGGAGGTAGAACAATTTAATTAGATTAAATTGGTTCACTTTTTCTTGGATTGTTAATTCTTTAATTGGATTAAATAGAATTAACTAATGAATTGGATTTATTGATTTGAGGAGATAGGCTTAAAATAATTATTTAATTATTTAAATTCTTAGGGATTATTTTAAATTCGATTTAAAATATTTCATCTAAGAGATGGACGGACGAGATTGAATGGAGAGATCAATGACCAAGATCAAGTTTCACTTGGTCTTACCTAAGTTGGCTCGGATTGGACTAGGTCAAAAATCCTAGTCAACCTAGGGTTCTCTATGAGAGTTTGAAGAGGACTAGGAGATCCCCTTCTATAAATACTCATAGAAACACACACCCCAAGGTGCTGAAACTCTAGCACACACACACATCATTTTTAGACGGCCACCCATGGTGACGGACGATTTTCAAGAATAGAATGATTGAAAATTCGACCAAGTCTAGCTGAGGGTAAACTTAAAGACTCACACAATCCATCAGTAGCGGAGGAATTAATTTGGAATTAATTCCGGGAGGTAGAACAATTTAATTAGATTAAATTGGTTCACTTTTTCTTGGATTGTTAATTCTTTAATTGGATTAAATAGAATTAACTAATGAATTGGATTTATTGATTTGAGGAGATAGACTTAAAATAATTATTTAATTATTTAAATTCTTAGGGATTATTTTAAATTTAATTTAAAATATTTCATCTAAGAGATGGACGGACGAGATTGAATGGAGAGATCAATGACCAAGATCAAGTTTCACTTGGTCTTACCTAAGTTGGCTAGGATTGGACTAGGTCAAAATCCTAGTCAACCTAGGGTTCTCTATGAGAGTTTGAAGAGGACTAGGAGATCCCCTTCTATAAATACTCATAGAAACACACACCCCAAGGTGTTGAAACTCTAGCACACACACACATCATTTTTAGACGGCCACCCATGGTGACGGACGATTTTCAAAAATAGAATGATTGAAAATTCGGCCAAGTCTAGCTGAGGGTAAACTTAAAGAGTCACACAATCCATCAGTAGCGGAGGAATTAATTTGGAATTAATTTCGAGAGGTAGAACAATTTAATTAGATTAAATTGGTTCACTTTTTCTTGGATTGTTAATTCTTTAATTGGATTAAATAGAATTAACTAATGAATTGGATTTATTGATTTGAGGAGATAGGCTTAAAATAATTATTTAATTATTTAAATTCTTACGGATTATTTTAAATTCGATTTAAAATATTTCATCTAATAGATGGAACGGACGGGATTGAATGGAGAGATCAATGACCAAGATCAAGTTTCACTTGGTCTTACCTAAGTTGGCTAGGATTTGACTAGGTCAAAATCCTAGTCAACCTAGGGTTCTCTATGAGAGTTTGAAGAGGACTAGGAGAAGTCCCATTCTATAAATACTCATAGAAACACACACCCCAAGGTGTTGAAACTCTAGCACACATACACACACCGTTTTTAGACGGCCACCCATGGTGACGGACGATTTTCAAGAATAGAATAATTGAAAATTCGCTCAAGTCTAGCTGAGGGTAAACTTAAAGAGTCACACAATCCATCAGTAGCGGAGGAATTAATTTGGAATTAATTCCGGGAGGTAGAACAATTTAATTAGATTAAATTGGTTCACTTTTTCTTGGATTGTTAATTCTTTATTTGAATTAAATAGAATTAACTAATGAATTGGATTTATTGATTTGAGGAGATAGGCTTAAAATAATTATTTAATTATTTAAATTCTTAGGGATTATTTTAAATTCGAGTTAAAATATTTCATCTAAGAGTTGGACGGACGAGATCGAATAGAGAGATCAATGACCAAGATCAAGTTTCACTTGGTCTTACCTAAGTTGGCTAGGATTTGACTAGGTCAAAATCCTAGTCAACCTAGGGTTCTCTATGAGAGTTTGAAGAGAACTAGGAGAAGTCCCATTCTATAAATACTCATAGAAACACACACCCCAAGGTGTTGAAACTCTAGCGCGCGCGCACACACACACACACACACCGTTTTTAGATGGCCACCCATGGTGAAGGACGATTTTCAAGAATAGAATGATTGAAAATTCGGCCAAGTCTAGCTGAGGGTAAATTTAAAGTGTCACACAGTCCATCAGTAGCGGATGAATTAATTTGGAATTAATTCCGGGAGGTAGAACAATTTAATTAGATTAAATTGGTTCACTTTTTTTTGGGTTAATAATTCTTGAATTGGATTAAATAGAATTAACTAATGAATTGGATTTATTGATTTGAGGAGATAGGCTTAAAATAATTATTTAATTATTTAAATTCTTAGTTATTATTTTAAATTCGATTTAAAATATTTCATCTAAGAGATGGACGGACGAGATTGAATGGAGAGATCAATGACCAAGATCAAGTTTCACTTGGTCTTACCTAAGTTGGCTAGGATTTGGTTAGATCAAAATCCTAGTCAACCTAGGGTTCTCTATGAGAGTTTGAAGAGGACTAGGAGAAGTCCCATTCTATAAATACTCATAGAAACACACACCCCAAGGTGTTGAAACTCCAGCACACACACACACACACACACACACACCGTTTTTAGACGGCCACTCATGGTGACGGACGATTTTCAAGAATAGAATGATTGATAATTCGGCCAAGTCTAGCAGAGGGTAAACTTAAAGAGTGACACAATCCATCAGTAGCGGAGGAATTAATTTGGAATTAATTCTGGGAGGTAGAACAATTTAATTAGATTAAATTGGTTCACTTGTTTTTGGATTGTTAATTCTTTAATTGGATTAAATAGAATTAACTAATGAATTGGATTTATTGATTTGAGGAGATAGGCTTAAAATAATTATTTAATTATTTAAATTCTTAGTGATTATTTTAAGTTCGATTTAAAATATTTCATCTAAGAGATGGACGGACGAGATTGAATGGAGAGATCAATGACCAAGATCAAGTTTCACTTGGTCTTACCTAAGTTGGCTAGGATTTGACTAGGTCCAAATCCTAGTCAACCTAGGGCTCTCTATGAGAGTTTGAAGAGGACTAGGAGAAGTCCCCTTCTATAAATACTCATAGAAAAACACACCCCAAGGTGTTGAAACTCTAGCATAGGCACACACACACACACCACTCCGCCATCTCTTGGTCTAGGATTAATTGAAGAACAAAGTTTGATTAAAAGGATACAGTAATCCATAATGTAGTTCCTTTGAATCTTGATTCCTCCTAAGGTTTGATTTCTTCTAGCAAAGAGATCAAAGCCTCTTCCTGTGTGGTGTGGACATCGTTAAACCTTGTGGACATATATGGAATAGAAAAAAGAGTGAAGCTCGTAGCCAGTGTTAAAGAAAACTGCAAAGTAACATTTTACATTTTACATAATGTATCTTTGTTTGCATTTTCACTACAGCCCTTTGTGTTAGACTAGTATTTAAATCTACATATTCTACATCGAAAGCCCAGGAGAGAGATCAAGGGTACACACCCTGTGGTCGATTTTAAATATTATGTGATTTTGCGTTATTCTATGATTTTCGCGCTTCCATCACGCTGTCGGGCCGATCCACTTCCTTTCACTATTCGATCCAGAAGTGCTTGGGACCTGAGAAGGATGAAAATATCATTAAACTTGGTAGGAGGTCCCCAATCGAGACCCTTTGATGTTTAAGTCAGTTAGGATAGGATCAAGGGAAAGGTAAGAACAATTTTGCTTGAAAGAAAATGATATACCTTGCCCAAAATATGTTAGAATAGGTGACCATGTAAGCCAATTTTGGCGGGTATATGTAACCTATGTCTAGACAATTATAGGTGTTTGATAAATCATTAATGAATAAAGAAGTGAATTTCATTTGGCATTACTTTGTTTGTGTTCACTTATATCTGTTTTCTATATCTGTTCACTACGCAAACAAAGCCCACGGACTGAGAATCAATTTCGGGGACTGGGACTACGCTTGGAGGTAGGTCCATGGAATCAGTCTTCCCGAATCAGTCCGGAAATCTCCAAGTCAAGGAATCCCGAAAATGGGTACCGGGATTCCATTTGAGACTTGCACTAAGCACCTGCTGTCGTGTTTCATCGACGGGTGACGAGGGTCGTCTAAGCAGTGTTAGTGGGTTAGCATGCTAGGACGCAGCTGACTGAGGTGACTCGCGGGAACCGTCTTACGGAGGACCTTGAGTATGGTCAACAAGGTATGACGTGTATTCCCGGTTCCAACGGTACAGGTCAAGTCCTTTGACTTGAGGAATTGCTGAGTTTACCTGTACATCAGGGCTGTATCTTAGGTATGGTGAGAGATTGCCAGAATTCTCTTTGGTAGTCATAAGCCATGTCTAGTGCAGTTCTGGTGTGCAAAGTGACAGTAGTTTCCAAGAAAGGATCTGTCTCCTGTCAATAGGTTTTGGCAGTTGAGTCTCATATATACTCTAGGTCTTGTCCCTAAAACTGTGGCCACAGTGACTGAACAGAAGGGAAGGATTCCCTTGCGGCGTTTAGTGAGGACAGACCAACACTTAGGTCCAAAATGGGTACCTGCATTTTCCGTGCCCTAGACTCTAAGTGATGAGACCGAAGACAGAAGGACAAGTGTACTGTTAGAGCCTAAATGTTCATCCCTGAATATTTCACCTAGTCTCTAGTGCCATGGACCGTTGCTAGATGGCCACCCATGGTAACGGAAGGATTCCAGGAATCCGACCAAGTCTAGCTGAAAGGTGAACCTAAAGAGTCACACACTATCCACACACATTTAGATATTTAATTAGGAATTAAATATTGGAGTGAAGGAATGATTAAATTGGATTTAATCGGGTCCTTTATTTTTCTTGGAGAAATAATTCCTTCTATTAGATATAAGGAATTAAATTGATAAATTAGATTTATCAAAGGGATTTATTTAATGGGCTTAAATAATATTTATATTTATTTTAGCCTCTTGGAAATATTTAAATAGGTTTTAAATATTCCATTAAATTAAATTAAATCAACGGTTGAGATCAATGGGAGAGATGGATGGCTAGGATTGTTTTGACTAGGTCAAAACACTACTTTGACTAGGACTTTGACTAGGTCAAAATCCTAGTCAAATTAGAGTTCTTAAAAGAGGAGTTTAAAGAGGATTAAACTCCTCTTCTATATAAACCCCTAGCATCCTACAAGTTGAAGGATGATGAAACTCCAACACACACACTACAACACACACACACGGATTCTCTCTCCCTCTCTCTCGTCCGATTCTCTCTCCCTCTCCAAGAAATATTTTCTTGGTTCTTTTTGTTCTTGGAACATTAAGAACTTGATGAATCAATACCATTAATCCATAATGTGTTATTGATTCATCCACTCCAAAAACATAAACTTGTTCGTTGCTAGCACGACGTGCAAGATACGTGGGTGGATCGTGTGTCACGATTTAGAGGGTCTCAAAGACGAGATCTTGGTGCAAAACGGGGAACAACGCTTGTAGCCGTTGAAGACGAAAACGACAACGGGTAGGTCTCGTTTTAATTTTTCGTCCTCTCTTTAATTTCCAACCCTATGGCCTCCATGATTTATTTTATGTTATTCGTTCATGAGATACACCGAACGCCCGGGAAACTTCAAAGGCACACCCTTTGAAACGTGTTTTAATTTAAAAGCATGTTTAAATTCCGTTTTAATTTTAATTATACCGCGCTTCCGCATTCGCGCTTTTCCCGGGACGATCCACAATTCCTTTCAGTGGTATCAGAGCCCGGTTTGGTGTATAGGCCTAGGGTTTATGTGCGTTTTAAGCATGAAACGTGTTTTGAGCATGTTTTTAATTGAATCTTGATTTTCTTGATTATTAAAGCATGTTGTTTTATTGCTTTTAATTCGTGTGAAATTCTGAATATTGGTATTTTTCTGTTTTTCTTGGGAAACGGGGGAAAATTTGAACTGAAAACGAGAAACGCCACAGCCGGCCAGCCGGGAAGGCTGGCCGCGCGCAGCCGAGCGCTGCCGGCAGCGCAGACGCGCGCAGGCAAGGGTAGCCTGCGCGCGCCCGCCCAGCCGGTCGCGCAGGGGCAGCGCGCAGCCAGGATGGCTGCGCGCGGGCGCGCGCGCAAGGGGGCGCCTCCAGCCGCGCGCGCGGGCAGACGAGGGTGTCTGCGCGCGCGCGGCCGGTAGGTGCGCTCATGCGCGCGCCGCGCGCGGAAGGCTGTCGGGCGGAGAGCCCGCGCGCGGACGGCACCAGGCGCGCTGCCAGGCGCGCGCGCACGCAGACGGAGGCGTCTGCGCGCGCGCGCCGGCGGCGTGCCCAGTGCGCGTCTGCGCGCAGCGCAGGCACGCGGCTGGCGACCAGCAGGCCGGCGCGCGCGAGCAGAGGAGCCGGCGCGCGCGAGGCAGAGGAGCCTGCGCGCGCGACGGCCTGCCGGAACACCAGGCCGCGCAGCGCGCTGCCGGCCAGGCGCGCGCGCACGCAGGCAAGGGGCCTGCGCGCGCGCAGGGGCGGCAGGCTGGGCCTGCTGCTCTGCGCGCACGGCCTGCCGGCTGCTGCCGGTGGCGGCGGCCGGTGGCTGCTGCAGCTAGGGTTTCTTGAAACCCTAGTATTATTTTATTTTATTTTATTTATTTATTTACTTTTCAGTTTTAATTTTGAATTAATTCTGAAAATTCGTTTTTGGGTTCAATTTTGCCTAAATTCCTAAAGACATTATTTTAGGAGTAAAATAAATTGGATTTGGAATCCCGGGGTTATTTTACTTAAAATAATGAGGAAAGGTTTTCCTAAAACGAGAAAAATATTATTACCAATATTTGTGTTTTATTTTTCACACGTTGCGCACATGATCATTTATTTCTGTTTTGGATTATTATGATTGGAAATCATGAATTATTGGTATATTGTAATTATGTGATTGGATCATGTGATTATGTGTGTTGGATGAAAATGGATGATCACGAGCCCTAGACCGGATGTATGGTTTAATTTTCTGTTGGGCCTGTGTGCCTCTTTAACTGCTTTCTCCTTCTCTCTTTCTAGTGCCTTGGAATAATAAGGCTTTCTACCTCCCTCCTTATGTACTCCCCCCGGGTTTTCGCTGGGGTTTCTATTTTTTAAATATGTAATGAGAGTAGACTAGGAGTGAGGTTTCCATTTTTTTGTAATTGATGGAGAAGAAGGAAGGACCACATGGAGAGCCCAGACCGGAGGTCCCTTGGCGTTTTCCATGAAGTGAAGAAAGAGGAAAAGAGACCAAGGCCCATCAGCATGATGATTGGGTTACTATTATTGTAATAGTATAGGACCAACCCTAGATTGACCATAGATCCACTGCGGGCTCAGTGGATCGCATAGGATTCGGGCTCGTGATCATCCAACAGGGGCGTGCTAGGCTTTAATTTTGCATGTGGTTATTATGATGGATGAATGGCTTTTATTTATCATATAACTGCTATGGATGGATTTTATTTATGCATTATGGATGAATGTATGGATATATTATGAGATCTCGGTCATTCACTACTCTCACATTGGTTGGACCAATGTTGAAATATTAGACCCTAGATAAAGTGGACATGAACTCTAGGAGTTTGTCCATGCCTTCCAATCCATGGCACAGTGAGGAAGCGTGGTCTCACGAGTCGTGGCACGTTATTGTACTTAAAAGAAGCTGCACTGTGTCATGAACGAAAAATGGGCTGCTGTTACCTGTCTCACGAGTCGTGGGGGTACTAGTGGGTCCATGGCTCGGTCGATTGGGTCGGGTCTAACGCCCAATTAGCATGATTCGCTTGCAGTCCTCGGGATCATGCAAAAGGGTGAGGCAATAATCTTGGGAATCTCGTGGAACGAGAATGGTATGGAATACCTCCCACAGGATCTTTTTCCATGCGAATCGTAAAAGCGGGGTATGGGAAAAATCGCTGTGGATCCCAAGCCCACTAGGAAAGGATTTCCCGAAAATCACGTTTGAGAGTACCGTGTTTTCGTATAAATAGTGGGAGGATTAAATGACTAAAGACCAAGCATTTAATTATTTCATCAAACTACCGTCTTTATTTTCTGCTGATCGCGCGTTGTTTTCTAAATGTAGATTTTAAAATGTCTAAGAACCCACTATCAACCATTCTTGAGACAAACAAATTCAATGGAACAAATTACAACGACTGGTTGCGCAATCTCAGGATAGTCCTGTTAGAATAGGTGACCAGAAAGTCAATGGTATTGGCTGTTCTGAGAACCATTCGTCAATCTGTGAACAAGTAATATTATGTTAATGAATGTAGTAAGGATTCATAGGCATGAGTTTGTTGTACTTACTGCTTGCATCGTTACGATGTCGCAACAAACGTCCACAGACTGAAATAACATTTCGGGAAATTGGAACTACGCTTGGAGGTAGGTTCATGAAATCAGTTTCGCCGAATCAGTCTGAAATACTCCAAGTCAAAGGAATCTCGAGACAGGGCATCGAGAATCCATTTGAGACTTGCACTAAGCATCTGCTGTCGTGTTTCATCGACGGGTGACGAGGATCGTCTAAGCAGTGTTAGTGGGTTGGCCTGCTGGGGAGCGGCCGACTGAGGTGACTCGCGGGAATCGTCATATAGAAGCTACTCGGGCTTGGTCGGTATGACTCGTATTCCCGGTTCCGATAGTACGGGATTAGTCCTCGGACTTGAGGATCACGGCAGTCCCCTACATACTAAGGCTGTATCTTGGATCTGGTGAAATTTGACCGATTATATAACATGGTCATCATAAGCCTCGTCCAGTGCAGTCGGAGTATGTAAGAACGGTGAATTCCAAGATAGGATCTGTCCCCTGTCAAAGGATATGACAACAAGATCTCCTATGCGCTCGGAGATGTTTAGACTCACAAAGTCTATGGCCATAGCACTTGATGTAGTGGGAAAGGATTTCCTACGTCGAGTTAAACCTATCACGAGCATTATGCATAGTTGCCTAGTCAACGATGGGAACCGACCCCTAGACTAAAGGCCCGGGAGACAGGCGACAGTAGGACCGTACCCGTACGTATCGAGCGTCGGTAGGACCGCACCTGCGTATAACTCGGAGCCTAAATGTTCACACCATAAAATTCACCTAGTCTCTAGTGCCATGGACCGTTGCTAGATGGCCACCCATGGTAACGGACTACTTTAGTTATGAAATAACGAAAAGTAGGTCCAAGTCTAGCTGAAAGGTGAACCTAAAGAGTCACACCCGCTACACAAATGAAAGGGAATTAATTTGGAATTAATTCCGGGAGAAGGTTTAATTTAATGGAATTAAATTATACTTCTTGGAGATACAAGCCTCGATGTATTATTTGGAATAATCGGGCATGAGTTCATAAATTAGATTTATGAATTTTACAAAGCATGGGCTTTCCTTTTAATTAGATTAAAAGGGTGAATTAATTAATTAATGGGCTTGGTATTAATAGGATTTAATATAAAGTCCATGGACTATTTAATTTGGAATTAAATAAAGTCCATTCCATTAATTAATTAATGGGCTTAGTATATTAAATAGGATTTAATATAAAGTCCATGGGACTATTAATTTAGAATTAAATAATCCCATTCTATGGAATTAATTAATGGGCTTGGTATTAAATAGGATTTAATATAAAGTCATGGACTATTTAATTTGGAATTAAATAAAGTCCATTCCATTAATTAATTAATGGGCTTAGTATATTAAATAGGATTTTAATATAAAGTCCATGGGAATATTAATTTAGAATTAAATAGGCCCATTCCATAAAGCCCATCAAAATGGATGGACAAGATTTTGATCTAGAGAATGATGAGATGAAGGGCCATGATTAATTTAACTTAATCAAAGCCTAATTTGACTAGGATTTGAACTAGGTCAAAAATCCTAGTCAAAGTGTGTCTCTTTGGAAGAGTTTGAGAAGGAATAGGAATTCCATCTTCTATAAATACTTAAAAAACACACACTTACACCTAGTATTCTCTACAACTCTCATCTCTCAAAATTCTCTCTCAAAATTCGTCCACCCCTATTTTTCACTCTCCAAGAATTATACTTTGTTCTTCTTGATTTTATTCAAGTTAAGAACATAAGAGACATTGATTGCGTTAAATCATAGCGTGTATCGATGTCTCTTCTCCCCAAAATAATTTCTTGCTAGCACAAGGATTGTTTGCTTTCCGGTGGAGCGAGTGAGATGATTTAGAGGGTCTCTTCTTGAGATCTTTTGGTGCAAAACGGGGAACAATGCATTGTAGCCGAACGAAGACAAAACTACAACCGGGTAGGTTCTTTAATTATGATTTTCGTTTCTAATTCTATGGCCTCCATGTTGTGTTTTATTGAACATGAGATACACCGAACGCCCGGGAGAATCAAGGGCACACCCCTTGATTCGTTTATGTACGTTATGCATGATTTAAATTCCATTTAATTATGCTTTGTAATTTTTTATTACGCACTATTCCGCGCTTCCGCTATACGCGCTCATCTCCCGGGCCGATCCAACCGATTTCTTTCAAGTCCTAGATTACGAGAACCAAAGCTACGTCATGGACGAGCCTCTCCCTAGGACCTTGCCGGAAGGATCCACGCCAGAAGAACGTGAGACGTTCGAGACTTGGCATAAGGATAACCGGAAGGTCCGTAGCATCATACTTGCTTCGATGACCAATGAGATTCAGAAGCAATATGAAAGGCTAGACGATGTCCCTTCCATATGGCTTCGCCTTAAGGATTGCTATGCAGTCCCGGACCGGCATACTAGGTATGTCGCGACAGGCGTTCTTTGGAACTAAAATGACAGAAGGATCCTCTGTACAAGAGCATGGGGTTAAAATGCTTACCCTAGTGGAAAAGCTCGAGGACCTAAAGGCAGGTCTCGATAACGAAACGTACATAGATGTGATCCTTCAGTCACTCCCACCCTCCTTCGACCAATTTATCGTCAACTATAACATGAATACACTTGAGAAGGGCATTCATGAGTTGATCAATATGTTGGTGCAATACGAGGCAACGACTAAGAAGTCCACGCCTTCGGTATTGTTTGGAGGTGCTTCAACTTCCAAGACGAAAGGCAAGGGTGCCGGACGTTGGAAAAGGAAGAAGGGGAAGGGAAAAACCGTCATAGCAGCTACGAACACTCAGAGTGTTCCCATTGCCAAAGAGGGAAAGGCAAAGGAAGGGAAAGGTTGTCTCCAAGCAACAGTCAAAGGCATATGACATATGTATCAACTGCCGTGAGAAAGGGCATTGGAAGAGAGAGTGCCCCAAACTCTTCTCAAACCAAGGTATATTTGTGATTGAGGTTAACATGGTCACTAATTCTGCCTCTTGGGTATTGGATACCGGCTGTGGAGCTCACATTTGCAATGATTTGCAGGTGCTGAAAAGAAGCAGAAAACTAAAGTAGCGGGGACATGATCCTGAAGCTTGGAAATGGCAAGGCCATCTCGCAGAAGCAGTAGGATCCGCCACTTAGTAATTAGTGATACCATTAGCATAGAATTAGAGCAGATTTATTTTGTACCTAGTATGATTAAGAACATCATTTCCATTCCATTGTTGGACAATAGTGGTTATGAGTTCAGAATCAATAAAAATTGCTTTTATTTGATGAGGTGTGGAATTGCTCATCTACTCGGTACATTGCATAACGGGCTCTATATCTTGCAACAAACCAATTTCGTTCTTAACGCTCAACACAAACGGAAATTAGATAATAACGGAACGCACGTCTGTGCACGCTAGGCTAGGTCACATATCCAAGATAGGATGAAAAGGTTGGTAGACTCAAAGAACCTAGAGGTTGGGGACTTGAGTGATCTACCAAACTTGTGAGTCTTGTCTAAGAGGGAAAATGACCAAAAGCCCTTTGTAAGGACAAAGCAGGCTTGCCACAGGTCTGTTAGACTTGGTCCATACAGACGTATGTGGACCACTAAGGACGCAGGCTCGAGGTGGGTTCTCCTACTTCATAACCTTCACCGATGATCATTCCACGGTACGGTTATGTTTACCTGATGAGGTACAAGTCTGAAGCTCTTGAGAGGTTTAAAGAATTCAGGCTTGAAGTGAAGAACCAGACCAACTGCAAAATTAAAGTCCTACGGTCAGACCGAGGCGGTGAATACCTTAGTGCCGAATTCCTAGATTATCTAAAAGAAAATGGTATAATATCGGAATGGACAACCTCCCGGAACACCACAGTTAAATGGCGTCTCTGAAAGGAGGAACCGAACCCTGTTGGACATGGTTCGGTCCATGATGAGTTTTACCAAAATTGCCCTTATCGTTTGGGGTTATGCATTAGAAACGGCAGCAAGTTGTTGAATTTGGCGCCTACCAGTGCATTGACCCAAACGCCATATGAAATATGGGCACGGCAAGCCTGCGTCCTACAACTACTTGAAAGTGTGGGGTAGCCCCGCATACGTCAAGAGGTTAGTGGGAGATAAGCTAGAATCCAGGTCTAGCCTATGCAGGTTCGTTGGTACCCTAAAGAAACTGCGGGTTATTACTTTTATGACCCTTTGAACAAAAGGTATTTGTTTCAAGGAATGCAGTATTCTTGGAGCAAGGCTTCCCGGAGGATATCCAACCTGATGAGCTGATCCTTGAGGATTCAAGTGATGGAACTCAGCCATCAGAAATAGCCGCGGAAACCTCACCAAGAGGATTCAGGATTAATGCACGGAGGGCTGACCAACCTAGAGAAGTCCAACATGCTAGGCATGAAGGACAACCTCAAGAAAGGCCAGTCCCCGGTCCCTGAACCGCCGGCTCCGATACAGTCAGTGCCCACAGTCACCACTGACGTTCCCGTCCTTCGTAGGTCCACTAGAGAATCCAGACCTCCAGTGAGATATGGGTTTCTAGGTGCGACCGATCTTCTGGATAACGATCCTAAGACATACGGGGAAGCGATATCTGACATCGACTCCGGGAAATGGCTTGAGGCCATGAAGACCGAAATGGACTCCATGAGCGAGAACCAAGTTTGGAGACTTGTAGATCCACCGAAAGGTGTTAAGCCAGTGGGCTGTAAGTGGGTCTACAAGTGCAAACTCGGCGTTGATGGAGAAGTCACAACCTTTAGGCTAGGCTTGTAGCTAAGGGATACACTCAACGACCCGGGGTCGATTTTGAGGATACCTACTCGCCAGTAGCATGGCTAAGTCCATTCGGATCCTGCTTGCCATAGCAGCATGGTATGACTATGAAATATGGCAGATGGACGTGAAAAACGGCCTTCCTCAACGGTTTCGTTGAAGAAGAGATCTATATGGATCAGCCGGAGGGTTTCACGGTCACTGGAGAAGAACAGAAGGTCTGTCGTCTCCAGAAGTCCATCTATGGCCTCAAACAAGCATCCCGAAGTTGGAACATTCGATTTGATGAAGTAATACGGGGATATGACTTCATCAAAAACGAATCCGACCCTTGTGTATACAAGAAGGTCAGTGGGAGCTCTATAGTGTTCCTAGTGCTTTACGTGGATGACATTCTGCTCATTGGTAATGACGTCAGAATGTTAGGAAACACAAAAGCATGGTTGTCAACCAAGTTTTCCATGAAGGACTTGGGTGAAGCTCCCACATCCTAGCATCCAGATTGTCAGGGACAGATCTAAAAGGATGTTAGGGCTCACCCAAAACTCGTATATAGAGAAAGTCCTGAAGAGATATCGAATGGACAACTCCAAACGAGGATTCCTTCCAATGAGGCATGGGATCAAGTTATCCAAGAAGCAGTCCCGCAGACTGATGAGGAACTTGAAAAGATGAAAGTCATCCCCTATGCTTCTGCCGTAGGTAGCATCCAATATGCGGTCCATTGCACCAGGCCTGACATTGCATACGCTTTGAGCGTGACAAGCAGATATCAGTCCTATGCAGGAGAGGCACATTGGAATGCCGTCAAGGGCATCCTTAAGTACCTTAGGAGGACTAAGGAAATGTTCTTGGTCTATGGCAATGGAGAACTAATTCTGGAAGGCTTTAGCGACGCTAGCTTCCAGTCTGATGACGATGATGCCAAGTCTCAATCGGGGTATGTATTCAAACTCAACGGAGGAGTAGTGGCTTGGAAAAGTTCCAAGCAAGCAACCACTGCTGACTCCACCACTGAGGCTGAATACATAGCAGCTTCAGAAGCTGCTAAGGAAGCGGTTTGGATGAGAAACTACATCCAAGAGTTGGGTGTGGTGCCTAGCATCGCCGAGCCTGTTGTCATCTTCTGTGATAACAACGGTGCAAATAGCGCAAGCAAAGGAACCGAGATCTCATCACCGTTCCAAACACATTCTTAGACGCTACCATCTTCTAGAGAATGGTAGGAAGAGGTGACGTTCGGATGGACCGAGTCAACTCAGCAGACAACACAGCAGACCCGCTGACAAAGCCTATGTCGCAGAGTGCTCATACACAACATCTTGAGAAGATGGGGATTAGGCATATGGGTGATTGGCTTTAAAGGTCAAGTGGGAGATTGTTAGAATAGGTGACCATGTAAGCCAATTTTGGCGGGTATATGTACCTATGTCTAGACAATTATAGGTGTTTGATAAATCATTAATGAATAAAGAAGTGAATTTCATTTGGCATTACTTTGTTTGTGTTCACTTATATCTGTTTCTATATCTGTTCACTACGCAAACAAAGCCCACGGACTGAGAATCAATTTCGGGGACTGGGACTACGCTTGGAGGTAGGTCCATGGAATCAGTCTTCCCGAATCAGTCCGGAAATCTCCAAGTCAAGGAATCCCGAAAATGGGTACCGGATTCCATTTGAGACTTGCACTAAGCACCTGCTGTCGTGTTTCATCGACGGGTGACGAGGGTCGTCTAAGCAGTGTTAGTGGGTTAGCATGCTAGGACGCAGCTGACTGAGGTGACTCGCGGGAACCGTCTTAACGGAGGACCTTGAGTATGGTCAGCAAGGTATGACGTGTATTCCCAGTTCCAACGGTACAGGTCAAGTCTTTGACTGAGGAATTGCTGAGTTTACCTGTACATCAGGGCTGTATCTTAGGTATGGTGAGAGATTGCCAGAATTCTCTTTGGTAGTCCATAAGGCATGTCTAGTGCAGTTCTGGTGTGCAAAAGTGACAGTAGTTTCCAAGAAAGGATCTGTCTCCTGTCAATAGGTTTTGGCAGTTGAGTCTCATATATACTCTAGGTCTTGTCCTAAAACTGTGGCCACAGTGACTGAACAAAAGGGAAGGATTCCTTGCGGCGTTAGTGAGGACAGACCAACACTTAGGTCCAAAATGGGTACCTGCATTTTCCGTGCCCTAGACTCTAAGTGATGAGACCGAAGACAGAAGGACAAGTGTACTGTTAGAGCCTAAATGTTCATCCCTGAATATTTCACCTAGTCTCTAGTGCCATGGACCGTTGCTAGATGGCCACCATGGTAACGGAAGGATTCCAGGAATCCGACCAAGTCTAGCTGAAAGGTGAACCTAAAGAGTCACACACTATCCACACACATTTAGATATTTAATTAGGAATTAAATATTGGAGTGAAGGAATGATTAAATTGGATTTAATCGGGTCCTTTATTTTCTTGGAGAAATATTCCTTCTATTAGATATAAGGAATTAAATTGATAAATTAGATTTATCAAAGGATTTATTTAATGGCTTAAATAATATTATATTTATTTTAGCCTCTGGAAATATTTAAATAGGTTTTAAATATTCCATTAAATTAAATTAAATCAACGGTTGAGATCAATGGGAGAGATGGATGGCTAGGATTGTTTTGGACTAGGTCAAACACTACTTTGACTAGGACTTTGACTAGGTCAAAATCCTAGTCAAATTAGAGTTCTTAAAAGAGGAGTTTAAAGAGGATTAAACTCTCTTCTATATAAACCCCTAGCATCCTACAAGTTGAAGGATGATGAAACTCCAACACACACACTACAACACACACACATGGATTCTCTCTCCCTCTCTCTCGTCCGATTCTCTCTCCCTCTCAAGAAATATATTTTCTTGGTTCTTTTTGTTCTTGGAACATTAAGAACTTGATGAATCAATACCATTAATCCATAATGTGTTATTGATTCATCCACTCCAAAAACATAAACTTGTTCGTTGCTAGCACGACGTGCAAGATACGTGGGTGGATCGTGTGTCACGATTTAGAGGGTCTCAAAGACGAGATCTTGGTGCAAAACGGGGAACAACGCTTGTAGCCGTTGAAGACGAAAACGACAACGGGTAGGTCTCGTTTTAATTTTTCGTCCTCTCTTTAATTTCCAACCCTATGGCCTCCATGATTTATTTTATGTTATTCGTTCATGAGATACACCGAACGCCCGGGAAACTTCAAAGGCCACCCTTTGAAACGTGTTTTAAATTTAAAAGCATGTTTAAATTCCGTTTTAATTTTAATTATACGCGCTTCGCATTCGCGCTTTTCCGGGACGATCCACAATTCCTTTCAAAATAGTTGTGGGTATTTTATAAGGTCAAACATCAATACTTGTATGGATTCATATGGACAATATCGGCTTTGTAGGTGCATGATGATTGACGGTTACAGTTTTGATTATGGGTCACCAGATCGATCGCTCTAAGTGTGACTCACAACCTGGGTGGCCAGAAAGTCAATTTGATTGGCGCTCCTATAACCTATTTAGCAATCATGCATTGTAAATATGAATGTGATGAATATATTAACTAGTCATCTTTGCACTATGTGTTTATTGTGCTTACTTATTATGTTGAATTGCTTTAACATCAGAATAAATACCCACAAACCAATGAAACGACCCATGTAGTTGGGTTGCACATTGGATGGCTATGAAACCAACTTTTGAGGCTTGGATCTAAAATGTTCCAAGTCGAGGACCTCGAGACAGGGCATCTAGAGTCCTATTGATACTTGCACTAAGCGTTGTATATTTCATCAGCGATAGATGTCGTATGTTTATGTAATTTTAGTGGGTGGTTGACAGGTTACCAAGTCGACTGAACTAACTTGTCGACTTGTGAGGAATCGTCATATGGAAGCCTTTGAGGCTTGGTGGATATGAACTGGTATTTCCCGGTTCTGATAGTATGGAATTAGTCCTTGGACTTGAGTTATCATAACAGTCGCATACATGTGATGGATATATATTTGGTCTGGCGAGGGATGGTTATGTCTTTGATGTGGTCATTGTAAGCCTTGTCCAGTGTAGTCAGAGCATGTAGTGAGAGCGGTGGGTTCCAAGACAGTATTGATTACCTATCAGTATCTGACAATCAAGTCTCTTTGAAGGAAGTAGATCTGTCCGGGAGCGCGATGGAAGTGCGAAAAGATTCAAGAGGCGGCATAATACATACGCAGTACGATCTAAACGGTGTACCCTTGGATACTCCTTAAAAGGAATTGTGGGATCGTCCCGGGAAAAGCGCGAATGCGGAAGCGCGGTATAATTAAAATTAAAACAGAATTTAAACATGCTTTTAAATTAAAACACATTTCAAAGGGTGTGCCTTTGAAGTTTCCCGGGCGTTCGGTGTATCTCATGAACGAATAACATAAAATAAATCATGGAGGCCATAGGGTTGAAAATAAAAGAGGACGAAAATCTAAAACGAGACCTACCCCGTTGTCGTTTTCGTCTTCAACGGATACACGCGTTGTTCCCCGTTTTGGCACCAAGATCTCGTTCTTGAGACCTCCAAATCGTGACACACGATCCACCCACGTATCTTGCACGTCGTGCTAGCAACGAACAAGTTTATATTTTGGAGTGGATGAATCAACAACACGTTATGAATTAACGGTATTGATTCATCAAGTTCTAATGTTCCAAGAACAAGAGAACAAAGAAAATAATTTCTTGGAGTGTGTGAGAGAGAGAGAGGGCGGACAGATAGAGGGAGAGAGAGAGCGAGTTGTGTGTGTGTTGTGTGTGTGTTGGAGATTCATCATCCTTCAACTTCTAGGATGCTAGGGTTTATATAGAAGAGGAGTTTAATCCTCTTTAAACTCCTCTTTTAAGAACTCTAATTTGACTAGGATTTTGACCTAGTCAAAGTCCTAGTCAAAGTAGTGTTTTTGACCTAGTCAAAAACAATCCTAGCCATCCATCTCTTCCCATTGATCTCAACCGTTGATTTAATTTAATTTAATGGAATATTTAAAACTATTTAATATTTCCAAGAGGCTAAAATAAATATAAATATTATTTAAGCCCATTAAATAAATCCCTTTGATAAATCTAATTTATCAATTTAATTCTTATATCTAATAGAAGGAATTATTTCTCCAAGAAAAATAAAGGACCGATTAAATCCAATTTAATCATTCCTTCACTCCAATATTTAATTCCTAATTAAATATCTAAATGTGTGTGGATAGTGTGTGACTCTTAGGTTCACCTTCAGCTAGAACTTGGTCGGATTCCTGGAATCCTTCCGTTACCATGGGTGGCCATCTAGCAACGGTCCATGGCACTAGAGACTAGGTGAAATATTCAGGGATGAACATTTAGGCTCTAACAGTACACTTGTCCTTCTGTCTTCGGTCTCATCACTTAGAGTCTAGGGCACGGAAAATGCAGGTACCCATTTTGGACCTAAGTGTTGGTCTGTCCTCACTAAACGCCGCAAGGGAATCCTTCCCTTCTGTTCAGTCACTGTGCCACAGTTTTAGGGACAAGACCTAGAGTATATATGAGACTCAACTTGCCAAAAACCTATTGACAGGAGACAGATCCTTTCTTGGAACTACTGTCACTTTGCACACCAGAACTGCACTAGACATGGCTTATGACTACCAAAGAGAATTCTGGCAATCTCTCACCATACCTAAGATACAGCCCTGATGTACAGGTAAACTCAGCAATTCCTCAAGTCAAAGGACTTGACCTGTACCGTTGGAACCGGGAATACACGTCATACCTTGCTGACCATACTCAAGGTCCTCCGTAAGACGGTTCCCGCGAGTCACCTCAGTCAGCTGCGTCCTAGCATGCCTAACCACTAACACTGCTTAGACGACCCTTCGTCACCCGTCGATGAAACACGACAGCAGGTGCTTAGTGCAAGTCTCAAATGGAATCCGGTACCCATTTTTGGGATTCCTTGACTGGAGATTTTCCGGACTGATTCGGGAAGACTGATTCCATGGACCTACCTCCAAGCGTAGTCCCAGTCCCGAAATTGATTCTCAGTCCGTGGGCTTTGTTTGCGTAGTGAACAGATATAGAAAACAGATATAAGTGAACACAAACAAAGTAATGCCAAATGAAATTCACTTCTTTATTCATTAATGATTTATCAAACACCTATAATTGTCTAGACATAGGTTACATATACCCGCCAAATTGGCTTACATGGTCACCTATTCTAACAATCTCCCACTTGACCTTTAAAGCCAATCACCCATATACCTATCCCCATCTTCTCAAGATGTTGCGTATGAGCACTCTGCGACATAGGCTTTGTCAGCGGGTCTGCTGTGTTGTCTGCTGAGTTGACTCGGTCCATCCGAACGTCACCTCTTCCTACCATTTCTCTAAGAAGATGGTAGCGTCTAAGAATGTGTTTGGAACGGTGATGAGATCTCGGTTCCTTTGCTTGCGCTATTGCACCGTTGTTATCACAGAAGATGACAACAGGCTCGGCGATGCTAGGCACCACACCCAACTCTTGGATGTAGTTTCTCATCCAAACCGCTTCCTTAGCAGCTTCTGAGCTGCTATGTATTCAGCCTCAGTGGTGGAGTCAGCAGTGGTTGCTTGCTTGGAACTTTTCCAAGCCACTACTCCTCCGTTGAGTTTGAATACATACTCCGATTGAGACTTGGCATCATCGTCATCAGACTGGAGCTAGCGTCCGCTAAAAAAGAAGCCTTCCAGAATTAGTTCTCCATTGCCATAGACCAAGAACATTTCCTTAGTCCTCCTAAGGTACTTAAGGATGCCCTTGACGGCATTCCAATGTGCCTCTCCTGCACAGGACTGATATCTGCTTGTCACGCTCAAAGCGTATGCAATGTCAGGCCTGGTGCAATGGACCGCATTATTGGATGCTACCTACGGCAGAAGCATAGGGGATGACTTTCATCTTTTCAAGTTCCTCATCAGTCTGCGGGGACTGCTTCTTGGATAACTTGATCCCATGCCTCATTGGAAGAATCCTCGTTTGAGTTGTCCATTCGATATCTCTTTAGGACTTCTCCATAGTACGAGTTTTGGGTGAGCCCTAACATCCTTTTAAGATCTGTCCCTGACAATCTGGATGCCTAGGATGTAGGAGGCTTCACCCAAGTCCTTCATGGAAAACTTGGTTGACAACCATGCTTTTGTGTTTCCTAAATTCTGACGTCATTACAATGAGCAGAATGTCATCCACGTAAAGCACTAGGAACACTATAGAGCTCCACTGACCTTCTTGTATACACAAGGGTCGGATTCGTTTTTTATGAAGTCATATCCCGTATTACTTCATCAATCGAATGTTCCAACTTCGGGATGCTTGTTTGAGGCCATAGATGGACTTCTGGAGACGACAGACCTTCTGTTCTTCTCCAGTGACCGTGAAACCCTCCGGCTGATCCATATAGATCTCTTCTTCAACGAAACCGTTGAGGAAGGCCGTTTTCAACGTCATCTGCCATATTTCATAGTCATACCATGCTGCTATGGCAGCAGGATCGAATGGACTTAGCCATGGCTACTGGCGAGTAGGTATCCTCAAAATCGACCCCGGGTCGTTGAGTGTATCCTTAGCTACAAGCCTAGCCTTAAAGGTTGTGACTTTCTCATCAACGCCGAGTTTGCGCTTGTAGACCCACTTACAGCCCACTGGCTTAACACCTTTCGGTGGATCTACAAGTCTCCAAACTTGGTTCTCGCTCATGGAGTCCATTTCGGTCTCATGGCCTCAAGCCATTTCCCGGAGTCGATGTCAGACATCGCTTCCCCGTATGTCTAGGATCGTTATCCAGAAGATCGGTCGCACCTAGAAACCATAATCTCACTGGAGGTCTGGATTCTCTAGTGGACCTACGAAGGACGGGAACGTCAGTGGTGAACTGTGGGCGCTGACTGTATCGGAGCGGCGGTTCAGGGACGGGACTGGCCTTTCTTGAGGTTGTCCTTCATGCCTAGCATGTTGGACTTCTCTAGGTTGGTCAGCCCTCCGTGATTAATCCTGATCCTCTTGGTGAGGTTTCCGCGGCTATTTCTGATGGCTAGTTTCCATCACTGTGACATCCTCATAGGATCAAGCTGGGCATCAGGTTTGGAATATCTCCGGGAGGCTTGCTCCTAAGAATAACTAGCATTCCTTGAAACAAATTACCTTTTGTTCCAAAGGGTCCATAAAAGTTAATAACCCCGCAGTTTCTTTAACGAGTATCCAACGAACCTGCATAGGCTAGACCTGGATTCTTAGCCTTATCTCCACTAACCCTCTTTGACGTATGCGGGGCGTACCGCCACACTTTCAAGTAGATTGTAGACGGCAAGGCTTGCCGGTGCGCATATTGTCAATATGGCGTTTGGGTCAAATGCACTGGTAGGGCTCGTTCAAATTCAACAACTTTGGCTGCCGTTTCTAATGCATAACCCCAAGAACGATAAGGGCTAATTTGGTAAAACTCATCATGGGATCGCGAACCAATGTCCAACAGGGTTCGGTTCCTCCTTTCAGAGTGACGTCCATTTAATCTGTGGTGTTTCCGGGGAAGGTGTATCCATATCCGATAATTTTAAATTATATACCATATATTTTCTTTTAGATAAATCTAAGGATATTCAGGAACACTAAGGTTATTCACCGCCTCGGTCTGACCGTAGGATTTTAATTTTGCAGTTCGTCTGGTTAACTCCCATTCAAAAATCCTGAATTCTTTAAACCTATACTCATAGAGCTTCAGACTTGTACCTCATCAGGTAACATAACCGTACCGTGAATGGATCATCGGGTGCAAGGTTAATGAAGTAGGAGAACCCAACCTCGAGCGCTCTGGCGTCTATAGTGATCCACATTACGTCTGTAATGGACCAAGTCTAACAGACCTGTGGTGCAAAGCCTGCTTCTGTCCTTACAAAGGCTTTTTTTGGTCATCTTATTCCCTCTTTAGACAAAACCTCACAAGTTGGTGAAGATCACCGAAGTCCCACTTCTAAGGTCTCTTTGAGTCTACCAACCTTTTTCTCATCCTATCTGTGGGATATGTTGAAGCTCTAGCGTGCTCCACAGACGTGCGTTCCAGTTATGTATCTAATTTCCGTTTTGTGTTGAAGCGTTACGAACGAAATTGGTTTTGATTGCAGATATAGAGCCCAAAAAGTTATGCAATGTCCGAGTAGATGAGCAATTCACACACTGCTCAATCAAATAAAGAGCAATTTTTTAAATTGATTCTGAACTTTCATAACACTATTGTCCAAACAATGGAAATGGAAATGATGTGTTTTTTAAGTCATGACTAGGTACAAATATAAAATCTGCTCTAATTCTATCTAATCGGTTACCACTATTACCTAAAAGATGGCGGGATGCCTACTGCTTTCCTGCCGAGATGGCCTCGCACATTTCCCAAGCTTCAGTGATCATGTCGCCCGCTATTAGTTTTCTTGCTTCTTTTCAGCACCTCAAATCATTGCAAATAGGTGAGGCTCCACCAGCGGCGGGTATCCAATACCCAAGAGGCGAGAATTAGTGACCATGTTAACCTAAATCACAAAATATACCTCTGGTTTGAGAAGAGTCTGGGGCACTCTCTGCCTTCCAATGTCCCTTCTCAGCCGCAGTTGATACCACTATGTTCATATGCCTCTTGATCTGCGTTGCCTTGGAAGACAACCTTTCCCTTTCCTTTTGCCTTTCCCCCTCTTTGGCAATGGGAACACTCTGAGTGTTCGTGACTCTATAGCTGCTATGAACGGTTTTCCGTGTGTTCCCTTCTTCCTTTTCTCCAACGTCCCGGCTGCACCTTTTGCTTTCGTCTTGGAAGTTTGAAGCACCTCCAAAACAAACCGAAGCGTGGACTTCTTAGTCGTTGCCTCGTATATGCACCAACATATTGAAATGCAACTCATGAAATGCGCCTCTCAAGTGCATTCATGTTATAGTGACGTAAATTGTTCGAAGAGGGTGGAGTGACTGGAAGGATCAATCATTGTATCGTTTCGTTTATCGAGAGCCTGCCATTTAGGTCCTCGAGCTTTTTTCCCCAACTAGGGTAAGCAATTTTACCCCATGCTTGTGACAGAGGATCCTTCTGTCATCGTTCCCAAAGACGCCTGTCGCGACATTACCTATATGCCGGTCCGGGAACTGGCTAAAGCCAATCACTTAAGGCGAGCGCATAATGGAAGGGAACATCGTCTAGCCTTTCAATTGCTCTAATCTATTGCGTCACGAAAAGCAAGTTTATTGCTTACGGAACGCTTCCGGGTATCCCTAATCCAAGTTCTTCGAACGTTCTCACGTTCTTCTGGCGCTGGATCCTTCGGCACAGCGTCCCTAGGAGAGCTCGTCCATGACGTAGCCTTGAGTTCTCGTAATCTTAGACTATTCCTGAGATTGCGCAACACAGTCGTTGTTAATTGTGTCATTGAAAATTTGTCTGTTCCTCAAGAATGTGTTGATAGTGGGTCTTAGACATTAAAATCTAACATTTAAGAACTAAGCGCCGCGATTCAGCAGCATAATAATTAAAGACAGTGGTTTGATGAAATAATTAAATGCTTGGTGCTAGTCATTTTAATCTCCCATATTTATACGAGGAAAAGGGTACTCATCTCGATGAACGAGGAGTGATTTTCGGGTAATATCCTTCCTGCGGAGCACTTTGGATCTGTGCGATTCCAACAGCGATTTAAGAAGGTTTATTCCCATACCCGCTATTTACGCATTTCGCACTGGAAAAGACTCCTGTGGGAGGTATTCCATAACCATTCTCGTTCCACGAGATTCCAAGAGTTTTGCCTCACGCTTTTTTGATGATCCCGAGAGACTCCAGCGAATCATGTACTTGGCGTTAGACCAACCACTTTCGAGCCGAAGCAACAGACCCCACTAGTACCCCCCACGACTCAGCTGAGACCTCCCACGTGTAACAGCAGCCCATTTTCGTTCATGACACAGTTGCAGCTGTTCCTTAAGTCACAACCTAACGTGCCACGACTCGGAGACCACGCTAATTGTACCTAAACAAAGACACCTTCCTTCTCACTCACGTGGTCTCCCACCTTGGAATTGGCAAGCCCAACGCGGACACAAACTCCTCAAGAGTTCTACGTCCAATCTTTCATCTAGGGTGTAATCATTTCCATATGGGTTCTACAACCAATCTGAGATAGTGGAAATGACCCGAGATCTCATAATATATCACATTACATTTTCATTCCATAATGCATAAATAAAATCCATCCTAGCTACAGTCTATATGATAAACTAAAAGCATTTCATCCATCCATAATAACCAACAATGCAAAATAAAAGCCTAGCCACGCCCTGTTTGGCATGATCACGAAGCCGAACTCCTAGCGATCCACTGACCCGGGCAGTGGATCTATATTGTCATCATAGGTTTAGCCTATACTATTACAGTAATACGTAAACCCCAAATCAATCATTGCTATGGGGCCTTGGTGCTCCTTTTCCTCTTCTATCACTTCATCGGAAAACCGCCAACCCCTCCTGGCTCTGGGCTCTCCGTGGTCTGTCCTTTCCTCTTCTATCAATTACAAAAAACATTGAAAACCAAACTCTCCTACACCTCTCTATACATATTTAAAAAATAGAAACCCCAGCGAAAACCCGGGATACATAAAGGGCGACTGGCTAGGAAAGCCTTAATTATTCCAAGGGCCACTAGTAAACTCAGAGAGGGAGAAAACGCAGTTAAAGAAGTGCACACAGGCACAGAGAGAGAAAATTTAAATTATACAATAGGTCTAGGGCTCGGATCGTCCATTTCCATCCCAAACACACCATAATCACATGATCCAACACATAATTCACAGTATACATAATTCATATCTCCATCATAAAATATAATCCCAAAAACAGGAAATAAATGATCATGTGCGCAACGTTGTTGGAAAAATTAAAAACACAAATATTGGATAATAATATTTTCTCTTCGTATTTAGAAAAACTTTCCTCATTAATTTTAAGTAAATAACCCCGGAATTCCAAATCATTTATTTACTCCTAAAATAATGTCTTTAGGAATTAGCAAAAATTGAAACCAAAAACGAATTTCATTTAATTAATTCAAATATTAAAACTGAAAGTAAATAATATAAATAAAATAAATAATATAAATATACCTAGGGTTTCAAGAACCCCTATCTTCAAGCAAGCCACCGGCCGGCCGCGCACCTTTTTTTGGCTCTCCAAGCCCGGCAGTCCGTGTGCGCGCAGCACTCCTGCCGATGCGCGCACGCGCAGGCCCCCTGCCTAGCGTGCGCGCAGTGGCTGCCCTGCCTGCCGGAGCGCGCCTTGCCGGCTGGTATCGTCCTCCGGCAGGCCGTCGCGGCGCGCAGGCCTCCTGCCTCGCAGCGCGACGCCGGCCTGCATGAGTCGCCAGCCGCGTGCCTCCTGCGCGCAGTGCCTGCGGAGCGCGCCAGACGCGCACTGGCCGCCCACCCCACGGGCGCGCCGCGCAGACGCTCCGTTGCGTGCGCAGCGCGCCTTTGCAGCGCGCCCTGGTGGTGCCCGTCCGCCGGGGCTCCTCTCCGCGCGACAGCTTCCCGGCTGCGCGCGCGGCATGAGCGCGGCACTAACCGCCGCCGCGCGAGACACCCTCGTTCGCCCGTCTGCGCGCGGCTGAGGCGGCGCCCCTTCGCGCGCGCGCCGCGCGCGCGCCATTCTGCTGCTGCGCTGACCCTGCGCGACCAGGTCTGCGAGGCCTGCCGCAGGCTACCCTTGCCTGCTGCGCGTACTGCCCTGCAACGGCAAGCGCTCATAGGCTGCGCGCGGCCAGCCTCCCCGGCTGGCCGCCTGTGGCGTTTCTCGTTTTCAGTTCAAATTTTTACCCGTTTCCAAGAAAAAATAGACAACAATACCAATATTTCAGAAATTTTCACACGAATTAATAAGCATATAAAAACAACATGCGCTTTAATAATTTTAAGAAAAATTCAAGATTCAATTAAAACATGACTTAAAACACGTTTCATGCTTAAAAACGCACATAAACCCTAGGCCTGATACACCGAACCGGGCTCCCTGACTACCACTGAAAGGAAATCTGGAGATCGTCCCGTAGAAAAGCTGCGAATGCGGAAGCGCTGGTATATATAATTTAAAATTAAAACGGAATTTAAACATGCCTTTTAAATTAAAACACGTTTCAAAGGGCTGTGCCTTTGAAGTTTCCCGCGGCGTTCGGTGTAATTTCTCATGAACGAATAACATAAAATAAATCATGGAGGGCCATAGGCGTTGAAAATAAAAGAGGACGAAAATCTCTAAAACGAGACCTACACGTTGTCCGTATTCTCGTCTTCAACTGATAGCCGCGTTGTTCCCCGTTTCTGCCCACCAAGAATCTTCGTTCTTGAGACCTCCAAATGCGTGAACACACGATCCCACCCACGTATTCTTTGCACGTCAGTGCTAGCAACGAAACCAAGTTTTATATTTTGGAAGTGGAATGAATCAACTAACACGTTATGACATTAACGGTATTGATCTCATCAAGTTCTAATGTTCAAAGAACAAGAGAA
Organism: Sesamum alatum; assembly: GCA_034509735.1. NCBI lineage: Eukaryota > Viridiplantae > Streptophyta > Magnoliopsida > Lamiales > Pedaliaceae > Sesamum > Sesamum alatum. The sequence continues at coordinate 33,556,109 of JACGWO010000008.1, forward strand.
CAAAGAAAATAATTTCTTGGAGTTGTAATGTGAAGAGGGAGAGAGGGCGGACGAGATAGAGGAGAGAGAGAGCCGAGTCTGTGTCGTGTGTATGTGTGTCCCACTCCCTGCTGTTGAGAATTCATACATCACTTCAACTTGTAGGCCCATGCTAGTTATATAGAAAGAGAGTTTAATCTCTTTAAACTCCTCTTTTAAGAACTCTAATTTCGACGTAGGATTGTTGACCTAGTCAAAAGTCGCTCAGTTCAAAAGTAGTGTTTTGACCTAGTCAAAACAGATCCTAGCCATCCATCCTCTCCCAATTGACTCTCAAATCCGTTTGAATTTAAATTTATTTTAAATGGAATATTTAAAACCTCATTTAAATATTTCCAAGAGGCTAAAATAATATAAATTATTATTTAGGCCCATTATATCCTTTGATAAATATTTTATCCCTTATGATCCAGAAAATAAAGGACCGATTAAATCATCTCATCCACCCGCATTAAATCCAATTTAATATTAATAATTCCTCAAAAGCTAGCGGAAGGAATCTTATGGCACTAGAGACTCCAAGACAAAAAGGACCCGATTAAATCCAATTTATCATTCTTGGCCACTAGGGACCAATATATTTCACTGTCACTTTGCACACCAGAACTTGCACTAGCACATGGCTTATGACTACCAAAGAGAATTCTGGCAATCTCTCACCCATACCTAAGATACAGCCTGATGTACATGTAAACTCAGCAATTCCTCAAGTCAAAGGACTTCTGTACCGTTGGAACGGGAATACACGTCATACCTTGCTGACCATACTCAAGGTCCTCCGTAAGACGGTTCCCGCGAGTCACCTCAGTCAGCTGCGTCCTGGCATGCTAACCCACTAACACTGCTTAGACGACCCTCGTCACCCGTCGATGAAACACGACAGCAGGTGCTTAGTGCAAGTCTCAAATGGAATCCCGGTACCCATTTTCGGGATTCCTTGACTTGGAGATTTCCGGACTGATTCGGGAAGACTGATTCCATGGACCTACCTCCAAGCGTAGTCCCAGTCCCCGAAAATTGATTCTCAGTCCGTGGGCTTTGTTTGCGTAGTGAACAGATATAGAAAACAGATATAAGTGAACACAAACAAAGTAATGCCAAATGAAATTCACTTCTTTATTCATTAATGATTTATCAAACACCTATAATTGTCTAGACATAGGTTACATATACCCGCCAAAATTGGCTTACATGGTCACCTATTCTAACACTCCTGAGCATTCAATGTAGGATGTGTAGATACAAAATAATCTAAGCGCATAAGGCACATAGAAATAAAACGAGAATGGCATAAACTTAAAAGGTACATTACCCTTGTAGTTTTTCCCGTTGAATTGGTACATGCTTTGTTCCTCTTTCCAAGTTCTAATAATGTTCACAAGAGGTTTTGACATAGAAACCCTCTAATAATATCCACACCACACTGGGAGAAACATAGATTTCTTTGCTAGAACAAATCAAGCCTTTGGGAGACAATTAGTGTATTCTTTTTGTCTAGCTTTATTTTTTAATTGATCCAAGATCAATGAAGAAACAATATGGAGAAAGGGAGAGAGGGGGCGGTCGTGTGCTTGAAGAGAAGGAGAGGGCAAGTGTTTTTGAAATGATAGAATGCAATAATGAGAAGTAACCTTAATAGGTTAGGCTATGTATGGATCTATACACAATTACTGGAACTATAGAAATGTGTTTAGATACATTGGGATGTGTCTAGGCTCATTTCTAATAATCTACTAATCTAGCCTCAACTCACAAAGTATGATCAAATCATATCAAGTGAGAAAATCTCAATCAAGGATGATTTTTTCCTTTCCAAAAGGAACAAATCCCCTTTCAAATAAAGTCTTGGCCGATTTTATGCTCTTTAAAAGAGCTAAAATAGGCCACCTCTCATTGTGGGAAGATTCCAACTCTTCCCCTTCCAAAAGTGGAAGTTAATTTGCCTCTTAGGCCATAATTTAATGGACAGTGTCTTGTTTTAATCCAATTAAAATGATAATTATACCTTTTGTGTTCAATTTACTGTTATTGATTATTGTTAACTGCAGAACAAAAGCCCACAGACCGGACATGTGAATCCTAAAAGTTGGACTACGCATAGGTTAGCAGTCATGGAACAACTTTGTGGATCGGTCTGAAAATACTCCAAGTCGAGGACCTCAAGATTGGGTATCGAGGGTCCAAGAGAGACTTGCACTAAGGACCGCAACCTAGTTTCATCAGCGGGAGACGTAAGTTGTCCATGCGATCTTAGTAGGTTGGTTGGCTCGGCAGTCGACTGACTGAGGTGACTCCCGCGAATCGTCAAAATGGAAGCCTGTAGGGGCATGGTTGGTATGACTGGCATTCTCCAATAGTACGAGATTAGTCCTCGGACTTGAGGAACAACGACAGTCCATATGCACACGGTGCCTGTATCTTAGGTTTGACGAGCAACTTCTGTGTCGAAAGACATAGTCAATTATAAGCCCTATGTAGTGTAGTCAAAGTGCGTAGTGAGGACGGTGCTTTCCAAGAAAGAATCCGCCTCCTGTCAGTTTTATGACAGTAGTGTCTCCTATACGCTCCAAGACCTATCTTACCCTTAGAATCAATGGCAACAGTGACTAAATAGTAGGATGGGATCCCCGTAATATTTCAATAGGGTAAACGAGGGTCTCGAGTCCTACATATAGCTGCCTTAGCCAGGATGGGAACCAATGTCCAATTCCATGCCCTAGACTTGGCTGGGAGACAGTAGATGGAAGGATCGTACTCGTATGCATACGGGAGCCTAAATGTTTAGGTTGTGTTTTCACCTAATTTCTAGTGCCATGGACCATTGCTAGACGTTCACCATGGTAACGGCGCGAATTCTGGTTATGGAATAATGGGGAATTGGTCAAACACGATTTCACTAAAAAGTGAAGGAATTAATTCCTAGAAAAGAATTAATTTAATTGGATTAAATTAATTTCTTGGAGAGATTAGCCTTTATTAATTAATTGGATTAATAGGTCTTAATTCATAAATTGGATTTATAAATTTGAGTCTTTGGGCTTTTTCTTTTAATTAGATTATTTATTTGGGCTTGAAGTATTAAATTAGATTTAATATAAAAGCCCATTGGACCTTTGGACTATTTAAATTGGATTTTAAATAGGTCCATTCCATAAAGCCCAAGAGAATGGATGGATGAGAATTCGATCTTGGAGAGATTGAGATGAGTGGCCGAGATTGAGCCTAGTATGGTTTTGACTAGGTCTAACCCACTAGTAGTAGTGTATAATATGGCTCTTCATGGAAGAGTTTGTGTTGGTTAAGTGACCTAGTAGTCACTTAAATACACATTAACACATAATTACACATACAACTCACATACAAGGCAAAAATTTAGCCGCTACTCTTCTCTCTCTCTAAACTTCGTTCACCTCTCTCCTCTCTCTCAAAGAACACTCAAGTTTCTTCTTGATTCGATTAAGGAAGAATTAGATTATCAATCTCGTTAATACAATAACGTTGTATTGATAATCGCTTTTTCCTAGAGCATTCTCTTGCTAGCATGAGGAATGTGAGAATTCCAGTGAATCATGTGGACAATTAGAGGTGCTCTTTTGTTGAGTACCAGCAGCAAAATTCCAGAACAACGTGTGTAGCCGAACAAGAAAATCACCACGGTAAAATTCCATTTACGTTTCTTGTTTTGTCTTGATTCTATAGCCTTCTTCATGTTAATTATTCTTGCTTTTATATTATATGAAATACACCAAACGTCCAGGAGATTCAAGGGTATACCCCTTGAACTACGGCTATTTACGTTCATATTATGCATTTTTTGCTTTTAATTTCTCATTTTTCACGCATCCATGTGTGTCTCCCGGGGCGATCCACAGTTTCAGTCTTCAGAGCCTCAAATAGATATGAGCGTGTCGTAAGCACCTTCCCTACCACCTTTATTTCGTTACTCGGCCTTGATGCATATTTCATTTGGAATGTTCACATCAGTACTCTCCCTTCATAAAGCTTCATATCAAAACTTATATTCGGAGTCTCCTTATCCATCTTGGAAATAGGAAATACACTACAGATGTCAAAGCTAGAGTGCGACTTTGTTGGATGCTACTAGGAACTGGACCGAATCAGATACACTGTAAAGTAGAACACAACAAGAAACATATGAATATAGTTATTTAGAATAACCAAATATTTGAGAGACAAGAAATAAAAGGGGGGCGGGATGTTAGAAAAAGAGGCGAGGTAAAACAAAGGGAACCAAATGTTTGTACATATCAGTCGATGCCCTGCCGGAAAGACAGCTATCCCAGCCGGAGGAGATGAAAAACCTACCCTCTCACCCTCTCAAGATGAGAGAAAACCAGAATCTCGAAGATGAGAGACGAATTCACTGGCAGGTATTCTATTACTTTAATCTCAAGCTATTTTTCAAATTCTTTAAAAGACTAAAGAAGAGTGCAGATTGACTTTTAGTTGAACATTCATAATCCGTATCCTAACCTGCTCCATAATAAGCTTAGCGGCCTCATCCTTGAACATTCCCTTGTTCCTTTCCATCCAAATGTGATAAAAATAAAATAAAAATTGGGGTGGTGTTGGTTATATTTTAAATGGGTTGATATAGGTTAAAATTAAATAAAATTAAATACTATATGGGTTGGATGTGAGTTGAATATGGCCTGATGTGGGTTAGATATGGGCCCAATATGGGTTTTAATGATTTCAACCCATAAAACTAGAAAAAAAATAAAAATGAGAAGAACCCACATGCCACAACCCTCACTCCACTACCCTTACCTTCACCGAACACACACACACCTCTCAAATCTCACCCATTCTTCTCCTTCACCAAACACACAAACAAACACACGCACGCACATATGCTATCACACTTTCTCTCTCTTCCACTTTGCTATCACAATCACACACACACAAACACACTATCACACTTTCTCTCCCTTGCACTTCGTTAGGGAATTAAGTGAAGATTGATAGAGCTTGCAGAGAAAAGTCCATGTACTAATTTTGGTAAATACACCATTTCTTTGAAATGGGCTTTCTTTTTTCTTTTCGTTTCCATAATTCTTCTTGTAGTTTCATATTGTAGATTTGTGTACTATTAATTGTATTTGACAGTCACTGTTGAAATTTGTGGAGAATTCAGTTCAGAGTTGTGTTTCTTGTTTTCTTCAATTTCTATGTGTTTTTGGTGGGGAAGTGGTTGGAATTTTCCAATCTTCTATTGGAATTATGTGAATCTAATGTCAACTTACTTTTCACTTGGGATAGTTTTGTATTTGTATTTGTAAAAAACTGATAATTTTCAGCTTGTTCACTGTAGAATACAAGAATGACACCTTGAAATTTGCTAATAATCTTGGTTGTGCTAAAATTGAAACAAATTGGTTAAAGCTTCCGCTTTTGCTGGATTCTTGATTCCCAACTTGTCTTAAAAAATTTGTTGTTTCTTCTAGTAATGAATGACCTTTGATTCTTAATTATACTATTAGAACTTATGAACTAAGTTTGTTCTTTATTTATGGTTTTTAGGAAGATAAAAATGGAGAATGCTTAGTCTGTATGTGAGGATAGTTCTTCAATTGGATCAAAGAGTTCTAAAAAAACATACTTCTATTGTATGAAAAATGTTCGACAAATTTATTGTAGATGGGAACCAAAAAGCAAAGTGCAAAGATGTGGACAAATTTATGCTAGTGGTCAATGTGGAAAAACTAATTTAAAGCAACATATGAAGAATAGTTGTCCACTTCGTGATAAAGGTGATAGTGAGTTCCGAAATGAAGAATTTGATCAACATGTGTTTAGAGAAAAGGTAGCAATAGCAATGATTAGGCATAATTATCCCTTAAGGTTTGTTGAACATGAACGGAATCAGAGATGTTTTTTCTTACTGGAATCCTGAAGTTGTGCATGTATCACGAAATACAACAAAAGATGTTATGAGAATCTACCAAGTGGAAAAGGAAAAACTAAAAGAAGTATTAGCATCTGTCACTAGTAAAATATGTTTGACATCTGATTTATGGACCTCACTTGTATCTAATGGTTATATGACAATTACTGCACACTATGTTGACAATGATTGGATGCCACAAAAGAGAGTGCTTGTGTTCCGACATCTTTCCCTCCACATGATGGCCAAAATGTTGGTGAGAAATTGCCTCACCTTTTTAGGAATGGGGAACAGAGAGGAAAGTTTCTACATTAACCTTGGATAATGCAAGGTATAATGATGGTGTGGTTGATTTATTGTGAAATCATCTCTCTTTGATGAATTCATTACTGTGTAATGGTGAATTCTTACATGTAAGATGCGGAGCTCATATTCTAAATCTGATTATACAAGCTGGTTTAAAAACCATAAATACATGTGTCGAGAAGATTCGTGATAGTGTGAAGTATGTAAGAGGGTCAGAAATGAGAATCATGAAATTTGCATAGTGTGTCAAGCAGTTGTGTCTTAAAATAAGCAAGAACCTAAAACAAGATATGCCTGTTAGGTGGAATTCTACTTATTTAATGTTGGACAGTGTTGTTTTGTATTCACTAGCATTTTCTCAGTTAAAGCTTGTTGATCCCAACTATAAGTGGTGCCCATCACTTGAAGAATGGATTCGAGTGGAGAAAATTATGAAGTTTCTGAGGCCATTTTATGAGATGATTGAGTTTTTTTTCTGGACATCATTATCCCATATCAAATCTACATTTTTGCAATTTTTGGTGAATCCAAATGCTTCTTCAAGAGCAAATGGTAAGTACGGATCTTGCTATAAGTAGAATGGCAAGATACATGAAATCAAAGTTTGACAAATATTGGGAGTATTATAGCACTGTATTGACATTTGCTATTGTTCTTGATCCTCGATATAAGCTTGAGTTTGTGGAATTTTGTTGTAAAAAGCTTGATGTCTCTACATCATATGAGAAAGTTAACGACTTAAGGGAGCAAGTGAGGGTGTTGTTTGAGGAGTACTTGCATGCAGTTCCTTCAAGATGTGAACAATCTTCAGTTGTTGGCACTATTAGTTGCTGAGACGATGATATGGTTATTATGATGGATGCAAGCATATTTTTCTTATTTCAGTTTTCTATCCTTTACTTTTTATCCTAACAAATATCTAAATGTATTCCACATCTTGTAGGAGTTTGACCCTTATAGAAGTCAATGTGCCGATGCTGGAAGCCAATCCCAATTAGATTTATACCTTGGTGAGACTTTTAATTGATAGGAAACAATTTCCTAGTCAGGATGTGCTAGATTATTGGAGAGGAAACAGTGCTAGATACCCCAAACTTGCTTTGATGGCTCGTGATGTTTTGAGTATTCCTATCACCACAGTTGCCTCTAAATCTGCATTTAACCATAGAGGAAGAATTATTGGGAAGTTTCCCAGTTCAATTCTGCCAACAAATGTAGAAGTAATTTTATGTTGTCGCGATTGGCTTGAAGGTCCAGTTCTCTATATTTTTCATTTACAATAGATATTACAAATCACATGCAGTTCCACGCAGTTCTTTTTTTGGTGTGCACTTGCTCTACCACTAATTGAGCTATATTTTTCGGGTCCCTTGACGTTCGTTGGAAGATCCTCATATTTCTTTCGAGCTACAAGTGACAGACCACCGAGGCGAGCAGAACCCAGTTAGCTGCATTAGCTAGGTGTTTCCCTCGCCACTTCATATCCGCCCATTGGATACCTTGGCCCCAATTCTGTGTCAGCCATGTCCATCTAACCCTCTTCTTGATCATCCGCAGATATTCGGCCAAGAAGACACACCTAAAGAATAGGTGATCCTGTGTTTCTATCAAGCCATCATCACATAAGATGCACTTCGCTCCCTGTTGTTGCATCCATGGTTTGCCAAGTGTAGGAAGACATTCTTGAATAGCAAGCCATAGGATGAAGGTGTTCCGCAGAATTTTCAACGACCCCCGTAGCAGCGTCGCCCATCTGACTGCCTGGGTATTCGGCCGAAGCAGATTAAGGGCTTCACTTCCTCTAAATGTTCCTGACGCATTCTTCCATTGAACCTGATCTTCTCCACCTTGTATCTCTAGGAGTTCGGCCTGCAGCTCTTGAAGCATCAACGGGAGCGACTGCGGCCATCACCACCTTCCATCGTGCTGAACTTTAGATAACCTTGTTGACTTTGGTAAGCAAGACAACAGAGGGCTATAGGGAAAGTTATGTATCAGCAGTCCCCTTGGGTGCCAAAGGTCCTGCCAGAAAGAGATAAACTGACCCGTCCTTACTTGGTAGCGGATTGCCGTCATGAGCACTGTTTGCAACTTGAGGAGCTTCCACCTGTTCGCCTCAACACAGTTCATACCGGATCACCCCGCAGTATGTAAGCGTGAATCCACCGAACCCAGGTCGCTTGTTCATTGTTCCTAGAGATCTCCCAAAGATGCCCACACATGAGGGCCTTGTTTGTGGCCGTCACCAACGCTATTCCCAACCCTCTGGAATCTGGTGATTGACAGACCACCTCCCGTGCTACTCTGGCCATGTACCTATTGCCTCCTCCCGCCAACAAGAAGCATCTCAGCTTTTTCTCAATGTTTTTCCTAACCCCTGTCGGCAATAATAAAACCGAGGACCAATACACATACATTAAATTGAGGATTGACTTAATAAGCTGCAGTTAACCTGCAAAGGAGAAGCATCTGGAGCTCTGCATTCACTCTATTTGAGTCTTGATGCCATGAGTGGAACTCCAAGGTATTTAATAGGGAGGGAACCTAGTGGAAAACCCACAATCCCTTGGATGTTATTCAATTCCCCTTCCGCCGCCTTTGAGAGGATGAGAAAGCTCTTACCAGTATTGGTTTGTAAGTCTGAGAGCCTCGAGAATTCCTAGATTGTATCCCACAGCATCGTAACCGAGCTGAAGTTCGCCTTGGTAAACAATAGTAGGTCACCAGCAAATAACAACATGAATAAGGAGATATCCCGACACTGCCAATGTTATTGGAATCCCTCCGCTTGGGCGATCCGTCATTTAATCATTGCATGTAGCATCTCTATAACAATAATAATAGGTAAGGAGAAATAGGGTCACCTTGATGAAGTCCCCTCGTACCCGAAAAATAGCCATGGGGCTGGCCATTGACCAAGATGGAATAGGACACCGTCGTTACACATTGCATGATCCATCGAATCACCCTTAGTGGAAACTCCATTAATTCCAATGATGCTTGTAAGAAATCCCAATCCATCGTGTCGTAGGCTTTATGGATATCAATTTTCATGACATATAGAGTCGGCAGACGCCATTGGTTGTAGCCATGCAGAAGTTCCTAGGCGAGTAATATGTTATCACTGATTCTTCGGCCAGGATAAAGGCATTCTAGTTGTTATCTATAATGTCGTCCATCACCATATGTAGCCTATTGACCAGTACCTTTGAGACCACCTTATATAGCGCGTTACAACAAGCTATTGGTCAAAAATCCGCTAGGCTACGAGGGTGCTCCACTTTAGGGATTAAAGCTAAGAAGATCGCATTGATTTACTTTAGCAAGCAACCATTGTGAAAAAAATTGTTGAACTGCTGATGTGATCTCAGTTCCCACGCTTTCTTAAAAAAACATGTCGAGTATCCATCCGAACCAGGTGCCTTCTCGTCCGCTATATTAAACATGGCATCTTTAATCTCATTTGCCGATACGGCCCGCTACAGCTCTACCCCCCGCTCAGGGCCGACCTTGCCAGTAATGAAAGTCTCAAAAGAACGAAGATCAAGTTGTTGTTCCCTCCTTGAAGGATAAGCGGATCCGCCCGAGAGCGCGAGTGGAAGGGATAATTTTAAAGAATTGCATAAATTAAAAGCAATAATCATCAAAATCCCAAGGGGTGTACCCTTGGGTGCTCAACTGGGCGTTCGATGTAGAATATGATAATAAGAAGGCGTATATACCATATAGAGCATAGATGTAGACAAGAGACAACAAAAGCGTAAATCAACAATTAGCTTTGTCGTTAACTTCCTTGCACGACTACAAGCGTTGTTCCTCTCCGGAAATGTTCACCAAGTTCAAACGTATGAACTCTCTAACGAAGTCCACACCACACCGGAAGAGATCATGTTTCTCTTGCTAGAGAAAAATGGATCTAATAGGATACGATCCAAGAAGATAGAACACTATTATGTTAGTGTTTCTTCTCGATCTACCTTTGTTCCTCAAAATGATCCAAGATCAATGAAGAACAAAGAGGGTCGTATGTGTATAGAGAGGGGCCAAAAATTGGAGAGAAAAATGAGAGTGTGTTTTTCTTCTTTTTCCTAGAAAAAGATGAAATGTAATTCTCTTGCCTTGATGATAGTGTGATTATTGGAATGTGTCTAAGTTCATCCAAGGATGTCTAGATACATCCCAATCAATCCCATTAGTTCATCAATCAAGTCTACCATCTTATACGGTATGATTTAATCATACCAAATGAAAGAGGCTTGATTGGAATTGATTTGTCCATTACCAAAAGAGACAAGTCAACCCTTAATCAAGGCCATGCATGGCTGATTTTTAGGCTTCCCAAAAGAAGCAATTTTCAGGCATACTTATTTGAGAAGAAGTCCAACTTCTTCTCATTCCAAAAGTGGAATTAACACAACTCTTGGGCCAAAATTTAATGAACCGAGTTTTATTGTAACCCAATTACAACAAGCCCAAAATTAAATCCTATTTAATTCAAAGTCCACTTAAATAATTCTCATTTACTCTTTTAATCCAATTAAGAGTCCAACTTTCTATTCTCTAGTTTCATCGATAAATCTCATTTACCGATTAAAACGATGGCCCTATACAATATCGACCCGTCCATCGAATGGACAATCCCTTAAGTAATCCAATTACTCATTATCCTCTGAAATTGACTCCAAATCAATTTCTTCACCTCCTCGGTGATTTGTGTGTGACCCTTTAGGTTCACCCTCAACTAGACTTGGCATGTGTCCAACAGGAGCCCATTACCATGGGTGACCGTCTAGCAACGGTCCATGGCACTGGAGACTAGGTGAATGTTGGTGTAAACATTTAGGCGCGGGTTTTGTGGGGGTACTTCCTTCTGTCTACTATCTCCCGGCCTTAGTCTAGGGTATGGAATTGGGTATTGGTTCCCATCCTTGACTAGGCATCTATGCTTAATACTCGAGACTGCGCATGCCTCATTGCATCGACACAGGATTTCCTGCTCGATCAACCAATGTGGCCACAGGTTTAAGCAGCATGAACGTATCTTCGAGTGCATAGAAGATACCTCTGTCACATACTGATAGGGGACGGATCCTCTTCTTGGAACCCACCGTCCTCTCTACACATTCGGACTGCAGTAAACAAAGCTTATAATGATCATCTTATAGAATAATCACCTCTCGCTAGATCCAAGATCTAGCCATTGTGTGCACGTGACTGCCATGGTTCCTCATGTCAGTGGACTACTTCCGTACTATCAGAACAGGGAAAAAATCTAATCATACCGATCAAGCCTCCAAGGCTTCTATATGAAAATCCCCGCGAGTCAGTTCAGTCAGCTCGACCCCAGTCGACTAACCTACAAGATCGTATTGGCGTCCCACGCTTGTCGTTGATGAAACACGGCACTCATCCAATGAATATTACTCTTGGTGCAAGTCTCTATAGGACTCTCGATGCCCTGTCTTGAGGTCCTCGACTTGGAACGTTTCAGACCCAACCCCTTATCAGTTGGTTTCATAACCACCATCTAATGCGTGACACAACTGCATGAGTTGTTGATCGTGCTCTATTGGCTTTGTTGTGATATATGTAAAATAATATTTAACATATGATAAATGAGCGCAACAAAGAAAGTACCAATGGTAATGAACACTCATTTTATTCATTACATAATATTACATTATATCAAGTTGTCAAATAGGTTACAAAATCCCAAACCTATTGGCTTCCTGGTCAACTATTCTTACAATATCCCACTTGACCTAAAGCCAATCACCCATTGACCTCAAACCCATCTTATCCAGATGCTGAGTATGGGCAACTTGCGACACGTTCTTAATAAGTGGATCTGCTATGTTTTCTACCGAGCTGACTCGGTCCATCCGAACGTCAGCTCAGCTAACCATCTCTATGAGTAGTTGGTAGTGTCTAACAATATGCTTGGATCGGTGATGAGATCTCGGTTCCTTTGCTTGTGCTATCGCCCAGTTGTTATCGTAGAAGATAACTACTAGCTTAGCGATGTTATGTAGTACCCCCTACAACATTACGCTTTAATATCACTAATTATAATACATCCTCCATAATTAAATCCGTTTTACAAGAAATTTATATTAAAAGCAATAAATCGTGAAATACAAATTAAAAAAAAATCTAATATCTCCGTAGTTATGTAGCTAAAGATCTCAACCCAAGATATCACTACTGACCCACCTAATAAGACTGGCAGCACGGCTATGATCCAATTCAGCTACTCCATGTGACTTATATCCTGTTAAATATGGGGCAAGGGATGAGTTGCCTACTTAATAAGTATAGCTAACCAGCCTATATGCACGCCCATAAATACATGTTGTAACACAAACCAACAAGTATTCGATATACAATCACCACAAAATTACAAAGTAATCAATACCACAATCATGCATCAGTCTGTAGTACAAACATAGATTTCACAGTTTAGGGGCCTTGCTTACTCTAGTTGGAGTACATCAGTTAATGGTTCTGCCGGCCACCATCATCTCACTCAATGTCATATCATATACAGCACAGGATACCCGTCGAAAGTGTTATCCCCACACTATCTGAGTGTGTAGCAATATCAGCACAGAACATCACAACGAACATGGCATCCCCACACCATCCCAGTGTGTAGCTATCAGAACAGGATATTCTCCGCTACCCGGAATACCCCGGTACCCTATGCGCCATGGTACCTAGCTTATATTCATTTTTTCTCATCTCACATCGTCAATCAAATCGTCATTAACCACATCATCATAAACCATTGACTATGTTTCCCAACTAGGTAAGTCATCTCTTTATCTCAATTCAACGATATACTCATAAAGGACTTCCTCTTTCAATACCATACAACAATAGAATATAATACATGAAAATCATTTGTCAAACTTTATAATACATAAATAATTTCAAATAAACACATAACGACAACTTCACAGAATAACCACGTAATCCAAATAAGCATTTACAATTACCAGCTAGGTTTACGCCAAACAAGTCTAATTGTATATAGTTATATAGATCCAATTAAATATACTTACCCCGATCTCAAAATGGTTATGCTAGTAGAAGGAGCTGATTAATCTTCTACTTTATCCCCGTGTCCTATAATAGGTTATAATAAGCATAATCAATATATCGTAAATTTTCGAATGAAATTACTAAATAATATTCGTATATTTTATACCAATCTTTTAATATTTCATTTATATTGAAATTCAACCCTCCGTTCATTCATCGTCTAAACAATTAGACATTATAAGCTTTCCTAATATATATATATATATATATAATTTATCAATTAACTCCTAAGAGCTTATTTCATTAAACCCCTCATATTTTTATAACCATCGTTCCCTATAATACCCCTAAATGAAATTATTACAAAAATCTCATATTCCTTTTTAATAAATACAATGTTTCTCAAATATAATTTTCTAATATTTTTCAAACATAACTTTCTACTATCCGTATTAATTTTTACCTATTCTTCACAATTATAACAATTATTCGGACACTAGTACATATAATTATGTATTTGGTCGATAAATCCGATAAATTTTGAATAATCCATTATAACAACGACTAAATCTAGTAGATTAAATAATTTTAATTTATTGGCTAGAATGTACCCATTCCAATTAAATATATCCCCGATCACTAATTTATATAAATACTCAAATTCAATAAATTTTTTGACAAAATAGTAAATTGGATAGTACAAATTACATTTAATAAATGCACTAATTAAATAATATTAATATAATAATTAATTCATAATTTATAACAAAATATACTAACCTGTTTTCGACGTCTTCAAAATAACACATTTGAGTGTGTAAATGTGTGTTTAATTTGATAAGGCAGCCATATATATGTGTGTTGAATTTGGTCAGTGAATTGGTGAGGTAGCCACGTGATATATATCTTCGTTTCTTTTTTTTTTTTAATTTCATTAAAATTGCAATTTAGTCCCCATCTTTTAATTATATATATTTTAACCAGTAATATTTAATAAAGCTCCAATTTAATCCTTTCAAGTTTTAATACATTCAAATTTCAATCTATAACTTATAATTTATATTTATATTTTCTTAATAATTACCAATTACTCTCTCAATTATGTATATAATTCTATGGACGTCACAGTTCTCCCCTCCTAATAAAAATTTCGTACTCGAAATTTGATAAACTTACTCGCTTCATGGAATTAATAGGGATATGTTTTTTGCATATTCTACTCAACCTCCCAAGTGGCTTCTCTTAGAGAATGATGACTCTACTTCACTTTCACCGTTGGTATTTCTTTATTTCTCAATTCCGTTATGCTCCTATCCAAAGTCTTTGTTTGCTCTTCCACTTACGTTAGTTCCTCTTAAATTTCTATCTGTGGGTAATGCACAACATGACTACAATCAAATAGACGTAACATAGAAATATAGAGTACATCATGCATTTATGATAATTCTACTGGTAATGCTAATTGATACGTTAGGTCTAATTCTCTCTGTAATCTCATAGGGGCCAATATATCTAGGACTCAAGTTTCCTCGTTTATCAAATCTCGAGATTCCTTTCCATGAGGATAACCTTAGAAAGACTTTCTCACATATTTCACGTTTTATCTCTTTTTAGTGTTCATCAAAGTAACAATTCCACATCTTATATTGTTTCCAAATACTCTTAATTATTTATATCTCGTTTATCGTTTCTTGCATCAATTCAACACCTTCAAGTTTTTATATTCCCTTACATCCCACCATACTAGACATCGAGATCTGAAAAAGGCTTCATATGGAGCCTTATAGATGCTAGAATTGAAAATTATTATCATATGTGAATTTCATTAGTACTAGGTAATCATCCTAATTTCCCTAAATTCAATTATACAGGCTCACATTAAATCTTCCAAATCTGAATTTGTCATTTCTAATTGTCCACGTACTTGGGAATGAAATGCTATACTAAAATAAGATTTCGTACCTAATGCCTTTTGTAAAATCTCAAAATATGACATAAATCAAGCATCTCTATTAGGTATTCCAAAAATAGGCACACCATGTAATTTTGCTATATATGAGAAATACAACTTAAATAATTTTCTCCAAAAATCACTTTATCATATAGGTAAGCAATGAGCTTATTTTGTCAGTCCATCCATATTTATCCAAATAGCATTATGTTTTCTGAATGTATGTGACAACCAAATGACAAAATTTATGATGATCTTTTCCCATTTTCATTCTGATATAGATATAGGTTGAACCTTATCTGCTAGTGCTTGATGTTCTAGTTGTAACCGTCAATACCCATCTGTCACGTACATCCATCTCCACATATCGAACACACTATGCTTCCAAAGACTTCCTATTAGATTGACAATCAATATTTAACCCCAAAACTTTTAACACTGTCACAACACCATAGGGACCTACTACATAAATCAGAGATATAATGTATAGAGTCATTACTTTAATTTTAGTAAATCGCATATTGGTAGGCCGCCCAACAGTAATCTATAACAATTTAGTTTAGTACTAAAAAACTCAAAAGTCCCAAAATAACTTAAACTTTCAAACCACTCTTCTAATCCAGTATGCCTCTACACTGATGATAAGTCAAGCGTTTAGCAAATTCTACCACATCTCTTCTTCTTCTTTTTTCCTCGTTTGCCACCAGTAATAAGGTCTTAAATTTCAATATATTTTACAGTACTAGGATGCATTACATATGGTATATTGTAGACTCCCCACATGATCTCCTCGTGTAACCCCTCTAACTCAAAATGTAGAAACTCGCCTCCATTCTGAAAATCACTTCATCAGTCCACATTGAAAAATTTGGCTGCTAACCATGGTCTATTTTCTCTAACATTTGTAATAGGGAAGGATCCAACTACATCATAATAATTCTGTCACTAATTATTGCTACTAACTATCAAGCTTAGAGATATTCTTCCCAACATATAAAAGTAACAAGCACGGCACATTATTCATGAGTACATATCTAGTCTCAAAGTATGATAATAATGCTAAATTAAACCAATCCCATTGTATTATTTCTTCTCTTATATACCAAGACTTATACATGAACAAAGACTACATTAGTTAGCTTTAATCTCAATATTTGTTTTCCTAATATCACATCAATATAATTTCACCAAAATTATCATCCTTAAACCCAAATATCTCTCATATATATTGGCATTACAAAACTTATCGAGCACCAACAATGTCATCTCATCTATCTAGTAAATGCTACAAAAATTGAAATCATTTCTTAAAGCATCCTATGGTAATACTACTTATGTAAAATCTAGTTGGTAGTTCCCAAGACACCTATTAATAATTGACTATAACTATTGATGGTTATGAATAACTAATCTTTGTTAGACAATCAATGTCGTGATTATTATATAAGTTTCTTTTCAAACATCAAATATAGTATATCACCAAGATTCTTTATCAAATTGACAACCAATAACAAGTCAGACTTTTAATAGTATCACAACCTAAAGAAAACTACCACAACAGGACCATGGACATAATTCCTCATCTATGTACTCCAATTACAGTAAATCATGTATTGATCGATCACTCAACAATGGTTCAACATATTTTAGCATTGAATAGATCCGAAAATCCCAAAATGACTGAAATTTCTAAGGCTCTACTCTGATTCAATTGTTAACTTACACCTTAACTCCAAAGATCTTATCCTATAACTGCTAAGACGGTAGTTGGCTTAAATTGCAAAGTAACTAGCAAATCCGCTACATGATTAACCTCTAGCTTCACATTCATTGGTATTATTTCTAGCAATAATATCACATTAAGACTTCCCAAATTATCTAAAAAGTGATTGAACTTTCCTACTCGAGGCATCCGCTACTACATTCGTCTCCCAAAGATGATAATCGGTAGTACAATCATAATTCTTTAACAATCCTATCCATATCCTTTCTCTTAAATTCCTCCTTGTACGTCAAAATATATTTTAAACTCTTGTCGTCTTTGAAAATCTAAAATCTTTTCCCAAATAAATAGTGTCTCCAAATTTTCAATCCATGAACAATTGTTGCTAGCCCCAAATCATGCGTAGGTAACTTAACTAGTTGTTCCTTAATTAACTAAATGCATACGAAATCACCTTCTTATTTTATATTAATAAACACTTCAAATCTTGTTTCAAAGCATCTGTGTACATGACGCATCCACCACTACTAGATAATAAAACTAAAATCATAGTCGAACTCAACTTTTTTTCTCTTTAACTTATTAAAACTTTGTTGATATTGTTTAGCCTAGTGAAACACCACCCCTTTCTTAAATAACTCCACCAAAAAGAATTATATAAAAACCATCAACAAATATCATGTAATACCCAACAAGTCCCAGAAGTTTTGAACTTCAATCCCCTATTTCTGTATTCTTCATTCCATAATAACTTTTACCTTTACAGGGTCAATCATAACCCTATCTCTAGATATCACATATCCTAGAAAAACTACCTAATTCACCCAAAACTCAGAATTACTTAAATCAATATAAATCTCTTTCTCTTGCAAGA
The DNA here is from genome assembly GCA_034509735.1 of Sesamum alatum. NCBI lineage: Eukaryota > Viridiplantae > Streptophyta > Magnoliopsida > Lamiales > Pedaliaceae > Sesamum > Sesamum alatum. The sequence goes on from JACGWO010000008.1 coordinate 33,573,954, forward strand.
TCTGAATCCCTATGTTCAAATGTTGTTCATAATCTCCCATATTCCTTGAACACACAAGAACGTCACCTTAATGAAAAATTCCTGAATGTCACAAATGTCATCAGTGCATTATTTAATCTGAAAGGCATTACTAAAACTCATCAATGATCCTAACGAGTGCGAAAAGATGTTTAAGGCATAACCTTCTCCGCTATCCTCAGTCATCGATAGCTTGAAAATGGATCTTACAAAATACTGCGGCTCTTTTCAACTGGCCTAGCAAATCACCAATTCGTGGTACTGGGTATTTAATTTTCACTGTAACCCAATTCAATTGCCTATAGTTAAAACACTCTCTCACAATTCAATTGTCATTTTTATTTTTTATAAACAACACTAATACTCCCCACAGTAATGTACTCCGTCTAATGAGTTCATCTCTACTATTTCTCCTATCTATTTCTTAAACTCCTATAATTCAACTAGAGCTATTCTATATGGCGTAATTGAAATAGGTGATGTCCCAAGAATAGTCTCTATTTTAGAATCTGCTTCTCAGTAACGAGGTAAACCAAGTAGTTTCTCAAGAAACATCAGGGATTTCTCTAACTAGTGGAACTTCTAATACAACAAGACTAACTATCATAGTATCATGTAAATTAGCCAGATATGCCTCACGCCTTTATTTAATTAAATTTAAGACAGTCACACATATAGTAAACAATTAGGTATAATCTTCTCTTCTCCGCAGCGACCGTGCTCATTTGCCTATTGACTTCTACTATCACTTTCTTTGTTTAATAGTCAACAATAACGTATCTATGAGATTATCATTTCATTCGCAAAATAACGTCAAAACTCTCTAACATTCATCATAACCAGTTTCGCATGTAGTGTAACACCATCCACTACCACTAGACCAAATCTTACTACAGTATTAACTAGCATAACCCCATCAAACAAGCACATATACGCATATATCATACTTTGGTGGTTCTATATTACCATATACAAATTCGAAGGACTCTTTAGGCCAACAGTGTGCTCACCTAACATTCCAGCCTATATGAAGCTCTCATTTACTCTTAGGTTCATAATATATGTTTTAAGTATTCAGTAATATAATTCTTCACCAATTATCCCCAGATAATCTAATCCCTGCTCTGATACCACCTAATGTAGCACCCCCTACAACATTATGCTTTAATATCACTAATTATAATACATCCTTCATAATTAAACCCGTTTTACAAGAAAATTATATTAAAAGCAATAAATCGTGAAATACAAATTCAAATAAAAATCTAATATCTCTGTAGTTATGTAGCTAAAGATTTCAACCCAAGATATCACTACTGACCCACCTAATAAGACTGCCAGCACGGCTATGATCCAATTCAGCTACTCCCTGTGACTTATATCCTATTAAATATGTGGCAAGGGATGAGCTGCCTACTCAATAAGTATAACTAACCAGCCTATATACACGTCCATAAATACATACCGTAACACAAACCAACAAGTATTCGATATACAATCACCACAAAATTACAAAGTAATTAATACCACAATCATACATCAGTCTACAGTACAAACTCAGAATTCACAGTTTAGGGGCCTTGCTTACTCTAATTGGAGTACATCAGTCAATGATTCTGCCAGCTATCATCATCTCAATCAATGTCATATCATATACAGCACAGGATACCCGTCGAAAGTGATATCTTCACACTATCTGAGTGTGTAGCAATATCAGTACAGAATATCACAACGAACATGACATCCCCACACCACCCCAATGTGTAGCTATCAGCACAGGATATTCCCCGCTACTCGGAATACCCTGGTACCCTACGCGCCATGGTACCTATCTTATATTCATTTTTCTCATCTCACATCGTCAATCACATCGTCATCAACCACATCATCATAAACCATTGACTATGTTTCCCAACGAGGTAAGTCATCTTTTTATCTCAATTCAACGATATACTCATAAATGACTTCCTCTTTCAACACCACACAACAATAGAATATAACATAAGAAAATCATTTGTAAAACTTTATAATACATAAATAATCGCAAATAAACACATAACGACAACATCACAGAATAACCACGTAATCCAAATATGCATTTACAATTACTAGCCAGGTTTACGACAAACAAGTCTAATTGTATATACATATATAGATCCAATTAACTATACTTACCTCGATCTCAAAATGGTTATGCTAGTAGAAGGAGTTGATTAATCTTCTACTTTATCCCCGTGTCCTATAATAGGTTATAATAGGCATAATAAATATATCGTGAATTTTTTAATGAAATTACTAAATAATATTCGTATATTTTATACCAATCTTTTAATATTTTATTTATATTGAAATTCGACCCTCCGTTCATTCTTCGTCTCAACAATTAGACATTATAAGCTTTCCCGATATATATATATATATATAATTTATCAATTAACTCCTAAGAGCTTATTTCATCAAACCCCTCATAATTTTATAACCATCGTTCCCTATAACCCCTAAATGAAATTATTACAAAAATCTCATATTCCTTTTTAATAAATACAATATTTCTCAAATATAATTTCCTAATATTTCTCAAACATAAGTTTCTACTATCCCTATTAATTTTCACCAATTCTTCACCATTATAACAATTATTCGGACACTCGTACATATAATTATGTATTTGGTCGATAAATCCGATAAATTTTGAATAATCCATTATAACAACGGCTAAATCTAATAGATTAAATAATTTTAATTTATTGGCTAGAATACACCCGTTCCAATTAAATGTATCCCCGATCACTAATTTATATAAATACTCAAATTCAATAAATTTTTTGTTCAAATAGTAAATTGGATAGTAAAATTATATTTAATAAATGCACTAATTAAATAATCTTAATATAATAATTAATTTATAATTTATAATAAAATATACTAACTTGTTTTCGGCGTCTTCAAAATAACACATTTGAGTGTATGTAAATGTGTGTTTAATTTGATGAGGCAGCCATATATATTGGTGTTTAATTTGGTGAGTTAATTGGTGAGGCAGCCACATGTGGCTGCCGTAATATATATCTTCCTTTTTCTTTTTTTTATTTCTTATTTTTATTAAAATTTTGCAATTTAGTCCGCAGCTTTTAATTATATATATTTTAACCACAAAGATTTAATAAAGATTCAATTTAATCCTTTCAAGTTTTAATATATTCAAATTTCAATCTATAACTTATAATTTATATTTATATTTTCTTAATAATTATCAATTAGTCTTTCAATTATGTATATAATTCTATGGGCGTCACATGTTAGGCACTACACCCAACTCGTGGTTGTCGCTCTTCATCCAAACTGCCTCCCAGCAGCTTCCGAAGCTACTACGTATTCAGACTCTGTGGTGGAGTCTGTCGTGGTGGCTTGCTTGGAATTCTTTCAAGCAACCATGCCACCATTTAGTCTATACACAAAACAAGACTAAGACTTGGCATCATCGTCATCTGACTGGAAGCTAGCGTCGTTGTAGCCTTCCAGTATCAATTCTCCATTACCGTAGATCAAGAACATGTCCTTAGTCCTTTTCAGGTACTTGAGGATAGTCTTGACCGCACTCCAGTGTGCCTCTCCAGCACACGCCTGATGTTGACTTGTCACACTCAAAGCGAAAGCCACATCAGGTCTAGTGCACTAGACAACGTACTGAATGCTGCTTACAGCTGAAGCATAGAGGATGTCCAACATCCTTTTAAGCTCCTCATCAGTCTAAGGAGACTGCTTCTTGACAGCTTAATTCCATGCCTCATAGGAAGGAATCCTCATTTTGAGTTCTCCATCTTGAATCTCTTCAAGACCTTCTCAATATACAAGGACTGGGCCATTCCTAACATCCTTCTAGATCTATCCCTATAGATCTTGATGTCAAGGATGTAGGATGCCTCGCCCATATCCGTCATGGAAAATTATGTTGGCAACCAAGCTTTAGTGGTTCCGAACATCTTAGCATCATTTCCAATTAGCAAGATGTCATCCACGTAAAGCACTAGGAACGCAACAGAGCTCCCACTGATCTTCTTGTATACACAAGGATCAGACTCGTTCTTAATGAAATCATATCCCCGTATGGCTTCATCAACGTATGTTCCAGCTTCGGGAAACTTTTTTGATGCCATAGATGGACCTTTGGAGACAACAGACTTCTGCTCTTCTCCAACAGATGTGAAAACCTTCCGATTGATCCATATAGATCTCTTCCTCTATGAAACCGTTGAGGAAGGCGGTTTTCACATCCATCTACCATATTTCATAGTCATACCATGCTGTTATGGCAAACAATATCCGAATAGACTTAGCCATTGCTACAGACAAGTAGATTTCCTCAAAATCGACCCCAGGTCGTTGAGTGTAACCTTTCACCACAAACCTGGCTTTGAAGGTGGTAACCTCCCTGTCAGCTCCAAGCTTACATTTATAAACATATTTACACCTTACAGGTTTCACTCTTTTGGGTGGGTCTACTAGGGTCCAAACCTGGTTTGCACCCATCGAGTCCATTTCGAATTTCGTGGCCTGAAGCTACTTATCCAAATCGATGTCCGACATCGCTTCTCCATACGTCTTTGGATCATTATCCAATTGACCGGTCAGGCCCAAAAATCCATACCTATCAGGTGGTTGGGATACTCTGACTGACCTACGAAGGACTGGAACATTATCAGTGGAAACCACAGGCTCAGATGTCCCTGCTGTCTCATGGGGCACCTCACTTGATTCCTCAAGGAGTATCTCATCACGTCGACTATCTGATGGAATACTCTTTTCCAAAAACACTGTGTTGCACGAGACAAAAACCCTTTGCTCGCGGGGATCATAGAATAATACCCTGCAGTTTCTTTTTGATATTCGACGAACCTGCATAAACTAGATCTGGAGTCCAATTTATCTCCCACTAATCTCTTGACGTATGCGGGGTTACCCCTTACTTTCAAGTATTTGTAGGAGGCAGGCTTGCCATGCCATATCCCATATAGCATCTAGGATATCTTCTTAGATGACGCTATGTTCAAAAGTTTGGCTGCCATCTCAAGAGCATATCCCCAGAAGGACAAGGGGAGTTCGGTAAAACTCATCATGGATCGGACCATGTACAACAAGGTCCGATTCCTCCTTTCAGACACATCATTCAACTGTGGTGTTCCAAGAGGGGTCTACTGAGAGAGAATTCAATTCCTTTTTAGATAATTAGTGAATTCGCCACTTAAATACTCTCCACCTTGGTCTGACCGAAGGGCTTTGATCTTACGATCGGTTTGGTTCTGTACTTCAAGTCTATATTCCTTAAACCATCCAAAGGCTTCAGACTTGTACCTCATCAGGTAAACATAACCATATGTGAGTGATCATCGGTAAAAGTTTTGAAGTATGAGTACCCACCTCTAGGTTGAGTATTTAATGGCCTACAGACGTCTGTATGGATCAAATCTCATAGATTGGTGGCTAGCGTACTTTGTCCAACAAAGGGTTTCTTGATCATTTTTCCCTTTAGACAAGACTCGCAGGTTGGTAGGTTGTCCAAATCGTCTATTTCTAGACTCTTTGAGTCCACCAACCTTCTTATCCTATCTTTAGAGATATAACCTAACATCGCATGCCATATCTGTGCATTATCTTGACTATTGTGTATTCGTTTGTGTTCTGCAGTCATAGTCCAATTAGATTGTTGAAGTACGTACAGACCGTTTACTAATGTACCACGCAAATGAGACACACCATCATTGATAATATAAAAGCCACTTTTATTGATGGTGAAAACCCTTCTTATCCAAGATGAGTATAGATACAATATTCTTTATCATGTTAGGTATATAGAAACAATTGCTCAGTACTACCCTAACATGACTACTAATGGCTAACTCTATTGACCTTACTGCTTCCACAACAACGACCTTGCCATCCTAGCCTTAGGATCATTTCATCCTTGGTTAGCCTTCTGCTTCTTTGTAGCACCTACAAATCATTGTGGATGTGAGCACCACATTCGGTATCCAATACTCAAGAAGCAGAATTAGTTATCATGTTTACTTCAACCACAAACTACCTAGATTGGAGAGGAGTTGTGGGTACTCCCTCTTCCAATGCCCCTTTCCTTGTTCAATGCATGCAGACATCATTCGCCTTAGATCGCTGAGAACCCCGGGCCTTTCCTTCCCTTTGCCCATTCCCACTAGGGCAACAGGGACGCTGGGAGCGTGAGCAGTGGCCGCAACTGATTTCCCCTTTATCTTTTTCCTCTTCCAGCGTCCGGCCCTCTTGCCATTCACCTTGGAGGTCAAAGCTTCTCCTATCAATACCGACGGCACAGACTAGTGGGTCGTTGCCTCGTATTGGATCAGCATATTGATCAACTCATGAATAGACTTCTCAAGTTCGTTCATGTTGTAGTTGACAACAAACGGGTCATAGGACGGAGGAAGCGACTGAAGGATCACGTTCATGTACGTGTCATTGTTAAGCCCAACTTTTAGGTCCTCGAGCTTCTCCACTAGGGATAGCATCTTGACCCATGACTTTGTACAGAAGATCCTTTAGCTAGCTTGGTGCCAAAAAATGCTTTTGTGGCAGCATATCTAATATGGCTATCTGGAACCGCATAAACCTCGTTCATGCGGAGTATATGGCGGAGACGTTGTCCAACCTATCATATTGCTTCTGGATGTCATTAGACATCGAAGCCAATATGACACTGTGTACTTTCCGATTGTCCTCATGCCATTTCTCGAACGTCAAACGTTCTTCTGGCGTGGACTCCTCCAGTAAGTCATTCGGCGGCGGCTCGTCCAAGACATAGCCTTGGTTCTCGAAACCGAGGATAATCCTCAGGTTTCTTAGCCAGTCTGAATAGTTTGTGCCATTGAATGTATTGGTCTAAAGTACCATGGTTAAGGGATTCTTAGACACTACATTTATAAAATGTAAGATAGAAATTAGCAAATGATGGTAATATTATAGTTCAAGTTGAAGACATGGTCTTTTAGTCTTTAACCCTCCCACTATTTCTATGAAACCCCACAACTCTCAAGTGGAGTTTCCGGAAATCATTTCCTATTGGACTCGGGATCCATGTGCATGATCTCCATGCCCCGCTTATACGATTCACATGAACAAAACCTCATAGGAGATATCCAATTTCATTCTCATCCAATGAGATTCTCAAGTTATTTTGCCTCACATATTCGCATGATTCCGAGGACTCCAAGCGAACCATGTTACTCAGTGTTGGGCCCGATCCATCAACCAAATCATGCCTCATCTGTCCCCCCCCCCCCCTCCCCCCCGACTCGTGAGATAGGAAAACAACGAGTGCAATCTCTTTGTTCACAATAATAGTGTAGCTTTCCCCTGGTCCAAGTATGTCACGACTCGTGAGACCACACTTGGATAGTGATAGCATCCTCACCACATTGCTGTGGATGGAACGCTTGGACGGATCAAAACTATTTTGATCCAAGTCCATTCTGGCCTAATATTTTATTTGGTCCAACCAAATGAGAGTTTATATTTGATTTTTGTATTTGATAACGACCGAGACCACATCATGTTATGTGTCTTTACATGCATAAATATCCAATATTCATAAAGCGATAAATAAATACGCCATATGCAATAAACATAACATAATCCCTGTTAGGATGATCACAAGCCCAACTTATGCGACTCACTGAGCCCACAGTGAGTCTATGGTCTATCTAGGGTGGTCCTACATTATGACATAAGTAATCAACCCATTGTCAATCCAATAGGCCTTGTGGCTCTTCTTGTTTTACGTCTTGATGTATCACCTTCGGCCTCCGACTTCGTGGGCTTCTTATTATTAAAAAATTGAAACCTCACGAAAATTCTAACCACTCTCATTACATAGACAGTAATACATGGAAAGAGGAAATAAGAAAGCTTTAACATCATGAGGCGAAAAACAGGAAATGACAGTCCCAAAACAAGAGGCACGCTGGCCCCACCCGACAGAAATATAAATAAACGCTATACATTCATACATAAGGTCTAGGGCTTTTGTGATCATCCCATGTTGATTCCATCAACACATTGCACATGTATAGAAAATAATCAAGCTACCATTGATATTCAAAATATCCAAGATATGTCCAACATCACAAGATACAAATATATAAATAATGCACAAGCTTCAAATTTTAAATTTAATATACATCATATACAATGCATCCAACGCATGTACAAAATCTAAATTAATTAAGCAAATTTGATCTAACGAAAAATTCAATAATTCCAAAATCAAATATGCCAAAATTAATCCAATTTTTAGAAAAACATCAAAAACCGGCACAAAACGGCCCAGCCGTTGTGTCCACTGACTAGCCGCCCGCACAGGCACGTGTGCGCAAGCGCAGGCCGGTGCTGGCCCGACCAGCAGCATGCATGCGCACCTGTGCGCAGCGCCCGTGGGCATGGCATGCGCACGCGGGCTGAAGCCCAACACATTGCGGTGTGCGCGGCCGCCCCTGCCAGCAGGCACGCTCGCAGGCACGCCGGCTAGGCTGCACGTAGGCATGAGCCCGCGCACGTAAGCCACCAAGGGCGGCAGCCAACTGCTGCCGCTGCTGTTCCATTTTTGTTTACGTTCATGGTTTTCCGTTCTCATTTCAGCACATTCATGTATAAAAGTAACTTAAAATAATCATGCAATTTTTACGATCCAATCCATAAAATTGCATGTGTGATGTCCATCAAATTTAAACAAATGAACAAGCTCATTCATATATATATTCATACATCCAAACATGCTCATAAAGTCGTAAACGCAAGTTGAAAATGCTAAGCACATAAATCAATGCTCCTTACATCGAACCGGGCTCTGATACTACTTGAAGGACAAGAGGATCCACCAAGAGCGCGAGCGAAAGCGATAATTTCAAAGAATTGCATAAATTAAAAGCAATAATCACCAAGAACCCAAGGGGCATACCCTTGGGTGCTCAACCGGACGTTCAATGTAGAATATGATAATAAGAAGGCGTATATATCATATAGAGCATAGATGTAGAGAAGAAACTACAAAAGCATAAATCAAAAATTACCATTGTAGTTAACTTCCTTGTACAGCTACAAGCATTGTTCCTCTCCGAAAATGTTCACCAAGTTCAAACATATGAAAAGTCCACACCACACCGGAAGAGATCACGTTTCTCTTGCTAGAGAAAAACAGATCTAATCGGACACGATCCAAGAAGATAGAACACTATTATGTTAGTGTTTTTTCTTGATCTACCTTTGTTCTTCAAAATGATCCAAGATCAATGAAAAACAAAGAGGGTAGTATGTGTGTAAAGAGGGGCCAAAAATTGGAGAGAAAAATGAGAGTGTTTTTCTTCTTTTTCCTAGAAAAAGATGAAATGTAATTCTCTTGCTTTGATGATAGTATATACTTATATATATACTTAATTAATGTGATTATTGGAATGTGTCTAGGTTCATGCAAGGATGTCTGGATACATTCCAATCAATCCCACTAATTCATCAATTAAGGCTACCATCTCATAAGGTATGATTTAATCATACCAAATGAAAGAGGCTTGATTGGAATTGATTTGTCCCTTAACAAACTAGACAAGTCAACCCTTCATCAAGGCCATGGATGGATGATTTTTAGGCTTCTAAAAGTATCAATTTTCGACCATTCTTATTTGGAAAAAAGTCCAACTTCTTCTCATCCCAAAAGTGGAATTAACACACCTCTTGGGTCAAAATTTAATGGACCGAGTTTTATTGTAATCCAATTACAACAAGCCCAAAATTAAATCCTATTTAATTCAAGGTCTACTGAAATAATTTCCATTAATCTTTTAATCCAATTAAAAGATCCAATTTTTGATTTTCTGGTTTAATCGATAAATCCCATTTACCGATTAAAACAAGGGCCCGATACAATATCAGCCTGTCCATCCAATGGACAATCCCTTAAGTAATCCAATTACTCATTATCCTCTGAAATTGACTCCATGTGAATTTCTTCACCTCTTAGTGATTTGTGTGTGACCCTTTAACTTCACCCTCAGCTAGACTTGGGCCCGTGTCCAATAGGAACCTGTGTCCAACAGTAGCCCGTGCCCATAGGTGACCATCTAGCAACGGTCTATGGCACTAGAGACTAGGTGAATGTTGTTGGAATAGGTGACCATGTAGCCAATCTTGGCGAGCAAAATGTAACCTATGTCTAGACAAATTCAGTGTTTTGATAAAACTATTAATGAATAAAGAAGTGAAATTCATTCTGGCATTACTTTGTTTGCGTTCACTTTACAGCTTTATCTATCTGTTCACTACGCAAACAAAGCCCACGGACTGAAAGCCCATTTCGGGGACTGGGACTACGCTTGGAGGTAGGTCCATGAAATCAGTCCCGCCGAATCAGTCCGGAAAACTCCAAGTCAAGGAATCTCGAAAATGGGTACTGGGATTCCCTTTGAGACTTACACTAAGCATCTGCTGTCGTATTTCATCGACGGGTGACGAAGGTCGTCTAAGCAGTGTTAGTGGGTTAGCCTGCTGGGGAGCAGCTGACTGAGGTGACTCGCGGGAACCGTCTTACGGAGGACCTTGAGTACGGTCAGCAAGGTATGACGTGTATTCCCAGTTCCAACGGTACAGGACAAGTCCTTTGACTTGAGGAACTGCTGAGTTTACCTGTGTATCAGGTCTGTATCTTAGATATGGTGAGAGATTGCCAAGAAGCACTTGAGTAGTCATAAGCCATGTCTAGTGCAGCTCTGGTGTACAAAGTGACAGTAGTTTTCAAGAAAGGATCTGTCTCCTGTCAAAAGGCATTGATAGTTGAATCTCACGTATGCTCTGTGTCTTGTCCCTAAAATCTGTGGCTACAGTAACTGAACATAAGGGAAGGCTTCCCTTGCGGCGTTTAGTAAGGACAGACCGACACTTAGGTCCAAAATGGGTACCTGCATTTTCCGTGCCCTAGACCCTAAGTGGTGAGACCGTAGACAGAAGGACAAGTGTACTGTTAGAGCCTAAATGTTCATCCCCGGATATTTCACCTAGTCTCTAGTGCCATGGACCATTGCTAGATGGCCACCCATGGTAACGGACGGATTCTAGGAATCCGACCAAGTCTAGCTGAAAGGTGAACCTAAAGAGTCACACACAATCCACACACATCAAGTATTTAATTTAGAATTAAATATTGGAGAAAAGGAATGAATAATTTAATTGGGACCTTTATTTTCTTAGGAGAATTAATTCCTTCTATTTGATAAAAGCAATTAATCTAATAAATTGGATTTATTAGAGGATTAATTTAATAGGCCTAGAATAAATATTTATAATTTATTATATTTATTTATTTGGCCTTTGGAATATTTAATAGGATTTAAATATTCCATTAAATTAAATTAATGGTTGAGATTGAAAGGGAGAGATGGATGGCTAGGATTAATTTGACTAGGTCAAATACTACTTTGACTAGGACTTTGACTAGGTCAAAATCCTAGTCAAAATAGACCTCTTTAGAGTTGGAGTTTAAAGAGGATTAAACTCCTCCTCTATATATAGTCCTAGTCTTTCACTATTTGAAAAGTGATGAAATTCCAACACACACACACACACACACACACACACACACACACAAATTCGGCTCTCTCCCTCTCCCCTCTCGTCCGCCCTCTCTCTCTCCTCAAACAAGAAAACACTTCTTGATTCTTTTGTTCTTGGAACATTAGATCAAAAAGGAGAATTAATACCGTTAATTAATAACGTGTTATTAATTCATCCTCTCCAATATTATACTTGTTCATTCGCTAGCACGACGTGTAAGATACGTAGGAGGATTGCGTGTTACTGTTTGGAGAGTCTCAAGAACGAGACTTGGAGCAAATCGGGGAACAACACGAGTAGCAGTTAGAAGACGAAAACGACAATCGGCAGGTTCCGATTTAATTTTTCGTTCCTTTTATTTTTCAATCCTATGGCCTCCATGATTTGTTTATGCTTTTAATTTCATGAGATACACCGAACACCCGAGAAAGTTCAAGGGCACACCCCTTGAACGTGTTTATTTATTTTATCAAAGCATGTTTAATTTTCGTATTTTAATTTTATACCGCGCTTCCGCATTCGCGCTATTTTCCCGGGACGATCCACAATCTTTAGGCATCGATTCCATGCGGGTATGGTCCTTCCGTCTATCGTCTCCCGACCTTAGTCTAGGGTATGGAATTGGGCGTAGGTTCCCATCCTTGACTAGGCGTCTATTCTTAATACTCGAAACTACGTATGCCTCAATGCATCGACACAGGAAATCATTTTTTGATCGATCAACCACTGTGGCTATAAGTTTAAGTAGCATGAACCTGTCTCCGAGTGCATAGGAGATACCTTTGTCACATTCTTACAAGGACAAGGCTTATAATGATCATCTTACAAAATGATCACCTCTCGCCAGATCCAAGATATAGCCATTGTGTCCACGTGACTGCCATGGTTTCTCAAGTCTGAGGACTACTCCCGTACTATCGAAACCAGGGAAATCCAATCATATCGACCAAGCCTCTAAGGCTTTCATATGATGATCCCCCTGAGTTAGTTCAGTCGGCTCGACCCCAGTCGACCAACCCACCAAGATCGTATAGGTGTCCCACACCTGTCGCTGATGAAACACGACACTCAACCAATGAATATGACTCTTGGTGCAAGTCTCTATAAGATTCTCGATGCCCTATCTCGTGGTCCTTGACTTGGAACATTTTAGACCAAACCTTTTATCAATTGGTTTCATAACCACCATCCAATGCGTGGCCCAACTGCATGAGTTATTAATCGTGGTGTGTGGGCTTTGTTGTGATATATGTAAAACAGTATTTAACATATGGAAATGAGCACAACAAAGAAAGTACCAATGGTATTGAACACTCATTTTATTTATTACATAATATTATATTACATCAAGTTGTCAAATATGTTAGAATAGGTGACCAGAAAGTCAATGGTATTGGCTGTTCTGAGAACCATTCGTCAATCTGTGAACAAGTAATATTATGTTAATGAATGTAGTAAGGATTCAAAGGCATGCGTTTGTTGTACTTACTGCTTGTCACGACAAACGCCCACAGACTCAAATCACATTTCGGGGACTGGGACTACGCTTGGAGGTAGGTCCATGAAATTAGTTTCGCCGAATCAGTCTGAAAATCTCCAAGTCAAGGAATCTCGAAAAATGGGTACCAAGATTCCCCTTGAGACTTGCACTAAGCATCTACTGTCATGTTTCTTCGACGGGTGACGAGCATCGTCTAAGTAGTGTTAGTGGGTCGGCCTGCTGGGGAGCGGCCGACTGAGGTGACTCGCGGGAATCGTCATATGGAAGCCACTCGGGCTTGGTCGGTATGACTCGTATTCCCGGTTCCTGATAGTACGGGATTAGTCCTCGGACTTGAGGATCACGGCGGTCCCCTACATACTAAGGTTGTATCTTGGTTCTGGTGAAATTTGACCGGTTATATTACATGGTCATCATAAGCCTCGTCCAGTGCAGTCAGAGTATGTAAGAATGGTGTATTCCAAGATAGGATCTGTCCCCTGTCAAAGGATACGACAGCGAAATCTCCCATGCGCTCGGAGATGGTTTAGACTCACAAAGTCTATGGCCGTAGCACTTGATGTAGTGGGAAAAGATTTCCTACGTCGAGTTAAACCTATCTCGACCATTATGCATAGTTGCCTAGTCAAGGATGGGAACCGACATCCAATTCCATGCCCTAGACTAAAGGCCGGGAGACAGGCGACAGTAGGACCATACCCGTACGTATCGAGCGACAGTAGGACCGTACCTGCATGAAACTTGGAGCCTAAATGTTCACACCACATATTCACCTAGTCTCTAGTGCCATGGACCGTTGCTAGATGGCCACCCATGGTAACGGACTACTTTGGTTATGAAATAACAAGAAATAAGTCCAAGTCTAGCTGAAAGGTGAACCTAAAGGGTCACACCCGCTACACCAAATGAAAGGGAATTAATTTGGAATTAATTCCGGGAGAAGGTTTAATGGAATTAAAATATACTTCTTGGAGATTCAAGCCTCGATTGGATTATTTGGAATAATTGGGCTTGAGTTCATAAATTAGATTTATGGATTTTATAAAGCATGGGCTTCCCTTTTAATTAGATTGAAAGGGTGAATTAATTAATGGGGTTGGTATATTAAAGGATTTAATATAATGTTCATGGGACTATTTAAATTGGAATTAAATGAAGTCGATTCCATTAATTAATTAAGGGTCTTAGTATATTAAATAGGATTTATTATAAAGTCCATGGGATTATTTAATTTAGAATTAAATAAAGCCCATCAAAATGGATGGACAAGATTTGATCAAGGGATTGATGAGATGAAGGCCCATGATCAATTAGACTTAATCAAAGCGTAGTTTGACTAGGATTTGACTAGGTCAAAATCCTAGTCAAAGTGTGTCTCTTTAGAAGAGTTTGAGAAGGAATAGGAAATTTCATCTTCTATAAATACTCAAAAACACACACACACACACACACACACCTACTAATCTCTACAACTCTCTTCTCCCAAAATTCTCTCAAGAATTTTCGTCCATCCCCTCTTATTCTATCCAAGATCTCTACTTTGTTCTTCTTGATGGATTCAAGTTAGAACATAAGAGACGTCGATTGCGTTAATTGATAGCGTGTATCGATGTCTCTTCTCCCCAAATAATTTCTTGCTAGCACAAGGATTCTTTGCTTTCCGGTGTAGCGAGTGTCATGATTTAGATGGTCTCTTCTTTGAGATCTTGGTGCAAAACGGGGAACAATGCATGTAGCCGAATGAAGACAAAACTACAACCGGGTAGGTTCTTAAATTACGTTTTTCGGTTTCAATTCTATGGCCTCCATGTTGTGTTTTGTTTAACATGAGATACACCGAACGCCCCGGAGAATCAAGGGCACACCCCTTGATCCGGTTATGTATGTTATGCATGATTTAAATTCCGTTTAATTATGCTTTGCAATTTTATAATGAAATTTTTCGCGCTTCCGCTATTCGCGTTCATCCCCCGGGACGATCCACATAACCTTTCAGTGGTATCAGAGCCTGGTTTGGTGTATAGGCCTAGAATTCTATGTGCTGTGTGTTTAAGCATGATAAACGTGTTTTAATTTATGTTTATAGCATGTTTAATGTAGATCTTGATTGGCGTTTAATTTTGCATGGGATTTTCAGATCTTGGTTTTTTTGAATGTGTTTATACATGTTCTAGGGTTGAATTTATCTTGTGGTTCAGAAAAATAGCATGAAAAATCGAAAAGGAGTGAAAAACGGCGAACCGGCAGCAGCAGCACACTGGTCGCGCGTGCAGGCAGGGGCTTGCGCGCGCCATCCGTCTGCGCTGGGTGCGCGCACTGTGCGCGCAGGCAGAGGCGCCTGCCCGCGCGCGGGCCTGGTCGGCTGGCTGTGCCGTTTTTCGTCTCTCTCCCATTTTTGGCTCGTTTTGCAAAACTATTTTTTGCTGAATTATTTTTATGATATTTTCTGCATTATTCTGAACCCGTTAACTTAGAATATTTATTTTTGAGATTAGAAATTTCCTAAAATAAATATTGCTTGGTTGATGAGGAAAGGGTTTCCTAACAAGATTTAATTCTTGCAATTTTTGCACCAATGATCAAGATTTAAATGTAAAATTTCGCTATAATTTCTGCGTTTTATGATTTTGGACATCATGGTTATTTTATGGCATGAGCATGAGTAGATCTTGACATGTATTAATATTTCAGAAATGTTGGATTTTGGGATTCTTAAATATATGGGCATATTCTTGAATTGTTGGTTTTTGTGTTTCAGAAAATTAATTACAAGAAAATATTTAAACATGAAAAACGGTTGTGGTCGGCAGGGAGGCCGCACGGCAGGCAGCAAGCGCGCGAAGGTGTGCGCACTGCACGGCGTGCGCGCGCGGGCCGGCGCACGTCCTGTGCAAACTGCGCGCCTAGCCGACCGTGCTGGACCCTTTTTCAATTTTTCGTTGTTTTCGTGCGTTTTCAGAAAATCTGATTTTTCTGTATTATTCTGGGAATTTTTTCTGAACTAATTAACTTGGTGCATTTTAATTTTGGTTGAAATTGATTATTTCATAGAATTAATATTGCCTTTAATAATGGAAAATGATTTTCCAACAAAAATCGTTGTGCATAGGTTGCACCATTATTCAATATTTGGTGTGAATATTTTGCATCTAATTTCTACATTTACTTTATGGTATGGGATATCACGGATACTTGAATAGCTTGTTTTACAGGATTTATGTATTTATGCTATTTGTGTTAATTGGATTGACGAAGGATGATCACAAAGCCCCTAGACCGCATGCATGGTTTATTTATATTCTTTTGTTGGGTTGTGGCCTGTGTGCCTCTTTATTTTCCTCTCTCTGTCTCCTAGTTGCCTTGGAATAATAAGGCTTTCTCTCTCCCTCTTAATGTACTCCCGCTAAATGTTCAATTGGGGTTTCTTATTTTATGATGTAATGAGAGTAGAATTAGTGGTGAGGTTTTTATTTTTGTAAATAAAATCTGCAAGAGAAGACAAGCCCAAGGTGTTGGAGGTAGCCATCAGATGGCCCATGGAGGATCCATGGAGAAGAGGCCCGGTGTAGGCCCACGATGGAGAGCCAAGATGATAAAGAGGACTTACAAGGCCCATTGCATGTAATTGGTTATTAAACCTTGTAATAGCATAGGGCCTACCCTTAGATTGACCATAGATCCACTGCGGGCTCAGTGGGTCGATAGGTTTGGGCTTGTGATCATCCTACAGGGGCGTGCTAGGCTTTATTTTGCATGCGATGCGTTTTATATGCTTACGATTATTCTATATCTTTATGTATGGTTACATTTATGCTTAGAATATTTCTGCTATAACGCATGCAAAACACTTAATATGTGATGAGGTCTCGTTCTACCAAAACTCTCATTTGGTTTAACCAAGTTAAATACAAACCCTTAATAAATGGACTAGGACTCTGGGAGTATGTCCAAGCCTTCCATCCATGGCAAAAGTGAGGAAGATCTTGTAGGTCAATAGCGTGGTCTCACGAGTCGTGGCACGACTATCGTGCTTAAAAGAAGCTGCACTTTGTCATGAACGAGGTGTAGACTATTTTTACCTGTCTCACGAGTCGTGGAGGTTGCAGTGGGTCTATGAATAGGTTGATGGGACGGTTCTAACGCCCAAATAACGTGATTCGCTTGGAGTCCTCCGGATCACGTGAAAGGGGTGAGGCAATTACCTTGGAAATCTCGTGGAACGAGAATGGTATGGAATGCCTCCCACGGGTTCTTTTCCCATGCGAATCGTAAAAGTGGGGTGTGGGGGAGATCACTGTCGATCCCGAGCCCACTAGGAAAGGATTTCCCGAAAACAACGTTTGAGAGTGCCGTATTTTCGCAGAAATAGTGGGAGAGGTTAAGGACTAAAGACCGAGACTTAACCTTAATATTATTTCATTCAGTGTATTATTTCTGCTTTATATATTTGTTAATGTCTAAGTATCCACCAAGAACATCACTAAGAGGCTTATTAAAAGGGAACTAATTACACGAATTGACTGCGAAATCTTAAGATGCTCTTAGATTTCCAGAACCTTAACTCACATACCGGATGAGGACGTTCCTCAGCCCTTACCGGAGGGGTCGACAACAAAAGCAATTCTTGGCATTCAAAAGTCGAAGGACGACCATCGGCAAGTAGGATAAAATGATGTTGGCTCAAACTATGCTTCGTTTGCATCATATGGTCCCGGACCAGCATGTAGGGTAAAATGAAACGAAAGAATTTTTTGGAGCTAAGACGACGGAAGGGATGTCTATACAAGAACATGGAGTGATGATGCAATTCCTAGTGGAGAAGCTCAAAAGACCTCCACGTCAGTCTTGAAATAGAGACGTACATTGACATGATCCTTTAGTCTCTTCCTTCCTCCTACGAACCATTAATTATCAACATGAACGAGCGTGGAAAAGATCTTCATAGGTTGGTAATTATGTTGGTCTAATACGAAGCGACGATTGCAAAATCTGCGCCATCAATACTAGTAGGAGAGGCTTCAACCTCCATAGCGAAAGGCAAGGATGCCAGACCCCAAAAGAGGAAGAAGGGTAAGGTGACATCAACTGTTAAGCACTTCAAGCGTTGTTCCTTTACAACACAAGGTGGAGGTAAAGGAAAGAGCAAAAGGTTCAAGCAGTCAAGTTCATAGATTTCTAAGAACGTAAGCATTCACTGTCGTAAAGAGGGCCATTGGAAAGGGGAGTATCCTAAACCTCTCTCCAATGTAGGTAAAATTTGATATTGATTATTGTTATGATCACTTTTTGGTATTTGATACCGTTCCTATCACTAATCTGTGGGTGGTTTGCAGAAAGTGAAATAAGGACTTAAAATCCAAGAATAGTTCTAGGATTCAACAATGGCAAGGTCCATTGCTGAAAAGGACTAGAGACTTGTTAGGCCCATAATGATGATCATGATAGGAATTATGTAATCTAGCATGATCAAAAGTATGTATCTTTGTTGGAAAAAGGTTTTATTACATACATATTTGATCAAACAAAATTATTTAATATTGTTTCATGCTTGCTAGTGTTTGCACGTAAATTCCTAAAATACCATCCCATAAAAGGTTTATGGATACTCAAAATTCAAATTATCTAAATGGATTAATCAAGACTAACTTATAGATTTGGCGTCTGCAACAGCTAGGACATTTCCTCTTATTAAAAGATAAGTAAATTGGAAAGTTCGATGAATCTAGAAATAGATGATTCGAATCGACTAAATTTACAAGTCTTTTATAAAGAAGAAAGTCCCAAAGCTCTTTGTTGGACAAAGTAAGGCTTGCCAAATAGTCTATTGGAAGAGGTCCAATAAGACAACTGTAGGTTACTAATACACAAGACCATAAGAGGGTTCAAAAGTCTAAAGGTCCCACAGGTGGTTTGGGAATTAGACTTAAGCAGGTGAACCATAAATGGTTGCAAAATTAAACCTGATTCCATAGGATCGAAAAGGCCGTGTATTTACTGGGAGCTCTTGAGCATCCAAGTTGAGAATGGAATTCTCAATGAAACGTTTCCTGTAAAGGCCAAGTATGACGGTCTCTGATAAAGGGAACGATCGAGCCTCGTTTTGGACAAAGATCGATCGAAGTTTCACCCAATTACCTTAGTCCGTGTAGACGTAGACTCGAAAATTCCCAACGTAAGGAATGTGGCACTTTGCTAGGAGTCACGCACAAGGAGCCATGGTTTGGCAAGCCTGTGTCCGGACAAAGTCCTTGAGCATGTAGAAGGATCCTACATGGGTCAAGGGACTAGTGGGAGACAAATTCGACTCAGTGTCTGGTTTGCATAGGTTTACTACAGAATAATGCTAAACGTTAATCGCATTTCTTACTTAATTGATCATATTCCAGACCCCTTAAAGAATGAACCCGAACGTCGTAAGAGGTACGAGTGATCGGGATATGTTCGGTCAAAATTGGATAGAAATCCAAATGACCTGCGGAACGTGATGTTGGACAACGGAGTAGGATTTATGGAGAGGAGCCATAGAATCCGCTAGGAAATTCAAACAAGGTTTGAAACACCGCATAATTGGAATATTCGTTTTGACGAGCTCATACGGAGCATGACTCGGTCTTAAACGACGTAGGTGATCAATGGGAGTAGAAATGGTGTTCCATGTGTTTAAGTGTGTAATGTCTTGATTCATGGATGAATTCAAGATATTAGGAATAACTAAAACACAACTGTAACTTACGAAAATTCTCCATGACATATTAGGGTTCCCATATACATATCATGAATTGAGCTTTTCAAAATCTCAGTCATGGTAGACTGATGAGAAAACACAGATATGTAGAGGGACAAGTTGTTCAAGACTCAGTCATGGTAAGACTGATGAGAAAACTTAGATACTATGAATAAAGCATCAAGTCATTCAAGACTTAGTCATGGTGGACTAATGAGAAGGCTTGGATGTTGAGTATCCCCTACGTCTTAACCCTAGGCAAACATACGATATGTTTACTCAGTGCATAGGAATCGATGTTGAATGTACTTCTTGCATGACTCAACAGAAATCAATAATGCATTGAGGGGTTGTAGACAGCAATCAAGAACGATCCTTAGTACCTGAATAAGGACTAAAGATGGGTTCATGATGCACCGTCTGTTGAGAGTTTCTTTGGAAGGCTAAAGCGATACTAGCTTCCAGAGAATAAGTGAAAACCAGTTAGTCTCAAAGGTATGCACAGTCAGGCCCAATGACGAGTGCATCGGATAGTGGTCACTGATGAAGACCGCGTCCATAGAATGGACGTGGCGCCTAGCACATCCTAGCCATGTTCGCCTATACGGCAGGCAACTTGGCTATGAGAGTATTGGCACGAGATCTCATCACAAGATCCACAAAAATATTCTTGACAACCACCATCTGTAGGAGGCAATGGTGGATAGAGGTAACACGGTTAGACCGTATTGCTTTGCAAGGAAATATAAGTGGACTCACAATACCTTAGTCGGTATCGTAGATTACTCATACTAAGAGGATTCTGAACAAAGGGGGTAATTGACTTAATGGTCAAGTGGGAGATTGTTAGAATAGGTGACCAGAAAGTAATAGTATTGGTTGTTCTAAGAACCGTTCGTCAATCGGTGAACAAGTAATATTATGTTAATGAATGTAGTAAGGATTCAAAGGCATGAGTTTGTTGTACTTACTGCTTGTCACAACAAACGCCCACAGACTGAAATCACATTTCGGGGACTGGGACTACGCTTTGAGGTAGGTCCATGAAATCAGTTCCACCAAATCAGTCTGAAAATCTCCAAGTCAAGGAATATCGAAAAATGGGTACCAAGATTCCCCTTGAGATTTGCACTAAGCATCTACTATCGTGTTTCATCGACGGGTGACGAGGATCGTCTAAGCAGTGTTAGTGGGTCAGCCTGCTGGGGAGCGGCCGACTGAGGTGACTCGTTGGAATCGTCATATGGAAGCCACTCGGGCTTGGTCGGTATGACTCGTATTCCCAGTTCTGATAGTACGGGATTAGTCCTCGGACTTGAGATCACGGCAGTCCCCTACATACTAATGTTGTATCTTGGATCTGGTGAAATTTGACCGATTATATTACATGCTCATCATAAGCCTCGTCCAGTGCAGTCGGAGTACGTAAGAACGGTGTATTCCAAGATAGGATCTGTCCCCTGTCAAAGGATATGACAGCGAGATCTCCCATGCCCTCGGAGATGGTTTAGACTCACAAAGTCTATGGCCGTAACACTTGATGTAGTGGGAAAGGATTTCCTACATCGAGTTAAACCTATCTCGAGCATTATGCATAGTTGCCTAGTCAAGGATTGGAACCGACGCCCAATTCCATGCCCTAGACTAAAGGCTGGGAGACAGGCGACAGTAGGACCGTACCCGTACGTATCGAGTGACGGTAGGACCGTACCTGCATGTAACTCGGAGCCTAAATGTTCACACCACATATTCACCTAGTCTCTAGTGCCATGGACTGTTGCTAGATGGCCACCCATGGTAACGGGCTGTTGGAATAGGTGACCAGAAAGCAAATAAGTTTGGCAATTTGTAACCTCTTCGACAACTTGATGTAGATGTAATATTATTACGTGATGAATAAGATGAGTGTTCGTCACCAATGGTACCTTCTTTGTTGCGCTCATCTTACATTTGTTAAAATGGTGTTTAACTTATATCGCAACAAAGCCCACAGACCATGCATAACAACTCGTGCAGTTGGGCCACGCATTGGATGGTGGTCATGAAACAAACTGATTAAGAGTTGGGTCTGAAACGTTCCAAGTCGAGGACCTCGAGACAGGGCATCGAGAGTCCTATTGAGACTTGCGTCAAGAGTCGTGTTCATTGGATGAGTGTCGTGTTTCATCGGCGACAGGCGTGGGACGCCAACACGATCTTGATGGGTTGGTCGACTGGGGTCGAGCCGACTGGACTGACTCACGGGGATCATCATATGAAAGTCTTGGAGGCTTGGTCGGTATGATTGGTTTTTCCCGGTTCCGATAGTACGGAGTAATCCTCAGACTTGAGGAATCACGGCAGTCGCGTGCACAGGGCGGCTGTATCTTGGATCTGGCGAGAGGTAATCATTCTGTAAGATGATTATCATAAGCCTTGTCCAGTGCAGTCGGAATGTGTAGCGAGGACGGTGGATTCCAAGAAGAGGATCCGTCCCCTGTCAGTATGTGACAGAGGTATCTCCTATGCACTCGGAGACACGTTCATGCTGTTTAAAGCTATGGCCACAGTGGTTGGTCGAACAGGGAATGGTTTCCTATGTCGACGCAATGAAGCATACGTGGTCTCGAGTATTAAGCATAGATGCCTAGTCAAGGATGGGAACCGACGCCCAATTCCATACCCTAGACTAAGGCCGGGAGACGGTAGACGGAAGGATCGTACCCGTACGGAATCGGCGCCTAAATGTTCACGCCTATTCACCTAGTCTCTAGTGCCATGGACCGTTGCTAGACGGCCACCCATGGTAACGGGCCCAAGTCTAGCTGAGGGTGAACCTAAAGGGTCACACACAAATCACCGAGGAGGTTGAGAGATCGACTTGGAGTCAATCTCGAAGGATAAATAAGTAATTGGATTACTTAAGGGAAAGTCCATTGGATGGACGGGCCGATATTGTATCGGGCTTTCGTTTAATCGGTAAATTAGATTTTCGATTAAATATGGAAAGTTGAGACATTGAGATGTTGGATCTTTTAATTGGATTAAAATATCAACGGGAATAATTTAAATGGACATTAAATTGGATTTAATGTTGGATTCGTCGTAATTGGTTTACGATAAAACCCGGTCCGTTAAATTATACCCGAGAGGAGAAATAATTTCTATTTTGGAATAGGAAGAAATTGGACTTCTTCCCTTAATTAAACATGGCCGACATGCTCCCTTGGAGGAAGCAAAATCAGTCATGTTTCATGCTAGGTGGTATGTTGACTTATCTCTTTTGGAAAGAGACAAATCAACTCCAATCAAGCTCTTCCCTTTTGGTATGATTTGATCATACCATAAATTTTGGTAGGCTTGATTGAAGAATTGATGGTGATTGATTGGAATGAATCTAGACATCCTTGGATGAACCTAGACATATTCCAATAATCACATTAATTATGTATATATATTAGAATATACAACACCAAGCATGTGTGATTCATTATTCATCTTTTTTCTAGGAAAAAGAGAAGACAAAAATCCTCTCCTCTCTCTCAAACTCTCGGCCTCTCTCCCTCTCTTACACTTGTGTTCTTCACTTGATTTTGAATCAAGAAGAAGAACAAAGTAAGTTTAAGAGAGCACTAATTCATAGTGTTCTTCCCTTAATTCTAGCAAGAAGAATGTGTGTTTCTTCCGGTGTGGTGTGGAGCACCTTTGGAGAATCCATACGTTTTGATTTCGTGAGCATTCCGGAGAAGGAACAACGCAAGTAGCCGAGAGCATACGCTAAATAATCAAAGGTAACGGTTTATTACGCTTTGATTGATTTAATATACATCTATGCCCTATGTGTTTAAATATATGTTTCTAATATTTACACATCCTACATCGAACGCCCGGTTGAGCACCCAAGGGTACACCCCTTGGGATTCGCATATTTAAATTAGATTTAAATTTGTGCACAATTTCTCGCTTTCCCGCTTCCGCTCGCCCTCCCGGGCGGATCCGCTTGTCCTTCACGGGCTACTTTGGTTATGAAATAACAAGAAGTAGGTCCAAGTCTAGCTGAAAGGTGAACCTAAAGAGTCACACCCGCTACACCAAATGAAAGGGAATTAATTTGGAATTAATTCCAAGAGAAGGTTTAATGGAATTAAAATATACTTCTTGGAGATTCAAGCCTCGATGGATTATTTGGAATAATTGGGCTTGAGTTCATAAATTAGATTTATGGATTTTATAAAGCATGGGCGTCCCTTTTAATTAGATTAAAATGGTGAATTAATTTATGGGATTGGTATATTAAATAGGATTTAATATAAAGTTCATGGGACTATTTAATTGGGAATTAAATGAAGTCCATTCCATTAATTAATTAATGGGCTTAGTATATTAAATAGGATTTAATATAAAGTCAATGGGATTATTTCATTTAGAATTAAATAAAGCCCATCAAAATGGATGGACAAGATTTGATCAAGGGATTGATGAGATGAAGGGCCATGATTAATTTGACTTAATCAAAGCCTAGTTTGACTAGGATTTGACTAGGTGAAAATCCTAGTCAAAGTGTGTCTCTTTAGAAGAGTTTGAGAAGGAATAGGAAATTCCATCTTCTATAAATACTCAAAAACACACACACCTACTAATCTCTACAACTCTCATCTCCCAAAATTCTCTGAAGAATTTTCGTCCATCCCCTCTTATATTCGCCAAGATCTCTACTTTGTTCTTCTTGATGGATTTAAGTTATAACATAAGAGACGTTGATTGCGTTAATTGATAGCGTGTATTGATGTCTCTTCTCCCCAAATAATTTCTTGCTAGCACAAGGATTCTTTGCTTTCCGGTGTAGCGAGTGTCATGATTTAGAGGGTCTCTTCTTTGAGATCTTGGTGCAAAGCGGGGAACAATGCATGTAGCCGAACGAAGACAAAACTATAACCGGGTAGGTTCTTTAATTACATTTTTCGGATTCAATTATATGGCCTTCATGTTGTGTTTTATTGAACATGAGATACACCGAACGCCCGGGAGAATCAAGGGCACACCCCTGATCCGGTTATGTATGTTATGCATGATTTAAATTCCGTTTAATTATGCTTTGCAATTTTATAATGCAATTTTTCGCGCTTCTGCTATTCTTGTTCATCTCCCGGGATGATCCACATAACCTTTCAAAATATGTTACAAAATGCCAAACATATTGGCTTTCTGGTTACCTATTCTAACACTCCTAGCACCTCCAAGCATATCCGTAAACCAGCAAACACATTCCGCCGCAACTTCCCCCTGTTCTTGCAGTCGGTTTCCCCCCCATCGTGCACTTGGAGGATCCGTTTCTTGGCCCTTTGCACCTAGACTTTTTTGAAGAATACCCTAGTGCATTGGTCCCGTCTTTGATCCAATTCCTCTTGGCTCATTGGTAGATCATATTGCTCTCAAGCTTGACAGCTCTGGCATAGATAAATCGACTAAAGCGCTCCACCTTCTGCAGGAGGGAGACCCTCGGTAACACTACACGAGGTACTGAATTTTTGTTAAGAAGTCGAGGGTCATCTAATAATTGAGGGCTTAGTCTCCTTTCCTTCTTCCCAGTGCTCGAAGCACCGGTTTAAGGGCTTTAAGCTTCTGGGTCACCAAATACATAGTTGTGCCATGAATAGAGTGCCACCATACTCGCTCCACCTCTTGCAAGAAATCCTTGCCATGCTAAAAATTTCTTGAATTTAAAGTAGTGTTTATGAGTGTATTGACCCGAGTTCGAAGAATGGAGCACTAAAGGGATGTGGTTTGATGTGCGCAGTGCTGATGCCTCATAACTCAAGCTCGGCCATCTTTCAAACCATGCTTTATTCCCCACCATTCTATCAAGTTCCTTCCACATGCTCCGTGCCCCTAGGCTAGAATTATGCCACGAGAAAAATTGTCCTATCATCGGCAAGGAAGTCAAACCCACCGAGCATAACCCGTCTCGAAACTCTCTCATCGTTACCGTCATCTCCGCCATGTCACCACACACTTCACTGGCACCTAGTACGAAGTTAAAATCGCCCATTGTGATCCACGGCTCATCCTCTAAACTTGTCGCATACTCTTTCAATTTAGCCCATAATTGCCGGTGTGAAGTTTGGTCATTCACGCCATACACTATAGGGAGGTGCCATCGGTGATCCGACCCCCTTAGTCGAATCTCCCAGTAAACTTGGGGATACATGTCCAATAGGTTCACCTCTATGGTTTCATCATTCCATCCTAGCCAAATGAGTGTGTCAGGTCCCCCCACACTATAATTCGAGAACCACTTCCACCTGCCACAGATAAATTCCTGTATCATTCCGGCATTACGAGCGGCCACCCATGTTTTGACAAGTCCAATCATTTGTAGTTGAAACTCCGCAATAAGTGCCTTCGGAGCACATTATGGTCTCATTTGTTGAGACCCGAACATTTCAGACTACCATATGAATCATGAGTACCATAGACAAGGCTACTTGTATTAGGGCCCTCATAACATTCTGCGTCATCTGCCATCCCACAAAGAGCATCAAATTTGTTATGCAACACTAGTGCCTTCCCTTTGCTCTGTGCATTATCCCCATCTGTTTTCTCACTTAGCTACTGCTCTACAGGGACGCTAGAGGTTGCTCTGGGCTGATCACCTCTGTTTTCTTTCAGTACATAGACAGCCATCGGGACTTGGGTTCTCTTGGTGTGGTTCCTTTTTAGGGGGCAATGCACGTCAACATGGCCAAGAGACCCACACCAACTACATTTGGCAGGGCTCCACTCATATTCCACCGCCAATCTATATGCACTGCATGGCTGGTCCCCCACAGTGGGGCACACAACCACCACATGTTTAGGTGGCTCCTTAGCAAAATCCACAAGGATGCAAACGCGAACGTAGTCTATTCTCAAACAGTTCCTTGTTACGTTATCCGAGTATAGTGGCTTGCCCACTCCACTTGCAATCACATTCAGTCCTTCCATTGTACAGTACTCCACCAGCAAGTTCCTGAACCATACCTAAACAGGCAACAGCTGATGGTGCTACCGCTCTAATACCATTCCCGGTTCCCACTTTTCCATAAATATAGGTTGGCCTTCGAAGAGCCAAGGACCCCCTTCAAGTACATCATCATGCCTGCCATCAATCGAAAATGAAAATAGTAGAAACCATTCGAGGAGGTGACAACTGAGTGAACATCTGGCCGAGTCGAACAGACAAACGCCTCAAGGTGAGGGAAGTAAGGCCTTCGCCCCACAAAATAGCCCACGGTTGTTTCCTTACGTCGTTTCGCCCCTTCCTCCACCATTCCAATCGTAGGTTTCACCATAATGATGCCATTCTAGCATTCAGGGGCCACATATCTAAGCGTTTTGGGAGATGAGTTATCAAATGCTTCGGCGAGCGGATCCACTGGTCGAGGGTTGGTGTCCAATTTAATCTTGCATACAAATAGTTTGGAGCTGCGGGGTTGTGGCGTAACCCTAGGAGCCGGATCTCCTTGCATCTGTTGGCCATGCCCTAGAGGCGGCTTCTCCAGGCCAAGCCCCTCATCCCCATGCATCCCCCAGCGCTCAGAACCCCACTAGTTCGGGGCTCCATGCACGTCCAAGTTCCCATGCAAGGGGGTTGGTATTCCATCTCAGACTGCCCTGGCCCGTTCATCCTTGTGTCACCATACCTTTCCACCCATCGCGTTGTCAGAGCCACAAGTGCTTCTAGTGTTTTGTCATCCCTCGAGTCTAGGACTCTTTCCGCCAGCTTTGCGAACTCGTTGAAGTTGAAAATCCGTCTGACCCTCGCCCTTTCATTAGGGTCCAAGTCATCCGCCGCCGCCTCCTGGATGGTGGCAATAAGGTTACAAAAAGAGGGAGGGATTAGATATTATTCTTTTTTCTTTTCATTGTGTGAAAATTTTATCTTGTTTCAGAATTCAAATTAATAAAATGGTTTATAATAACTCGACCCAACCCATTTGCAACCCACCTATTTTGGACCCGACCCATACAGACCCAACGCAAATCCGACCCAACCCGCTTATTTGCCGTCCATAAGAAAAATGAAGTTAACACTGCCTTGGATGTTGCATTCATGGGGAAATTTCATAATTGACATACTTTAGGGAGGTTAATGAAAATATTTTAAAAAATAAGTAAGAAAGACAATTTTATGCTATCAATGCCAAATTATTTAATTGGAGAATGGTTACTTTTCGTATTTCAAGGTGCAAATGTTAATATGGATATATTTGAGGATACAAAGTATATCTACCCTTTTTGTGTTATAAGTTTATCCTTTGCAGTATTGTTGGTTGACAAATTTGTTCATGGATAAATTCTAATATTCTATTTAATTAGAGTTAGGTGCCAACAAGTAATGTACTTTTAATATTTCTTTAATATGTGTGTGTATGAGATCATCATTACTATTAGATCAGAGAAATAAGCACTAAAACGTGTCATTCAACAGAAATTAACCTTCAAAATATTGGATTGGTTGATCTTATAAGTCACTTAAACAAGTGAAAAGTTCTTTAATCTGTCTCTTAATATCTTCATAATTCTTTAATTAAGAGTTTAATCGTACTAGTATAAAAATGTTATTAGTTAACACTTACGAGTTGTACTTCATAATTTTTATTTTGTTCAATAATTTAAAATTAACATCAAGTCATAATAAATTTAGAGAATTATATCATTCTCCCCTAAGATTTAGTATAGTTACATTTAAGATTCATGCGATTTGAAAAATTACT
Source organism: Sesamum alatum (assembly GCA_034509735.1). NCBI lineage: Eukaryota > Viridiplantae > Streptophyta > Magnoliopsida > Lamiales > Pedaliaceae > Sesamum > Sesamum alatum. Next base: position 33,602,557 of record JACGWO010000008.1, read on the forward strand.
TATATTTGTTTTCGTCCAAAAATTAAATGCATTTGTTAGTGAAAATTCATGAATTGTGCTAATATCAATAAAAAAATTGAATAAAAATTCGTATTTATCTCCGATTTATTGCAGGTCAAATATTTTTTTTTTAACCAAATTAACCTTATACATCATCACACAACAATAAATATGAACCGGTACTTCTTCACCCTCATAACGGTAGTTTGATCAGAAAATATTTGTTTAGCCACAATAGGTAAGATAATTGAGAATAAATACGGATTTCTATTCAACTTTCTTTGTTAACGTTAGTAAATTCTATGAATTTTACTAATAAATGGATATATTTGTTAGGTAGAAATAAACGTTAAAAGATAGTAATATGTAATACACCAAATATTTGATGATGTAATTGCCAAAAAAGTTTAACATGTTATAAGTTCAAAATCACTTTACCTGCAAACAAAAAAAAATTCTGAAATATATAAAATAAATTAGACACACCGTCCAATATTGTATTCAATAATCGACCATGTTCCTAATATTGGCACATGACGTGCTCTTTTTCGGCATAATCCCACATCAGTAGCAGCCTGGCAAGCGTGATCGCTGTCGAGAAATCAAAGGGGAGACGTCCCTTAGTCATTGATGTTGGCTTTCCAATCTTCTCTTTCTTTTTGTTTTTCAATTAACTTTTCGCTTCTACCTTCTTTTGTTTTCTTCCAACCTCATTAATACTAAATGGCATTCTTAATTATTTGAGACTTGAAATGATTAAACATCTTTGGTACTTTTATGTAAAATTGAACAGAATCGTTGAAGGAACCCTATAAGAAAACAGAAAATCAGTAAATGGTAATTTTGATATTGTCACTAATTATAATTCTAATATTTAAGTCATGACTGTGAGTTTTACTTTGCCAGAATAGAGAGTTATTGAATTGACAATTATTTTATAAAAGTTGTCATTACAAGAACTAATAATAAAAAATTTGGATATGAAATTGTCACTTAAAATAAATGACATGTGTATTGTAGTTAACAACCTGGTAATATCGAATAATTGGTTTTATTAATTTTTTGTTGTCACTAATAGTATATATAGTGGGAATTTTAAGCACAATGTATATATGTCAACGTTGTTAATAAAATTAAAATCAGTGTCACTTAATCTAAATTTTGAGGGTTAATTTTACAATTGCGTGCCACTTAATATTTTGTTATTAAATGGTATTTTTTGTTGTTGTGGAAGACACAAATAATACTTACTACTTTATAGAGTCAAATCTACATTTTTTTTTTTTTTAGGGAACATAAAATATTATTCAAAACATACGAAACGGAACAAGGTTTCAGCCCAAAATACCAAATTCACATTCTAGTTCCTTAGTTTGTGAAGGATTTTACAATATTTTTACTTAAACCATTTGAAAATACTTACAAATAGATAAAATTGATAAGTCATAAATAAGGGTGGCAAATAGGCGGCTTGGATCAGGACAAAAGTGAAATGGGTTTAAAAAAATGTACATTAATGGGTTTAAAATGGTTGACTTGTAAACGGATCGGATTGGGTTAGTGGTAACCATTTTCTTATATTTAACATTAAAAATTTTAAAAGTTTAGATAATAATAAAATGACAATATTTTTAATACAACTTGTCATGTAATACGATTAAATTAGTATTTGATATAGAGAAGAAGAGCTAAACGAGGAAATTTATGAGAAGGCCCCTAAAATTTATAAATAATTACACTAAAGCCCTCAATGGAGGTTGAAGGGAGTTAAAGGGAGGTTGAAGAGATGGAAGTGGAAAAGAAGGTGGGGCATGTGAAGTGACGGAAACGCCCTCAGCTATTTAATCTAGGCCGTAGGATTGAGGGACAACATTGTAATTTCACCCCCTAGAATTTACTATAAATAGGGGGTGAATCTTATTGTTTTGGACACTTTTGAATGAATATAGAAACTTTACACTTTTTATTCTTCCCCTCGTTGTGTTTCCTTGTGACGATTTGTGCACGTGCTTAGGCTACATCTTTCCCGTATCTCACTCATCAGCTTGGCGCCGTCTGTGGGAACCCAGTCTAGGCATCAAAGATGAACACACGATCGAGAGCAAGAAGCACGAACGTGGGCAAGAAGACCCTGAAAGGAGAAGAGGAGAGGAGCAGGGCCACGCCCTGGCGGATCCACCAGCACCAGCTCGGAGGTTGGAGAACCCTCCAGCGCAAAGCCAAGAGGAAGAGAGGCACAAGGAGGTTGAGGCCCCACCACCCCCTCCGGTTATCCAGATTACTCATGAGGCTCTTCACCAGTTAGTAGAAGAGGCATCTGCTCAAGCCGCCGAGAGGGTCGTAGTGCAGTATATTGCGGGACACGCAGCACCTCCGCGACCCGCTCGCCATCCTAGGAGGAGGCAAGACGCGCCCGTAGGAAACCAGAGGCCTGGGGAGGCCTTCAAAGGCATGGATTATGAGGAGGAGGTTAACAGCAGGGCTACGCAGCCTAAGGACAACTTTTATCCTTCGCCCCCTCACAGAGATGGGGGCGAGGAAGATTATTTCCTGCATCTATCGGCTGGGGGGGGGGTGCCGCCAGTACCCTTGCACACATTCCCTAATTCGTTGGGACCTCCAGGGTATCCGGCGTGACCTTTGGCAATGGCGCCTCCACGTCGACGTCCATTTGCCCCCCACATATTGGCATAAGCCATCCACCTAGGAGTCAAAATCCCAAGTCTGAACGAGTATAGTGGAGTAGGGGATCCTCAAGATCACTTCGACCGGTTCATGGCTAGAGCCGATCTACTGGACATCAGCGATGCGGCGTATTGCAAACTATTTCGTACTACCCTTTCAGGGAAAGCTATGGCATGGTTCAATCAACTACCACCGGGGACTATCGAGTCATTTGAGCAACTTTCTCAGCGCTTCCTACACCACTTCTCGATTAACAGGCGGTATCCCAAAACCGCTTCATACTTGTTTACAATAATTCAACGGAGAATGAGAGTCTGAGGGAGTATGTGCAGTGCTTCTCGAAAGCTGTGTTAGAAGTCCCACACGTGAATCCTGAGCTTTTGGCTAGCATCATGCAGTAGAATTTGAGAAGAGGACGGTTTAAGGAGTCGATAGCAGGGAAGCCCCCCTCGACTCAGGAAGAGTTGTTGCTACGAGCGGAAAACTACATCAGAATAGAAGAGACAGTGGGATTGCGTCTAGCAAACCCCCTCAAGCGGAAAGCTGATGAAGAAGAAAGGAGATTTCCCCCCAGGTCAGAGGGGATCAGGCGGGAGCGTAAGCCACCGCTACCAGGGGAGTTAGTGAGGTACACTCCATTGAATGCCCCGCGAGTTCAAGTTCTCGTCGTGGCTGAACAACAAGGGCTTGTGAGATGGCCCTATCCGGTGAAGGACAATCCTCAAAGGATGAAATATGACAAATACTGCCACTTTCACAAGGATCGAGGCCACAACACTAAGGAATGTCACCATTTGAAGAACGAAATTGAGAAACTCATCAGGAGAGGTTACCTGAAGGAATACGTGGCAAAAATGAAGTAAGGGCCTCAAGAGGTCACCCGTGAAAGTAAGCAAACGACGCCCCGTCTTGAGATGAGAGAAAAGGATGAGGCAGATCGTGAGAGAAATGATAACCTTTCGACAGCTGGTGTAATTGGGGTCATTTCGGGAGGACCAGCTGGAGGGGACTCAGGGCGAGCTAGGAAAGCGGCAACCAGAGCAGCTGGGAACGTTCCCAACCAGGTTGCTTGTAGCGAGATCAAGGAGGTACCTCGAGCACACCCCACGGGGGAGATACCATTCAATGATCAGGATTTGGAGGGGAATCTTCCCTCCTGTAATGATGCAATTGTTGTGACAGCCTCAATATCAAACTTCTGGATAAGGAAGAGTTTGATAGACAATGGGAGTTCAGCGGACATCCTGTTTTACAAGGCATTTTCTCAAATGAGGATCGACAATGTACAACTTACGCCCATCAATACCCCCCTGACCAGCTTTAGCGGAGATGTAGTAGTGCCGTTGGGAGAGGCCACGTTGCCAATATCAATCGGGACATATCCCAGACGCGTGACGAAGTTCGTGAAATTTTTGGTGGTGGACGCACCTTCTGCTTACAATGTGATATTGGGGAGACCGCGTTTGAACCTCTTCCAAGCTATGATATCCACCTACCACATAAAGGTGAAGTTCCCAACACCTGAAGGTGTAGGAGAGGTGGTGGGGGACAGGAAGCAAACAAGAGAATGTTATGCCAGCATACTAAAGAAGTCAGTAGATGCCCATGAGGGCAAAGGCGAGGGCAGCAACAGTTTGATTTCAGCAAAGGAACCTCTTAGGGGATACCTTGATGAGCCAGGCAAAAGAAGCTCCCTAGAGGAGCAAAGAGAAGAGACCCAGAGAGAGGCTAAAAAGAGCAAAATTGAAGATGAAAGAATAGAGGCTTTCGAAGAGATCAAAATGGTCGAGCTCCTGGGCGATTCTAATAAGGTGCTGAAAATCGGGTCGCTGTTAAGCGCGCAGATGGAGCATGTCATTGTTGAGTTTTTACAAGGATCAGTTGAGGCTTTCGCATGGGAGCTGTCGGATATGAGAGGAATAGAACCCGAGGTCATGGTCCATAAACTTAACATGGACCCAAAGGCGAAACCCGTAAAGCAGAAAAGGAGGGCATTCGGGGTAGAGAGGAACAAGATAATTGGCGAGGAGGTCGAGAAACTGCTTCAAGTTGACTATATTCGACCAGATAGTACCCAGAGTGGTTGGCAAATGTGGTCCTGGTTCCAAAGAGCAATGGAAAGTGGAGGATGTGTATAGATTTCACTGACTTGAATCGAGCCTGCCCCAAAGACTCATACCCCTTGCCCAGGATTGACGCGCTTATTGATTCGACTTCCGAATGCGAGCTGATGAGTTTTCTGGATGCGTTTCAAGGGTATAATCAGATTCGATTAGCGTGCGAGGACCAAGAAAAGACGAGTTTTGTGACAAAGCGAGGCACATACTGCTATAGAGTGATGCCTTTTGGGCTAAAAAAATGCGGAAGCCACGTATCAGAGGTTGGTGAATGGCATGTTCCGGGAGCAGATAGGAAGGAACATGGAAGTGTATATAGATGATATGCTAGTCAAGAGACGTAGGAGGGAAGACCATGTGAAAGATCTCAAGGAATACTTCTGCACGTTGGAGAAGTATGGGATGAAGCTGAACCCCACGAAATGCACTTTCGGAGTTCAGGGGGGAAAGTTCCTGGGGTTCATAGTTTCTCAGAGGGGGATAGAGGCAAATCCAGAGAAAATTGAGGCTATTATAAAGATGCAACCTCCCCAGACGATAAAAGAAGTCCAAAAATTGATGGGATGGATGGCGGCACTTAATCGTTTTATTTTGAAATCCTCAGAACGAGGACTTCCATTCTTCAAGGTGTTGAGAAAGGTGGATGGCTTTTCTTGAAAGATTGTGTGGATCGACCCGGGAGATGAACACGTATAGCGGAAGCGCGAAATAGTGCGTAATAAAAAATTACAAAACATAATTAAATGGAATTTAAATCATGCATAACATACATAAACGAATCAAGGGGTGTGCCCTTGATTCTCCCGGGCGTTTGGTGTATCTCATGTTCAATAAAACACAACATGGAGGTCATAGAATTGAAACCGAAAAAAAACGAAATTAAAGAACCTACCCGATTGTAGTTTTTGTCTTCGTTTCGGCTACATGCATTGTTCCCCGTTTTTCACCAAGATCTCAAAGAAGAGACCCTCTAAATCATCTCACTCGCTCCACCGGAAAGCAAACAACCCTTGTGCTAGCAAGAAATTATTTGGGGAGAAGAGACATCGATACACGCTATGAATTAACGCAATCAATGTCTCTTATGTTCTTAACTTGAATAAAATCAAGAAGAACAAAGTATAATTCTTGGAGAGAAAAGAAGGGGATGGACGAAAATTTGAGAGAGATGAGAGATGTGAGTGTGTGTTTTTTGAGTATTTATAGAAGATGGAATTTCCTATTCCTTCTCAGACTCTTCCAAAGAGACACACTTTGACTAGGATTTTGACCTAGTCAAATCCTAGTCAAATTAGGTTTTGATTAAGTCAAATTGATCATGGCCCTTCATCTCATCATTCTCTAGATCAAATCTTGTCCATCCATTTTGATGGGCTTTAAGGAATGGCTAGTCAAATCCTAGTCAAATTAGGCTTTGATTAAGTCAAATTGATCATGGCCCTTCATCTCATCATTCTTAGATCAAATCTTGTCCATCCATTTTGATGGGCTTTATGGAATGGGCCTATTTAATTCTAAATTAAATATTCCCATGGACTTTATATTAAATCATATTTAATATACTAAGCCCATTAATTAATTAATGGAAAGGACTTATTTAATTCTAAATTAAATAGTCCCATGGACTTTATATTAAATCCTATTTAATATACCAAGCCCATTAATTAATTAATTTAATCTAATTAAAAGGAAAGCCCATGCTTTATAAAATTCATAAATCTAATTTATGAACTCAAGCCCGATTATTCCAAATAATCCATCGAGGCTTGAATCTCCAAGAAGTATAATTTAATTCCATTAAATTAAACCTTCTCCCGGAATTAATTTCAAATCAATTCCCTTTCATTTGGTGTAGCGGGTGTGACTCTTTAGGTTCACCTTTCAGCTAGACTTGGACCTACTTCTTGTTATTTCATAACCAAAATAGTCCGTTACCATGGGTGGCCATCTAGCAACGGTCCATGGCACTAGAGACTAGGTGAATTTATGGTGTGAACATTTAGGCTCCGAGTTATACGCAGGTGCGGTCCTACCGACGCTCGATACGTACGCGTACGGTCCTACTGTCGCCTGTCTCCCAGCCTTTAGTCTAGGGGTCGGTTCCCATCGTTGACTAGGCAACTATGCATAATGCTCGAGATAGGTTTAACTCGATGTAGGAAATCCTTTCCCACTACATCAAGTGCTATGGCCATAGACTATGTGAGTCTAAACCATCTCCGAGCGCATAGGAGATCTTGTTGTCATATCCTTTGACAAGGGACAGATCCTATCTTGGAATTCACCGTTCTTACATACTCCGACTGCACTGGACGAGGCTTATGATGACCATGTGATACAATTGGTCAAATTTCACCAGATCCAAGATACAGCCTTAGTATGTAGGGGACTGCCGTGATCCTCAAGTCCGAGGACTAATCCCATACTATCGGAACCGGGAATACGAGTCATACCGACCAAGCCCGAGTAGCTTCTATATGACGATTCCCGCGAGTCAGCTCAGTCGGCCACTCCCTAGCAGGCCGACCCACTAACACTGCTTAGACGATCCTCGTCACCCGTCGATGAAACACGACAGCAGATGCTTAGTGCAAGTCTCAAATGGATTCTCGATGCCCTGTCTCGAGATTCCTTTGACTTGGAGTATTTTCAGACTGATTCGGCGAAACTGATTTCATGAACCTACCTCCAAGCGTAGTTCCAATTTCCCGAAATGTTATTTCAGTCTGTCGGCGTTTGTTGTGACATCGTAACGATGCAAGCAGTAAGTACAACAAACTTATGCCTATGAATCCTTACTACATTCATTAACATAATATTACTTGTTCACAGATTGACGAATGGTTCTCAGAACAGCCAATACCATTGACTTTCTGGTCACCTATTCTAACATTTCTTGGATAGAGCAGTATCAAGCTGCCTTTGAGGATTTGAAGAAGTATCTTACTTCACCACCCCTGTTGACAAAGCCGGAGCCCGGGGAGACCTTGTTCGTGTACCTTTCTGTCTCCGATGGTGCAGTAAGTTCGGTTCTCGTAAGAGAAGAATGGCACGAGCATCGACCAATATACTATGCTAGCAAGCCCTACAAGGACCAGAAGAGAGATACGCCCAGATTGAGAAGGTGGCCTTGGCCTTGATAACTGCAGCAAGGAAGTTGCGTCCTTATTTTCAATCGCATCTTGTGGTAGTATTGACAAATCAACCCTTGAAGAGGGTACTGCAGATCCCAACACATCTGGGAGAATGGGGAAATGATCCATGGATTTGAGCGATCGAATATCAACCTAGGCCTGCGATCAAAGCACAGGCATTGGCAAATTTCATCTCCGAATTGACGAAGGAGAAAGGCACGCAAGAGAAGAGGTATTGGAGGATGTTTGTTGACGGCTCTTCCATGTCTCAAGGCGGCGGAGCAGGAATACTAATTGAGAGCCCGTATCGGGACACGTTGCGTTATGCCATCCGGCTTGGTTTCGCCGCCTCAAATAATGAAGCAGAGTATGAAGCCCTCATTGCAGGGGGAAAGTTGGCCTTTGCTGTTGGGGCAAAGTACGTGAGGGTATACAGTGATTCCCAACTGGTGGTCAAGCAAGTAAATGGGGAATTTGAGGCCAAGGGAGAGCAAATGGCCAAGTATTTGACAAGAATCCAAGCAGTGAGGAAGAAGTTCGATACATTCACCTTGGAGCAGATTCCGAGGGCTGAAAATGAGGAAGCAGATCAACTTTCTAAGCTAGCTAGCTCATTGGCTCCCCTGAAGAGTAGGAAGATAACCTTGCTGAACCAAGAGTACTCGGACGTGAATAAGGAGGAGAATAAAGTCTGGATGACAAAAGGAGCTCCATCAGGGTGGATGGAGGAGTTAGAAACATATCTAAAATCCGGGGAACTGCCCCAGGATCCTAAGCAAGCTAGGCCAATTCACACAAGAGCAGCTAGGTTTACCTTGATCGGGGGGGGAATTGTGCAAAAGAGGATTTTCGCAACCATATCTCAAGTGCATAAGCATGGACAAGGCAAAGTACGTTCTGAGGGAAATTCACGAAGGAAGGTGTGGCAACCATTTTGGAGGAAGAGCCCTGGCGCTCAAGGCCTGAGGCAAGGATATTTTGGCCAACCATGCAGGCAGACGCCGGGGGCTTAGTGAAGAAATGCCGAAAGTGTCAAGAACATGCTAATATCACTCACGTTCCAGCAGCGGATATGCAGCCCTTGCAGAGTCCTTGCCCGTTCGATCAGTGGGGGATGGATATAGTGGGGAAACTTCCCCGAGCGACAGACCAACGAGTGTACTTGCTCGTGGCGGTGGATTATTTCTCCAAGTGGGTGGAAGCAGAGGCATTAAGCAGGATAACAGAGAAGGAAGTCATAAAATTTGTGTGGAAGAATATCATATGTCGCTTCGACATTCCCAGAGCCTTCGTGATGGACAATGGTACGCAGTTCCAGGGGGCCAAGTTTCGCCAATGGTGTCAGGAGCTGAAGATAAAATAATATTACACATCGGTGGCAACTCCACAGTCTAATGGCCAAGCAGAAGTGACCAACCGAATAATCCTCCAGAATCTGAAGACGAGGCTAGAAGATGCCAAAGGCAATTGGGTAGAGGAGCTCCCAGGAGTCCTATGGGCATATCGAACCACCCCACGTCGAAGCACGGGGGAAACCCTGTTTAGTCTGGTGTACGGGTCGAAAGCCGTTATCCCAGTGGAGATTGGAGAGGAGACACTCAGACTAAAGTGCTACGAGCCGACTAGCAACGAAAGTGAAAGGAGGGTCGACCTGGATTTTTTGGAGAAGCTAAGGAGCAGCGCGAATGTCAGGATTGAAGCATATAAACCATTGATGGAGAGAGCTTACAATGACAGAGTCAGACATCGAGACTTCCAGGTGGGGGATCTCGTGTTGAGGAGGTCTGATGCCATAGGTAACATTGGGAAGCTCGATGCCAAATGGGTTGGACCATATCAAGTAATTGAGATTGTGGGGAAAGGAACGTACCGCCTGCAAAAGTTGGATGGAAAAGAAGTACCGCGTACATGGAACGTGGTCAACCTAAAGAAGTATTTTGTATAAATTTTCTCGTTGTAAAGATTTGTAAGAAGCCTTAATTTAAGAATTTCTTGTACCTTCTATTATATAATGAAATATCTTTTTCTTTTTCCTATTGACGAGTTTTTTCGCTTCTGTGTTTCATTTTTTGGAAAAGGGGGATTGCCCCACATAAATACCCAGTTGCCACTAGGGGGATTGCCTCTCATAGGGGGATTGCCCCTGACATCTGATACATCGTCTAAAAGAGAGGGATTGCCTCTCATAGGGGGAATGCCCCTGGCATCTGAAACATCATCTAAAAGAGAGGGATTGCCTCTCATAGGGGGATTGCCCCTGGCATCTAAATGGGGGATTGCCTCGCATATTAAATTCTGAAGTACGAAAAGGGGGAATTGCCCCATTCTTTGAGAAAAATGATATAATATAGACACAAAATTTTTATTGAGGGGTCAATGTTTGGAAGGAAGAGAACATCACTAAAAACTAAGATTAACAAAAAAAAAAGCAAAAATAATAATAACGCTAAGTAATCCCAAAACATATTCTAAACCTACGGGAAGCAAATTCAAATAAATAAATCCTAAGGACTAACTCTAATTCTTCTCTATGGCAGAGGAGGGGATTCCATCAACAGGAGTCTCATCAACCACATCCTCGGCAATCTCGCCTTCCCCATCCTCATCCCCTTCCTCATCAGGAACTTTGGGATCGAGAAACATGAAATCCTCGTCTCCAAAGCGACCACTGTTCCTTAACGTGGAGCGACACTGCCTGATTACTTGATCATATACCTCGCTCGCCTTGCTAAGGACAGCTTGATGGATTTCCTCTGAATCCACATACTTCTCCTTGAAGTCATCCCACACACACTCCAAATAGGCCTTGCCAGCATCAGATTTCAGGAATGTCTTCCCCGAGGCAATCTCCCGGTTAAAGCTATCCTTCCACTTGAGTTGTTCAGCAGAGGCAGTCTTGAGCTCCCCTTGACAACGCTCCAAGTCTTTTCGGGCATCTTCAAAGGCATCCTTCAGCCGCTCAATCTCCTTCTCATAGTTACTCAACTGCAGCTCAGTAGTTTCAGCTAAGTTGATAACCTAAAGGACATACCACTCCATTAGACACGTAGGATCAAGAAAATGAAGCATCAATAAAAACTATAAGGAGCATACCCTGGCAGCTTCGCCTTGCATAAGACGAGTAAGGGTGACAGTGGAGAGGGCGCCAAGTAGCGTCACGTCGTAAAGACTCACTAGATCCCTTGATCTTTTGTGGGCAAGGTCAACATCAGCAGCATCCCAGAAAGAAGAGATATCCCCCTACTTGTTCGTCCTGTAAGTGAAGAGGCCTTTCCTTGCCCCGTGGCGCAGAGGTCCTGCTTCGCCTTCCTGGGGGCGTTTGGAGGCATTGTCTTTAGGACGGGGGGAGGAGCGCGCTTCATGAAGAGTTGAGTGCCCGGGAGGGTCCCTGGCCCGGGCAGGAGGTGAGCGCCGGTGACTGCTTTCTCCCCTCGGTAGGGGCGAAGAAGGATGGCGGGACCTTTAAGCATTCTCTTTGTCACAGAAGCGATGGACATCATGGAGGGAGATCTTCTTTCCTGCAAGCAAATCAACAAAAAAAAATATGAGAGCGTCGAAAATTTTTTACAAAGCAAATAAATAGCACAAAAGTTACAATTAGATACCAGCAAGCCCTAAAGTTTTAACGTCAAAGAGTTGATTGAACAGCCCAAGCCCAATGAAGGATAGACGAAGATCAGGAACAAGGTCAGGCACAAAGGATGATTCCCCCCGAGGGGCTGCTAATTCCTAAGACAAGTCCTTTACTAATGGGAACTTTTCTTTCTAGGGACCCTTAGAGGAAACACCAGCCTCAAGAATTTTGACCCCCCCTCCCCCCCGGGGATAGACATAAAAGTAGGAGTCATTGGACACCTTTCTAACGGTGAATAAAGAATAGAAGGCCTCAAGAGAAGGGGTCAAGTCAAGCTCTTCAAAGCGTTGGAGGAAACCCCTAAAACTTACAAAGGAGTTGGGGGTGAATTGGCTGATGCTCAGAGTAGTGCAGGTAATGATCTTAAGTAGCAGAGGATGTGGGGGAAGTGTAAAACCAGAGGAAAAGAACGATAGGTACACTGTGAAGAACCCAGGAGGAGGGAAATTGATCCTATCGTCAATGCTAGGCAACAAGAGGGTGAATTCAGAAGAGGCGTTGACACTGGCTTCAAGAAGACGGAACTCTTCGAAACTCACACAACTATGACAATTGTCGACGTCCATAATACGACAGCGAGACTTGGAGTGGGGGGCTGAAGAGGATTCAGTTCCATCTAAACCGGAATCAACAAGGTCAATTAGTATAGGAGATAAGAGTGGGGGAGTTTCTTGTGAACTCGACTCAAAGGAAGGATTTGGGAAAGGCGACGGACAAGTAGGAAGGTTCTGAATCGCTTCAATCACTTCATGATCAAAGTCCATGATATCCGGATCAATATGAAGAGCTGAAGGAGGAGAAGGATCAAGGTTGATATAAGGAGCTGAAGGAGGTGGAGGAGGCGCCTCTCGGCCGGGGTTCGGTTGAGGATCAACAACTCGGCCAGATTTTGGCCGAGGTGCACCTCGGCCAGATCCAGGCTTAGGCACCTCGCCTTGGCTAGGATCTGGCCGAGGCGCGTTGCCTCGGCCAAGATCTGGCCGAGGCATAGCGCCTTGGCTAGAATCTAGTCGAGGCACAGCGCCTTGGCCAGAATCTGGTCGAGGCGAGGCGACTCGACCAGAATCTGGCCGAGGCGCCTTGCCTCGGCCATATTCTGGTCGAGGCGGACTGCCTCGACCAGCACCACGTCGGGGCATCCCCTGGCCCTGACTCGGCGTCAACACTCTCCCCCATATGTTCCCGGCGTTTCTCGAGATGACGCGGAGGTTTCTATTTGGGAATAAAAATGGAGTCTTTTTTTTTTTTTGAGAATTTGGACTGAGTGTGGGAATGTTTTTTCTTTTTTTTTGGAGACACAAAAACGAAGAACGGAAATATAGATGAAGCAGGGAAAAAGACGGCGAGCTAAATACCCGAGCCAAAGCGCTTCGACATTCTTTATTCTTGAAGATGGAGAAGGCAAAAAAGAGAGATGGAACACGATGAAGAATTGAAGATGGCTTCACCAATTTATATAGAAAAGGAGAAATCCTAATTCAAGAAGGAAGAGTAAAAGAAAAGATCCCAACAGGAATAGATATCGTTTGAAATAGAGTTCGAAAAAGAAAAGACTTCTAAAACGAATGGAGTTAGTGAAAAAGAAGGCTATTCAAAGTCAATTTATCCACTGCTAAAAAGAAGAATTTGAATCAGAATATACTTGCTAATTGGAACTTCCAAACTTCCAAGGAAACGTTTGAAAGTTGGGGGACTACTGATATGGAGAAGAAGAGCTAAACGAGGGAATTTACGAGAAGGCCCCTAAAATTTATAAATAATTACACTAAAGCCCTCAATGGAGGTTGAAGGGAGTTAAGGGGAGGTTGAAGAGATGGAAGTTGAAAAGAAGGTGGGGCATGTGAATTGACGGAAACGCCCTCAGCTATTTAATCTAGGCCGTAGGATTGAGGGACAATATTGTAATTTCACCCCTAGAATTTACTATAAATAGGGGGTGAATCTTATTGTTTTGGACACTTTTGAATGAATATAGAAACTTTACACTTTTTATTCTTCCTCTCGTTGTGTTTCCTTGTGACGATTTATGCACGTGCTTAGGGTACGTCTTTCCCGAATCTCACTCCATCAGTATTAGTGATTGGGGAACTATGGACTATGTATGTTAAAGATTCATTTATTAAATTATAAAATGAAAAAATCGTAACATACAAAATACTGTATTTTTCAAAACTAATCATGAGATGAAAAATTGTGCAATTAAATTTTTCAGAGTTGGTTGTAGATTGAATTGTGGATTTTCGATCATAATAATAATTGTTATTTGTCTAATATTAATCGTACATGTTACTTCATTTTAAATAATTATTAGATAATGATGTTTGATATGTTCACTAGAAGTCATACTATAATTGTACATTGTCAATTTATTCAAAAAATAAAAGAAAATGGGTTTACGTGGTCACATATCAATTGTAAGTTTTGACTATTTTTTAAAAGCCGTCACTTTCCTTTTATTTAGAATTGTAAAATTAATTAGTGATATATAATACAACTAAATCAACAATGAATTCAAGCAATTAAATTATGGGTTTGTCCCATTTAAGATCCATTACTAACCTATATAAGATCCATGGTGCAATTGTATTTAATTAAGTTAAAGTAAACCTTGCTTAATTAATATATTTTGGTACATTTGTTTCTTATAAAAAATGTGGAAAAGTTGGATAAGATGGAAGTAGTTAGTGATATGTAGTCCACTTGATCAACAATAAATTTAATTTAATTTAATCGTGGACTAGATCTGTTTAAGACCAATTACCAACCCACATAAAACCTATCACAATCCATTCCACTACAAAAAAATGCGAGAATTGGAACGGATATAGACGCCCGTTCCAACAACCGTTCCAAATAGGAACGGTAAATGGAACTGTCGTGGAACGAGAAACCGTTGATGACGTCACTGTCGAGGTAATTGTAATACAAATTAATAGGAACGGCACGACCGTTCCTATTTGATTGTCAACCTATGGGTGCCAATTTGTACACCTATTACCGTTCCTAAAAAGGACCTGATATATTTTGGACTTCAATTTGGAACACATATGTTAAACTTGGAACGGTTAGTCGATCGGGAACACTTACCGTTCGGCGAAATAGCATTTTTGATCCCATAACTTAGACCCTTTTCACTTTTGGTACCATTCGTTACGAGATTAGCAATTTTTTGTCCCATAACTTACAAAAATTAGCATTTTTAGTCCCACCCCGTTTTTTCGTTAATTTTTTAACGGAGGTTGAGTTTTTGCCATTAAGTTTTTTGAAATTGAAGGTAAAATTGGCGCCATTTGTGCTCGAGATGATTTTTGGTGAGAAAATAACTACTATTGAGTGCTAACATAAAAAAAATCAAGAAAATTAGGGCAAATAAACTGTTATGAACACAACTAATGAAATTGCCTTTTTGTCAAGTGTGCTTATATTGCATTACTTGAATTTTTTGTGGGTCATCACTTGTTTTAATATTTATAGAATTCATACAAAATGATAAATTGTAACACAAATAAAATTAAAGAATGAAAGATTTTTTTTTTGTGAAAGATTATAGAAATGACCTTTATTTGCCCTAATTTTCTTGATTTTTTCATGTTAGCTCTCAATAGTAGTTATTTTTCCCGCCAAAAATCATCCCAAGCACAAATGACGCCAATTTTACCTTCAATTTCAAAAAACTGAACGGCAAAAACTCAACCTCCATTAAAAAATTAACGAAAAAATGGGGTGGGACTAAAAATGCTAATTTTTGTAAGTTACGGGACCAAAATTGCTAATCCTATAACGAATGGTACCAAAAGTGAAAAGGGTCTAAGTTATGAGACCAAAAATGTTATTTACCCCTTACCGTTCCTATATGGGTTCCTATGGTCGTGTCAATTTGGACCGATCGGCTTACCGTTCCAATATGTAGTCCTAAAAAAGACCCTTTTATGCATTGGGCAAAAATGTAATGCAATTACCGTTCCGAATTGTGGGTATATAGAAAGTGCAATATTGTTACAATTACCGTTCCTAATTTACAATTATCGTTCTCAATTGTGCTCCAATTAGGAACGGTCCTATTGCGTGTGCCTCGTACCGTTCCTAATATACCCTAACGGCTATATTACAACGGTAATATTACTGTTCCTGTCACCCCACCTGCGACCGTTCCTAAAGCTGGAGCAACGGTTATATTTCAACGGCTAGTTTTGTGTTCCAAATAATATTTCAATGCCCGTTCCATATTTTCTATATATATGTCCCCCTTCTTTCTCATTGTTGTTATAATTACTCTCCAACTCATTTGGTTGTAACTTCCCCCCTTGATTCTTTATACGAAAAATTGAATATATTAATTACTTCCGCAAATTTTGCATTGATATTGCTAGGTGTCTTGCTCAGGTAAGTATGCAAAATTTATGTAATTTTTAGTTATATATATGTATAATATTCTCGTCATTTAATAACGTAGTATTGTGAATACATAGGACCAATCATGTTAAGACAATTGAGGAAATGGATGTATGATCGAGACGTCCTGGGTGTGACGCTGGAGTTTGAGGATGGTGTTACAACATTTTTAGAATGGGCCCAGTCTCAGTGTGCATATATGGACGGGGACAAGATTAAGTGTCCCTGCCGAAAGTGCAAAAACGAATGGTTCAAAATACCAGACGAGGTAAATTTTAATTTGTTTATGAAAGGGTTTATTCCAGAGTATTATAATTGGACTTCGCATGGTAAGGAGAGGGTGCAGGAATACTTTGAAGCATTGACAACACCCCCTGTGCAGCAGCAACAAACGCCACCCGTTCAGAAGGAGGGTAGTTTCGCAGTGGGGTGATGCGGCTCAAATGGATTGGGCCCAAAGGATGGTATTCGATGCCGCCAGGCCGTCTTCCTGGTCTTCGTACAACCAGGAGGGAACGACTGATGATGGTACTTGGTATTGTCCATCTGATGTGGGTCCTAGTTCATATTACGATTCGGGGCCCTATGATTATGTGTCTGGCTTGTCAGACCATTTTTTTGATGCAGTTCATGCTGCGGACCAACCGTTGTAGAACGGCTGCACCACCTCTCAGTTGGAGTCAATTGCCTCTTTGGTGAATATCAAGGCCGAAGGGGGTTTTTTCGAGCATACATATGATTGGATATGCCAGTAGGCTGATACTGTAATGCCCCACGATCACACTTTTCCCACCGATTATTACAATACGAAGAAATTGATAAAAGAATTGGGTTTACCAGTTCAAAAGATTGATGCTTGCAAAAATGGTTGCATGTTGTACTGGAAGCACAATATTGATTTGGAATATTACAAGTTCTGTGGAGACTCTAGGTACAAGCCCACCAGGGACAGAAATCCTAAACGCAAGAAGTCCCCGTATGCCATTCTTAGGTATCTACTGCTTACCCCTCGGTTGCAGAGGTTGTATGCGTCTGAGGCCATAGCAGAGCATATGACTTGGCATACGAGCCATCAGACGGAGGAAGGATCCATGTCTCATCCGTCTGATGCAGAGGCTTGGAAGCATTTTGACCGCATGTATCCTGATTTTGCAGTTGAGCCTCGTAATGTTAGACTTGGTTTGTTCACGGATGGGTTTGTACTGTACGACCAGTATGGTAAAACTTACTCATGTTGGCCCGTGATACTTACACCGTACAATCTCCCACCGGGAATGTGCATGAAGTCTGAGTATATGTTCCTAACGATAGTGATCCCTGGCTCATCGAATCCGAAACGTCTTATCGCTGTCTACTTGGAGCGGTTGATCGAGGAGTTGCAGAATTTATGGCATATGGGTGTACGTAAGCACGATACTACGACAAACCAATCATTCATGATGCATGCCGCATTGATGTGGACAGTGAACGACCTTCCTGCTTCTGGGATGGCATCTGGATGGAGTACCGCCGGTGTCATGGGGTGTCCAGTTTGTATGGAGGACACACGGGCATTCTATTTACAGCACGGTTGGAAGGCATGCTATTTTGACTGCCACAGGCAGTTCCTACCACCGGATTATACTTATCGTAGGAACAAGAAAACCTTTACTAAAAATCGAATCGAGAGGAAGGTTGCACGTCCGATGCTGACTGGAGAACATTCGAACCCATGTCGATGCATTTAGTGTGGCAGTCGAACAACCGTTGAGTGAACCGGAAGGCTACGGTGTCGACCATAAGTGGACAAAGAAAAGCATCTTCTGGGAGCTTGAATACTGGAAAGCGCATCTGATACGACACAATCTTGATGTCATGCATATTGAGAAGAATGTGTTCGATAATATATTCAATATTTTGATGGACATCAATGGAAAAAACGAAGGACAATCTAAATGCACGGAAGCATCTCAAGATCATATGTAATCGGCCGGAGCTTGAGGTGGACGAAAGGAGACCGAACGTGATGCCCAAGGCGGTATATACACTGTCGAAGGAGCAAAAGAACAAGATATATGAGTGGGTTCATTGTCTTAGGTTTCCTGATGGATATGCCCCTAACTTGGCCCGTTGCGTCGATGTGAAGGAGTTAAGGATGCACGGAATGAAGAGCCATGATTGTCATGTATTCATGCAGAAGTTGATTCTGGTTTCCTTCCGTGAAATGCTTCCAAAAAACGTGTGGGGGGCCTTGACGGAAGTGAGCCTTCTATTCCAGATCCTATGTTCAACAACACTAGATGTGGCCAAGGTAAAAGAATAGGAAGATAGTGTAGTTGTCATCCTGTGCAACCTCGAGAAATTATTTTCTCCTTTTTTCAACTCAATGGAGCATCTAATTGTTCACCTTCCATATGAGGCGCGCGTTGGGGGCCTTTGCAATATGGGTAAATGTACCCATTTGAGAGGTAACTAATTAACTACTGTTAAATATTATTTTTAAGTAGCAATTAGATTGGCATTTTAATAAATACTCGTATGAATAGATTCCTACGCGATTTGAAGAAAAAGGTGAAAAAACAAAGCACACATCGAGGCGTCAATTGTAGAGGTTTATATTGTCGAAGAAATCGGGCTTTTCTCCTCTCACTACTTCGAACCGCACATTCTCTGCAAGCGAAATAGACCCGGTTGGAACGATGATCTTCCGAGCAACGACGATCGAATAGTACGGTCCATTTTCAATTACCCAAGCCAAGCAAGTGGAGCCTCAAATAAGAGATGGTTGAGTGGTGAGGAACTTCATGTTATCGAGACATACGTCTTGTGTAATTGTGAAGTTGTTGCACCGTACTACGAGTAAGTGTCTTATACAAACCTAAACATCGCAAGCCTTCATTTCAATTTCAATTTTGCAATTACAGGTCATTCTTGAATGAACTGTTCTAGCAACATAAATCGGAGGACCCGATAATTGATCAACTAGTGGTAATACAATTCAATGATTGGTTCAAGTGTCGTATAAGTGTAACTTTCTTGTAAGTGCATGCGATCTGCTCATTAATTTGTAATCAAATTATTTCAATTACTATATGATGAATTGCAGGTGAAACCCGAATTGAATATACGTTTCTCATGAGACCAATTGGATATAGTGATCCAAGAACCAAATGTATAAAATAGGCAGCGGAAATCCTAGATCGATGATCTAGTTTGATCGTATATAGGCAATCAAACTACACTATCATTGGTAACTACAAGGATGGCCGATCGAGCCAATGGGTCAAGGTTCTTCCAAGCTCTAGGTACGATCCAACTAGATCATCGATCCGAGATTTCCGCTGCCTGTTTTTATACGTTTGGTTCTTGGATCGCTATATCCAATGGGTCTCATGAGAAACGTATATCCAATGATCTAGTTTGATTTGGGCAGCCAAGAACGTATATCGGCATCCAAGAACCTTGGTATGGTGAATGCCACAAGATATTGCTCAAGTATCTTGATAAGTTCTAAATAATTGAAATACAAAGAGAATTCAACCTCACAAGAAAAACGTTTTTATATTAATTCAAAGTCTGATTTTTACAAATGATAACATGGCCTTTTATAGGCTTCAAATCGATGCTCAAGGCTCTCAAGAGTTAATTCTAACCTTGGGACTTTAGGAGCATTAAAGTGATACTTTTGACCACATTAACATAACTTAGAAAAACAAGAATGACCCTTTGACTACTATGATGACTCTTGGCCATCTAATGCTGAAAATAAACTAATTTAGACAAAAATAATGGACTCTCTTTTTAAGCTTGGTGGATTGGACGAATTTATGGCCCCCTTTTCATCAAATGAAGTCTTCAACCCTTGGGCGCAACTTGTTATATGCATTCCGGCCCATTTATTTGCTATGGGTCTTCCTTTTTTTGAGTTGGAAACTTTGGATGGTCCTCATCACGACGTCCACACCACACCGAGAGAGGTATTGCATTTCTTGCTAGATAAAAGCAAACCTTTCAAAGAAAAAAGACCAAAAAAAACTACACTATCATTTAGTGTATCCTTTCAATCTTGCTTTGTTTTTCAATTGATCCTAGATCCATGAAGAAACAAAGGGGATGAGAATGAGAGAGAGAGAGGAGGCCTGTTTTTCTAGGGAGAGGAGAGCAAGTAATTTTCTTTTTCTAGAAAATGATAATAATGAAACCTTCTTCCTCTTTGGATGAATTATGTATGCACATATATATATATATATACATAATTAATGGGA
This sequence comes from Sesamum alatum, assembly GCA_034509735.1. Taxonomy (NCBI): domain Eukaryota; kingdom Viridiplantae; phylum Streptophyta; class Magnoliopsida; order Lamiales; family Pedaliaceae; genus Sesamum; species Sesamum alatum. The sequence continues at coordinate 33,622,763 of JACGWO010000008.1, forward strand.
CAAACAAAATGTGGCTAGATATGTCCTAGACATGTCTAGATACATTCCAAATCAACCATCAATCAAGTATCTAATCACAAGGTATGATTAAATCATACCAAATGAAGAAGGCTTCATTGCGGTTGACCTGTTGCTTTCCGAAAGGAACAAATCCCATTAATCAAAAATAGGCCATGTGGCCGATTTTATGCTCATTTTCAAGAGTAAAAATCGGCAGTCCACTTATAGAAAGAGTCAAACTATTCCCCTTCTAAAAGTGAAAGTCAACTTGTCTTTCGGGCCATAATTTAATGGACCACGGCTCATTTTAATCCAATTATAATAAGCCAAATAAATCATATGAATTTAAATCCAATTTAATTTAAGTTTCAAATAAATTATGCCCAATAGTCTTTTAATCCAATTAAAAGACCTAAGCCCCTAACTCTTTCATTAATTAATAAATCCTATTTATTAATTGGTGTGGGGGCGATACAGTATTGGCCCATCCATCCAATGGACCATCCCATAAATAACCTAATTATTTATTATCTTCCATAATCAACTCCAAGTTAATTCCTTTATCTCTTTGGTCATTTATGTGTAACTCTTTAGCTTTACCTCAGCTAGACTTGGGTTTGTTTCAACAGAAGCCCATTACCATAAGTGGCCGTCTAGCAACAGTTCATGGCACTAGAGACTAGGTGAATACTGGCGTGAACGTTTAGGCTTCTGATTTCGCACGGGTACAGTCGTTCTGTCTACCATCTCCCGACCTTAGTCCAGAGCGTGGAATTTGGGCATGGGTTCCATCCTCGACTAGGAATCTATACTTGATGCTCGGGACTACGTTCACTTCATTGCATCAGCACAAGAAACTATTTCCTAGTCGACCAACCACTGTGGCCACAGTTTCAAGGAGCGTGAACATGTCTTCGAGTGCATAGGAAATACCTCTGTCATATACTCACAGGGGACGGATCCTCTTCTTGAAACACACCGTCCTCGCTATACACTCTGACTGCACTGAACAACACTTTTGATGAAATATTTCCGAGACATGACAACCTCTTGCCAGATCCAAAGATATAACCATCATGTGTATGCGACTATCATGGTTCCTCAAATTCGAGGACTAATCCTGTACTATCGAGCTGGGGAACTCCAGTCATACTGACCAAGCTTCCAAAACTTCCATATGATGATTTCCCACAAGTCAATTCTGTCAGCTCGACTCCCAATCGACCAACCCACCAAGATAATATAGACGGCCCACGTCCATTGCCGATGAAACATGGCACTCATTCAATGAATACGATACAAAGCGCAACTCTCAGTAGGACACTTGATGCCCTATCTTTAGGTCCTCGACTTGGAATATTTTAACCCCAACCCTTTCTCAGTTTGTTTCATAACCACCATCCAATGTGTGATCCAACTGCATAAGTTGTCAATACGGTCTGTGGGCTTTGTTGTGATATATATATATATATACGTAAATAGATATTAACATAATTGAATGAGTATAACAAAGATAATGTCAAGTAATTAACATAAAATATGCTTGGATCAGTGATGAGATCTCGGTTCCTTTGCTTGTGTTTTCGCTCCATTGTTATGGCAGAAGATAACTACCATCTCAGTAATCCTAGGCATTACACCCAACTCTTGGTTGTAGTTCTTCATCCAAACTGCCTCCGAAGCAACTTTTGAAGCCATTATGTATTCAACCTCCGTGCTGGAATCCACTATGATAACCTGCTTGGAACTCTTCCAAGCAACCACACCACCATTTAGCTTAGATACAAAACCTGACAGGGACTTAGCACCGTCATCGTCCGACGAGAAGCTAGCATCATTTTACCCTTTCAGTATCAATTCTCCATCACTGTAAACCAAGAACATATCTTTAGTCTTTTTCAGGTAGTTAAGGATGGTCTTGACTGCACTTTAATGTGTCTCTCCAGCACACGCCTGATATCGACTCGTTACACTCAAAGTGAAAGCGACATCAGGCCTGGTAACACTGAACAGTGTACTGAATCCTGCCTATGGCTGAAACATAGGGGATGTTCGACATCCATTTAAGCTCCTCATAAGTCTTGGGAGACTATTTCTTGGATAGCTTAATCCCATGCTTCTTAGGAAGGAATTTTCGTTTTAAGTTCTCCATCTTGAATCTCTTCAAGAACTTCTCAATATACGAGGATTGGGTCATTCCCAATATCTTCCTAAATCTATCCCTATAGATCTTGATAGCATCCTCACCTATATCCTTCATGGAAAACTGAATGGACAACCAAGTTTTTTAGTGTCACCTTACATCTTAGCATCATTACCAATGAGTAAGATGTCGTCCACATAAAGCACAAGGTATGCAACCGAGCTCCCATTGACCTTGTATACACAAAGGTCAAACACATTCTTGACGAAATCATGTCCCCGTATGACTGTTAGAATAGGTGATCGAAAAGCCAATTAGATTGGCCTTGATGTAATCTATTTATGGAAATTTCATTGTAATTGTAATATTGTTATATGAATAAAGTGAGTATTCATGTTTGGCAATTCCATTTGTTGTGCTCGCTATTTATGTTTATCTTATTAACATCACAACAAAGCCCACAGGCCAAACGTACAACCCATGTAGTTGGGTTGCGCATTGTATGGCAGCTATGAAATCAACTTCTAAGGGTTGGGTTTTAAGTGTTCCGAGTCGAGGACCTTGAGACAGGGCATCGAGAGTCCTATAGACACTTGCACTAAGGATTGCATTCATTGGATGAGTGTCGTATTTCATCGGCGACAAACATTGGACGTCTATGCAATATTAGTGGGTTAGTTGACAAGGGTGTCAGCTGACTGAACTGACTCGCGGGAATCGTCATATGGAAGCCTTGGAGGCGTGGTCGGTATGACTAGAATTCCCAGCTCCGATAGTACGAGATTAGTCCTCGGATTTGAGGAATCATGACAGTCACATGCATATTATGGATGTATCTCTCATCCAGCAACAGATGTCCCTATATGGGATACATTCATCATAAGCCTTATACAGTGCAGTCGGAATATGTAATGAGGATGGTGGATTCCAAGATAGGATTCGTCACCTGTCAATATATGACAGTCAAGTTTCCTACGCGCTCTGAGACAATTTAAACTCTTTAATTTTGTGCCCACAATGATTGGTCGATTAGGGAATGATTTTTATGTCGATCGATAGAGTAAACGTGTGTTGAGTTATTAAGCATAGTGGTCTAGTCCAGGATGGGAACTGACGCCCAATTCATGCCCTAGACTTAGACCGGGAGAGGGATGTTGGAAGGACCATACTCGTATGGAACTTGAGAGCCTAAATGTTCACGCAAATATTCACCTAGACCCTAGTGCCATGGACCATTGCTAGACGGCCACCCATGGTGAAACATGAGGCACTACAAGGCCCATTGGAATGACAATGGGTACATTATTATTGTAACAGTGTAGGACCACCCTAGACAGACCATAGACTCACTACGGGCTCAGTGGGTTTGTATAGGTTGGGCTTGTGATCATCCTAACAGGGGTATGCTATGTTTTCTGCATGCGGCGTATTTATGTATCGCTTTAAATATTGGATATTTATGCATGTTAAAACACAATAATGTGATGGGGTTTCAGTCACACAAACTCTCATTTGGTTGGACCAAATCAAATATTGGGCCCAAAATGAACTTGGATCAAAATGGTATTTTGATCTCTCCGAGCTTTCCATCCACAGCAATGTGGTGAACAAGCTACCACTACCCAAGTGAGATCTCACGAGTCGTGGCACACTTGGACTAAGGGAAAGTTGCACCATTGTTGTGAACAAAAAGACTGCGCTCGCTGTTTTTCTGTCTCACGAGTCGTGGGGGCGACAGTTTGAGGCATGATTTGGTTGATGGGTCGGGCCCAACACTGAGTAACATGGTTCGCTTGGAGTCCTCGGAACCATGTGAATAGGTGAGGTAAAATATCTTGGGAATCTCATTGGATGAGAATGATATTGGATATCTCCCACGAGGTCTTCTTCATGTGAATCGTAAAAGCGGGGCATGGAGATTACGCTTGTGGATCCAAGTTCACTAGGAAATGGTTTCCCCAAACTCTGCTTGAGAGTGGCGGACTTTCGTATAAATAGTGGGAGGGTTAAAGACTAAAAGACCAAGTCTTCAACTTGAACAATAATATTACCATCATCTGTTAATTTTGTCTTTACATTTTCATTAATGTAAATATGTCTAAGAACCCATTAACCATGATACTCGAGACTAAAAAATTTAACGGAACGAACTACTCGGACTGGCTGAAAAACCTGAGGATTGTTCTTGGTTTCGAGAACCAAGGCTACATCTTGGACGAGCCGCCACCGAGCGACTTACCAGAGGGGTCCACGCCTGAAGAACGTTTGATGTTCGAGAAGTGGCTGTTGGAATAGGTGACCAAAAAAGCCAATAGGTTTGGCGATTTGTAACCTATTATACAACTCGATGTAAATGTAATATTATTATGTGATGAATAAAATGAGTATTCGTCACTTCTGGTGCTTACTTTGTTGTGCTCATTTCACATTTGTTAAAACGGTGTTTAACTTATTTCACAACAAAGCCCACAGACCATGGATAACAACTCGTGCAGTTGGGCCACGCATTGGATGGTGGTCATGAAACCAACTAATTAAGAGTTGGGTCTGAAACGTTCCAAATCGAGGACCTCGAGACAGGGCATCGAGAGTCCTATTGAGACTTGCGTCAAGAGTCATGTTCATTAGATGAGTGTCGTGTTTCATCGGCGACAGGCGTGGGACGCCTACACAATCTTGATGGGTTGGTCGACTGGGGTCGAGCCGACTGGACTGACTCGGGGGGATCATCATATGGAAGCCTTGGAGGCTTGGTCGGTATGATTGGTTTTTCCTGGTTCTGATAGTACGGGAGTAATCCTCAAACTTGAGGGATCATAGCAATCGCGTGCACATGACGACTGTATCTTGGATCTTGCGAGAGATAATCATTCTGTAAGATGATTATCATAAACCTTGTCCAGTGCAGTCGGAATGTGTAGCGAGGATGGTGGATTCCAAGAAGAGGATCCGTCCCCTGTCACTATGTGACAGAGGTATCTCCTATGCACTCGGAGACACGTTCATACTGTTTAAAGCTGTGGCCACAATGGTTGGTCGAACGGGAAATGGTTTTCTGTATCGATGCAATGAAGCATACGTGGTCTCGAGTATTATGCATAGATGCCCAGTCAAGGATGGGAACCGACGTCCAATTCCATACCCTAGATTGAGGCCGGGAGACGGTAAACGGAAGGATCGTACCCGTACGAAATCGGCGCTTAAATGTTCACGCCAATTCACCTAGTCTCTAGTGCCATGGACCGTTGCTAGACGGCCACCCATGGTAACGGGCCCTTGTGGGACACAGGCCCAAGTCTAGCTGAGGGTGAACCTGAAGGGTAGCACACAAATCACCGAGGAGGTTGAGAGATTGACTTGGTGTTAATCTCGAAGGATAAATAAGTAATTGGATTACTTAAGGGAAAGTCCATTGAATGGACGGGCTGATATTGTATCGGGCCTTCGTTTAATTGGTAAATTGAATTTTCGATTAAATATGGAAAGATGACACGTTAAGACGTTGGATCTTTTAATTGGATTAAAAGATCAACAGGAATAATTTAAATGGACATTAAATTAGATTTAATGTTGGGTTCGTCTTAATTGGATTACGATAAAACCCAGTCCGTTAAATTTAACCCGAGAGGAGAAATAATTCCTATTTTGGAATAGAAAGAAGTTGGACTTCTTCCCTTAATTGGACATGGCCGAAATGCTCTCTTGGAGGAAGCAAAATCAGCCATGTTTCATGCTAAGTGGTATGTTGACTTATCTCTTTTGGAAAGAGACAAATCAACTCCAATCAAGCTCTTCCTTTTTGGTATGATTTAATCATACCATAAAGTTTGGTAGGCTTGATTGAAGAATTGATGGTGATTGATTGGGATGAATCTAGACATCCTTGGATGAACCTAGACACATTCCAATGATCACATTAATTATGTATATATATTAGAATATACAACACCAAGCATAAGTGATTCCTTATTCATCTTTTTCTAGGAAAAAGAAGACGAGAAAATCGGATCTCCTCTCCCTCTCTAACTCTCGATTTTTCCTCCCCCCTTTTGAAAGAAATATGTGGATCGGCCCGGGAGATTAACGCGAATAGCGGAAACGCGAAATAGTGCGTAATAAAAATTACAAAGCATAATTAAATGAAATTTAAACTATGCATAATATTCATAAACGAATCAAGGGGTGTGCCCTTGATTCTCCCGGGCGTTCGGTGTATCTCATGTTCAATAAAACACAACATGGAGGCCATAGAATTGAAATCGAAAAAACGAAATTAAAGAACCGACCCGGTTGTAGTTTTGTCTTCGTTTCGGCTACACGCATTGTTCCCCGTTTTGCACCAAGATCTCAAAGAAGAGACCCTCTAAATCATCTCACTCGCTCCACCGGAAAGCAAACAACCCTTGTGCTAGCAAGAAATTATTTTGGGGAGAAGAGACATCGATACACGCTATGAATTAACGCAATCAATGTCTCTTATGTTCTTAACTTGAATAAATCAAGAAGAACAAAGTAATATTCTTGGAGAGTGAAAAATAGGGGTGGACGAAAATTTGAGGGAGAATTGAGAGATGAGAGTTGTAGGGTGTGAGTGTGTGTTTTTTAAGTATTTATAGAAGATGGAATTCATATTCCTTCTCAAACTCTTCCAAAGAGACGCACTTTGACTAGGATTTTGACCTAGTCAAATCCTAGTCAAATTAGGCTTTGATTAAGTCAAATTAATCATGGCCCTTCATCTCATCATTCTCTAGATCAAATCTTGTCCATCTATTTTGATGGGCTTTATGGAATGGGCCTATTTAATGCTAAATAAAATATTCCCATGGACTTTATATTAAATCATATTTAATATTCTAAGCCCATTAATTAATTAATGGAAAGGACTTATTTAATTCTAAATTAAATAGTCCCATGGACTTTATATTAAATCCTATTTAATATACCAAGCCCATTAATTAATTCCATAGAATGGGATTATTTAATTCTAAATTAAATAGTCCCATGGACTTTATATTAAATCCTATTTAATATACCAAGCCACTAATTAATTCACCCTTTTAATCTAATTAAAAGGAAAGCCCATGCTTTATAAAATTCATAAATCTAATTTATGAACTCAAGCCCGATTATTCCAAATAATTCATCGAGGCTTGAATCTCCAAGAAGTATAATTTAATTCCATTAAATTAAACCTTCTCCCGGAATTAATTCCAAATTAATTCCCTTTCATTTGGTGTAGCGGGTGTGACTCTTTAGGTTCACCTTTCAGCTAGACTTGGACCTACTTTTTGTTATTTCATAACCAAAGTAGTCCGTTACCATGGGTGGCCATCTAGCAACGGTCCATGGCACTAGAGACTAGGTGAATTTATGGTGTGAACATTTAGGCTCCGAGTTATACGCAGGTGTGGTCCTACCGACGCTCGATACGTACGGGTACGGTCCTACTGTCGCCTGTCTCTCGGCCTTTAGTCTAGGGGTCGGTTCCCATTCTTGACTAGGCAACTATGCATAATGCTCGAGATAGGTTTAACTCGACGTAGGAAATCCTTTCCCACTACATCAAGTGCTATGGCCATAGACTTTGTGAGTCTAAACCATCTCCGAGCGCATAGGAGATCTTGCTGTCATATCCTTTGACAGGGGACAGATCCTATCTTGGAATTCACCGTTCTTACATACTCCGACTGCACTGGACGAGGCTTATGATGACCATGTAATATAATCGGTCAAATTTCACCAGATCCAAGATACAGCCTTATTATGTAGGGGACTGCCGTGATCCTCAAGTCCGAGGACTAATCCCGCACTATCGGAACCGGGAATACGAGTCATACCGACCAAGTCCGAGTAGCTTCTATATGACGATTCCCGCGAGTCACCTCAGTCGGCCGCTCCCCAGCAGGCCGACCCACTAACACTGCTTAGATGATCCTCGTCACCCGTCGATGAAACACGACAGCAGATGCTTAGTGCAAGTCTCAAATGGATTCTCGATGCCCTGTCTCGAGATTCCTTTGACTTGGAGTATTTCAGACTGATTCGGCAAAACTGATTTCATGAACCTACCTCCAAGCGTAGTTCCAATTTCCCGAAATGTTATTTCAGTCTGTGGGCGTTTGTTGTGACATCGTAACGATGCAAGCAGTAAGTACAACAAACTCATGCCTATGAATCCTTACCACATTCATTAACATAATATTACTTGTTCACAGATTGACGAATGGTTCTCAGAACAGCCAAAACCATTGACTTTCTGGTCACCTATTCTAACAATCTCCCACTTGACCAATAAGTCAATTACCCACTTTGTTCAGAATCCTCTGAGTATGAGTAATCTACGATACCGACTAAGGTATTGTGAGTCCGCTTATATTTCCTTGCGAAGCAATACGGTCTAACCGTGTTACCTCTATCCACCATTGCCTCTTAGAGATGGTGGTTGTCTAAGAATATTTTCGTGGATCTTGTGATGAGATCTCGTGCCAATACTCCCATAGCCTAGTTGCCTGCCATATAGGCGAACACGGCTTGGTCGTGCTAGGCGCCACGTCCATCCTATGGACACGGTCTTCATCATTTACCACTATTCGATGCACTCGTCATTGGGCCTGACTGTGCATACCTTTGAGACTAACTGGTTTTCACTTATGCTTTGGAAGCTAGTATCGCTTTAGCCTTCCAAAGCAACTCTCAACAGACGGTGCATCATGAACACATCTTTAGTCCTTATTCAGGTACTAAGGATCGTTCTTGATTGTTGTCTTCAACCCCCTCAGTGCATTACCGATTTATGTTGAGCCATGCTAGAAGCACTCTCAACATTGGTTCCTATGCACCGAGTAAACATATCATATGTTTGCCTAGGGTTAAGACGTAGGGGATACTCAACATCCAAGCCTTCTCATTAGTCCACCGTGACTAAGTCTTGAATGGCTTGATGCTTTATGCATAGTATCCAAGTTTTCTCATCAGTCTTACTATGACTGAGTCTCGAATAACTTGTCCCTCTACATGTTTGAGTTTTCTCATCAGTCTATCACTGACTGAATCTTTGAAAAACTCAATTCATGATATGTATGTGGAAACCCTAAAATGTCATGGAGAATTTTCGTGAGTTATAGTTGTGTTTTAGTGATTCCTAATGTCTTGAATTCATCTATGAATCAAGATATTACACACTTAAACACTTGGAACGCCATTTCTTCTCCCACTGATCACCTACGTCGTTTAAGACCGAGTCATGCTCCGTATGAGCTCTTCAAAACGAATATTCCAGTTATGCGGTGTTTCAAACCTTGTTTGAATTTCCTAGCGGATTCTATGGCTCCTCTCCATAAATCCTACTACGATGTCCAACATCACGTTCCGCAGGTCATTTGGATTACTATCCAAATTTGACCGAACATATCCCGATCACTCGTACCTCTTACGACATTCGGGTTCGTTCTTAAGGGGACTGGGAATATGATCAATTTAAGAAATGCGATTCTAAGAAACGTTAGTATTATTCTGTCGTAAACTTGTACAAATTAGACACCGAGTCTAATTTGTCTCCCACTAGTCCCTTGACGTATGTAGGATCCTTCTACATGCTCAAGGACTTTGTCGGGACACAGGCTTGCCAAACCATGGCTCCTTGTGCGTGACTCCTAGCAAAGTGCCACGTTCCTTACGTTGGCAATTTTGAGTCTACGTCTACACGGGCTAAGGTAATTGGGCGAAACTTCGATCGATCTTCGTCTAACGAGATTCGATCATTTCCTTTATCAGAGACCGTCATACTTGGCCTTTACAGGAAACGTTTCATTGAGAATTTCATTCTCAACTTGGATGCTCAAGAGCTCCCACTAAATACACGGCCTTTTCGATCCTATCGAAACAGGTTTAATTTTGCAACCATTTATGGTTCACCTCCTTAAGTCTAATTCCCAAACCTCCTATGGGACCTTTAGACTTTTGAACCCTCTTATGGTTTTGTGTATTAGTGCCCTACAGTTGTCTTATTGGCTCCCTTCCAATAGACTATTTGGCAAGCCTACTTTGTCCAACAAAGAGCTTTCGGACTTTCTTCTTCATAAAAGACTTGTAAATTAAGTCGATTCGAATCATCTATTTCTAGATTCATCGAACTTTCCAATTTACTTATCTTTTAATAAGAAGGAACGTCCTAGCTGTTTGTAGATGCCAAATCTATAAGTTGGTCTTGATTAATCCATTTAGATAATTAGAATTTTGAGTATTCATAAACCTTTTATGGGATGGTGTTCTAGGAATTCACGTGTAACTACTAGCAAACATGAATCAATATTCAATAATTTTGTTTGATCAAATATGTATGTAATAAAACCTTTGTCCAACAAAGAGACATACTTTTGATCATGCTAGGTTACGTAATTCCTATATTATCCTAACATGATCACGATTATGGGCCTAACAAGTCTCTAGTCATTTTCATCAATGGACCTTGCCATTGTTGAATCCTAGAACTGTTCTTGGCTTTTAAGTCCTCATTCACTTTCTGCAAACCACCCGCAGATTAGTGATAGGAACGGTATCAAATACCTAAAGGTGATCATGTCAATACTCAATATCAAATTTTACCTACATTGGAGAGAGGTTTAGGATGCTCCCCTTTCCAATGGCCCTCTTTACGACAGTGAATGCTTACGTTCTTAGAAATCTATGAACTTGACTGCTTGAACCTTTTGCTCTTTCCTTTACCTCCACCTTGTGTTGTAAAGGAACAACACTTGAAGTGCTTTAATAGTTGATGTTACCTTACCCTTCTTCCTCTTTTGGCGTCTGGCACCCTTGCCTTTCGCTATGGAGGTTGAAGCCTCTCCTACTAGTACCGACGGTGCAGATTTTGCAATCGTTGCTTCGTACTAGACCAACATAATTACCAACCTATGAAGATCTTTTCTAAGCTCATTCATGTTGATAATTAATGGTTCGTAGGAGGGAGGAAGAGACTGAAAGATCATGTCAATGTACGTCTCTATTTCAAGACTGACGTGGAGATCTTTTGAGCTTTTCCCTTAGGGATTGCATCATCACTCCATGTTCTTTGTACCGACATCCCTTTCGTCAACTTAGCTCCAAACATGCCTTCGTTGCATTTTACCCCACATGCTGGTCCAAGACCATATAGACATGATGCAAACGAAGCATAGTTTGAGCCAACATCATTATATGCTACTTGCCGGTGGTCATCCTTCAACTTTTGAACGCCAAGCGTTGCCTTAGTTTTTGACCCCTCCGGCAAGGGCTGAGGAACGTCCTCATTCCGGTATGTGAGTTAAGGTTGTGGAAATCTAAGACCATCTTAAGATTTCGCAGTCAATTCGTGTAATTGGTTCCTTTTTAATGAGCCTCTTAGTGATGTGTTTGGTGGATTCTTAGACATTCACAACATATATGTAAAGCAGAAAATAATAAGCAGAATGAAGTAATATTTTGGTTAAGTCTCGGTCTTTAGTCCTTAACCTCTCCCACTATTTTTACGAAAACACGGCACTCTCAAACGTTGTTTTCGGGAAATCCTTTCCTAGTGGGCTCAGGATCCACAGCGATCTCCCCCATACCCCGCTTTTACGATTTGCATGGGAGAAGAACCTGTGGGAGGTATTCCATACCATTCTCGTTCCACGAGATTCCCAAGATAATTGCCTCACCCTTTCACGTGATCCCGAGGACTCCAAGCGAATCACGTTATTCGGGCTTTAGACCCGACCCAATCAACCGATTCATAAACTCACTGCTACCCCCACGACTCGTGAGACAGGTAACAACAGTCTACTCATCGTTCATGACAAAGTGCAGCTTCTTTTAAGCACGATAGTCGTGCCACGACTCGTGAGACCACGCTATCGACCTAAAAGATCTTCCTCACTTTTGCCATGGATGGAAGGCTTGGACAGACTCCCAGAGTCCTAGTCCATTTATTAAGGGTCTATATTTAACTTGGTTCAACCAAGTGAGAGTTTTGATAGAACGAGACCTCATCACATATATTAAGTATTGCATTGCGTGCGTTATGGCAGAAATATTCTAAGCGTGAATATAACCATACATAAAGCATATAGAATAATCATAAGCATATAATATGCATCGCATGCAAAATAAAGCCTAGCACGCCCCTGTAGGATGATCACAATCCCAAACCTATGCGACCCACTGAGCCCGCAGTGGATCTATGGTCAATCTAAGGGTAGGCCCTACACTATTACAAGATTCAATAACCCATTGCATGCAATGGGCCTTGTAAGTCCTCTTTATCTTCTCGGGCTCTCCATCGTGGGCCTACACCGGGCTTCTTCTCCATGGATCCTCCGTGGGCCATCTGATGGCAACCTCCATGGGCCTCCAACACCTTGGGCTTGTCTTCTCTTGCAGCTTTTATTTACAAAAAGAAATAAAACCTCACCACTAATTCTACTCTCATTACATCATAAAATAAGAAACCCCAATTAAACATTTGGGGGGAGTACATTAGGAGGGAGAGAGAAAGTCTTATTATTCCAAGGCAACTAGAAGAGAGACGGAGAGGAAAATAAAGAGGCACACAGGCCATAACCCAACAAATAAATATAAATAAACCATACATGCGGTCTAGGGCTTTTGTGATCATCCTTTGTCAAATCAATTAACACAAATAGCACAAATACATATCCCACGTAAAATATGCTATACCAACATCCATGATAATCCATACCATAAAATAAATGCAGAAACTACATGTAAAATATCTACACCAAACATTGGATAATAGTGCAACCTATGCACAACGATTTTTTGTTGGAAAAACCTTTTCCATAATTAACAAGGCAATATTAATTCTATGAAATATAAAATCTCAACCAAAATTAAAATGCCCCAAGTTAATTAATTCAGAAAAATTCCCAGAATTATACAGAAAAATCAAATTTTTCTGAAACACAAAAATCAACAATTCAAGAATATGCCCATTTATTCAAGAATTCCAAAATTCAACATTCGTGCAATATTAATACATGTTAAGATCTACGCATGCTCAAACCAAAAATAACCATGATGTCCAACATCATAAAACGCAGAAATTATTGCGAAATTTCACATGTGAATTTTGATCATTGGTGCAACCATTGCAAAAAATTAAATCTTGTTAGGAAACCCTTTCCTCATCAACCAAGCAATATTTATTTTAGGAAATTCCAAATCTCAAAAAATAAATATTCTAAGTCAACGGGTTCAGAATAATGAAGAAAATATCATAAAAATAATTCAGTAAAAATAGTTTTGAAAAACGAGCCAAAAACGAGAGAGAAACGGAAAACGGCACAGCCGGCCGGTCAGGCGCGCGCGCGCCCAGCGCATGCCGTGCGCGCGCGCGGCCGGCATAGCGCGCGCGCTGTCCGCGCACGCTGGGCGCGCCCGGCCGCGCCCCTGTGCGCGCGGCCAGCGTGCTGCTGCTGCCGGTTCGCCGTTTTTCACTCCTTTTCGACTTTTCATGCAATTTTTCTGAACCACAAGATAAATTAAACCCTAGAACATGTATATACATATTCAAGAAAACCAAGATCCAAAATCCCATGCAAAATTAAATGCCAATAAATATCTACGATAAACATGCTATAAACGTAAATTAAAACACGTTTATCATGCTGAAACGCACATAGCACATAGAATTCTAGGCCTATACACCGAACCGGGCTCTGATACCACTGAAAGAAATATGTGGATCGGCCTGGGAGATTAACGCAAATAGCGGAAGCGCGAAATAGTGCGTAATAAAAGTTACAAAGCATAATTAAATGGAATTTAAACTATGCATAATATTCATAAAACGAATCAAGGGGTGTGCCCTTGATTCTCCCGGGCGTTCGGTGTATCACATGTTCAATAAAACACAACATGGAGGCCATAGAATTGAAATCGGAAAAACGAAATTAAAGAACCTACCCGGTTGTAGTTTTGTCTTCGTTTCGGCTACACGCATTGTTCCCCGTTTTGCACCAAGATCTCAAAGAAGAGACCCTCTAAATCATCTCACTCGCTCCACCGGAAAGCAAACAATCCTTGTGCTAGCAAGAAATTATTTTGGGGAGAAGAGACATCGATACACGCTATGAATTAACGCAATCAATGTCTCTTATGTTCTTAACTTGAATAAATCAAGAAGAACAAAGTAATATTCTTGGAGAGTGAAAAATAGGGGTGGACGAAAATTTGAGGCAGAATTGAGAGATGAGAGTTGTAGGGTGTGAGTGTGTGTTTTTTAAGTATTTATAGAAGATGGAATTCATATTCCTTCTCAAACTCTTCCAAAGATACACACTTTGACTAGGATTTTGACCTAGTCAAATCCTAGTCAAATTAGGCTTTGATTAAGTCAAATTAATCATGGCCCTTCATCTCATCATTCTCTAGATCAAATCTTGTCTATCCATTTTGATGGGCTTTATGGAATGGGCCTATTTAATTCTAAATAAAATATTCCCATGGACTTTATATTAAATCATATTTAATATTCTAAGCCCATTAATTAATTAATGGAAAGGACTTATTTAATTCTAAATTAAATAGTCCCATGGACTTTATATTAAATCCTATTTAATATACCAAGCCCATTAATTAATTCCATAGAATGGGATTATTTAATTCTAAATTAAATAGTCCCATGGACTTTATATTAAATCCTTTTAATATACCAAGCCCACTAATTAATTCACCCTTTTAATCTAATTAAAAGGAAAGCCCATGCTTTATAAAATTCATAAATCTAATTTATGAACTCAAGCCCGATTATTCCAAATAATTCAGCGAGGCTTGAATCTCCAAGAAGTATAATTTAATTCCATTAAATTAAACCTTCTCCCGGAATTAATTCCAAATTAATTCCCTTTCATTTGGTGTAGCGGGTGTGACTCTTTAGGTTCACCTTTCAGCTAGACTTGGACCTACTTTTTGTTATTTCATAACCAAAGTAGTCCGTTACCATGGGTGGCCACCTAGCAACGGTCCATGGCACTAGAGACTAGGTGAATTTATGGTGTGAACATTTAGGCTCCGAGTTATACGCAGGTGTGGTCCTACCGACGCTCGATACGTACGGGTACGGTCCTACTGTCGCCTGTCTCCTGGCCTTTAGTCTAGGGGTCGGTTCCCATTCTTGACTAGGCAACTATGCATAATGCTCGAGATAGGTTTAACTCGACGTAGGAAATCCTTTCCCACTACATCAAGTGCTATGGCCATAGACTTTGTGAGTCTAAACCATCTCCGAGCGCATAGGAGATCTTGCTGTCATATCCTTTGAAAGGGGACAGATCATATCTTGGAATTCACCGTTCTTACATACTCCGACTGCACTGGACGAGGCTTATGATGACCATGTAATATAATCGGTCAAATTTCACCAGATCCAAGATACAGCCTTAGTATGTAGGGGACTGCCGTGATCCTCAAGTCCGAGGACTAATCCCGCACTATCGGAACCGGGAATACGAGTCATACCGACCAAGTCCGAGTAGCTTCTATATGACGATTCCCGCGAGTCACCTCAGTCGGCCGCTCCCCAGCAGGCCGACCCACTAACACTGCTTAGACGATCCTCGTCACCCGTCGATGAAACACGACAGCAGATGCTTAGTGCAAGTCTCAAATGGATTCTCGATGCCCTATCTCGAGATTCCTTTGACTTGGAGTATTTCAGACTGATTCAGCGAAACTGATTTCATGAACCTACCTCCAAGCGTAGTTCCAAATTTCACAAAATGTTATTTCAGTCTGTGGGCGTTTGTTGTGACATCGTAACGATGCAAGCAGTAAGTACAACAAACTCATGCCTATGAATCCTTACCACATTCATTAACATAATATTACTTGTTCACAGATTGACGAATGGTTCTCAGAACAGCCAAAACCATTGACTTTCTGGTCACCTATTCTAACACCTTTCACTTATGTTCTTCACTTGGTTTTGAATCAAGAAGAAGAATAAAGTGAGTTTAAGAGAGCACTAATTCATAGTGTTCTTCTCTTAAACCGATTACTTCTTAAACCCGTTCTTTTCTAGCAAGAAGAACGTGTATTTCTTCCGGTGCAGTGTGGATCACCTTTGGAGAATCCATACGTTTGGATTTCATGAGCATTTCGGAGAAGGAACAACGCAAGTAGCCGGGAGCATACGTTTAACAATCAAAGGTAACGGTTTTATTACGCTTTCGTTGATTTAATATTTATCTATGCCCTATGTGTTTAAATATACGTTTCCAATATTTACACATCCTACATCGAACGCCCGGTTGAGCACCCAAGGGTACACCCCTTGGGATTCGTTTATTTACATTAGATTTAAATTTACGTACCATTTCTTGCTTTCTCGCTTCCGCTCGCGCTCCCGGGCTGATCCGCTTGTCCTTCAAGTGGTATCAGAGCCCGGTTCGTTGTAAGGGGCATAGATCTATGTGCTTGGCATGATCTACTTGCTTTTATGGCTTTATTGGCATGTTAGATTATATAAATGCATGAATAATATGATGATTCAATTACTTTAATTTGATGGACTTTTGGCATGCTTATTTTTATTAGATTAGATTTAAAAATTGCATGCTAGTTTTCAAAAAAATTGTTACTGTTATTGTGCTGAAAAAAGGATGTTAAATAAAAAAAAATTGGTATTGGACGGCAGCGGCCGCGTGCAGGCGCGCGCTGTGCGCAGCCGGGCGCTACCGGCCGAGGCCAGCGCGCGCGCTGCCCTATGCGCGCGGGTGGCCGGGAGGCACAACGGCTGGGCCGTTTTGTGCCGTTTTTCGACGTTTTCCGGAAATTTTGATTTTCTGTATTTTCTGCACAATATTATGAAAATATGTTAATTTTGCATATTTGATTTTGGAATAATTGGATTATTCCTTAGATTAAATTTGCTTAATTAATTTGGGATTAATACATGCATTGGATGCAATGTTGAAAAATGTCCCTTAAATTTGAAATTTTGAATTTTGCATGTTATTTGTATGTTTATGCTTTTGTGATGTTGGACATCACTTGGGTATTTGGAATATCCATTGGTTATTTATGCATGATTATTTGGAATAATTGTGTTATGTGAGTTGATGGAATCAACATGGGATGATCACAAGAGCCCTAGACCTTATGTATGGATGAATGTATGATCATTTATTTTCTGTTGGGTGGGGCCTGCGTGTCTCTTGTTTTTTGGACTATCATCTCCCGTATTTTCAGCCTAATGATGTTAAGGCTTATTTTTATTATTACCAATGTATCACTTTCAATTGTAATAAGAGTAGAAAGGATTGGTGAGGTTTTAATTTTAACAAGCATTTGGAGTCAAAGACCCCAAGGAGGAGCATCAAGGCGTGAAACAAGAAGCACTACAAGGCCCATTGGAATGACAATGGGTATATTATTATTGTAATAATTTAGAACCACCCTAGACAGACCATAGACTCACTGCAGGCTCAGTGGGTCGCATAGGTTGGGCTTGTGATCATCCTATCAGGGGTATGCTATGTTTTCCGCATGCGGCGTATTTAATTATCGCTTTAAATATTGGATATTTATGCATGCTAAAACACAATAATGTGATGGGGTCTCAGTCACACAAACTCTCATTTGGTTGGACCAAATTAAATGTTGGGCCCAGAATGGATTTGGATCAAAATGGTATTTTAATCTGTCCGAGCCTTCCATCCATAGCAATGTGGTGAAAGAAGCTACCACTACCCAAGTGTGGTCTCATGAGTCGTGGCACACTTGAACTAAGGGAAAGTTGCACCATTGTTGTGAACAAAAACACTGCACACACAATTTTTCTGTCTCACGAGTCGTGGGGGCCGACAGTTTGAGGCATGATTTGGTTGATGGGTCGGGCCCAACACTGAGTAACATGGTTCGCTTGGAGTCCTCGGAACCATGTGAATAGGTGAGGCAAAATATCTTGGGAATCTCATTGGATGAGAATGATATTGGATTTCTCCCACGAGGTCTTCTTCATGTGAATCGTAAAAGCGGGGCATGGAGATTACGCTTGTGGATCCCAAGTTCACTAGGAAATGGTTTCCCCAAACTCTGCTTGAGAGTGGCGGACTTTCGTATAAATAGTGGGAGGGTTAAAGACTAAAGACCAAGTCTTCAACTTGAACAATAATATTACCATCATCTGCTAATTTCTGCTTTACATTTTCATTAATGTAGATATGTCTAAGAACCCATTAACCATGATACTTGAGACTAAAAAATTCAACGAAACGAACTGCTCGAACTGGCTGTGAAACCTGAGGATTGTCCTCGGTTTCGAGAACCAAGGCTACGTCTTGGACGAGCCGCCACTGAGCGACTTACCGGAGGGGTCCATGCCTGAAGAACGTTTGACGTTCGAGAAGTGGCATGAGGACAACCGGAAAGTACGCATTATCATACTGGCTTTGATGTCTAACGACATCCAGAAGCAGTATGAGAGGTTGGACAACATCTCCGCCATAATGCTCCTTATGAACGAGATTTATGCAGTTTCGGATAGGCATATTAGATATGTCGCCAGAAAAGCATTCTTTGGCACCAAGCTTGTTGAAGGAGCGTCTGTACAAAGTCATAGGGTCAAGATGCTCTCCCTAGTGAAGAAACTCGAGGACCTAAAAGCTGGGCTTCACAATGACACGTACATTGACGTGATCCTCCAGTCGCTTCCTCCATCCTGTGACCCGTTTTGTTGTAAACTACAACATGAAGGGACTTGAGAAGTCTATTCATGAGTTGATCAACATGTTGGTCCAATACGAGGCAACGACCCACAAGTCGGCGTCGACGGTATTGATAGGAGAGGCTTCGACCTCCAAAGCGAATGGCAAGAGGCCGGATGCTGAAAGAGGAAGAAGGGCAAAGGGAAGACAGTTGCGGCCCCTGCTCGCGCTCCAGGCATCCCTGTTGCTCCAGTTGGACCGAGAAAAGGGAAAGGGAAGGCCCATGGTTCTCAGTGGTCCAAGGCAAATGATGTCTGCATGCATTGCCGAGGGAAAGAGCATTGGAAGAGGGAGTGCCCACAACTCCTCTCCAACCCAGGTATGTTTGTGGTTGAAGTAAATATGATTACTAATTCTGCTTCATGGGTATTGGATACCGGGTGTGGTGCTCACATCTGCAATGATTTGCAGGCACTGGAAATAAGCAGAAGGCTAACCAAGGATGAGATGATCCTGAGGCTAGGCGATGGCAAGGCCGTTGCTGCGGAGGCCGTAGGATCACTAGAGTTAGCCATTAGTAGTCATGTTAGGATTGTACTGAACGACTGTTTCTATGTACCTAGCATGATTAAAAACATTGTTTCCATCCCGGTCCTTGATAAGGTGGGATTTGAATTTACCATCAATAAAAATGGTTTTATCATTATTAAATATGGTATTTCTGATTTGCTTGGTACATTGGTCAACGGTCTGTACATACTTCAACAGTCTAATTAGATTATGACTGCAGAATACAAACGAAAACGTGATGATCATAATAACGCACAGATATGGCATGCGAGGTTAGGTCATATGTCTAAAGATAGGATAAGAAGGTTGGTGGACTCAAAGAGTCTAGAAATAGACGATTTGGACAACCTACCGACCTGCGAATCTTGTTTGAAGGGAAAGCTGACCAAGAAACCCTTTGTTGGAAAAAGTACGCTAGCCAGTGGTCTGTTGGATTTGATCCATACATATGTTTGTGGCCCACTAAATACTCCGGCTAGAGGTGGGTACTTGTACTTCATAACCTTTACCGATGATCACTCACGGTATGGTTATGTTTACCTAATGAGGTACAAGTCCGAAGCCTTTGGAAGGTTTAAGGAATACAGACTTGAAGTAGAGAACCAAACCAGTCGAAAGGTAAAAGCCCTTCGGTCGGACCGAGGTGGAGAGTATTTGAGTGGTGAGTTTACTGATTATCTAAAAGAGAATGGAATTCTCTCTCAGTGGACCCCTCCTGGAACACCAAAGCTTAATGGCGTGTCTGAAAGGAGGAATCGGACCTTGTTGAAATGGTCCGATCCATGATGAGTTTTACCGAACTCCCCCTTTCCTTCTGGGGATACGCTCTTGAGACGGCGGCCAAAGTTTTGAACTTGGCGCCATCTAAATAGGTATCCCAGACGCCATATGAGATATGACATGGCAAGCCTGCCTCCTACAAATACTTGAAAGTGTGGGGTTGCCCCGCATATGTCAAGAGATTAGTGGGAGATAAACTGGACTCAAGGTCTAGTTTATGTAGGTTCATCAGCTATCCAAAAGAAACTGCGGGGTATTATTTCTATGATCCCTCCGAGCAAAAGGTTTTTGTCTCGCAAAACACAGTGTTCTTGGAAAAGGGTTTTCCATCGGATAGTCGACGCGATGAGGTACTCCTTGAGGAATCAAATGAGGTACCCCATGAGGCGGCAGTGACATCTGAGCCTGTGGTTCCCACTCATATTGTTCCAGCCCTCCGTAGGTCAGCCAGAATATCCCATGCACCTGATAGATATGGATTTCTGGGCCTGACCGGTCAGTTGGATAATGATCTAAAGACGTACGGGGAAGCGATGTCGGAAATCAATTTGGACAAGTAGCTTGAGGCCATGAAATCCGAGATGGACTCGATGGGTACAAACCAGGTTTAGACCCTAGTAGACCCACCCAAAGGGTTAAAACCCGTACGGTGTAAATGGGTCTACAAAAGTAAGCTTGGAGCTGACGAGGAGGTTACAACCTTCAAAGCCGGGCTTGTGGCGAAGGGTTATACTCAGCGACCTGGGGTCGATTTTGAGGAAACCTACGCGCCTGTAGCAATGGCCAAGTCCATTCGGATACTGCTTGCCATATCAGCGTGGTATGACTATGAAATTTGGCAGATGGACGTGAAAACGGCCTTCCTCAACGGTTTCGTAGAGGAAGAGATCTATATGGATCAGCCGGAAGGTTTCATTACTATTGGAGAAGAGCAGAAGGTCTGCCGTCTCCAAAGGTCCATCTATAGCCTCAAACAAGCTTCCCGAAGCTGGAACATACGTTTTGATGAAGTCATACGGGGATATGATTTCATCAAGAATGAGTCCGATCCTTGTATATGCAAGAACATCAGTGGGAGCTCAGTTGCATTTCTGATGCTGTACGTAGATGACATCTTGCTTATTGGGAATGATGCTAAGATGTTGGGTACCACTAAAGCTTGGTTGTCAACGTAATTCTCCATGAAGGATATGGGCAAGGCATCCTACATCCTTGGCATCAAGATCTACAGGGATAGATCTAGAAGGATGTTAGGAATGGCCCAGTCCTCGTATATTGAGAAAGTCTTGAAGAGATTCAAGATGGAGAACTCAAAACGAGGATTCCTTCCAATGAGGCATCGAATTAAGTCATCCAAGAAGCAGTCTCCTAAGACTGATGAGGAGCTTAAACGGATGTTGGACATTCCCTATGCTTCAACCGTAGGCAGCATACAATATGTTGTTCAGTGCACTAGACCTGATGTGGCTTTTGCTTTGAGCATAACAAGTCGATATCAGTCATGTGCCGGGGAGGCACACTGGAGTGCAGTCAAGACTATCCTAAAATACCTGAAAAGGACTAAGGACATGTTCTTGATCTACGACGGTGGAGAGTTGATACTGGAAGGCTATAATGACGCTAGCTTCCAGTCGGATGACGATAATGGTGGCGTGGTTGCTTGGAAGAGTTCCAAGTAGGCTACCACGGCGGGCTCCACCACAGAGTTTTGGATACATAGCGGGTTTGGAAGCTGCTAAGGAGTGGTTTGGTTGATGAGCTACATCCAAGGGTTGGATGTAGTACCTAGCATTGCTAAGCCTGTAATTATCTTTTAGGATAACAACAGGGCGATAGCGCTAGCAAAGGAACCGAGATCTCATCATGATCCAAGCATAATCTTAGACACTACCATCTGCTTAGAAAGATGGATAGCAGGAGTGACTTCGGTTGGACCGAGTCAGCTCTGCAGAAAACATAGCAGATCCGCTTGCTAAGACCATGTCGCAAGTTACCCATACTCACCATCTGGATACGAGGTTTGAGGTCAATGGGTGATTGGCTTTAGGTCAAGTGGGAGATTGTTAGAATAGGTGACCGGAAAGCCAATAGGTTTGGCGATTTGTAACCTATTATACAACTCGATGTAAATGTAATATTATTATGTGATAAATAAAATGAGTATTCGTCATTTCTGGTGCTTACTTTGTTGCGCTCATTTCACATTTGTTAAAACGGTGTTCAACTTATATCGCAACAAAGCCCACAGACCATGGATAACAACTCGTGCCGTTGGGCCACGCATTGGATGGTGGTCACGACACCAACTGATTAAGAGTTGGGTCTGAAATGTTCCAAGTCGAGGATCTCGGGACAGGGCATCGAGAGTCCTATTGAGACTTGCGTCAAGAGTCGTGTTCATTGGATGAGTGTCGTGTTTCATCTACGACAGGCGTGGACGCCTACACGATCTTGATGGGTTGGTCGATTGGGGTAGAGCCGACTGGACTGACTCGCGGGGACCATCATATGGAAGCCTTGGAGGCTTGGTCGGTATGATTGGTTTTCCCCGGTTCCGATAGTACAGGAGTAATCCTCAGACTTGAGGGATCATGGCAGTCGCGTGCACATGACGGCTGTATCTTGGATCTGGCGAGAGGCAATCATTCTGTAAGATGATTATCATAAGCATTGTCCAGTGCATTCGGAATATGTAGCGAGGACGGTGGATTCCAGGAAGAGGATCCGTCCCCTGTCAGTATGTGATAGAGGTATCTCCTATGCACACGGATACATGTTCATGCTGTTTAAAGTTGTGGCCACAGTGGTTGGTAGAACGGGGAATGGTTTCCTATGTCGACGCAATGCAGCATACGTGGTCTCGAGTATTAAGCATAGATGCCCAGTCAAGGATGGGAACCGACGCCCAATTTCATACCCTAGACCGAGGCCGGGAGACGGTAGACAGAAGGATCGTACCCGTACGGAATCGGCGATTAAATGTTCACGCTAATTCACCTAGTCTCTAGTGCCATGGACCGTTGCTAGACGGCCACCCATGGTAATGGGCCTTTGTGGGACACGGGCCCAAGTCTACCTGAGGGTGAATCTAAAGGGTCACACACAAATCACCGAGGAGGTTGAGAGATTGACTTGGTGTTAATCTCGAAGGATAAATAAGTAATTGGATTACTTAAGGGAAAGTCCATTGGATGGACGGGCCGATATTGTATCGGGCCTTCGTTTAATTGGTAAATTGGATTTTCGATTAAATATGGAAAGTTGAGACGTTGGATCATTTAATTGGACTAAAAGATCAACGGGAATAATTTAAATGGACATTGAATTAGATTTAATGTTGGGTTTGTCTTAATTGGATTACGATAAAACTCGGTCCGTTAAATTTAACCCGAGAGGATAAATAATTTCTATTTTGGAATAGGAAGAAGTTGGACTTCTTCCCTTAATTGGACATGGCCGAAATGCTCCCTTGGGGGAAGCAAAATCAGCCATGTTTCATGCTAGGTGGTATGTTGGCTTATCTCTTTTGGAAAGAGACAAATCAACTCCAATCAAGCTCTTCCCTTTTGGTATGATTTGATCATACCATAAATTTTGGTAGGCTTGATTGAAGAATTAATGGTAATTGATGGGAATGAATCTAGATGTGATGTCCGTAGACTTTTATTCGTAATCGAGGGACTAATTAATAATTATTAAGGAAATATAAATTTAATTATAAGTCATAGGTTAAAATTATAAATATATTAAAATTTGAAGGGACTAAATTAGGACCTTATTAAATAATTGTGGTCAAATTATATATATATAGAAGTTGAGGGACTAAACTGCAATTTTAATTAAAAAAAAATGAATTGATATATATGGTCAGCCAGCACGTGGCTGACCACCATTTCACCTATGTAAATATATATATGTTAGTAACTTACAAATTAAGAAACAATCACACTTAAAAAAAACAAAACACACACTTTGAAGCAAAAAAAACACACATTGCACACATACTAAAAGGTGCACACCTTCAGACGAAAAACAGGTTAGTGTAATTTTATTGTAAATTATAAACTAATTATTATAGTAATATTGTTTAATTAGTGCATTTATTAAATATGATTTGTACTATTCAATTTACTATTTAATCGGAAAATTTATTGAATTTGAGTATTTATATAAATTAGTGTTCGGGCATATATTTAACTGGACTGGAATATTATAGCTAATGACATAAAATTATATAACCTACTAGATTTACTAGTTGTTATAATGGACTATTCAAATGGATCGGGTTTATTAACCAAATACATAATTGTATGTACCAGTGTTTAAATAATTATCATTATAGTGAAGAATTGGTAGGAATTAATAGGGATAGTAGGGAATTATATTTGAGAATTGTTAGGAAATTATATTTGAGAAATATGGTATTTATTAAAAAGAAATATGGGATATTTGTAATAATTTCATTTAGGGATGTGATTGAAAACGATAGTTATAAAAACATGAGGGGTTTGATAGAATAAGCTTTTATGAGTTAATAGATAAATTAAATATAAACCGGGGGAGTTTATAGCGTCTAATATTTAGATGAGAAAGGAACGGAGGTTAGAATTTCAATATGAATTGAATATTAAAGTATTGGTAGAAAAAGTATGAATATTATTTAGTGATTTTATTTAGAATTTACAACAGTTTTGATATATTAATAATATATATTATATCCTACTATAGGACGTGAAGATAGAGTAGAGGGCTGAGCAGTTTCTCCTATTAACGAGATCTTTTGAGTTGGAGGTAAGTATAGTTAATTGAATTTATACATATATATATATATATATGTGTGTGTGTGTGTGTATGATATGTTTATGTGTATGGATATATATATTCTGGTGATGTAAACGAAATTATGACTCGATGGCTATTTATCTGGACTACTTGTTATACTGTGAAATTGTCATTATGTGGTTATATGTGGTTATGGTTATAGAAGTTAGAAGGATGATGGTATGTATTATATGTGATTCTTAAATGAAATTGAATGTTGAAGTTACCGATGGGGATTTGATGGTTAAATGACAATGAGTGAGGAGAATATTATGAACTGAGATAAGTAATGGCTTACCTAACTGGAGGGCATACTGCAATGGCTTATGGTGATATGATTAATGACGAGCTGTGTGCTGTCATTGATCGAGGGAGATGATGTAACATATCATACGAGCTGTGTGTTGTGTGTGATATGATAAATGATGGGATATCATACGAGCTGTGTGTTGTGTGGTATCATTGATTATGGGGTATCATACGAGCTGTGTGCTGTGTGGTACCGAGGGAAAGAAAAAGAGATATTATGATTGAAGAGATGATAGCCGGCATAGACCATTGAGTGATGCATTCCAGCAGGGGTAAGTCGGGCCCTAAGGAAATAAACAATAAAGTCGAGTATTATGTGTAATTTGATATATGATTTGGTACATGTTATTTCTTATACTTGCCGTATGGTATGATATTCGTTTTATTATATATGTGCGTGTATATGTATAAGTTAATTAGCTATACTTATTGAGTAGGTTGCACATCCCTTGCCAATATTTTTCAGGAGATAGATCACGGTGACTAGCTACGTTAAATTTGAAGTCGTGAAATGGATCTGAATAGGTGGGTCAGCCGTGACATCTGAAGCCAAGGGTTCTGTCTATATGATTATTAAACATCTAGTCTTTTGTCGGGTTTGTATTTTAGATTTTGTGATAGCCTGAAACTTTCATCTTCTGGAGTTTGTACATGAGTATACATGTGGCGTAGTAGATATAAACTTTTGACAACATCTATTATCATTATATATATATATATGTTATATGTTTAATAAGATCGAGTATATTCATTTTAAATGAAATCTCTTATAAGGCAGGTTATAATTAAAAAGGGGTATAATTAGTGATAATACAGTGTAGTTACGTAGGGGGTATCACACTAGACATCCTTGGATGAACCTAGACACATTCCAATAATCACATTAATTATGTATATATATATATTAGAATATACAACACCAAGCATAAGTGATTCATTATTCATCTTTTTCTAGAAAAAGGAAGAAGAGAAAATCGGATCTCCTCTCCCTCTCTAACTCTCGGTTTTTCCTCACCCCTTTCACTTGTGTTCTTCACTTGGTTTTGAATCAAGAAGATGAATAAAGTGAGTTTAAGAGAGCACTAATTCATAGTGTTCTTCTCTTAAACCGATTCCTTCTTAAACCCGTTCTTTTCTAGCAAGAAGAACGTGTGTTTCTTCCGGTGTGGTGTGGATCACCTTTGGAGAATCCATACGTTTGGATTACGTGAGCATTCCGGAGAAGGAACAACGCAAGTAGCCGGGAGCATACGTTTAACAATCAAAGGTAACGGTTTTATTACGCTTTGGTACACCCCTTGGGATTCGTTTATTTAAATTAGATTTAAATTTACGTACCATTTCTCGCTTTCTCGCTTCCGCTCGCGCTCCCGGGCGGATCCGCTTGTCCTTCAGTGGCATGAGGACAACCGAAAAGTACGCAGTATCATACTGGCTTCGATGTCTAAAGACATCCAGAAGCAGTATGAGAGGTTGGACAACGTCTCCGCCATAATGCTCCGCATGAACGAGGTTTATGCGGTTCCGGATAGGCATCTTAGATATGCCGCCACAAAAGCATTCTTTGGCACCAAGCTTGCTAAAGGAGCGTCTGTACAAAGTCATGGGGTCAAGAATGTCTCCCCAGTGGGGAAACTCGAGGACCTTAAAGCTGGCTTTAACCATGACACGTACATTAACGTGATCCTCCAGTCGCTTCCTCCATCCTATGACCCGTTTCTTGTAAACTACAACATGAACGGACTTGAGAAGTCTATTCATGAGTTGATCAACATGTTGGTCCAATACGAGGCAACGACCCACAAGTCGACGCCGGCGGTATTGATAGGAGAGGCTTCGACCTCCAAGGCGAATGACAAGAGAGTCGGACGCTGGAAGAGGAAGAAGGGCAAAGGGAAGACAGTTGTGGCCCCTGCTCGCGTTCCGGATGTTTGTGGTTGAAGTAAATATGATTACTAATTCTGCTTCATGGGTATTGGATACCGGGTGTGGCGCTCACATCTGCAATGATTTGCAGGCACTGGAAATAAGCAGAAGGCTAACCAAGGATGAGATGATCCTGAGGCTAGGCGATGGCAAGGCCGTTGCTGCGGAGGACGTAGGATCACTAGAGTTAGTCATTAGTAGTCATGTTAGGATTCTACTGAACGACTGTTTCTATGTACCTAGCATGATTAAAAACATTATTTCCATCCCGGTCCTTGATAAGAAGGGATTTGAATTTACCATCAATAAAAATAGTTTTTTCATTATTAAGGATCGTATTTCTGATTTGCTTGGTACATTGGTCAACGGTTTGTACATACTTCAACAGTCTAATTAGATTATAACTGCAGAACACAAACGAAAACGTGATGATCATAATAACGCACAGATATGGCATGCAAGGTTAGGTCATATCTCTAAAGATAGGATAAGAAGGTTGGTTGACTCAAAGAGTCTAGAAATAGACGATTTGGACAACCTACCGACCTGCGAATCTTGTCTGAAGGGAAAGCTGATCAAGAAATCCTTTGTTGGACAAAGTACGCTAGCCAGTGATCTGTTGGATTTGATCCATACGGATGTCTGTGGCCCACTAAATGCTCAGGTTAGAGGTGGGTGCTCGTACTTCATAACCTTTACCGATGATCACCTCACGGTATGGTTATGATACCACTGAAAGAAATCGTGGATCGTCGCGGGAAATTGCGCGAATGCGGAAGCGCGATATAAAATAAAGTACAAAAAATTAAAGCATGCTTTAATGAATTAAAGAACACGCTCAAGGGGTGTACCCTTGAGATTCCCGGGTGTTTGCTGTATCTCATGATTAAAGAACATATATAAAAGATCATGGAGGCCATAGGGTAGAAAATAAAATGAGGCGAAAACGTAAACCGAGACCTACCCGTTGTCGTTTTCGTCTTCAACGGCTACACGCGTTGTTCCCCGTTTTGCACCAAGATCTCGTTCTTGAGACCCTCCAAATTGTGACACACGATCCACCCACGTATCTTGTACGCCGTGTTAGCAACGAACAAGTGTATATTTTTGGAGTGGATGAATCAACGACACGTTATCAATTAACGGTATTGATTCATCAATGTTCTAGTGTTCCAAGAATAAAAGAACAAGAAAATATATTTCTTGTAGAGAGAGAGAGAGGGGGCGGACGAGAGGTGAAGGGAAGAGAGACGAGTGTGTGTTGTGTGTGTGTGGGAATTTCATCATCCTACAATTGTTGGAAGCTAGAGGTTTATATAGAGGAGGAGTTTAATCCTCTTTAAACTCCAACTCTAAGAACTCTAATTTGACTAGGATTTTAACCTAGTCAAAGTCCTAGTCAAACTAGTGTTTGACCTAGTCAAAGCAATCCTAGCCTTCCATCTCCCCTTTCTATCTCAACCGTTGATTTTAATTTAATGAAATATTTAAATTCCATTAAATATTCCAAGAGGCCAAATAAATATAATAAATAAATATTAATATTTATTCTAGGCCCATTAAATCAATTCCCTTAATAAATCCAATTTATTAATTTAATTTCCTTTATCAAATAATAGGAATTAATTTCTCCAAGAAAATATAGGACCCGATTAAATCTAATTTAATCATTCCTTTACTCCAATATTTAATTCCAAATTAAATACTTAAGTGTGTGTGGATAGTGTGTGACTCTTTAGGTTCACCTTTCAACTAGACTTGGTCGGATTCCTAGAATCCGCCCGTTACCATGGGTGGCCATCTAGCAACGGTCCATGGCACTAGAGACTAGGTGAAATAATCGGGGATGAACATTTAGGCTCTAACAGTACACTTGTCCTTCTGTCTTCGGTCTCATCACTTAGAGTCTAGGGCACGGAAAAATGCAGGTACCCATTTCGGACCTAAGTGTCGGTCTGTCCTTACTAAACGCCGCAAGGGAAACCTTCCCTTCTGTTCAGTTACTGTGGCCACAGATTTCAGGGACAAGACACAGAGCATACATGAGACTCAACTGTCAATACCTTTTGACAGGAGACAGATCCTTTCTTGGAAACTACTGTCACTCTGTACACCCGAGCTGCACTAGACATGGCTTATGACTACTCAAGAATGTTTTGGCAATCTCTCACCATATCTAAGATACAGACCTGATGCACAGGTAAACTCAGCAGTTCCTCAAGTCAAAGGAATTGACCTGTACCGTTGGAACCGGGAATACGTCATACCTTGCAGACCATACTCAAGGTCCTCCGTAAGACGGTTCCCGCGAGTCACCTCAGTCAGCTGCTTCCTAGCATGCTGACCCACTAACACTGCTTAGACGGCCTTCTTCACCCGTCGATGAAATACGACAGCAGATGCTTAGTGCAAGTCTCAAAGGGAATCCCGGTACCCATTTTCGGGATTCCTTGACTTGGAGATTTCCCGACTGATTCGGTAAGACTGATTTCATGGACCTACCTCCAAGCGCAGTCCCAATTCCCGAAATCGATTCTCAGTCCGTGGGCTTTGTTTGCGTAGTAAACAGATATGTAAAAAGCAGATATAAGTGAACGTAAACAAAGTATTGCCATATGAACTTTTCACTTCTTTATTCATATATGTTTTATCAAACACCTGAAATTGTCTAGACATAGGTTACATATTCCTGCCAAAATTGGATTACATGGTCACCTATTCTAACAATCTCCCACTTGACCTTTAAAGTCAATTTCCCATATGTCTAATCCCATCTTCTCAAGATGTTGCGTATGAGCGCTCTGCGACATAGGCTTTCTCAACGGGTCTGTTGTGTTGTCTGCTGAGTTGACTCGGTCCATCCGGACGTCACCTCTTCGTACCATTTCTCTAAGAAGATGGTAGCGTCTAAGAATGTGTTTGGAACAGTGATGAGATCTCGGTTCCTTTGCTTGCGCTATTGCACCGTTGTTATCACAGAAGATGATAACAGGCTCAACGATGCTAGGCACCACACCCAACTCTTGGATGTAGTTTCTCATCCAAACCGCTTCCTTAGCAGCTTCTGAAGCTGCTATGTATTCAGCCTCTATGGTGGAGTCAGTAATGGTTGCTTGCTTGGAACTTTTCCAAGCTACTGCTCCTCCATTGAGTTTGAATACGTACCCCGATTGAGACTTGGCATCATCGTCATCAGACTGGAAGCTAGCGTCGCTAAAGCCTTCCAGAATTAGTTCTCCATTGCCATAGACTAAGAACATCTCCTTAGTCCTCCTTAGGTACTTAAGGATGCCCTTAACAGCATTCCAATGTGCTTCTCCTGCGCAGGACTGATATCTGCTTGTTACGCTCAAAGCGTATGCAATGTCAGGCCTAGTGCAATGGACCACATATTGGATGCTACCTAGCAGAAGCATAGGGGATGACTTTCATCCTTTCAAGTTCCTAGTCAGTCTGTGGGGACTGTTTCTTGGACAACTTGATCCCATGCCTCATGGGAAGGAATCCTCGTTTGGAGTTGTCCATTCGATATCTCTTTAGGACTTTCTCTATATACGAGTTTTGGATGAGTCCTACCATCCTTTTAGATCTGTCCCTGACAATCTGGATGCCTAGGATGTAGGAGGCTTCACCAAGTCCTTCATGGAAAACTGGGTTGACAACCATGCTTTTGTGTCTCCTAACATTCTAACGTCATTACCAATGAATAGAATGTCATCCACATAAAGCACTAGGAACACTATTGAGCTCCCATTGACTTTCTTGTATACACAAGGGTCGGATTCGTTTTTGATGAAGTCATAACCCCGTATTACTTCGTCAAAGCGAATGTTCCAACTTCGGGAGGCTTGTTTTGAGGCCATAGATGGACTTCTGGAGGCGACATATTTTCTGTTCTTTTCCAGTGACCGTGAAACCCTCCAGCTGATCCATATAGATATCTTCTTCAACGAAACCGTTGAGGAAGGCTGTTTTCACGTCCATCTGCCATATCTCATAGTCATACCATGCTGCTATGGCGAGCAGGATCCGAATGGACTTAGCCATGGCTACTGGCGAGTAGGTATCCTCAAAATCGACCCCGGGTCGTTGAGTGTATCCCTTAGCTACAAGCCTAGCCTTAAAGGTTGTGACTTCTCCATCAACGCCAAGTTTGCGCTTGTAGACCCATTTACAACCCACTGGCTTAACACCTTTCGGTGGATCCACAAGACTCCAGACTTGGTTCTCGTTCATGGAGTCCATTTCGGCTTTCATGGCCTCAAGCCATTTCCTGGAGTCGATGTTAGACATCGCTTCTCCATATGTCTTAGGATCATTATCCAAAAGATCGGTCGTTCCTAGAAAGCCATATCTCACTGGAGGTCTAGACTCTCTAGTGGACCTACGGAGAACGGGAACGTTAGTGGTGACTGTGGGCGCTGACTGTATCGGAGCCGGTGGTTCAGGAACCGGGGCTGGTTGTTCCTGAGGCTGTCCTTCATGCCTAGCATGTTGGACCTCTCGAGGTTGGTCAGCCCTTCGGCTGTCTATCCTGAATCCTCTAAGTGAGGGTTTCGCGCTGTGTCTGATGGCTGGATTCCATCACTTGATTCCTCAAGGATCAGCTCATCAGGTTGGATATCCTCCGGGAAGCCTTGCTCCAAGAATACTGCATTTGTTGAAACAAACACCTTTTGTTCCAAGGGGTCATAAAAGTAATAACCCGCAGTTTCCTTAGGGTATCCAACGAACCTGCATAAGCTAGACCTGGATTCTAGCTTATCTCCCACTAACCTCTTGACGTATACGGGGTTACCCCACACTTTCAAGTAGTTGTAGGACGCAGGCTTGCCGTGCCATATTTCATATGGCGTTTGGGTCAATGTATTAGTAGGTGCTAAATTCAACAATTTGGCTGCCGTTTCTAGTGCATAGCCCCAAAAGGAAAAAGGGCAATTTGGTAAAACTCATCATAGACCGAACCATGTCGAACAGGGTTTGATTCTTCCTTTCAGAGACACCATTTAACTGTGGTGTTCCTGGAGGTGTCCATTCTGATATTATACCATGTTCTTTTAGATAATCTAGGAACTCCGTACTAAGGTATTCACCGCCTCGGTCCGACCGTAGGACTTTAATTTTGCAGTTGGTCTGGTTCTCTACTTCAAGTCTGAATTCTTTAAACCTCTCAAGAGCTTCAGACTTGTACCTCATTAGGTAAACATAACCATACCGTGAATGATCATCGGTAAAGGTTATGAAGTAGGAGAACCCACCTCGGGCCTGCATCCTTAGTGGTCCACATACGTCTGTATGGACCAAGTCCAACAGACCTGTGGCAAGCCTACTTTGTCCTACAAAGGGCTTCTTTGTCATTTTCCCTCTTAGACAAGATTCACAAGTTGGTAGATCGCTCAAGTCCCCAACCTCTAGGTTCTTTGAGTCTACCAACCTCTTCATCCTGTCTTGGGATATGTGATCTAGCCTAGTGTGCAACAGACGTGCGTTCCCGTTATTATCTAATTTTCGTTTGTGTTGAGTGTTGAGAACGAAATTCGTTTGTTGCAAGATATAGAGCCCGTTGTGCAATGTACAAAGTAGATGAGCAATTCCACACCTCATCAAATAAAAGCAATTTTTATTGATTCTAAACTCATAACCACTATTGTCCAACAATGGAATGGAGATGATGTTTTTAATCATACTAGGTACAAAATAAACTTGCTCTAAATCTATGCTAATCATTATCACTAATCACTAGAGTGGCGGATCCTACTGCTTCTGCCAAGATGGCCTTGCCATTCCCAAGCTTCAGGATCATGTCCCCGCTACCCAGTTTTCTGCTTCTTTTCAACACCTGCAAGTTATTGCAAATGTGAGCTCCACACCCGGTATCTATTACCCAAGAGGCAGAATTAGTGACCATATTAACCTCAATCACATAAATACCTTGGTTCGAGAAGAGTTTGGGGCACTCTCTCTTCCAATGCCCTTTCTAACGGCAGTTGATACATATGTCATATGCCTTCGACTGTTGCTTGGAGACAACCTTTCCCTTTCCTTTGCCTTTCCCCTCTTTGGCAATGGGAACACTCTTAGTGTTCGTAGCTGCTTTGACGGCCTTTCCCTTCCCTTTTTTCTTCTTCCAACGTCCGGCACCTTTGCCTTTCGTATTGGAAGTTGAAGCACCTCCAACCAATACCGAAGGCGTGGACTTCTTAGTCGTTGCCTCGTATTGCACCAACATATTGATCAACTCATGAATGCCCTTCTCAAGTGCGTTCATGTTGTAGTTGACGATAAATTGGTCAAAAGAGGGTGGGAGTGACTGAAGGATCACATCTATGTACGTTTTCATTATCGAGACATTCCTTTAGGTCCTCGAGCTTTTCCACCAGGGTAAGCATTTTAACCCCGGGCTCTTGTACAGAGGATCCTTCTGTCATTTTAAGTTCCAAAGAATGCCTTCGTCGCGACATACCTAGTATGCCGGTCCGGGACTGCATAGCAATCCTTAAGGCAAGCCATAATGGAAGGGACATCGTCTAGCCTTTCATATTGCTTCTGAATCTCATTGGTCATCAAAGCAAGTATGACGCTACGGACCTCGGTTATCCTTATGCCAAGTTTCGAACGTCTCACGTTCTTTCTGGCGTGGATCCTTCCGGCAAGGTCCTAGGGAGAGGCTCGTCCATGACGTAGCGTTGATTCTCGTAATCTAGGACTATCCTGAGATTGCGCAACCAGTCGTTGTAATTTGTTCCATTGAATTTGTTTGTCTCAAGAATGGTGGAAAGTAGGTTCTTAGACATTTTTAAAATCTACATTTTAGAAAAACAGCGCGCGATCAGCAGAAAAATAAAAGACGGTGGTTTGATAAAATAATTAAATGCATGGACTTTAGTCATTTAATCCTCCCACTATTTATACGAAAACACGGTACTCTCAAACGTGATTTTCGGGAAATCCTTTCCTAGTGGGCTTGGGATCCACAGCGATTTTTCTCATACCCCGCTTTTAGGATTCACATGAAAAAGATCCTGTGGGAGGTATTCCATACCATTCTCGTTCCACGAGATTCCCAAGATTATTGCCTCACCCTTTCACATGATCCCGAGGACTCCAAGCGAATCATGTTAATTGGGCGTTAGACCCAACCCAATCGACCGAGCCACAGACCCACTGGTACCCCCACGACTCGTGAGACAGGTAACAGCAGCCCGTTTTTCGTTCATGATATAGTGCAGCTTCCTTTAAGTACAATAACGTGCCACGACTCGTGAGACCACGCTATTGACCTAAAGCAGCTTTCTCACTATGCCATGGATTGGAAGGCATGGACAAACTCCTAGAGTTTCATGTCCACTTTGTCTAGGGTCTAATATTTTGACATTGGTCCAACCAATGTGAGAGTAGTAAATGACCGAGATCTCAAATAAATAAACATTCATACATACATCCATAATGCGTAAATTAAACCATCCATAGCAGTTATATGATAAATAAAAGTCCATTCATCCATCATAATAACCACATGCGAAATTAAAGCCTAGCACGCCCCTGTTGGATGATCACGAGCCCAAATCCTATGCGACCCACTGAGCCCGCAGTGGATCTATGGTCAATCTAAGGTTGGTCCTATACTATTACATTAATAGTAACCCAATCATCATGTTGATAGGGCCTTGGTCTCTTTTCTCTTTCTTCACTTCATGGAAAACTTTCAAGGGACCTCCCGTCTGGGCTCTCCATGTGGTCCTTCCTTCTTCTCCACCAATTACAAAAATAGAAACATCACTCCTAGTCTACTCTCATTACATATTAAAAAAGAAACCCCAGCGAAAACCTGAGGGGTGTACATAAGGAGGGAGGTAGAATGCCTTATTATTCCAAGGCAACTAGAAAGAGAGAAGGAGAAAGCAGTAAAAGAGGCACACAGGCCCAACAGAAAATAAGCCATACATTCGGTCTAAGGCTCGTGATCATCCATTTCCATCCAACACACATAATCATATGATCCAATCATATAATTACAACACAACAACACATGATTTCCAATCATAAATATTCAAAATAATAAAATGAATGAATATGTGCATAACGTGCGAAAAAATAAAACACAAATATTGGTAATAATATTTTCTCGTTTTAGGAAAACCTTTCCTCATTATTTTAAGTAAAATAACCCCGGGATTCCAAATCCAATTTATTTTACTCCTAAAATAATGTCTTTAGAAAAATTAGGCATAATTGAACCAAAAATAAGTTTTTCAGAAATTAATTCAAAATTAAAGCTGAAAATAATTTTAAAAAATAAAAAAAATACTGCTAGGGTTTAAAACACCTAGCAGCCGCCGCTGTGCCGCCGGCAGCGGCCTGCCGGCGCGCGCACAGGGCAGCAGGGCTCAGTTTACCGCCCCTGTGCGCGCGCAGGCGCTGCTTGGCCGGACGCGCGCGCGCAGCCCCTGCCGCGTGCGCGCGCGCTGGCCGGCAGCGTGCTGCGCGGCCTGGCGTTCCGGCAGGCCGTCGCGCGTTGCAGGCTCCCTTGCCTCGCGCGCGCGCTGGCCCTGCTGGCTGCCGGCCGCGCCCTGCGCAGTGCGCGCGCAGACGTGCACTGGGCAACGCCCGCCGGGCGCGCGCGCGCAGACACCCTCGTCTACATGCGCGCGCGCCTGGAGGCGCTGCCTGCGCGCAGCCCCCTGGCTGCGCGCTGCTCTGCGCGACCGCTGGGCGGCGCGGCGCAGGCTTCCTGCCTAGCGCGTCTGCCCTGCCGGCAGGCGCGTGGCCACCCTCCCGGCTGGCCGGCTGCGGCGTTTCTCGTTTTCCGTTCAATTATTCCACCCCGTTTCCCAAGAAAAAACAGAAAAAATGCCAAACATTCAGAAATTCACACTAATCGAAAGTCAAAAACGACATGCTTTAAATCAAGAAAATCAAGATTTAATTAAAAACATGCCAAATATCACGTTTCATTGCTTAAAACGCACATAAACCTAGGCCTATACACCGAACCGGGCTCTGATACCACTGAAAGAAATCGTGGATCGTCGCGGGAAATTGCGCGAATGCGGAAGCGCGATAAATCAACAGCTACAATCAAAATTAAAGGAGCGATCGCGTTCTACATGGACATACATAAACAGAACCACGCGCTCACGGTCACCCCTGCAAACCCCTTGAGATCCCTGTGTCGCGATTTGGGCTGTCCACCGCCATAGTCTCAATGAGACTCTACAAAGAGCCTACATTATATAAAAGATCAATGGAAGGTCAAAATCATGGGAGTACTCAGTAAATAAAAGGAGGGCCGAAAACGTACAATCATAACTGAGACCCTACCCCTGTCGTTGTCGTTTTCGTCATTCCAGACGCGCTTACACGCGTTGTTCCCCGTTTCTGCACCAATATCTTCATTTCTCTGAGACCTCCAGTAATCATGATCACTGGTGACGAGTCGCACCCACGTATTTGTACGCCGTGGCTAGGCAATTTATTAACGAAACAAAAGATGATAATTTTGGTACAGTGGATTCGTGAATCAAATCGACACGTTTATGAATTTACGGTATGATTTTCATCAATGTTCTAGTTGTTCCATGAACATAAAGAAAAAGAATAAAATATATTTCTTTGTTAGTCCGGAGAGAGAAGCGTGGGGGGCGGACGAAGTGAATGGGGAGGACGAGTGTGTGTTGTTGTTGTGTGGTGTGTTGGAATTTCCATCACCCTACAATTGTTTGAAGCTAGAGGGGATTTATATTAGAGAGGAGGGGTTTAACTCCTCTTTTTAAACTTCCAACTCTAAAGAACTCATATATTTGACTAGGTCATTTTGAACCTAGTCAGTCAAGGTGCCTAAGTCAAACTAGATGTTCTTGACCTAGTCAAAAGTCAATCTAGCCTTACCATTCCCCATCTTTCCATCTCCAACCGTGTTGATCTTTTAATTTAATGGAATATTAAATTCCATAAATATTCCAAGTAAGGCCAGAATAAATATAATATAATAAATATTAATAATTATTCTAGGCGCCATTAAATCATTCCTTAATAAATTCAATTCATTAATTTAATTCCCTTATTCAATAGAAGGAATATAATTTCTCCTAGATAATTAATTATAGAACCCGATTAAAATCCTAAATTTAATCATTCCTTTACTCCCAATTATTTTAAATTCCAAATTGAAATACTTAAGTTGTGTGGAATAGTGTGGACTCTTTAGGTTCACCTATCAGCTAGACTTGGTCGGATTTCTTAGATAATCCGCCGTACTACCAATGGGCTGCGCCATCTAGCATACGATCCTGGCACTAGAGGACTTAGGGTCTGAAATAAATCGGGGATGAACATTTTAGGCTCTAACAGTACCACGATTGTCCTTCTTGTCTTCGTAAGGTCCTCATCACTTAGAGTCTAAGGGACCACGAAAAATTGCAGGTAGCCATCTTCGGACCCTAAGTGTCGGAACGTGTCCTTAAACTAAACGCCGCAAAGGAAACCTTCCCTTCTGTTCAGTTACTGACTTGTTGGCCACAGATTTCAGGGAACAAAGACACAGAGCTTACAGGAGACTCACTGTTCAATACCTTTTGGACAGCAGACACATCCCTTTTCTTGGAAACTACTGTCACCTTGTACAGACCCGAGCTGCACTAGACAATGGCTTATGACTTACTCAAGAAATGTTTTGGCAAATTCTCTCACCATAATCTAAGATACAGAACCTGATGGCACAGGTGACTCCCACAGCAAGTTCCTACCACAGTCAAAGGACTTGAACCTGTACCGTTGAAACCGGGACTACGTCTATAAAACTGGCTTGCAGACACATACTCAAGGTCATCCGTAAAAGACGCGGTTTCCCTGCGCGAGTCACCTACAGTCAGCTGGGCTTCCTAAGCATGTTGGACACCACTAAACACTCCGCTTAGACGGCCTTCGTCACCGCGTCGATGAAATAACGACAGGCAGATGCTTAGTGCAAGCCCCTCAAAGGGGAAAATCCCTGTGTGTAAATCCGGGCACCTCATTTTCGTGGGGATTTCTTTCGACTTGGAGGTTTCCCCGGACTGATATCTGGTAAGCACTGATTTTCATTTGGACTCTACCTCCAAGCGTACGTAGTCCCCCACGAATCCCCAAAATCGATCTCTCCCCTGGTCGCGTGGTCTTTGTTTGCGTAGTGAACAGATATGTAAAAAGCAGATATAAGTGAACGTAAACAAAGTATTGCCATATGAACTTTTCACTTTCTTTATTCATATATGTTTTATCAAACACCTGAAATTGTCTAGACATAGGTTACATATTCCTGCCAAATTTGGCTTACATGGTCACCTATTCTAACACAAACCGGTCGAAAGATCAAAGCCCTTCGGTCGGACCGAGGTGGAGAGTATTTGAGTGGTGAATTTACTGATTATCTAAAAGAGAATGGAATTCTCTCTCAGTGGACCCCTCCTGCAAACACCACAGCTTAATGGTATGTCTGAAAGGAGGAATCGGACCTTGTTGGACATGGTCCGATCAATGATGAGTTTCACCGAACTCCGCCTTTCCTTCTGGGGATACACTCTTGAGACGGAGGCAAAGTTTGAACTTGGTTCCATCTAAAAAGGTATCCCAAACGCCATATGGGATATGGCATGGCAAGCCTGCCTCCTACAAATACTTGAAAGTGTGGGGTTGCCCCGCATATGTCAAGAGATTAGTGGGAGATAAACTGGACTCAAGGTCTAGTTTATGCAGGTTCATCGGCTATCAAAAAGAAACTGTGGGGTATTATTTCTATGATCCTCCCGAGCAAAAGGTTTTTATCTCGTGAAACACAGTGTTCTTGGATAAGGGTTTTCCATCGGATAGTCAACGCGATGAGGTACTCCTTGAGGAATCAAATGAGGTACCCCATGAGGCGGCAGTGACATCTGAGCCAGTGGTTCCCACTGATATTGTTCCAGCCTCCGTAGGTCAGCCAGAGTATCCCATGCACCTGATAGGTATGGATTTTTGGGCCTGACCAGTCAGTTGGATAATGATCCAAAGATGTACGGGGAAGCGATGTCGGACATCGATTCGGACAAGTGGCTTGAGGCCATGAAATCCGAGATGGACTCGATGGGTACAAACCAGGTTTGGACCCTAGTAGACCCAACCAGGTGGACCCCTCCAGGAACACCACAGCTTAATGGTGTGTCTGAAAGGAGGAATCGGACCTTGTTGGACATGGTCCGATCTCATGATGAGTTTTACCGAACTCTCCCTTTTTCTGGGGATACGCTCTTGAGATGTAGGCCAAAGTTTTGAACTTGGCACCATCTAAAAAGCTATCCCAGACGCCATATGGGATATGGCTTGGCAAGCCTGCCTCCTACAAATACTTGAAAGTGTGGGGTTGCCCCGCATATGTCAAGAGATCAGTCGGAGATAAACTGGACTCAAGGTCTAGTTTATGCAGGTTCATCGGCTATCCAAAAGAAACTGCGGGGTATTATTTCTATGATCCCTCTGAGCAAAAGATTTTTATCTCGAGAAACCACAGTGTTCTTGGAAAAGGGTTTTTCCCTCGGATAGTCGACGCGATGAGGTATTCCTTGAGGAATCAAGTGAGGTACCCCATGAGGCGGGCAGTGACATCTGAGTTCATGGTTCCCACTAATATTGTTCCAGTCCTCCGTAGGTCGGCCAGAGTATCCCATGCACCTGATAGGTATGGATTTCTGGGCCTGACCGGTCAGTTGGATAATGATCCAAAGACGTACGGAGAAGCGATCTCGAACATCGATTCGGATAAGTGGCTTGAGGCCATGAAGTCCGAGATGGACTCGATGGGTAAAACCAGGTTTGGACCCTGGTAGACCTACCCAAAGGGGTAAACCCTTAGGGTGTAAATGGGTCTTCAAACATAAGCTTGGAGCTGACGGGGAGGTTACAACCTTCAAAGCCAAGCTTGTAGCGAAAGGTTACACTCAACAACCCGGGGTCGATTTTGAGGAAACCTACTCGCCCTTAGCAATGGCCAAGTCCATTCGGGATACTGCTTGCCATAGCAGCATGGTATGACTATGAAAATATGGCAGATGGACGTTGAAACGACCTTCCTCAATGGTCTCGTAGAGGAAGGGATCTATATGGATCAGCCGGAAGGTTTCACAACTGTTGGAGAAGAGCAGAAGGTCTGTCGTCTCCAAAGGTCCATCTATGGCCTCAAACAAGCTTCCCGAAGTTGGAACATACGTTTTGATGAAGTCATACGGAGATATGATTTCATCAAGAACGAGTCCGATCCTTGTATATACAGGAAGATCAGTGGGAGCTCAGTTGCGTTTCTAGTGCTTTATGTGGATGACATCTTGCTCATTGGGAATGATGCTAAGATGTTGGGTACCACTAAAGCTTGGTTGTCAACACAATTCTCCATGAAGGATATGGGCGAGGCATCCTACATCCTTGGCATCAAGATCTACAGGGATAGATCTAGAAGGATGTTAGGAATGGCCCAGTCCTCGTATATTGAGAAAGTCTTGAAGAGATTCAAGATGGAGAACTCAAAACGAGGATTCCTTCCTATGAGGCATGGAATTAAGTTATCCAAGAAGCAGTCTCCTAAGACTGATGAGAAGCTTAAACGGATGTTGGACATTCTCTATGCTTCAGCCGTAGGCAGCATACAGTATATTGTTCAGTGCACTAGACCTGATGTAGCTTTCGCTTTGAGCGTAACAAGTTGATATCAGTCGTGTGCCGGGGAGGCACACTGGAGTTCAGTCAAGACTATCCTGAAGTACCTGAAAAGGACTAAGGACATGGTCTTGATCTACGGCGGTGGAGAGTTGATACTGGAAGGCTATAGCGACGCTAGCTTCCAGTCGGATGACGATGATGCCAAGTCTCAGTCTGGTTATGTGTTCAGACTTAATGGTGGCGTGGTTGCTCAGGCTACCACGGCGGACTCCACCACAGAGTCTGAATATATAGCAGCTTCGGATGCTGCTTAGGAGGCGGTTTGGATGAAGAGCTATATCAAGAGTTGGGTGTGTACCTAGCATCGCTGAGCCAGTGGTTATCTTCTGCAATAACAACGGGGCTATAGCGCAAGCAAAGGAACGGAGATCTCATCACTGATTCAAGCATATTCGTAGACGCTACCATCTGCTCCGAGATATGGTTAGCAGGGGTGATGTTTGAATGGACCGAGTCAGCTCCGCAGAAAACATAGCAGATCCACTTACTAAGCCCGTCGCAAATTCCCCTTACTCAGCATCTGGATAAGATGGGTCTGAGGTCAATGGGTGATTGGCTTTAGGTCAAGTGGGAGATTGTTAGAATAGGTAACCAGAAGGCCAATAGGTTTGGCGATTTGTAACCTATTACACAACTCGATGTAAATATAATATTATTATGTGATGAATAAAATGAGTATTCGTCACTTCTGGTGCTTACTTTGTTGCGCTCATTTCACATTTGTTAAAATGGTGTTTAACTTATATCGCAACAAAGCCCACAGACCATGGATAACAACTCGTGCAGTTGGCCACGTATTGGATGGTGGTCATGAAACCAACTGATTAAGAGTTGGGTCTGAAACGTTCCAAGTCGAGGACCTCGAGACAGGGCATCGAGAGTCCTATTGAGACTTGCATCAAGAGTCATGTTCATTGATGAGTGTCGTGTTTCATCGGCAACAAGCGTAGGACACCTACATGATCTTGATGGGTTGGTCGACTGGGGTCGAACCGACTGGACTGACTCGCGGGGATCATCATATGGAAGCCTTGGAGGCTTGGTTGGTATGATTGGTTTTTCCCCAGTTCTAAATAGTACAGGAGTAATCCTCAGACTTGAGGGATCATGGCAGTTGCGTGCACAGGACGCCTGTAGCTTGGATCTGGCGAGATGTGATCATTCTGTAAGATGATTATCATAAGCCTTGTCCAGTGTAGTGGAAATGTGTAGTGAGGACGGTGGATTCCAAGAAGAGGATCCGTCCCCTGTCAGTATGTGACAGAGGTATCTCCTATGCACTCGGAGACACGTTCATGCTATTTAAAGCTGTGGCCACAGTGGTTGGTCGAACGGGGAATGGGTTTCCTGTGTTGATGCAATGAAGCATATGTGGTCTCGAGTATCAAGCATAGATGCCTAGTCAAGGATGGGAACCGACGCCCAATTCCATACCCTAGATTGAGGCTGGGAGACGGTAGACGGAAGGATCGTACCCGTACAGAATCGGCGCCTAAATGTTCACGCCAATTCACCTAGTATCTAGTGCCATGAACCGTTGCTAGACGGATACCCATGGTAACGGGTCCTTGTGGGACACGGAACCCAAGTCTAACTGAGGGTGAACCTAAAAGGTCACACACAAATCACTGAGGAGGTCGAGAGATCGACTTGGAGTCAATCTCGAAGGATAAAATAAGTATTAGGATTACTTAAGGGAAAGTCCATTGGATGGATGGGCCGATATTGTATCGGGCCTTCATTTAATCGGTAAATTGGATTTTCGATTAAATATGAAAAGTTGAGACGTTGAAGACGTTGGATCTTTTAATTGGATTAAAAGATCAATGGGAATAATTTAAAATGGACATTAAATTAGATTTAATATTGGGTTCGTCTTAATTGAATTTACGATAAAATCCGGCTCGTTAAATTTTACCCGAGAGGAGAAATAATTCCTATTTTGGAATAGGAAGAAGTTGGACTTCTTTCCTTAATAAGACATGGCCAAGATGATCCCTTGGAGGAAGCAAAATCAGCCATGTTTCATGCTAGGTGGTATGTTGACTTATCTCTTTTGGAAAGAGACAAATCAACTCCAATCAAGCTCTTCCCTTTTGGCATGATTTGATCATACCATAAAATTTTGGTAGGCTTGATTGAAGAATTGATGGTGATTGATTGGAATTAATCTAGACATCCTTGGATGAGCCTAGACACATTCCAATAATTCACATTAATTATGTATATATATTAGAATATACAACACCAAGCATAAGTGATTCATTATTCATCTTTTTCTAGGAAAAGGAAGAAGGAAAAATTGGATCTCCTCTCCCTCTCTAACTCTCGGTTTTCAATCCCCCTCTCTACTAGTGTCTTCACTTGGTTTTGAATCAAGAGGAAGAACAAAGTAGGTTTAAGAGTACACTAATCCAGAGTGTTCTTCTCTTAAACCGATTCCTTCTTAAACCCGTTCTTTTCTAGAAAGAAAATGTGCGTTTCTTCCGGTGTGGTGTGGATCACCTTCGGAGAATTCATACATTTGGATTTCATGAGCATTTCGGAGAAGGAACAAAGCAAGTAGTCGGGAGCACACGCTAAACAATCAAAGGTAACGGTTTTATTACGCTTTGATTGATTTAATATATATATATCTATGCCCTATGTGTTTAATATATGTTACTAATATTTACACATCCTACATCGAACGCCCGGTTGAGCACCCAAGGGTACACCCCTTGGGATTCGTTTATTTAAATTAGATTTAAATTTACGCACCCTTTCTCGCATTCTCGCTTCCGCTCGCACTCCCGGGCGGATCCGCTTGTCCTTCACATTTTTCATGCAAGTTGAAGCTAGTTAAGGAGGAGTTTCAACTCTTCACATATGACATGAATGTGCACGACCATGAGCTGATTTGTGGGTGATTTTCTCTTGCTATCATGTGTAGTGGATGTGCTACAAGTGTGTGTATGTGGAAGTTGCCTTGGAGGTTACTTATGTAGGTGATTTTTTGAACTCTACATTCTACATACACAAAACAACTTTGCTAGAAATTATTCACTTAACTCACTTCATTTTTTGTTGGATCTTTTAGGCCAAAAAACTCTTGAAAATTCTCTTGTTTTTGTGTTCATACTTCTTAGAGAAGATTGAACAAAACATTCCAAGGTACACTAATTGATAGTGCTTTGGAATTCTTTGTTTCTATTTTTCTATCTAGAAAATAGAGTATAAATAAATCCCTAGTGTGGTGTCGAATGCATTAGAGGAGTTCTACGTTGTGCTCTCAAGTGGACGAATGAAGGATGAAAGAAAAGAAACAACGCACGAATCCATTCTACATAAACGAACAAAGGTTAGTTTCCTTTTAT
Source organism: Sesamum alatum (assembly GCA_034509735.1). NCBI lineage: Eukaryota > Viridiplantae > Streptophyta > Magnoliopsida > Lamiales > Pedaliaceae > Sesamum > Sesamum alatum. Next base: position 33,667,081 of record JACGWO010000008.1, read on the forward strand.
ATTTTATGTACCTTTGTTCTTCTCCTTTTAAGCCACATGTCCAGCATATTTCTTTTGTTATTTTATGCTTTGACAAACACCGAACGCCCGGGAACTTCAAAGGAACACCCCTTTGAATCCGGTTTAAGTTATGCATTAAATTTATGTTTTTACGCTTCTATTGCGTTCCCGGTCCGTATCCGATTTCTTTCAAACGAAATCATATCCCCATATGACTTCATCAAAATGTACGTTCCAGCTTACGGAAGCTTGTTTGAGGCCATAGATAGATCTTTGGAGACGACAAAGTTGCTCTCTTCTCCAACAGATGTGCAAACCCTCCAACTGATCCATATACATCTCGTCCTCAATGAAACCTTTAAGAAAAGTAAGTGTCACATTCATCTATCATATTTCATAGTCATTCCATACTGGTATGGAAAGCAGTATCCGGATGGACTTAGCTATTGTTACACGTGAGTAGGTTTCCTCAAAGTCGACCCCGAGTCGTTGAGTATAACCTTTCGCCACAAGCCTGGCTTTGAAGGTTGTTACCTTCCCGTCAGCTCCAAGGGTGTATCCTTGGGTGCTCAACCGAGCATTCGATGTAGGATATGATAATAAAACAACGCATGTATTGAAGAATTGGGTACGACCCGGGAACGCAACGGAAGCGTAAAAATGTGAATTAGAGCATAATTTAAAACGGGTTCAAACGGGTGTTCCCTTTGAAGTTTCCGGGAGTTTAGTGTATGTCGAAGCATAAATAAAAGAGGAGAAGAATTCTGGACATGTGGCTAAAAGGACAAGAACAAAGGTACATGAAAATGTAAAGAAAACCAACCTTTGTCCATTTTTACGTAGAACGGCTTCTAGCATTGTTCCTTCTTTCCTTCCTTCGTATGTCCACTTGAGAGCTCAACATAGAACTCCTCTAAGTTTTCCACACCACACCATGTAAGATTTCTCTAAACTATTGCTAGATAGAAGTAGAGAAAAAAAGAAGAAGAAACACTTCCAAAAAACAACACTATTGTTTAGTGCCTTTTGGAATGTTTTTAAGTTCAACCTTTCCAAAAGGTATGAACACAAAAAGGAGAATATTTTCACAGATTTTGGAGAGTATTTTGATGGAAAAATTCGTGCAAGACAAGGCCATACAAGTTATGTGAATGGTTTTGTGTATGTAGAGTTGTTGAATTCAAAATTCAACTTCTATAGTTAACTTCCAAAGCAACTTACATACACTCACCACTATCTACATAACCATACACCTTTATAGCAAATAAATCACCCCACCAAACCATTTAAAGGCTGGTCACATGTGGAGGATTTTTAATTCCTCATTCACTTGCTATAAATTGTATTTTTCCATGGACTAGGACTACTAGTTTTAGACTTTTATTTAATCTAATTAAATTAAGTCCAAACAAAGTCGATTGGGCATTAATTAATCCAATTAATCTCAATCCAATTGAAGCCCAAAAGTTTATTTTAATCCAATTAAATAAACATAAATCTAAACTCTAATTAATTGATCCAATCAACTAATTAATCCAAACCCAATAAATTAATCCAATTAATTTAAACGTTCTAAGTCCAAGAAAATTAACTAATCCAATTAAATTAATTCTTGGACCATCAATCAAATGGATTTACCAATAAATGATCCAGTCATTTATTTTTCTCCTTGAATTAATTTAATTCAATTAAATTAATTCGCTTCTTCTAGAATTAATTCCAAATTAATTCTACCAATTCCATAGTGATTTATGTGTGACTCTTTAGGTTCACCCTCAGCTAGACTTGGGCTTATGTCCAACACAATTGGTCAATTAAATTCAATTTAATTAACTTTTTTTCCAATTGACCATTAATCGAAAAACGCCCGTCACCATGGGTGGCCATCTAGCAACGCTCCATGGCACTAGAGACTAGGTGAATGTTGGTGTGAACATTTAAGCTCCCGAGTTCCATACGAGTACGGTCTTTCCATCATCTGTCTCCCGATCTAAGTCTAGGGCATGGAATTGGGCGTCGGTTCCCATCCCGGACTAGACAACTATGCTCAATAACTCGAGACAAACGTTTGCTCTAGTGATCAATGTAGGAAACCATTCCCTACTCGACCAATCGTTGTGGCCACATACTTAAAGAGCTTAAACCGTCTCAGAGCGCATAGGAAACTCGACTGTCATATACTGACAGGTGACGAATCCTATCTGAATCCACCGTCCTCAATACATATTCCGACTGCACTGGATAAGGCTTATAATGAACGTATCCCAGATGCGGACATCTCTTGTCAGACCCTAGATACAACCATCATATGTATGTGACTGCCATGATGCCTCAAGTCCGAGGATTAATCTCTTACTATCAGAGTCGGGAATTCCAGTCATATCGACCAAGCCTCCAAGGCTTCCATATGACGGTTCCCGTGAGTCAGTTCAGTCAGCTGACACCCTTGTCAACTAACCCACTAATATTGCATAGACGTCCAACGTCTATCACCGATGAAACACGGCACTCATCCAATGAATGCAATCCTTAGTGCAAGTCTCTATAGGACCCTCGATGCCCTGTCTCGAGGTCCTCGACTTGGAACATTTCAGACCAACCCTTAGAAGTTGGTATCATAGCTGTCATCCAATACGCAGCCCAACTACATGGGTTATCCAATTGGTCTGTGGGCATTTGTTGTGATGTTAAAACGTTGTTTAACGTAATTAGTAAGCACAACAAACACATAGTGCCAAGGATGGATACTTACTATATTCATCAAGTCAATATTACTTTAATAAAAATTGCTATATAGTACCCAAAACCTCCAACCAATTAGGTCACATATTCTAACATGTATCATATGGAGCATAGATATACATAAAAGAAACTACAAAAGCGAAAATCAATTATCACCTTTGTAGCTTTCTGCCTTGCACGGCTACGAGCGTTGTTCCTCACCCGGAAACGTTCACCAAGTTCAAATGTATGAGCTCTCTAACAAAGTCCACACCACACCGGGAGCGGTCATGTTTTTCTTGCTAGATAAAACCGGATCTAAGGGGATAGGATCCAAGAAGAGACAACACTACTATGTTAGTGTTTCTTCTTGATCTTGCTTTGTTCTTGAAGATGATCATAGATCAAAGAAGAATACAGAGGATAGTAAGTGTGTAGAGAGGGGGCCGAAAATTAGGAGAATATTAGAGTGTATGTTTTTTCTTCTTTTTCCTAAAAAAAGATGAATAATAATCCTCTTGTTTTGATGATAGTATATACTCTTATATATACTTAATTAATGTGATTATTGGAATGTGTCTAGGTTCATCCAAGGATGTCTAGATACATTCCAATCAATCCCACTAATTCATCAATCAAGCCTATCATCTCATAAGGTATGATTTAATCATACCAAATGAAAGAGGTTTGATTGAGATTGATTGTCCCTTACTAAAAGAGATAAGTCAACACTTCATCAAGGCCATGCATGGCTTATTTTAGGGCTTCTAAAAGAAGCAATTATCGGCCATGCTCCTTTGGGAAGAAGTCCAACTTCTTCTCATTCCAACAGTGGAATTAACAAATCTCTTGGGCCAAAATTTAATGGATCGGGTTTTATTGTAATCCAATTACAACAAGCCCAAAACTAAATCCTATTTAATTCATGGTCCACTTAAATAATTCTCATTAATTTTTTAATCCAATTAAAAGGTCCAAGTTCCGATTCTCTACTTAATCGATAGATCCCATTTATCGATTAAAACGAGGGCCTGATACAATATCGGCCCGTCCATCCAATGGACAATCCCCGAAGTAATTCAATTACTCATTATCCTCTGAAATTGACTCCAAGTCAATTTCTTCACCTTCTCGGTGATTTGTGTGTGACCCTTTATGTTCACCTCAGCTAGACTTGGGTCGGTGTCCAACAGGAACCCGTTACCATGGGTAGCCGTCTAGCCACGGTCCATGGCACTAGAGACTAGGTGAATGTTGGCGTGAACATTTAGGCGCCGATTTCGTATGGTACGGTCCTTCTGTCTACCGTCTCCCAACCTTAGTCTATGGTATGGAATTGGGCATCGGCTCCCATCCTTAACTAAGGGTCTATGCTTAATACTCGATACTATGCATGCCTCATTGCATTGAATCAGGACCATTTCCTGCTTGATCAACCACTGTGGCCACTAGGGGTAGGTATCGGGTCGAGTAATGTGGGTTCGGGTAGTTCGGGTAGGGTACCCGAACTTTCGGATAGTTATTTTAATTACCCGATCCCGACCCAAAGTTTACCGTGTACCCGAATTTCGGTTACCCGATATTTCCTTTTCTTTTTTCTTTTTTTTTTAAAGAAAAACTTAATTTTCAAAATAGAGTTGCCTTTGAATGAAGGATTCAAAGGAAAATGTATTTCGCCACTGATTTCAAAGGCAAACTTATTTTTTAAAATATTTCGCCTCTGATTGCCTCTGAATGAATGATTCAAAGTGTGAATCCTTCATTCAGAGGTGAAATGCCTCTGAATGTTCAGAGGTACTTTGAATATCTCTTAAATTGTAAAAAAAACTAAGGTTGTTCATACAACTTCTGTTATTTACATAAAAATAATTTTTTATTATTTAAAATTTCAGTTTTTTCGAGTGTATAAGTGATAGAAATAGAATATATTATTAACTAAACAATAAAACAAGAAAAAAATAATACTAACCTTTGATTTAGTAATCTTATTCTATCGTCTTCTCATGACATTTTAGAATTTTAGTGTTTATGTGAGAAAGAAGAGACATTTTTGGTAGGGTTAGGAGGGATGAAGGAGATTTGAAGGTGATAAATGAAGGAGAATGTGTAAAGTTATCCTAAATTCAAACACTCCTCCATTACATATATATATTTTTGTTTTTTTTTTTTTTATAAAGTTCGGGTACCCGATCGGGTAGTTCGGGTAGGAAAATCCTACCCGAACCTCGACCCAATTTTTATAATTCGGGTATCGGGTCACCCAGTATCCGAATTTTTTTTAAAAAAAAAAATCAAAAAAACTACCCGAACCCGAACGGGTCGGGTCGGGTCGGGATCCAAACTACTCAACCCGAACGCCCACCCCTAGTGGCCACAGGTTCAAGCAGCATGAACGTGTCTCCGAGTGCATAGGAGATACCTCTGTCACATACTGACAGGGGACGGATCCTCTTCTTGAAACCCACCGTCCTTGCTACACATTCTAACTGCACTAGACAAGGCTTAAAATGATCATCTTACAGAATGATCACCTCTTGCCAGATCCAAGATACAGACATAGTGTGCACGTGACTGCCATGGTTCCTCAAGTTTGAGGACTACTCCCATACTATCGGAACCAGGAAAATCCAATCATACGGACCAAGCCTCCAAGGCTTCCATATGACGATCCCCACGAGTCAGTTCAGTCGGCTCGACCCCAGTCGACCAACCCACCATCGTATAAGCTTCCCACACCTGTCGCCGATGAAACACGACACTCATCCAATGAATATGACTCTTGGTGCAAGTCCCTACAGGACTCTCGATGTCCTGTCTCGAGGTCCTCGACTTGAAATATTTCAGACCCAACCCTTTATCAGTTGGTTTCATAACAACCATCAAATGCGTGGCCTAACTGCATGAGTTGTTAATCGTTGTCTGTGGCTTTGTTGTGATATATGTAAAACAACATTTAACATACGAAAAATGAGCACAACAAAGACAGTACCAATGGTAATGAACACTCATTTTATTCATTACATAATATTACATTACATCAAGTTGTCAAATAGGTTACAAAATGCCAAACCTATTGGCTTTCTGGTCACCTATTCTAATAGGATGAAAATTGTATTTTTTTTCCCAGTTTGGATGACACATCAACTTAAAGATACGTCAACAGGTTATACGTATGCTAGCTAAAACCTGTTGCTGAAACTGAGCAATTTTAGGCCCATTTTCAACCCGTTAGTGGTCAAACAAGTTCATTTGCTACGTCAGTATTACTTCCCACTCCAAACACATCAACCCAAAAAGACGTTAACGGGGGATAAGTATGCCAGTTGGAACTTTGGGATATCGCAAAATAGGTAACTAACTCCCCCTAAATAGGCAATTTTTTCACTGATATTGTAGAGTATGTTCCTGCTCACGTGGGACACGAATGTCATGACGTACAACTGGACCAACCATATTCCTTAAAAATATACTTTACAAGGAACCTGAGCATATCAAATTATACTCAACTGCCTCCACATTTCACTTATCTTGCTCCTAGAAATAAGGGTTTACTTAGGTTAAGAAAAGTACTTCACATTTTGACTTGTCTCACACGAATTCGGCCCACCAACACTCACAACATTCACTATTGATATCATATTCCATAATTTTTTCATGTATCTTCACCACCAAACTTGTTAATACCTATCTTTTTTAATGCTCTTGCTTTAGTTTTTCACTGCGGCAATTGCTAACTTAAATATCAGAGTGTTAACTTCTACTTTGCAGGTTAGTCCTCCAATAATCTTAAGATACACCAAATATCCTTAGATCTTTTAGCTTCTATAGACAAACAAAATTTCATGCTCCAATCAAATTGAGATAAATTATTTTGATATTTATCTCCTTAGAAAATAAAACTATTAAAGAGATAATACAAGTTAGAGTATAAACGATCTACTAATTCAACTTGAAAAACTCCTTGAAATGAGTCTAAACTATCTACTAATTCAAGTTGAAAAAACTCCTTGATACGAGTATAAACTATCTACAAAATTACTTGAAGAACTCCTTAATATGAGTATAAACTATTTACAAATTTAAGTTAAAGAACTCCTTGATATGAGTATAAACTATCTACAAATTCAAGTTGAAGAAATCCTTGATACGAGTATAAACTATCTACAAAATTACTTGAAAAACTTATTGATATGAGTATAAACTATCTACAAATTTAAGTCAAAGAGCTCTTTAATACAAGTATAAAATATCTACAAATTCAAGTTGAAGAACTCCTTGATACGAGTATAAACTATTTACAGATTTACTTGAAGAACTCCTTGATATGAGTATAAACTATTGACAAATTCAAGTCAAGAACTCCTTGTCATGAGTATAAACTATCTACAAAGTCAAGAACTCCTTGATATCAGTATAAACTATCTACAAATTCAAGTTAAAGACTCCTTGACATGAGTATAAACTATCCACAAAGTCAACAACTCCTTGATATGAGTAAAAACTATCTACAAATTCAAGTTGAAGACTCCTTGATATGAGAATAAACTATCAACAAATTCAAATAAGTTCAAGTCAGTAACTTCTTGATATGAGTATATGCTATCTACAAAGTCAAGTTTGAAGACTCCTTGATATTGGAATAATTCAAGTGAACTACGTTATGATTCGATCATCCCACATATGTACATAGGCAGCTTGAACTATGTTTTCAGTCCAGTCACATGTTAAAAAAAAAAAGGAAGAACAACAATATATGAAGAAGAATCAATTTCGAGACATGTTCACTCCTTCACTTTGTTGCAGTAGATGCTCGTGAACAAGTCTCGAGGGGGCATTTGTAAACAAATAAAATTTCACGCTCCAATCAAATTGAGACAGATAATTTTGATATTTATCTCTTTAGAAAATATAAATATTAAAGAGATAATGTCAAAATTGACCAATCATATCTTGTCAAATATTTAATGTATTTATCTCTTTAAATTAAATTATAAAGAGATAATACAAAAGGTGTTTAAATTCACCATGAATCTACCTATTTGACAGCTATATAAAGGGGTCCTCAGAGCTCATTCAACACACACACACATACAATTGAAGGTACAAGCAAGAGAGCATTCAAGAAGTCCCGAAATCCTCTCAAGCGCAAATCAAGAAAGATCCACGGCGTTCTAGGCAAGATTCAAGGCATTCGTCGCGAAAATCGTCCAAAATCAGCATTTAATTCAACAAGAAGTCCGAAGACCGGCGAATTAACGTTGTCAAGATAGAAGTCCACCTTGGTAGAAGTTCAACGTCTCAAATCCACCAAGAAATATCCCAAATTCAAGTCTAATATCTTCAAGTTTATGGCGTTTAATCCGGGAAAAGGTTAACGACCCCTAAATTAATGTTATTCAAAGTCAAACTCAACGTCAAAGGAGATGAAACGTCGATTTTCACCTCCGAAGTTGCCAAAGTCAAAGGTCACGTTCATGAAGATAAGAATAAGAAGTTTTTCAAGTAGAGATTTCGCACCGACAAACACTCAAATCAATTCAAGAGATTTATTTGTAATATTTTCTTGTTTCAATAAATTCAAAGGAACACGAAAATTTGTTTACAAATTTTGGCACGCCCAGTGGGACCTCTCTACCTCTCATCTCTTCCCTTCATCAAGGTATGAAGTATTTAGATGGATACTCAAGGAAACGCTATGAAGACGGTGAATTCCAAACTCGACACATCGAAGTCTTCAAGTTCTAGTACCAAGAGTATTGGTGCTCCTCCCCTTGAGTCTGTTCAGAAAGACTTCATCGTACCTAGCCATGCAAGTGAAGATGAGGAAAATAAATCTCCTCTGTCCTCTCCTCGATTTGCGTCTAGCTACTCCCTTCGAATGAATGTGGCTTCAGTCATGGTGACGAATGCTACAACTATAGAAGAACAAATTGCAAGTCTAACAAGAGCCATAGAAGAAATCACAAAGCACGTCCAAGAGCAAGACACCCAAATTTCTAGGTTGATCAACAAGCCAAATGTCGTTGACACAAGCCATATCGAGGTGAAACAAATTGAGGCTCACGATGAAGAAGAGGCATCCACAAAGCAGCATTATACCGAGAAGGATAAGCCTGCAAAAGAGCTTCAGATCTCATTTGATGGACTGATTCCAGTGGACCAACTCAAAGAATTCATTAAAGGAACCATCAGAAGAAAGATTGAGGGAACCTCAAGGTCATCCTTTACTTGCACAAAGCCATACACTCAAAGAATTGATCATCTGAAGATGCTAATCGGCTATCAACCTCCCAAGTTCCAGCAATTTGATGGTAAAGTCAATCCTAAGCAACACGTGGCTCACTTCGTGGAAACATGCAACAATGCTGGAACATATGGGGATTACCTCGTCAAACAATTTGTTCGATCTTTGAAAGGAAATGCATTTGATTGGTACACCGAGTTGGAATCCAACTCAGTTGACAGTTGGGAGAAATTAGAACAAGAGTTTCTTAATCGTTTTTACGGTACCAGAAGAACAATCGGCATGATCGAGCTTAAGAACTCACACCAGTGGAAGGAAGAGCCCGTCATTAATTATATCAACCCCTGGAAAAATTTGAACCTTAATTGCAAAGATCGATTATCCGATACTTCAGCAACTGAAATGTGTACCTAAGGAATGCATTGAGAACTTTGCTATATTCTTCAAGCAATAAAATCAAAAACTTTTAAAGAGTTAGTGAGTCGTGCACATTGAAATGAGCTTCAATTGCAAAGAAGACGAATACTCAAATGATATCAATGATGATGTTGATGATGATGCAACACCATGAAATTTTCAATGCTCCTGGATATGAGCATAAAGTATTTAATGTCCAAAAAAAATCTCAATGCTCCTGGATATGAGCATAAACTGTCTAATGTCCAAAATAAATCCCAATGCTCCTGGATATGAGCATAAACTATCTAATGTCAAAAAAAAAATTAATGCTCTTGGATATGAGCATAAACTATCTAAAGTCCCCGAAAAAATCTTAATGCTCCTGGATATGAGCATAAACTATCTGATGTCAAAAAAAAATCTCAGTGCTCCTAGATATAAGCATAAACTATCTAATGTTAAAAGAAGAAAAAATCTCAGTGTTCCTGGATATGAGCAAAAACTATCTAATGTCCAAAAAAAAAAATCTCAATACTCCTTGATACGAGTATAAAGTATCGACGAATTTCCTTGAAGAACTCCTTGATATGGGTATAAACTATCTACAAATTCAAGTCAAAGACTCCTTGATATGAGTATAAACTATCTACTAATTCAAGTTGAAAAACTCCTTGATAGGAGTATAAACTATCTACAAAATTACTTGAAGAACTCCTTGATATGAGTATAAACTATTTACAAATTCAAGCTAAAGAACTCCTTTATATGAGTATAAACTATCTACAAATTCAAGTTGAAGAACTCCTTGATACGAGTATAAACTATCTACAAAATTACTTGAAGAACTCATTGATATGAGTTTAAACTATCTACAAGTTCAAGTTGAAGAACTCCTTAATACGAGTATAAACTATCTACAAATTTACTTGAAGAACTCCTTGATATGAGTATAAACTTTCTACAAATTCAAGTTGAAGACCCTTTGACATGAGTATAAACTATCTACAAAGTCAAGAACTCCTTGATATGAATATAAACTATCTATAAATTCAAGTTGAAGACTCCTTGATATGAGAATAAACTATCAACAAATTCAAATACAAGTCAGAACTTCTTGATATGAGTATAAACTATCTACAAAGTCAAGTTTGAAGACTCCTTGATATTGGAATAATTCAAGTGAACTACGTTATGATTTGATCATGCCACGGATGTACATAGGCAGCTTGAACTGTGTTTTCAAATCCAGTCACATGTTAAAAAAAAAAAAAAAAGAACAACGTATGAAGAAGAATCAATTTCGAGACATGTACACTCCTTCACTTCGTTGCAGTAGATGCTCGTGAAAAAGTTTCGAGGGGGCATTTGTAGACAAATAAAATTTCACGCTCCAATCAAATTGAGACAAAGAATTTTGATATTTAAAGAGATAATGTCAAAATTAATCAATCATATCTTGTCAAATATTTAATGTATTTATCTCTTTAAATTAAATTATAAAGAGATAATACAAAAGGTGCTTAAGTTCACCATGACTCTACCTCTTTGACAGCTATATAAAAGGGTCCCCCGAGCTCATTCAACACACACACATACAATTGAAGGTATAAGCAGGATAGCACTCAATAAGTCCCGAAGATTCACGGCGTTCTAGGCAAGATTCAAGGCGTTCGACACGAAAATCATCCAAAATCAGCGTTTAATTCAACAAGAAGTCCGAAGACCGACGAATTAACGTAATCAAGACAGAAGTCCACCTTGGCAGAAGTTCAAAGTCTCAAATCCACCAAGAAATATCCCAAATTCAAGTCAAATATCTTCAAGTTTATAGCGTTTAATCCGGGAACAAGTTAACGACCCCCGAATTAACGTTATTCAGAGTCAAAGTCAACGTCAAAGGAGATCAAACGTCGAGTTCACCTCCGAAGTTGCCGTAGGCAAAGGTCACATTCTTGAAAAGAAGAATCAGAAATTTTCTAATAGAAATTTCGCACCGGCATACACTCAAATCAATAAAAAAAATTTATTTATAATATTATCTTGTTTCAATAAATTCAGAGGAATACGAAAATCTGTTTACAGCTACTACTTGACTTTGGTGAATATCATATCCAATTTGCCCTTTTTTTTCTTTTTTAAGTTGAAACCAGTGCATGAAAATTTAATCTAGAATATCTTAGTTGTCCCATCCTGGCCCAACTTCAATGACTAGGTAAAGTCGTGAATCGTGGATTGATGTGGACGATGGAGAGAGTGATTGAGTAGCCATACTGGGAAACAAAAGCAACATCTCATACGTTTTTAAGTCTAAAAGTGATACCACAATGCTTCCGATGCACTGAATTCTCCCCAACATCTTCTCAATACATAGTAAGAGTATTTTTAGGTCAAAATATGTTAACAAGTCCCACAACACGCTGACAAGATACAATCTGTGATAGTTGTCGCTGTCGTTTCATACTGCGTATTCAAGTGTCTGCACTTTTTTCTTTTTTGTTTTTTTTTTTTTTAGTCTATTACATAAGAGTAAAGTCAGGGATGACGTATAATTTTTACTTTTAAAAAAATATGATTGTTATGATTAATCGTAGTGACAAAACATAAAGGAAGAGTTTAATGCGATTTATCTTTATGTGATATTGTAAATGTGCAAATTATACTCTTATAGTAAAAAATAGCATTTACCTCCTTGTGTTCTTTTAAATGGATCAATTTTTCTCCCTGTATTTTTTAAAATGGAGCAATTTACTCCCCCTATCTAGATTGCTCCATTTTAAAGAACACAAGGAATGTAAATTGCTCTATTTTAATAAACACGTGGAGGTAAATTTTTATTTTGTTTTTCATAGGGGGGTAATTTGTACATTTGCAATATCATAGGAGGGTTGCTTGCATTTTTGCCTAAAAAGTAATACCATGGGTTGTGGCTAAAAGGCATGATAAAATTTTTATCATAGATAAGAATATAATAAACTTTGATTAACCATAGTTAAATAATTAAATTTTAGGTAAATTATATTGAGATCTCTGGGAGCTAGGTCAAATGACAAAACACCAAATACCTTTTATAAAATTATAAATATATATTTTGAGAGGACGCCAATATATATAATTTGTTTCAAAGGGTGTACTCGTAAAATTTTGCCCCGAATATTTAGGGAGTACATTTGTAATTTTACAAGAAGCATGGTTATTTATGTAATTAGATATAATTTGATATCCAAACTAATGTGAAACAGAAAGTCACTTCACACTCACGACCGGAAATTTGCCATATTGCAACTCCAAATAATAAAATATGATCAGTTAAAGAATTACTTATTTATTTTTAATGGTCCATGTCATCTTTTAATCGTCAATGTACTATCATATTTATCCTCTACTTTCACCCATGTTAACCACTTGATCCGCTTTTAATTTGTATATTAATTTTTATTTTTAAAATTTGTGTTGTACATATATATTCGATTATATGCGCACAAATAGTGTGTTTCACGATGACTAATAATATAAAATAATCGAATTTTGTGAAGTCTTTGTGCTAAGAGGTTGATCAAGAATTAAAGCAGCGGATTGAGGCCCGAAATTACACTTTTCATCCTGTAGTTTAGGGTTTTTCTGCTTTTAGTCCCATTGATTATGAAATTCTCACTTTTGGTTCCGTAACTTTTAAAAAGTAGCACTTTTGGTCCCATGTTACATTTTCGTTAGATGATTTAACGAAAAATACCACGTGCTTAGCATGTGGCAGTTAGGGTCTTTGCATTTTTTACAGGATTTCACTTTTAGTCCCATAACTTTAAAAAATAAATAATAGTTTTGGTCTCATGCACTAACGGTCACGTGGCATTTTCCATTAAATATTTAACATAAAGATATCATGAAACTAAAAATATTACTTTTTAAAACTTACAGGATCAAAAGTGAACTATGATCAATTAAATTAAAGGGAAAATTGCATAACACCTCCCTGTGTTATGCGAAAATTGCTAAAAAACTTACCTGTGTTAATTAAATAGCCAAAAAAGACCCCATATAATTATAAACTCTGCAAAAAAGACCCTCTCCGTTATAAAAAAACGGAGAGTTACTTCCACGCGCCGAAAATGAGAGTGGGATAACATTTTGACCTATTTTCAGCCTTTGACCTTTTTGAAATGACAAAATTACCCCTATCTTATGCAATTATCCCTCTCTTTATTGTTTTTGATTAATTTATTTATCTTTTTTCAATTTTATTAATAAAAATATAATAAATATTAAAAAATTAATATTCATCAATATTTATATGTAAAAAGTATTATTACATCAAATTAAAATATTATACAGATTTTATAATATTAAAAATAAATTACAGTAAATTATCTTACGTAACACAATTATCCCCTCTTTATATTTTTTAATATTTTACTTAAAAAAATAGGATAAGTACTAAAAAATTAATATTCATCAATATATATGTGTGAAAAATATTATTAAATCAAATTAAATTATTATACATCTTTTACATATAGAAAAATCAAATTATATTATTTGATGTTCAATATATTTTAAATTATATTATTTATATAAATTACAATAAATAAATTTAATTTTTTAATATATTATATTTAAATATAAAAATACATAATTAATTAAATTTATTATTTTTAATTTTAAAAATTAAAAAAAATACAACAAAATAAATAAATAAAAAGAACAAAGCAAAAAAGAAAAAAAAAAAAAGAAAAAACAAAAGCCATCCAAAACAGACTCATCTTCCTCACCCATCTCGCCCTCCCCAACCCCACGCCTCCACCTCCACCTCCACCTCCACCTCCACCTCCAAGTGACCGCCTCCGCATGTTCAGCCGATGACGCCCGTCTGCCTACTGCCTCCCCTCTCCCGTCTCTCGCCACCCAGATCTGCGCGGCCAGGGGCGTCGTCGCCGGCCTAGCTCTGGCGTCGCCCCCCAGGCGTCTTGGGCGGCAATGGGGCGTCGTCGCCTGGATGATGACGGCCGGTGGAGGGTCTCTCCACCTCTACCGGCGTATATATATATATATATATATATATATATGTATACACGATATATATGTTATACTTGTATATATATATTATATTTTTATGATACTTTTTTTTGTTTATATATAAATGTAAAATATATTTTTAAAATACTTATAATCTGGACCGTGCATTTCATGGCTATTAATATTTGATTAGATTCAACGGTTCTGATGAGATCAAAGAAAATCCAACGGTCATTGTAATAACAATAATTTATAATACACAAGGGTATAACGGGAAATTAGAACAAAAATTAACACCGTTAAGTCAAACAAACGGCAAGGGGAGCGTGTGCAAGATTTCAGAAAACACGGGGTCTTTCTTGCCTATATTTTTAACATAGGGGTTTTTTAGCTGAATTTTCATAACACATGGGGGTTTTATGCAATTTTTCCTAAATTAAAAGTGAAAACAACCTCAATTACAGAACGAAAAATATTATTTCTCGAAATCTAGGCCAAAACCCATATATAATCGGACAACATATTGGTCCTTCAACGCACTCATCTCTGGGTTTAACTTAACAAAATTTTGACGATGACTTATGTTGCATCAACCACTTAATCATATTCCCATATTTAAATTAAAACAAGACTTGACTTGCTGATACAAAAGCCAATAAGATTAGTTTCAACATTACAACAGTATTATTTAAATTTCTTTTGTCACTCGCACACACCACAGAAGATGATCATGAGAAAAACATGTGATCATATATATGCATATAAATCAAGAATAATAATATGAAGGTGTAATTGGAGTTTGCTACGCAAGCAGGTTAGTAAATGCTAAAATCAGTTGTAGGAAAAGGGAAATGGAAGGACAACCAAATCTACCTTAATATTGCTGCAAAATAATTTAAATAATCCCAAAAAAAAAAAAAATTACAAAAATACCTGATTTTTGAAAAATTTAAAATTTTATTCAACTGCTAAAATAACGGTTCAAAATTAAATATCTATACTAATATACAAAGAAGGGTTAAATACACTTTGTCCCCCTGAATTATTCTTGGTATAACATTTACCCCCCTAAACTAACAAATATAACACTTTTCCCCTAAAATTAAATATTTGGACAATATTGCCCTTATATTACATATGTATATTTTTAATTCAAAAGCTTCTGTTTTAACACTTTTGCAATTAAAGTTTAATATTGGAAAAAATATATTTTAATTATAACAAAGTAAAATAAAATTAATAAGTTAAAGGCTCAAATTTTACAGACTCAAATTTAAGTAATGAATGAGTACAGTAAATACATAAAAAAAACTTTCATGTAAAAGATTATTAATTTGGCAAGAAAATGAAGGTATTAATTATTTAAATTTTTTAGATAAAAATGAGTAATTACATATCCATTTTTTTTCTTTAAAAAATATGATAAAAATAAATTTATCATTTTTTCCTAGAAGTGTTTAACTTTTGGTTAAGCGTATATATATTGTCAATTTCTTTTCAAAAGTATACATGAGTTGTTGGAATATTATATTTATTACGTATCTATTATATATATATATATTAACTTATTACTCCACATTCAATTTAAATTCTTCATTTATTAAAAATTCTTTTTAGTTAGAAAATAATTTGGTGATGATTTAATGTGGAATACTATATTATATTGTGAATAATATAATTATTCAAGGCATGAGGGGCAATTTTGTTCAACCAGGGGGGTAAGTGTTACATTTGTTAGTTTAGGGGGGTAAATGTTACATCACGAATAGTTCAGGGGGGCAAACTGTATTTAATCCTAAAAGAAAAACTATTTTTTTACTCACAAAAAGTGGTTACTTATACCGTGATACCGATTTTGGTATGCTGATAATACCCTAAGATGGTATCTTTTTTTTATTTTATTTTTGTATAATGTGATGTGTTGATTTTTTAATTATATTTTTATTTATAAAATATTTTCAAATGTGAAATATTATCTATTCTAATAAAAAAGTTCACGTTTTTACTCCCAAAGCAGTTGCTTACACCATGACACTATTTTTTTGTTATGTCGATAGTACCCTAAATTGATTTATTTATTTTTTATTATTATTTAAAATATGATATGTTGGTTTATATATTTTTTTATTTATAATATATTAAAAATATAATTTATTATATGTTCATAAAAATAACGTGCCATGTCAATTAATTTATTTTAAAAAAAAGCTGGAGGACTAAACCGCGCAGAAGCGAGCGGTTGTCCAAAATTTGAAAATAAAAAATGATGGGATGCATGCAAAGATGGATGCGCCCTATCAAATAATTTTTAACAAATATTTTTCATATATATCATTGATGGTGTAAATTTGGGAGATTATTGATCTAAGCACGGTGAATCAAAACGACATTGCGAGACAAACAACTCTTAGAAACTCTTCCAAAAGTAGAAAAAGTAAATTTTTATAAAATGAATGTGAGATGATTACAAAAAGACTTCACCTCCTATTTATAGCAAATTATATGGGGTGAAAGTACGACATTGCCCCTCGACTACCTTCAATCCAACGGCCTGGATCTAATTGCTAAGGGTGCCTTGGTAATTTGGCATCCCCCACTACTTATGTAACTACCCTCTAATAACTGTCGTTAACTTCCACTGATGGCATTCTTTTGAATTCCCTGACAGTTGAGGGTATTTTAGTAATTTCGATTTCCTAGCACTATCAGTAGCCCCCCAACGTCCAAATGCTTCTGGGAAATTTGGAAGTTCTAACAGATAATTTGATTTCGATTCATCTTCCTCTTTTTGATAATGCTCCTTTTTGACGTAGAGACTTTCTCTTCTGGGATTCCTCTTGGCACAAATCCCTCTTCTACTGGGCTCTTTCTTCTTCTTGTTCCTTCTTCTACTAGGGTTCCTTTTCCTTGACCTTCTACTTTTGCCACGGGTTTCTTCCTTCTTGGGACCCTTCTTCATATAGGATTTTTCTCTTTTGAGACTATTCTTGGTTCAACTCCTTCCCTTGTTGGGATTCCAGTCCTTGCCTTCTATGTATAAACTTGGTGAGATCGTCTGACTTTCTTCTTCTTGCTTTGCTCGGTCTGTCTTCTTGGTCTCAGACACATTCCAGAAAAAATATCGAAACGAATTGGTTCGAGTATATGGCTCTTCATCCCTTCCCTTGCAGTAATTTTCGTTTTTAGACTTCAAAAAGTCATCCTTCGTTAATCTGGAAAAAACAGAAATAATTCGCCAGTTCGAAAAAATTTTAGGATGTCAAGCACTTAAGAAAATGTTCCAACGAGGTGACGTCGGGGTTTCGTCGATGCCTGGCCGAGGCGTGCTTCGGCCTGGACCTGGCCGAGGCATGCTTCGGCCAGAATCTGGTCGAGGCGTGTGCCTCAGCCCGGCCCTGGTTGAGACGGGACGCCTCGGCCAGAGTCTAGTCGTGGCCCCCTGCCTTGGTCGAATTTCGGCCGAGGGTGTCTTGTTGTCCCTCCTTCCTCTTCTCTTCCTCGCTGAAGCTGTCGATTTTGATCACGAAGTAATTTTGACTTAGCGCATCGAGAATTCACCCGAGCGTTCATCTGATTCGCTAGATTCTTCTAGAAATTGTAGTTTAGGAAAGAGTTGGAAACTCCTCGATTTCCTTCAATGGCGCAAACCCCCATTTTAGACCTCGACGTCGCGCGTCGACCATTCTGCTCCTAATTCTTTCGCGTATTTTAAAGGATTTCTTCCGACGCTTCGAGATCTCGGTGTTACTTCCTCTCTTGAGGCTTTTCGATATTAGGAGAGTTGTTAAGGACTTGTTCTTCTAACTCTTCCTCTCAACAATTGTAAAACATTTTCTAGAGGCTTAGTGTGATTGCAAGTGTGATTCGCGAGTCCGTTCTCGCTTTTCGTCAAGGAAGGGAGATGAAGTTGCCCGCTCCCTCATCCTCTGCAACCTCGTATGCCGCCATGGAGGCGAGGGGGACCTGACCCCTTCGATAACTATTTTGTGATTGCATTGCGTTGCGTCACCTTTGTATCACCTCGCGTTGCGACGCGTCATGTTGAATTTGTGTCGCACCATGTATCGCATTGTGTCAAGTTGCGCCGCGTCGCGCCGCGTCCCGTTGGGCTTTTCGGAAGCTCTGCAGAAGCTCCCTTGGTTGGAACACTCTTGGACCTTTGGGGGAGGTCTTTATCGTTTTTGGGGAACTTCTTAAGAGTTCATTTTCATATGTTATCAAACTTGGTTCCTCCATTGCTCATTGTATTAAGTTGTTTCTTCTCGAACTAAATTTCAAGATAAGGGGAAATCCCCCTCTTATAAGCAAAATATCAAACTAAATATCTTATAAGCAAAATGTTGAACTAAAATATTAATGTGAAGGGCAACCCCCCTCTTTTGGATAAAATGTCAGCGCGAGGGGCAATCCTCCTCTTTCAAACAAGATATTAAGGTGAGGGGTCATCCCCCTCTTTTAGGTAAAATATTACTGTGAGGGGCAGTCCCCCTCTTATAAACAAGATGTTAAGATGAGGGGCCATCCCCCTCTTTTAGGTAAAATATTACTGTGAGGGGCAGTCCCCCTCTTATAAACAAGATGTTAAGGCGAGGGGTCATCCCCCTCTTTTAGGTGAAATATTAATGTGACGGGCCATCCCCCTCTTTTAAATAAAGTGTCAATGTGAGGGACAATCCCCCTCTTTTAGATAAAATATTAATATGAGGGGCAATCCCCTTCTTTTAGATAAGATGTCAACGTGAGGGGCAATCCCCCTCTTTTCAATGTGAGGGGCAATCCCCCTTCAAGAGTGTCAGTGTGAGGGACCATCCCCCTCTTTTTCTAAATGAAGTTTAAATGTAGCAATGCAATAAAGTATAGATAGTGAATCTGCAACAAGTAGATAGAAGGTGGACATTTCATTACCATAATTCTGGATTACAAAGCGTTTGAAAAAAGGGATACAAAGCATCAAATAAAACATTTCTTGAGGTTTAGCAATATTCCTCGTGTGTGGACATTTCCTTCTTGTTCATTTTCCGCGACTTGATACAGTCATGCTTATTTGGCATCCACTTTTGCCATGTTTTCTGTCTCATTGACTAGATTGAATGGGTGCTCTCCCATGCCTCGTCACGGGGTTGCTCGATACTCTCTTAGGACTCCCGAATGTCTTGAACTTCCTTTAGCTACCTCCAACCTCGTCCTCAAAGTTTGGAAGACTACCCTGCTGGTTACTTCCGCTTGCCCGTCAGAACGGGGTGTCGCGAAGGTCCATACTTTCCGCTGGGGCGTGAATGACGTAGGCGTGTTCCTGACACCCTCAAAGTTCTTCACTAAGCTCCATGCATACCTACACTCTGTAGGCCAGAGGTGTCCTCGTTACGGGGCCTGGTCTGCTAACACTTTACCTCCAGGGTGATCACGCAGCCTCCCTCATCATGCTCTGCTTAGTCCCTGCCGACGTATTCAAGATGTGGTTTGTAAGACAAAACCTCTCCTATGCAACTTACTTCCAATTATCAGGAGCTTTGTTGACCTAGCTCGAATTACCTTTGCTTCCTTGGGGTTCCTTGGAGTCTTGAGGCAAAATCCCAAATTCTCAATCTTCTTCCAGACCTTCTTTCTAGCTTGGTGGAACGCTCTTCACCGTCAAGGCTTCTTCCCACACCACGTCCCCTTCGTGTCACTCTTGACTTAGTAGGGTTATTCTCTCGCTCTCCGAAGGAGCCAATGAGCTGGCTGACTTAACGATCCAGTTCGTCTCTTCCTTGTATGACCGCGGGATTTGTTCTAGGATGAACTCATCGAGCTTCCTTCTTAATGCTTGGATGTTTGCTAAGTACTTGGTCATCTGCTCCCTTAGCTTCGTAGCCTCCATTCCCTTGCTTGACCACAAGTTGAAAGTCGTTATCCGCCCTCGCAAAAGTCACTCCTGCGGCGTAAGCCAGCTTTCTCCCCTTGCTCAGCGCATCACACTCCGACTCATTCTTGGATCCGCTGGTGACTCTACTGCCCTCTTCACCAAAGATGACACGGTTGGCATTGCGCCCTATTGCTCTCACCGCGACTCCTTCAGCTTGCCTTGCTCTCTCTGTGACTCTTTCAACTTACTTCGCGTCTCTTCCTACTAGGCCTCCCGAGGCAGCCCTCATAACACCAGCAGTTGGGAGGTTGTCCTTGCTAACTCGTTCTGCTTCCTGCTTCACTCCCACGTGCCATGTGTCTACTTCCAAAGGCAGTTTCCTGGAGCTCTTGTTTCTTTCGCCCCACGAATTCTTGCAAGCAACCTCTTCAGATCAACTCCTCAACCTCATTCTTCCTGTGGCGATATTTCTCCGTGCTTTGGCCTCGATCCCAACCCTTGTCGTTTGGCTACATCGAGTGTTTGATTCCGCGAGGCGTTTCGAGGAGTGTACTGAGCCAAATTCCCCGAGGGCTCCTGTCTGCGTTCACGCTTACTTCCTTCTGTCCTAAGGGGAACCCCTTTTCTCTTCCTCTGTGGCCCTCTGCTTTAATGGATCTGTTGGTTGCGAAACTGCTAACTCCTTGATTCTTATATACTTCTCGGCTCTTAGTAATAACTCCTCTTGTGAGGAAGGGGGCTTTTCAGCAATCGACTCCTTGAATCGACTTCTCCTTAGATTATGCTGCATGATGCTTACCGCAAGTTCTTGGTTTACGTGGGGGACTTCCAGAATAGCCTCCGAGAAGCGTTGCACATACTTCCTCAAGCTCTCGTTCTCCCGCTGGACTATTGTAAACAAATACGAAGTGGTCTTGGGACACCGCCTATTTATCGCGAAATGGTGCAAAAAGCGCTGAGAGAGTTGCTCGAATGATTAAATAGTCCTTGGAGGTAGCTGGTTGAAGCACACCATTGCCTTCCCCGAGAGGGTAGTCCGAAATTATTTACAATATGTTGCGTCGCTAATGTCCAGCAAATCGGCCCTAGCCATGAAGCAATCAAAGTGATCCTGAGGATCCCCTACTCCGTTGTACTCATCCAGGCTCGGGATCTTGATCCCCGGATGGATGGCTTCTGCTAGTATGTGGGGGGCGAAAGGACTCCGCGCGGAGGTGCCATTGCCAAAGGTCGCTATGGGTATCTTGGAGGTCCCAAAGGATTCGGGAAAACATGTGGGGGAGGGACTCCCATCTCGTGGTATCCTCCTTCTTGTGCTGTCGGCATCTCCTCTTGGTGAAGAGGTGGAAAGTAGTTGCCTTCGCGTATCCCCTACGGAGGATGTGGGAAGTAACCTTCTTCACCCGCGTCCCTATGAGGAGGCGAAGGGTAGAAGTCGTCCTCTGGCTGCGTGTCCTTTCTGCTGACTTCCTCCTCGTAGTCCATGCCTTCGAAGGCGTCCCCGGTCCTCTGCTCGTCGTCCTTGGGAGCCAAGGAAGCGTCTTGGCCTCTGCGAGGATTGTGAGAAGGTCGTGGGGCAGCGCGCATCCAGCTACATACCAGGCCAGGGCTCTCTCTGCTGCTTCGGCGGATGCATCCTCCACCAACTGGCGAAGAGCCTCGGGAGTTATCTGAATAATTGGGGGTGGAGGTGGAGCCTCAGCCTCCTCCTACCTCTCCTTCCGCTGGCTGTGCGCGGGTGGACTCTCCAAGCCGTAGCCTTGGCCTTACCTCTCCTCTTGTTGGCCGTGCCCTGGTGGATTCTCCAAGGCGTGGCCTTGGCCTTGCCTCTCCTCCTGCTGGCCGTGCGCTGGTGGACTCTCCAAGGCGTGGCCTCGGCCTTGCCTCTCCTCCTGCTGGCCGTGCGCTGGTGGATTCTCCAAGGCGTGGCCTTTCCTCTCCTCCTGTTGGCCGTGCGTTGGTGGACTCTCCAAGGCGTGGCCTCGGCCTTGCCTCTCCTCCTGTTGGCCGTGCGCTGGTGGATTCTCCAAGTCATGTCCTTGCCTCTCCTCCTGTTGGATGTGCGCTGGGGGAGTCCCCAAAGCGTGGCCTTGCTCGTGTTCTTCCCTTCCTCTCTCGGGTTTCTCTTGCCCCACGTTCGCACTCCTCGCCCTCGAACGAGTATTCATCTTCAATGCCTAGACCAAGTTTCCCACAGACGGCGCCAAGCTGATGATGTAAAATTCGGGAGATTGTTGATCTAAGAACGGTGACTCGAAACGACGTCGCGAGGCAAAGAACTCTTAGAAACTCTTCCACAAGTAGGAAAAGTAAATTTTTATAAAATGAATGTGAGATGATTACAAAAAGACTTCACCTCCTATTTATAGCAAATTACATAGGGTGAAAGTACGACATCGCCCCTCAACTACCTTCAATCCAACGGCCTGGATCTAATTGCTAAGGGTTGCCTTGGCAATTTGGCATCCCCCACTACTTATGTAACTACCCTCTAATAACCGCCGTTAACTTTCACTAATGGTATTCTTGTGAATTTTCTGACAGCTTGAGGGTATTTTAGTAACTCCGATTTCCTAGCACTATCAATCATAAAATATAATTTTTAATAAAAAAAATAAATATTTAATTTAATAATACTCCAACACAATAAATAAACTTAAATGATTGCAAAGAAATTTAATTTTTTGATTAGCACTTGAAATAAAATTTATTGTTTTGTGAGGAAAAATAATAATTATTGACAAAAAATAAGTGCAAATATATTAAACAAATATAGATATCTTTAACATATTGGAATAAAACGATCTTTAATCAATTAAACTTGTGTTATAAGTGTTTTTCTTCAAAAACTACACAATTAGTTTTTGTTTACCTTTTCTGCTTTTAACATTTTTTAAGAAAATTACGCACTTTTTTATAACAAAAAATTACCCACTTTTGATTATATGTGTCTCAATTCCACAATAATATTTATTAACTATTAAAAACTCAATAATAAATTAAGATGTTTTAATATATTACTACATAATAGTTAAAACATTATAATTTAAAATTTTAAAATAATTATTAGTTATGTATCTGAGATAAGGACTCACCTTATTTTTTTAAGAATTTAATGTTTTCCGGTAATCATGTAATTTTCATTTTTTTAATAATATTTATATAAATAAGCCGTAGTCAAGTTGTCGAAGGAGAAGTTTTATGTCCTCTGAGTTAGATGTATTGCAAGTTCTTTATACTAATTAATTTTTATTTTTATGTGTGTGGTTGTTTTTAATAACACGGTATTATTACACTAGAAAAAATTCACTATTAGCAACAAATTTATTGATTATGAACTAAAATCATGGTAAATAAATATTATTAACCATGGTTAAACAAAATCGTTGCAAAAACTTAGATTATCTATCATGAAAACTCTTTTTACCATGGTTACAAGCCATGACAAATGTTTTAGTCACACTTACAAATACCACGATCATATCATTGTATGATCGTGGTGAATGACTATTCACTTCAACTATTTATTTTTAATCAAGATAATCAGTCATGGTTAAATGTTAATTTTTTTCTAGTGTTAGCTAAATTTTTTCAATGTCAACACATGATATGCCCAGCTTGCTAGTAATAATTCAAGATATGAGAATATTTGAGATACATGAAGAGTATGCGAGTTCTTTTACGTACATACAGATCATATCAGATATCGAATATTACATGTTCCATCATATTGCATTTTTAATATACAGTACGAGGTTATGCCGTGATATGTGCATCAGTCCCATACAGTCAGAACCGCTGTTCAGTGTGCGGTTCTCCTCGTCCCTCCGCATTTCTAAACTCGGTTTTCTGTCAAACTTTTTTCATTTTTTTTAGTTGAACTGTTCTTCATAATGGCGGTTTAACATAAAATTTTAAATTTCTTCAAAAAAAAAAAAACATAAAATTTTAAAACTTTACAAGCTACAATGTTTTTGATAATTTTCTTGTTTTAACAATATTTAAATTATTTTCCCATCCGGTGTTAATTACTTGCAAAATACCAATGGTCAAAATTTATTAATTGTCAAAAGTGTACGCATCGAAAAAAGGGAAATTATTCGTTACAGGTGTATGTGTAATTGACAAGATTAATTGCCGCATCCCATGCTTTCATGACTGGCATTCATAATGGCCGTCCAAACTGCACTACTTCCTTGGAGCTTTCCGCAATTTAGAGATAAGGGGAATTTGCATTTTTCATCATAATTTAGACTTTATATTTTCGATTCTATTGCCTACGGGATCTTAAAAATAGTAACCAGCGAAAAGTCTGATTCTCGGTCTTTCTGCTGATTTTCATTAGGAAATTGATAGAAAAAATTACGTGCAACGCTAAGAGAAAAAAAAGGCGTTTTAGAGATGACTATTATGAGATTTTCAGAGGCTTGTTGTCCTATTTTAAATTTGGGATGGCATTGCAGACGAATTTTTGACCAAAGAAAAGTTGCTGCAAAAGGTCGAGTGGGGGAAAATTTGGATGGAACATAAGATGACATTAGTCAAAAAATTTGGAACGGTTTTCTAATGATAGTGTTGGTGGACACACCACCAGTGAATCACCAGGAATATTACATATTTATATAAAAAATTACATAAAGGGGGTTGGGTTATACAAAACCCTTAATTACAGACCACAAAGGGGGAATAAAACATTAACTACAATATTTAACAGAAAAATAAAGACTCAAACAAATGTAGGCTCAGAGAGTCAGGATGCGGAGAGAGAAGCTCACAACCACAAAGGTCGGCACCCTTCTACCGGTTGCTCCAACCAACTCAGAGCAAAGCCACCAAGACTTTCTCAGAGCAAAGCCACCAAGGATTCGGACCCACACAAGATCACTCAACCACAAAGGCCCACTGTGCACAGAGAACTTTTAGAAGGAAGGAGAGAGAGATTTCAGAAGGACATCTTCTCAAAAAGAGATGTGAGACCTTTTACAGGGGTTAAGGTTTGAAGGCGAATGGAGAGAGAAACGGCAGAGCCAATTTTCGATGCCATGGTAATCAACAAAGAGAGAGAGATTAGAGAGAGTGCAACAGAAAATGAAGTGAAAGAGGAAGAAGAAGGAGGCATTTTGTCTGATTAGAGTTATGGTAGATTATAAGTAATGTAGTTACTGGGTCGGGTATCAGAGTGGGCTAGATTATCATATTGGGCCAAGCCTTGGTGCAGTTGGCTTGGCCCATGCAAGTAGAAGGGTGAAGTGGCCCTGGTGGACTTGGGCCTCCCGAAAGGGACATGGACCATTTCTCAACATTCTCCACCTTGGACCAGGACCCGAAAGGGGAAACCAGGCCCAAGGCCGCTCCGGCATTCATCATAGCCAGAACGCCAGGGAGGCAGCTGCAAAACAAAAAAATCTTGCATATATTTGGTTAGGAAATAACTATCCTAAATTTAAAATTTTAAGGCAAGTTCTAAATTTTTCTATAGGTAAGCACTTAATTCCCATATCTGTAGGATTAGATTCAATGGCTATTTTTTCTAAGTTAATAATTTCGTTTTCAACAATATCTCTAATAAAATGATATCCCACATCAATGTGTTTTGTTCTATCATGAAGAACAAGATTTTTACAAAGTTGGATGCCAGACTGACTATTAGAAAACACAATGACATTTTCTTTTAGAAAACAAATTTCTTTTAGTTAGCCTTTAAGCCATATTGCTTTTTTTAAGCTTCAATAGTAGCTATGTACTCTGCCTCAGTTGTGGATAGAGCAACAATGGGCTGAAGTTGTGATTTCTAGCTTATGCAAGAACCACATAATGTAAAAACGTAAGAGGTTATGGATTTTCTACTGTCTCTATCATTTGTATAGTTAGAATCAACATATCCGACTAGGTTTACACCATTAGTACTTTTTGTAAATTTTATGCCTATATCATCAGTTCCATTTAAGTACCTATGCAACCATTTGAGGGCATCCCAATGAGAGGTTCCAGGGTTTGACATATTTATACTTAAACAGCTAATTACATAAGCAATATCAAGACGAGTACAAACCATAAGGTGCATGACAGTACCAATTGCATTTGAAATCATAACCTTTTCCATTTGTTTTTTTTTTTTCAAGTTTAGTTTTAGGACTTTGGTCTTTACTTAACTGAAAATGAGCAGCTAAAGGAATGGATGCAGGTTTTGAATTAGACATAGAAAACTTCTTTAGCATTGAATGAACATAGGACTTTGATTTAGCAAAATGGTAGAGTTTTTCCTATCTCTATCAATAGACATTGCCAATATTTTCTTAGCATTTTCTAAGTCTTTCATTTCAAACTGTTTAGTTAGGCTATCTTGAAGTCCCTTTTATTAATGTGGGACTAGGATTAGCAATTAACATATCGTCAACATATAAAAAAAAAAACACAGGAACATTTTGATCATGCTTAAAGTACAAACAGGGATCATAAGCACTTCTTTTGAAATTCAAGGAATCCATAAACAAATTAAACTTTATTCCACTACCTAGGGATTGTTTTAAACCATATAAGAATTTTCTTAATAAGTAAACATGATCAGGTTTTTATTTATTTTCAAACCCAATGGGTTGCTTCACATAAATCTATTCTTCGAAATCCCCATGCAGAAAGGCAGTGTTAATATCCATTTTTTTTTACTCCCAATTATGATGAGCAACAAGAGCACAAACATTGTCCTAATAGTAGTGTACTTTACTACAGGTGAAAAAATTTCAATATAGTCAATTCCTTTCTGAGTGAAACCTTTTGCAACTAATATAGGTTTAAAATAGTTTAGGTCATTTCTTGTTTAATTTTGAAAACCCACTTACAGTCTATAACAGAACAGTTATTAGGTTTTGGAATAAGATCCCAAGTTTTATTATTATATAAGGATCCCATCTCTTCATTCATGGCTTTTATCCAATTCTTTGAGTTTTGATAATTTAATGCTTCTTCATACGTACTAAATTCAAAGTTTTCAGAATTTAAAGCAAGGTGAAAATCTTTCAACTTAGAAGGGAACCTTCGTTCTCTATGGTCTCTATACCTAACAAGTTGATAATTCTGAAGATCTTCATTAATCCCAAAGTTTACATTATGATTTTCTTCCCTTTGTTGGTTATCATCTAAGGGAATCTCCACCTTATTAAAGGTAGATTCTATATCTACATCCTTATTGGTCATAGGTGTATCATTGAGACATGGCATTTCAGATTCGTTAAACTTTACATCTCTTCTAATGATGACTTTAAAATCAGGTTAGCTTCTAAGCCATAACCTATAACTCTTAACACCCTCACGATAACCAATAAACACACATTTTTTGGAAAGGGGATTAATTTTGTCACCAAGTTGTAATGCAAAAGTAAAACATTAAAAAATGCGTACTGAAAAAATCACAGGTTTTTCAGTCCAAAGAGATTCAGGTATTTTTCCTAGTAGGGGAACAAAAGGAGACCTATTTATCAGATAAGCAGTAGTTAAAACAGCTTCACCCCAGAAAGATTTTGACAGACTAGAACTTATAAGCATGCATCTAACTTTATTTAATAAAGTCCTGGTCATTCTTTCAGCCACACCATTTTTGCTGAGGTGTATAAGGTGTGGTTCTATGCCTTTTTATTCTGAATTCATTGCATAGATCAATAAATTATTGATTACAGAACTCCAGGCCATTATCAGTTCTTAACGCCTTTAATGTTTTACCAGTCTGATTTTCCACTAAGTTTTTCTAGTTTTTAAATTTCTCAAAAACTTCAGACTTTTGTTACATTAAGAAAACAAAGACCTTTCTTGAATAATTATCAATTACAGAAAAGAAATATTTATTCCCACCATGAGTGGCAAGTAGTCCCCAAACATCAACATGCACATAGTCAAGAATACATGATGAAGATGAGGAGTTGGGTTCAGGGATGCAGGAAATGGACCTTGTGTTGTTTTCCCAAAACGCATTCATCATAGAAATCAATTTTTCTTATTTTATCAGTTAGAAAACCATTTTTATGCTGTAAATCTAGACCTTTAGTACTTATATGGCCTAGCCTTTTATGCCACAAATTGGTTTTATCATTTTCAGAGATTGTAGCAGCAAAAGAATCATATCTTACCGACCAAATATACAGACTTCTCTTTCTTTCAGCTTTAAAGATAGTCAAGGAACCATTCATAATTTTCATGACTCCCTTACCCCATCTTCCCTCAGGCCTTCTTCCTCAAAGGCAGCACAAGAAATTAAGTTGTGACACAAATCAGGAACATACTTAACATTTTTCATGGTAAATTTATAACCATTTTCAAAGATTACAGAGATGTCACTTAGACCTTTAATCTCACAGAGTTTCTCATTTTCCATGGACACAAAGCCCAATTTTTCAGACTTAAAATTTGTGAAAATTTCCTTAAAAGGACTCATGTGAAAAGTACAACCAATTAACCATTCATTCATATTAACTGAATTTTGGACATTATTAACATCACACACGACATACTTCTCCATTGTTTTCCTCAGTTGTGACATTAGCATCTTCATTATTATAGTTATTGTTATTTTTATTGTTCCTTTTTTTTTTTACAGTCTTTTATGTAAGGGAAAATTGCATAAAACCCCCCTGTGTTTTCAAAACTCGGAAAAAAAGACCCCCTGTTAATGAAATATGCATAAAACCCCTGTGTAATCTTATATTTAGCTCACTTTCCTACTATCGTTAGCCAATGTTAACGGCGTTAAATTTTGACTGAAAGCCCCGTTTTACCCCTTTGACCTAAAGCTGTAAAAAAACAACCTCTTCCATTTTCACTTTTTACGGGAATAGAGAGGGAGAGGATTCCAGAGAGATTTTGGGGCTAGGGTTTATGCGATTAGGGATCTTTCATTTTTTATTTTCTTGTTGCGAGATCCACATTTCACTTAGTTAATGATGAAGGATGGATCATCTTGAGTGGTGCGAAGCAACTGGTTGCCGAAAATAGAGAGTATTTCGTTCTTTTTGTTATCTACGGTAAGAAGAATATTCCCATTTTTATGTTTTGTTATGCTATTTTGTTAAAATATTTGGCCTTTTATGGTGGGTACTCACATGTTTTCTTTACGTTTATGGAGGAAACAAAAGAATCTGGTGGTTGCGCCTTGAAAGTGAAGTGAGGCTACGCAGACAAGTGGGACAAAAGAATAGCTCAAAAAGGTACGTTTTCTACTTTCTGGAGCAGAATAATGTGTATTCTTGCCTAGAATAGTGGATTCATCCACTGTTGGTTCCCACACCCCAAACCCTTTGTTGTATATTTTGCGTTATATAATGCTTTTGTCTTCCTTTTAATGTATATTTCTTGTTGTATATTGTTTTCTTATACAATGTTGTCTGATAAACGAGTAGTATTGCCTAGAGCAGTGAATGCTTCACTGTTGGTCCCCACACCCCAACCCTCTTTATTTTACAGTGTATTGAATGGCTATTAGATAAATAATTGACTTTTTTGGCTTCATGTGATAAAGAGTGTGGGATTGTGTGTTGTTTTGTACCCACAACTTGTGAATATAATGTGTTTCTTAAATATCCTGTGTATGGTATTGTTACCTATGTGTATTACTGAGTATTTTATTTCTTTGTTATATTTAATTGCAGAAATGGATGAGTTTGTTGATTTTGATGTGTGGGTTGGTGGAGTCATTGAATGAGTTCCTAGAATTAGATATGTAGGTGGTATTAGAGTATGGTTCCCTAATGTAGATAGGGAAAGATTGTATTACGGTGACTTATTGAATATGTATGTTTAGGCTGGGGGTAAGGGGCTTAATGTTGTGATACACTACTGTTTACCTGGGCACACTTTAGACAATGGGCTTAGGATGTTGGATGGGGATGAGGGTATAAGAGAATTACTGAGGAGTTTTAAGGGGCTAAATGTAATTCCACTTTACTTTGAAGAAAAACAGGGCCCATTATTAGTTCTTGATACACAGGGTAATATAATTCCTCAAGAGCAACATATTCCCTCACTGCCTTATGTTGCCCCAAATATTGATGAAGCCAATATTGCCCCAGAGTTTGATGAAGCCAATATTCCCCCAGATTTTCACTGCCTTAACCCTGAATTTGACATTTCTACCTCAGAAAATAACCCAGCACCCCCAAACAATGACCGTACCTTCTCTGAAAATATCCCAGCACACCCAAACAATGACCGTACCTTCTCTGAAAATATCCCAGAATTCATAAACAATCCAATTCCTAATTCACCATTTGTTGAGGGTGTTGAAACTAGCATCAGTGGTGAGGGTGTTGGTGAGGGTGAGGGTGAGGGTGATGGTGTTGGGGATGGAGATTGGGATGGAGAGAGAGATGGTGAAGAGGCTGGGGATGGAGAAGAAGATGGTGAGGGGGTTGGGGATGGAGAAGGAGATAGTGAGGGTAAGGGGTCCAGTTCTAGGGATTCAACAGCATCCCAATGCCCTTCATGGATGCTGGAGGATCTAGAGGGTCCATTAGATGATGATATCTTTGAGGACAGACCACCTGATCATAAGAGAAAGATTTTCAGAGCCATGAGAGCATTTGTGAGAGAACAAAGAAAAAAGAAGAAAGCTGT
This sequence comes from Sesamum alatum, assembly GCA_034509735.1. NCBI lineage: Eukaryota > Viridiplantae > Streptophyta > Magnoliopsida > Lamiales > Pedaliaceae > Sesamum > Sesamum alatum. Next base: position 33,697,899 of record JACGWO010000008.1, read on the forward strand.
AGAGGAACAAAGACAGGAGGATGAGGGGTGAGGGTTGGTGTAGTGATGCATCAGAGGAGGATGACATAGTATCACTTAGGGGGTCAAATGATGAGGATCCTAGGTACCCTGTGTGGAATGGAAGGATGAATCTGGATAATAAGGAGTTAACTATAGGAATGAAGTTTCCTACTAGGCAATAATACAGGGATGTTTTGAGGGACTGGGCTGTTAGAAGGGGGTGGGATCTTAAATTTCAACATAATAAAACCAAAAAGATAACAACAAACATGTAAACATGGATGTGACTGGAGGATCCATGCCTCTCAAGTGATGAAAACAACAACTTTTCAGATAAAGTCAATAAAAGGAAGGCACACTTGTGCACATAGGACTGAAAACAAACAAGCAAACTACAAGTATTTGGGGAAGAGGATAGAGAATATCACAAGAGATAATCCTGATGAAGGTCTGATTTCACTTAAAAACAAAATAAGAAGGGATGTCCAAATGTATTGCAGTCTGCACAAGGTCTATAGGGCTAAAAGATATGCCTTACAATTGATTAAAGACAATATCAAGCTCCAATATGAAAGACTGTATGATTACTGTTCAACAGTTGATAAGTACAATCCTACAAGTACATTGGTGTTGAAGGTGGACAGGGGATTAAGTCCACCTGTACTCCAAAGGATGTACTTATGTTTGAGTGGGCTGAGGGAGGGTTTTTTGAATGGTTGTAGGCCTATAATTGGGCTTGATGGTTGTTTCTTGAAGAGTCTGTACAGGGGGCAGTTATTGACAGCAATAGGTTCGGGATGGGAATGATAATACATATCCAATTGCTATGGCATATGTTGAAATTGAAAATTTTGATTCATGGGAGTGGTTTCTGAAGCTTCTGTTGAGGGACATTGGCTCACATAATGAAAGGGGGTGGGCTTTCATCAGTGATAGGCAAAAGGGTTTGCTTGAAGCAGTCAGTTCTCTAGCACCCGGTGCTGAGCAAAGATTTTGCCTCAGGCACATGTACAACAATTTCAAGGCAAAATTTATAGGTCAAAAATTGAAAAACTTTTCTGGAAGGCAGCATCTACATACAATGTAAAACAACATTTGAGGATAATGAAAGAAATTGAAAGAGTGTCTCCTAAAGTGGGGTCTGCCCAGACTGCATTTGGATGGTTGTCAGAGGTGCCTGCTCATCATTGGGCAAGGTGCTTTAATCCTGCTAAAACCAGGTGTGACATACTAGTCAACAACATGTCAGAGTCATTCAATAGCTACATACTTGGGCAAGAGAACAACCTATAATTGACATGTTTGAAACAATAAAGAGAAAGTGTATGACTAGAATTCAGATCAAGAGAGCTGGAATGGAGAAATATAAAGGTGATGTTTGCCCCAACATCTGCAAAAAAATTGAAAGGCAAAGACAAGAAAGCAAGCATTGTTTCCCAAGCTGGGCAGGAGAGGATAAGTTTGAGATTATGCACTATATGGAGAACCATATAGTATACTTGAATGAAAAACATTGTAGCTGTGGTATGTTCCAACTTGTGGGATATCCATGTTGACATGGGATTGCAGCAATTAGCTACCACAGACTCAATGTAGAAGACTATGTGGATAATTTCTTTAAAAGGGAGACATACTTGGGTGTCTACAGTTATATGATAAATCCTGTGCCCGGTATGCATGATTTTGAGGAGTCCCCACTTGGAAAAGTGGCTCCTCCTTCAGTGAAGTCAAGGGTTGGTAGGCCAAAAAAAATTAGAAGAAGGGATGCAAATGATATAAGGGAAACTGGGATAGTGTCAAGGAAGGGCCTAACACACACATGTGGGATCTGTCTCAGAACAGGCCACGACAAAAGAAGCTGCACAAACCCACCTCATCCAAACTCAAGAGAAACACAGGTATTGGTTTGCTATATATATTCAGTTAATAATTATGTTCAAATATGTATGGGAAATGAATGCTTTTTTTTTAGCCTTTTTTCAGCATCCAACAAATGGGGTTGGACCATCTCATGCAGCAGAAACACCACAACAATCTTCAGGCCCAAGTGAAAGTATTAATCTGAATGAGGTATTATTTTCACAATTTACAATATGACTTTACACAAATTCTGTTTGATTTAAACACATTTGTCTTTTGTGCAGATGCCTGCTCCAAATATTCGGACAGGGCTGTCACAAGATAAGCGTATATTTCCCTTAGATGAGGTATGTATCCATGTAAACATTATTTTCAATTTTTTCAGATGTAAGAGATGACTGAAATTCATTACTTGGCAGATACCACAAGCCTCACAGTTTATGGGATCAACTCAAGGTTCCCAATCAAGGACAAATGAGGTAAATTAATTACATTTATCATAAAATTTTAACAATGTCTAATTAATGATATGTCTTACTGCAGATGCATGTTATTTTCCAGAAGTTAAGAAGGCCATCTTGTAGTCAACCCACAGTAGTCAGACCAGGTTTTGTGCCACCAAGGTCATCACAATTTACTTCACCAGTTCAGGTAAATGAATATCTGATATTTTTTCTTTGTGGATTCAGCTGGCTCCATTTGTAGTTAATTAATCCACATTTTGTGGTTTCAATTGCCCCCACAACCTACACAAGGGCCTGCAGTTACACAACACCATCCACTCTTAATGCACAGTTCTTTAATTATATCTTATTCAGTGGTTTTTTTTTTTTTTTTAGTGTAAGTAAACTTCCATTAATTGAAAAACTCCTAAGTGCAGGCCCCTCCACAAAGACCAGTGCGTCATGCTCCAAGAAGAAGAAAACAAGGAGCCCCAGTTTCTAAAACAGCAAAATTACAAAAGAGGGTTGAAGGTTCAAGCACAAGTACTAGTTTCCAAAGAGAAGGAGGGACATCCACCAGGCCAACTTTTAATTCCCAATTGAAGAGTCTCTCTGCCTCATATAGGCCAGCATCTGGGAGATGAGATTGAAATTCAGTGGGATCTTTTTGGAAGATGTCATTCTAAGTATTTTTGGTATGAAACAGTGATGGATGAAAGTGTTTTAGGCTTTAGGCTTTTGTGTTTACAGTCTTTATAGATGAATTGTCATATTTGATTCTCCATACAGTCATAATTGTCATATTTGGATGAACAATCTGAATTGTCATATTTGACATTTTTGAATGAATTAAATGATTCATTTTGTTGGCTTTTACTTCTTGTGTGTTCTTGAGATATTGTTAGAATAAGTGACCATGTAGCTAATCTTGGCAGGAAAATGTAACCTATGTCTAGACTATTTCAGTGTGTTTTGATATATCATTTATGAATAAAGAAGTGAAATTCATATGGCATTACTTTGTTTGCATTCACTTCTACTTGCTTTTTACATATTTGTTCGCTACGCAAACAAAACCCACGGACTGAGAATCTATTTCGGGGACTGGGACTACGCTTGGAGGTAGGTCCATGAAATCAGTCTTGCCGAATCAGTCCGGAAATCTCCAAGTCAAGGAATCTCGAAAATGGGTATCGAGATTCCCTTTGAGACTTGCACTAAGCATCTGCTGTCGTGTTTCATCGACGGGTGACGAAGGTCGTCTAAGCAGTATTAGTGAGTTAGCCAGCTAGGAAGCAGCTGACTGAGGTGACTCGCGGGAACCGTCTTACGGAGGACCTTGAGTATGGTCAGCAAGGTATGACGTGTATTCCCGATTCCAACGGTACAGGTCAAGTCCTTTGACTTGAGGAACTGCTGAGTTTACCTGTATGTCAGGTGTGTATCTTAGATATGGTGAGAGATTGCCAAGAAGCACTTGAGTAGTCATAAGCCATGTCTAGTGCAGCTCTGGTATACAGAGTGACAGTAGTTTCCAAGAAAGGATCTGTCTCCTGTTAAAAGCCATTGACAGTTGAGTCTCACGTATGCTCTGTGTCTTGTCCCTAAAATCTGTGGCCACAGTAACTGAACAGAAGGGAAGGATTCCCTTGCGGCGTTTAGTAAGGACAGACCGACACTTAGGTCCAAAATGGGTACCTGCATTTTCCGTGCCCTAGACCCTAAGTGGTGAGACCGTAGATAGAAGGACAAGTGTGCTGTTAGAACCTAAATGTTCATCCCCGAATATTTCACCTAGTCTCTAGTGCCATGGACCGTTGCTATATGGCCACCCATGGTAACGGACGGATTCTAGGAATCCGACCAAGTCTAGCTGAAAGGTGAACCTAAAGAGTCACACACTATCCACACACACATTTAGTATTTAATTTAGAATTAAATATTGGAGAATAGGAATGATTAAATTGGATTTAATCGGGTCCTTTATTTTCTTGGAGAATTAATTCCTTCTATTTGATAAAAGGAATTATATTAATAAATTAGATTTATTAAGGGAATTTATTTAATGAGCTTAAAATAAATATTTATTTGGCCTCTTGAAATATTTAAATAGGTTTTAAATATTCCATTAAATTAAATCAACGGTTGAGATGGAAAGGAGAGATGGATGGCTAGGATTGATTTGACTTGGTCAAATGCTACTTTGACTAGGACTTTGACTAGGTCAAAATCCTAGTCAAAATAGAGTTCTTAGAATTGGAGTTTGGAGAGGATTAAACTCTTCCTCTATATAAACCCCTAGCCTCCTACAATTAGAGGATGATGATTCTTGAAAAACACACACACAACACACACTCTCTCCTCTCTTCTCTCGTCCGCCCCTCTCTCTCTCTCACCAAGAAAATATTATTTTTCTTGTTCTTTTGTTCTTGGAACAATTGAACTAAGGAAGATCGATCCCGTTAATTCATAACGCGTGGTTGATCTATCCTCTCCAAAATAATACTTGTTCGTTGCTAGCACGACGTGCAAGAATACGTGGGTGGATCGTGTGTCACGATTTGGAGGATCTCAAGAACGAGGTCTTGGTGCAAAACGGGGAACAACGCGAGTAGTCGTTGAAGACGAAAACGACAACGGGTAGGTCTCGTTTTAAGATTTTCGTCCCTCTTTATTTTTCAATCCTATGGCCTCCATGATTATTGTATGTTGTTTATGTCATGAGATACACCGAACACCCGGGAATCTCAAGGGCACACCCCATGAGCGTGTTCTTTAATTTCTATAAAAGCATGTTTTAATTCCGCAATTTTATTTTATACCGCGCTTCCGTATTCGCGCTATTTTCCCGGGACGATCCACAATCTTTTAGATATATCATTGGGAATAGACTACAAATTAGAAACATCAAAATTGCATCACTAAGTAGCCTGCGCGCGGCCGCCCAGCCGGACGCGCAGGGCCGCGCGCTGCCATCCAGGCAGGCAGCACGGCCGGGCCTCAGACAGGCCGCTGGCCTGGCGCGCGCGCAAACGAGCAGGGGAGCCTGCGCGCGCACTCCACGGCCAGCGTGCAGGCAGTCTGCGCGCCCGATCGCGCAGCTAGGGTGGCCGCGCGCAGGCGCGCGCGCACGCAGACGAGGGTGACTGTGCGCGCGCGGACGGGCACCAGGCAGCGCCGCCAGGCACGCGCACACACAGACGGAGGTGTCTGCGCGCGCGCGCCCGACAGGCGTGCCTAGTGCGCGGCTGGCGACCAGTAGGTCAGCGCGGGCGCGAGGCAGGGGAGCCTGCGTGCGCGACGGCCTGCCGGAACACCAGGCCGCGCAGAGCGCTGCCAACCAGGCGCGCGCGCACGCAGGCAGGGGCCTGCGCACGCGCGCCATGCCAGACAGTGCCTGCGCGCACGCCGGCAGGCTGCTGCCGGTGGCGGCGGCCGGCGGCCGGTGCTACTAGGGTTTCTTAACCCCAGTATTATTTTTTATTTTATTTGTCAGTTTTTTAATTTTTAATTAAATTCTGAAGATTCATTTTTTGGTTCAATTTTGCCTAAATTTCCAAGACATTATTTTGGGGAGTAAAATATATTGGATTTGGAATCCGGGGGATATTTTACTTAGAAATAATAAGGGATTTCCTAAAACAAGAAAATATTGTTACCAACAATTATGCTATATTTTCACACGTTACGCACTTGGTTATTTATTTTTTATAATGGATAATTATGATTGGATATCATGAATTATTGGTATGTTATAATTATGTGATTAGATCATGTGATTATGTGTGTTGGATGGAAAAAGGATGATCACGAGCCCTAGACTGAATGTATGGTTTAATTTTCTGTTGGGCCTGTGTGCCTCTTTTATTATTTTCTCCTCTTCTCTTTCTAGTTGCCTTGGAATAATAAGGCATTCTATCTCCCTCCTTATGTACTCCCCCCGGGTTTTCGCTGGGGTTTCTATTTTTTAATAATGTAATGAGAGTAGAATAGGAGTGAGGTTTTATTTTATGTTATTGATGGAGAAGAAGGAAGGTCCACATGGAGAGCCCAAACTGGAGGTTCCAAGGTGTTTCCATGAAGTGAAGAAAGATAAAAGAGACCAAGGCCCATCAGAATGATGATTGGGTTACTATTAATGTAATAGTATAGGACCAACCCTAGATTGACCATAGATCCACTGCGGGCTCAGTGGATCGCATAGGATTCGGGCTCGTGATCATCCAACAGGGGCGTGCTGAGCTTTAATTTTGCATGTGGTTATTATGATGGATGAATGGTGCTTTATTTATCATATAACTGCTGTGAATGGATTTACTTACGCATTATGGATGAATGTGGATGTTTTATATTATGAGATCTCGGTCATTTACTACTCTCACATAGGTTGGACCAATCTTTAAATATTAGGCCCTAGACAAAATGAACATGAACTCTAGGAGGCCTTCCAATCCATGGCATAGTGAGGAAGCTGTTTTAGGTCAATAGCGTGGTCTCACGAGTCGTGGCACGTTATTGTACTTAAAAGAAGCTGCACTATGTCATGAACGAAAAACAGACTGTTGTTACCTGTCTCACGAGTCGTGGGGTAGCAGTGGGTCTGTGGCTCGGTCGATTGGGTTGGGTCTAACGCCCGATTAGCATGATTCGCTTGGAGTCCTCGGGATCATGTGAAAGGGTGAGGCAATAATCTTGGGAATCTCGTGGAACGAGAATGGTATGGTATACCTCCCACAGGATCTTTTCCATGCGAATCGTAAAAGCGGGGTATGAAAAAAATCGTTGTGGATCCCAAGCCCACTAGGAAAGGATTTCCCGAAAATCACGTTTGAGAGTACCGTGTTTTCGTATAAATAGTGGGAGGATTAAATGACTAAAGTCAAAGCATTTAATTATTTTTGTCAAACCACCGTCTTTATTTTCTGCTGATCGCGTACTGTTTTTAAAATGTAGATTTTAAAATGTCTAAGAACCCACTTTCAACCATTCTTGAGACAAACAAATTCAATGGAATCAATTACAACGACTGCTTGCGCAATCTCAGGATAGTCCTGGATTATGAGAACCAAGGCTACGTCATGGACGAGCCTCTCCCTAGGACCTTACCGGAAGGATCCACGCCAGAAGAACGTGAGACGTTCGAGACTTGGCATAAGGATAACCGGAAGGTCCGTAGCGTCATACTTGCTTCAATGACGAATGAAATTCAGAAGCAATATGAAAGGCTAGACGATGTCCCTCCCATTATGGCTCGCCTTAAGGATTGCTATGCAGTCCTGGACCGGCATACTAGGTATGTCGCGACCAAGGCGTTCTTTGGAACTAAAATGACAGAAGGATCCTCGGTACAAGGGCACGGGGTTAAAATGTTTACCCTGGTGGAAAAGCTCGAGGACCTAAAGGCAGGTCTCGATAATGAAACGTACATAGATGTGATCCTTCAGTCACTCCCACCCTTCTTCGAACAATTTATTATCAACTATAACATGAACGCACTTGAGAAGGGCATTCATGAGTTGATTAATATGTTGGTGCAATACAAGGCAACGACTAAGAAGTCCACGCCTTCAGTATTGTTTGGAGGTGCTTCGACTTCCAAGACGAAAGGCAAGGGTGCCGGACGTTGGAAAAAGAAAAAAGGGAAGGGAAAGGCCGTCAAAGCAGCTACGAATGCTAAGAGTGTTCCCATTGCCATAGAGGGGAAAGGCAAAGGAAAGGGAAAGGTTGTCTCCAAGCAACAGTCAAAGGCATATGACATATGTATCAACTGCCGTGAGAAAGGGCATTGGAAGAGAGAGTGCCCCAAACTCTTCTCGAACCAAGGTATTTTTGTGATTGAGGTTAACATGGTCACTAATTCTGCCTCTTAGGTATTAGATACAGGCTGTGGAGCTCACATTTGCAATGACTTGCAGGTGCTGAAAAGAAGCAGAAAACTGGGTAGCGGGGACATGATCCTAAAGCTTGGGAATGGCAAGGCCATCTCGGCAGAACCAGTAGGATCCGCCACTCTAGTGATTAGTGATAGCATTAGCATAGAATTAGAGCAAGTTTATTTTGAACCTAGTATGATTAAAAACATCATTTCCATTCCATTGTTGGACAATAGTGGTTATGAGTTTAGAATCAATAAAAATTGCTTTTATTTGATGAGGTGTGGGATTGCTCATCTGCTTGGTACATTAAATAACGGGCTCTATATCTTGCAACAAACGAACTTCGTTCTTAACGCTCAACACAAACGTAAATTAGATAATAACGGGAACGCACGACTGTGGCACGCTAGGCTAGGTCACATATCCCAAGATAGGATGAAAAAGTTGGCAGACTCAAAGAACCTAGAGGTAGGGGACTTGAGTGAGCTACCAACTTGTGAATCTTGTCTAAGAGGGAAAATGACCAAGAAGCCCTTTGTAGGACAAAGCAGGCTTGCCACAGGTCTGTTGGACTTGGTCCATACAGACGTATGTGGACCACTAAGGACGCAGGCCCGAGGTAGGTTCTCCTACTTCATAACCTTTACCGATGATCATTCACGGTATGGTTATGTTTACCTAATGAGGTACAAGTCTGAAGCTCTTGAGAGGTTTAAAGAATTTAGACTTGAAGTGGAGAACCAAACCGACTGCAAAATTAAAGTCCTGCGGTCAGACCGAGGCGGTGAATACCTTAGTACCGAGTTCCTAGATTATCTAAAAGAACATAGTATAATATCAGAATGGACACCTCCCGGAACACCACAATTGAATGGTGTCTCTGAAAGGAGGAATCGAACTCTGTTGGACATGGTTCGGTCTATGATGAGTTTTACCAAATTGCCCTTATCCTTTTGGGGCTATGCACTAGAAACGGCGGCCAAGTTACTGAATTTGGCGCCTACCAGTGCATTGACCCAAACGCCATATGAGATATGGCACGGCAAGCCTGCATCCTACAACTACTTGAAAGTGTGGGGTAGCCCCGCATACGTCAAGAGGTTAGTGGGAGATAATCTAGAATCTAGGTCTAGCTTATGCAGGTTCGTTGGATACCCTAAAGAAACTGCGGGTTATTACTTTTATGACTCCTTGGAACAAAAGGTATTTATTTCAAGGAATGCAGTATTTTTGAAACAAGGCATCCCAGAGGATGTCCAACCTGATGAGCTGATCCTTGAGGAATCAAGCAATGGAATCCAGCCATCAGAGCTAGCCGCGGAACTCTCACTTAGAGGATTCAGGATAGACACCCGAAGGGCTGACCAACCTAGAGGAGTCCAACGTGCTAGGCATGAAGGACAGCCTCAGGAACAACCAGCCCCGGTCCCTGAACCGCCGGCTCCGATACAGTCAGCGCCCACAGTCACCACTGACGTTCCCATTCTCCGTAGGTCTACTAGAGAGTCCACACCTCCAGTGAGGTACGGCTTTCTAAGTGCGACCGGTCTTTTGGATAACGATCCTAAGACATATGGAGAAGCGATGTCTGACATCGACTCCGGGAAAATGGCTTGAGGCCATGAAAACCGAAATGGACTTCATGAACGAGAACCAAGTCTGGAGACTTGTAGATCCACCAAAAGGTGTTAAGCCAGTGGGTTGTAAGTGGGTCTACAAGCGCAAACTTGGTGTTGATGGAGAAGTCACAACCTTTAAGGCTAGGCTTGTAGCTAAGGGATACACTCAACGACCCGGGGTCGATTTTTGAGGATACGTACTCGCCAGTAGTCATGGCTAAGTCCATTCGAATCCTGCTCGCCATAGCAGCATGGTATGACTATGAGATATGGCAGATGGACGTGAAAACGGCCTTCCTCAACAGTTTCGTTGCAGAAGAGATCTATATGGATCAGCCGGAGGGTTTCACGGCCACTGGAGAAGAACAGAAGGTCTGTCGTCTCCAGAAGTCCATCTATGGCCTCAAACAAGCCTCCCGAAGTTGGAACGTTTCCTTTGATGAAGTAATACGGGGATATGACTTCATCAAGAATGAATCCGACCCTTGTGTATACAAGAAGGTCAGTGGGAGCTCAATAGTGTTCCTAGTGCTTTATGTGGATGACATTCTACTCATTGGTAATGACGTAAGAATGTTAGGAGACACAAAAGCATGGTTGTCAACCCAGTTTTCCATGAAGGACTTGGGTGAAACCTCCTACATCCTAGGCATCCAAATTGTCAGGGACAAATCTAAAAGGATGTTAGGGCTCACCCAAAACTCGTATATGGAGAAAGTCCTAAAGAGATATCGAATGGACAACTCCAAACGAGGATTCCTTCCCATGAGGCATGGGATCAAGTTGTCCAAGAAACAGTCCCCATAGACTGATGAGGAACTTGAAAGGATGAAAGTCATCCCCTATGCTTCTGCCGTAGGTAGCATCCAATATGCGGTCCACTGCACTAGGCCTGACATTGCGTACACTTTGAGCGTGACAAGCAGATATCAGTCCTGTGCAGGAGAGGCACATTGGAATGTTGTTAAGGGCATCCTTAAGTACCTAAGGAGGACTAAGGAAATGTTCTTAGTCTATGGCAATGGAGAGCTGATCCTGGAAGGCTTTAGCTAGCTTCCAGTCTGATGACGATGATGCCAAGTCTCAATCGGGTTACGTATTCAAGCTCAATGGAGGGGTAGTGGCTTGGAAAAGTTCCAAGCAAGCAACCACTGCTGACTCCACCACAGAGGCTGAATACATAGCAGCTTCAGAAGCTGCTAAGGAAGCGGTTTGGATGAGAAACTACTTCTAAGAGTTGGGTGTGGTACCTAGCATCGCCGAGCCTGTTGTCATCTTCAGTGATAACAACGGTGCAATAGCGCAAGCAAAGGAACCGAGATCTCATCACCGTTCCAAACACATTCTTAGACGCTACCATCGTCTTAGAGAAATGGTAGGAAGAGGTGACGTTCGAATGGACCGAGTCAACTCAGCAGACAACACAGCAGATCCGTTGACAAAGCCTATGTCGCAGAGCGCTCATACGCAACATCTTGAGAAGATGAGGATTAGACATATGGGCGATTGGCTTTAAAGGTTAAGTGGGAGATTGTAAGAATAGGTGATCATGTAGCCAATCTTGGCAGGAAAATGTAACCTATGTCTAGACAATTTCAGTGTGTTTTGATAAATCATTTATGAATAAAGAAGTAAAATTCATATGGCATTACTTTGTTTGCGTTCACTTCTACTTGCTTTTTACATATCTGTTCGCTATACAAATAAAACCCACAGACTAAGAATCTATTTCGGGGACTGGGACTACGCTTGGAGGTAGGTCCATGAAATCAGTCTTGCCGAATCAGTCCGGAAATCTCCAAGTCAAGGAATCTCGAAAATGGGTATCGAGATTCCCTTTGAGACTTGCACTAAGCATCTGCTGTCGTGTTTCATCGACGGGTGACGAAGGTCGTCTAAGCAGTGTTAGTGGGTTAGCCTGCTAGGAAGCAGCTGACTGAGGTGACTCGCGGGAATTGTCTTACGGAGGACCTTGAGTATGGTCAACAAGGTATGACGTGTATTCCCGGTTCCAACGGTACAGGTCAAGTCCTTTGACTTGAGGAACTGCTGAGTTTGCCTGTATGTCAGGTCTGTATCTTAGATATGGTGAGAGATTGCCAAGAAGCACTTCAGTAGTCATAAGCCATGTCTAGTGCAGCTCTGGTATACAGAGTGACAGTAGTTTCCCAGAAAGGATCTGTCTCCTATCAAAAGGCATTGACAGTTGAGTCTCACGTATGCTTTGTGTCTTGTCCCTAAAATCTGTGGCCACAGTAACTAAACAGAAGGGAAGGATTCCCTTGCGGCGTTTAGTAAAGACAGACCGACACTTAGGTCCAAAATGGGTACCTGCATTTTCCGTGCCCTAGACCTAAGTGGTGAGACCGTAGACAGAAGGACAAGTGTGCTGTTAGAACCTAAATGTTCAACCCCGAATATTTCACCTAGTCTCTAGTGCCATGGACCGTTACTAGATGGCCACCCATGGTAACGGACGGATTCTAGGAATCCGACCAAGTCTAGCTGAAAGGTGAACCTAAAGAGTCACACACTATCCACACACACATTTAGTATTTAATTTAGAATTAAATATTGGAGAATAGGAATGATTAAATTGGATGTAATCGGGTCCTTTATTTTCTTGGAGAATTAATTCCTTCTATTTGATAAAAGGAATTATATTAATAAATTAGATTTATTAAGGGAATTTATTTAATGGGCTTAAAATAAATATTTATATTTATTTGGCCTCTTGGAATATTTAAATAGGTTTTAAATATTCCATTAAATTAAATCAACGGTTGAGATGGAAAGGAGAGATGGATGGCTAGGATTGATTTGACTTGGTCAAATGCTACTTTGACTAGGTCAAAATCCTAGTCCAAAATAGAGTTCTTAGAGTTGGAGTTTGAAGAGGATTAAACTCCTCCTCTATATATACCCCTAGCCCCCTACAATTAGAGGATGATGATTCTTGAAAACACACACACAACACACACTCTCTCCTCTCCTCTCTCGTCCGCCCCTCTCTCTCTCTCTCACCAAGAAAATATTATTTTTCTTGTGCTTTTGTTCTTGGAACAATTGAACTAAGGAAGATCGATCCCGTTAATTAACGCGTGGTTGATCTATCCGCTCCAAAATAATACTTGTTCGTTGCTAGCACGACGTGCAAGAATACGTGGGTGGATCGTGTGTCACGATTTGGAGGATCTCAAGAACGAGGTCTTGGTGCAAAACGGGAAACAACGCGAGTAGCCGTTGAAGACGAAAACGACAACGGGTAGGTCTCATTTTAAGATTTTCGTCCCTCTTTATTTTTCAATCCTATGGCCTCCATGATTATTGTATGTTGTTTATGTCATGAGATACACCGAAACACCGGGAATCTCAAGGGCACACCCCATGAGCGTGTTCTTTAATTTCTATTAAAGCATGTTTTAATTCCGCAATTTTATTTTATACCGCGCTTCCGAATTTGCGCTATTTTCCCGGGACGATCCACAATCTTTTAGATATATCATTGGGAATAGACTACAAATTAGAAACATCCAAATTGCATCACTAAGTAGCAAGAAATTACAAACAACTACTTTAATAATATTGCTAGAAGCAAAACAACAAGAACTAATAAAAATGCCTTCATCCTTTGTTCGTTTGCTTCAAGTTTCTTAACATTAGCTGTCAAATCCTGGCATATAGATAGCACTTCTGCAAAATTGTCCTCCATTTTCACCTGTTTGGATTGGACCTCTTCTTAAAATTTAGTAGACGCGGTTGATGTTGATTGTGAAACTTTTCCAGATATACTAATAGGGTCCAACCAACAAAAAAGTTACACTCATTTGTTCTACAATTACAGAACAATTTCCCTTCACTTTCTTTGGTTGGACCTACAACTCTAATTGTTGTATTTTTTTGGCAATAACACTTTGGATTCCTATATCGCAAATCAACTTTTTTGTCTTTAGAGGCGGACTTTTCGCGAAGCAAAAGACATCCTAAAAAAATAGTAAATAAATATAAAAAACGAATGTTGAAAAAATTGTCACAAAAAAAGGAATATTAAATAATAAATTTGAAGTGTTTTACCTGGAAGAAAAAATTAAACTTTGCAGCACCTCAATCCTCTTTTGTGTGTAGTGTGTTTGTCAAATGAGGTTAAGTAATATATGTAATGGGGGAAGGGTATTTTTGGACGATCAAATGCTGGAAAAAGAAAATTTTTGGGGTAAAAAAAACACCCACCATCCCAGGTCAAGCGCGTGTGCATCCCCCTCCATCAGTTTTGGAGGGAGGGGATTTTTTTTTGCAGGGTTTCATATTTGACGTGGTTCTTTTTGGCTATTTATGAAACACAGATAAGTTTTGTGCAATCATAGGATAACACAGGGGGGTAACGTGCAATTTTCCCTTCATGTAATGTCCTTTACCACCACAATTGCAATATTTGCTATCCTTGTATTTTTCATTTATCATCCCTAGACCTAGATTTTGATCAACTCTTACTCCTACTTCTACTTCTTCCCTTACTGTGTCTTCTAAATTTATAATCAGAATTTATGTTTCTTGTTCTTCCCCTAACATGATTCACCTCATTTTGGACTTGACTAGGTTTATTAACTTTTATATGCAGTTCCTTGATTTTTAATCCGTTTATAACAGTGTCAAGGTTAACCTGATCCCTACCATATTTTATTGGTGTCTTAACATCACTATAGATTTCAGGAATAGCATTTAATAGAACAATAGGGGAATATCCATCTATGTTTTTATCACTAGTTAATTTTATACCTTAGATTAATTTTGTAAATTCATCTAGATTATCTTCAATATTTTTAGACAAATCTAATTTATAATGGAAAATTTTTTCCAGTAAGAATAATTTACTAAGAAGGGAATTTTCAGCGTATAACTCTTCTAGTTTATCCCGTAAATCTTTGGCAGAATTTTATTTTCCTACCTTTCTCAAAATATTATTAGAAAGATTTAAAATGATAGACGAGTAAGCATATTCTTCATTTTCTAGTCTTTTCTCTTCGGAAACATTTTCATAATATTTTCCATTTATGGCTTTTGAAAATCTTTTGTTGCATTAAAATACCTTTCTTTTTCTGTTGCCAAATAGAAAAATCTGTTTTTCCATCAAAGGGTTGCAAGTTATAACCAGCCATATGAAGATAAAAAATTAGCAGTTTATGTCAAAACACAGTAAATTATAAAGAACAGATATATAACATAACAGAAATTGAGAACCAAGAAATGGGACACCTTTGGTTTATAGCCTCAACCAGATACCGACAGCCTCAAGGGCTCGGCCAAGTGAGGGGTAAACTAGGTTTCGGTGTTAAGGTCGAACAATCAGTAATAATAAGCAGTGATAATAAATAATTGCTCGAATTTATCAGAAGCACAGAGTATAACAAAAAAATTGCATTAGGCAGTATAACAAGGTAAAAAAAAATACTCCAGAAAGATTGCTTAGCATAAAGCAGTAATTTCAGAAAAGTAGTTCACACAAAGCAAAAGCAATGTCACACATAGCAAGACATACTAAGGATCAAGATATCGTAGAAAATATTGCACAAAGCAGTAACAGATTGCAGATCCACAAAGGAGAAGAGTGTAGGAGCAATCTTACCAGAATTAGCATCAAACAGAACCTGAAGGGTCTGATACCACTGTTGGGTACCACCAGTGAATCACCCAGGAATATTACAGATTTATATAACAAATTACATAAAGGGGGTTAGGTTATACAAAACCCTTAATTACAGACCACAAAGGGGGAATAAAAATTTAACTACAATATTTAACAAAAAACAATAAAGAATCAAACAAATGTAGGCTCAGAGAGCCAGGATCTGGAGAGAGAAGCTCACAGCCACAAAGGCCGGCACCCTTCTACCGATTGCTCCAACCAACTCAGAGCAAAGCTGCCAGGAATTTCTAAGAGCAAAGCCACCAAGGGTTCAGACCCACACAAGATCACTCAACCACATAGGCCCACTATTCACAGAGAACTTTCAGAAGGGAAGAGAGAGAGATTTCAGAAGGATATCTTCTCTAAAGAGATGTGAGACCTTTTATAGGGGTTAAGGTTTGAAGGTGAATGGAGAGAGAAACGGCGGAGCCAATTTTCGATGCCATGGTAATCGGTGAAGAGAGAGAGATCAGAGAGAGCGCAACAGGAAACGAAGAGACAGAGGAAGAAGAAGGAGGCGTTTTGTCTGATTAGGGTTAGGGTAGATTATAAGTAGTGGGGTTACTGGGTTGGGTACTAGGTCGGGTATCAGATTGGGCCATGCCTTGGTAGAGTTGGCTTGGGCCATCCAGGTAGAAGGGTGAAGTAGCACTAGTTGGCTTGGGCCTCCCGAAAGGGTCATAGGCCATTTCTCAACAGATAGTTCACTAGCAGTTGGAAAACTCCATCCAGCGAATGGAGAAACAAATTCTCAATTTCATATGGGTGTATCGACTATTTTGGACGGATTGTTTTAGTCCTCCATTAAAATTTGGGAAGAATTTTCACCCAGGCTTTCGGACGAAGTGGCATTTATACTTTTTGGAACATTCTCTGTCGCAAATTCGTCCCTAAGATAGTTTTTAATTTTCAGACGGTTTGGTCATTGGAAATCCATCCATAAGATTTGATCCGTTATATGAACTAAAAGGTTCAATATGGCTTGAAAATTCAAGAAACGCAACGAAAAACGATAAATAAAAATTAAAACTAAATAAACAATATGATTGAATCACACATTCCCATGTGTTCAAGCACCCAAAAAAACATAAAGTGGTCAATAAGAATAAAAGAGCAACTTTGAAAATTAAATGCAGATATACCTTTGAAAACCTCGTATATTTCTGGTCCAGCATAAGTCGCACTAGCACTAAAGGCGTGCACTCAAGGAAATGGGCTTACAAATTTTATTAGCAGATATAGCACTTTTATTAGTAGTTAAAGTTGTCAACAAGCTTCCATTACCTTGAGTCTTTAGCACTTTATCAATTAACAGTTAAGGGTGGTTTAAAGGTTAGCAATTAGGTTGTTAATAGCAGTTAATCTGTTGGTTAGCTCTTAACTGCCGATCATTAGCTCTACAAATAGAGCCTACCACTTCAGCTGAAATACAGTATAAATAAATAAAAGAAAATCTTGTCTGCACACTCTTAGACTCATCTTCTTCGTCTGTACTTCTCTTGAAGCCCACCATGTTTGCGCACTTCCAATCTTGCAATTCTTGTTCTGCTCATGGTATTAGAGCCATCATCTGATGGTCTCTGGTACTTTCTTCTTCTATTAGCGCTCCCTTAACTTAGCCCGAAAAAAAATCCTTTTTTTCTTTTCCTCTCATCTTCACTAGAAGATCAAGTGTGTTCATGGGGAGCCCTACCAAACAAGAAAAGAAGAACAAAAGAGTCGATGCGGATCCAGATGCATGGAGGGTCCAAGAGACTGACAATCCAGGAACTATCCTGGTCTTCAATCTACTCGACAGAACCAATTTTCTTGCCTAGAGTCGCTCCATCAGGATTGCACCAGGAGCTAAAATGAAGTTGCAGTTTATCGATGGCAGAAACCTCGAACCAAAAGAATCATCTAAATAATATGAGCAATAAAAGGGCCGATTCAATGGTCATTTCATGGATCCTCAATTCTATTTCCAAAGATATTGTGGAATCCTTCTTGTAAATAGGCACCGCAAGAGATCTTTGGTTGGAGTTGGAAGCCAGATTTGGGGTGAGCAATGGCCCCATGGTGTACCAACTACAAAGGGAAATCGCCTCAGCTACGCAGGGAACTCTCACCATCTCAGCCTATTTCAGTAAGCTCAAGAAGCTTTGGGATGAGTTGGGATGTCTACTGTGGACGCCATCCTGCAGTTGTGAAAGAAATAGTAGATTTATACCATAGGGACCGACTTATGCAATTCTTGATGGGGCTGGGAGATTGTTTTGACATGTCTGCAACCAGATCCTCATGATGGAACCTCTTCCCAATGTGACTAAGACATATGCCAGAGTGTTGTGTGTAGAACGACAGAGAGAGGTGAGCTCAGTATACATCGATTCCCCCTAAAATATGGCGATGCAGGTAAGGGGTTTCCAAGGGAACAACACTATAAACTAGTGGAAGAAGAAGGGAGCATTAGATAAACGACGACAATTTTGCACTCACTGCAAAAAGATTGGACATCTCAAGGAGCAATGCTTTGAGGTTAATGGCTATCCTGACTGGTGTAAAGCGCTTGTGGAGCAGAGGAAGAAAGGAGGAGCCACAACCAGTAGGGCATTGAGCATTACAAATAGCTAGTCCACAGATCAAGAATTTGTACAGAACACCATGGATGATGAGGCAATAGCAGACTTTGTTAGAACTGAACTAAGAAGACTCTATTTATAGAGCTAATGACCGGCACTTAAGCGCTAAGCAACAGATGAACTGCTATTAACAACCTAACTGCTAACCTCTAAACCACCCTTAACTCTTGATTGATAAAGTGCTAAAGACTAAAGGTAACGAAAGCGTGTTGACAACTTTAACTACTAATAAAAGTGCTATATCTATTAATAAAACGTGTAAGCCCATTTCCTTGAGTGCACGCCCTTAGTGCTAGTGCGACTTATGTTAGACCAGAAATATGCAAAGGCTTTCACTAGAAATATCTTGCAATTCTTGTCCTTCTCAACCTTTCACGCGTTCACCCTTTCTCCAACAATTGGTATGCTCCTTTCGTTCACTCAAACATGAAAATGATGTACTCTCCAATGGTATCCACACCACTTCTATCAAAGGGACTATTCTATTTCTTCTTGCTAGAAGTCTCAAACTAGTTCAATCTCTTAAAACTTCAAGGATTGAAAGCACAAGTATGTGCTAGTGTGTGTGTGTGTGTGTGTTTGGATGAGGAAGAGATGAGAGGTTGAGAGAATTCTTAGCACACTAAACAAAATATCATGCACAACAACTTATGAAAAAATTTCTTGTATATGCATGTTAGAATAGGTTTAGACGAATTGTTTATTTTATTTACTCGCAGTCGTCTTTCTCATACTTTTCTTTTAAAAAAACTTAATTTTATTATTTATTACATTAAAATACGAAAAAGAAAAATAGTTAAGTGCAGTCGATAATTCTCAACCAAAGCATTTATTTAAAGCAATAAACTAATCAGAAATATATAAAAACGATAAATTAAAATATAAATAATGAACCTGAATCAGAACAAATATCTTTATGGAATAAATAGCATAAAAAACAGATCCAAGGCTGAAAGACTATGAACATATGATGACAAATTTAGCATTTAAGTGAGACCAACGTTGCCCATTACAGAAGCACAGAGTTGATTTATGGGCCTATCTCAATTTTCCTCTCATCTTCACTAGAACCTAGATTCGGCCATATTTCCATTTTTTTCAATTTGGTGATATTTCCATATTTTTCAAAATGTACATGATGCCCCTAAATTTGGCCAATCGTGGCCAAGCGGGCCCATTGGAGTTGGCCCAAAAGGCCGTAGACAAACTTTCCAAGAAAGGACCCAGAAGGAACGCTTGCCCAAATTAAAGTCCATACATGGGCAAGGACATGTTAACCTCAGAGATTGGGATGAAATTCATTTCAACCTTTTGTGATATGAAAAAATATTAAAAATCCCCATGTAAAAATTTTAATATAAAAAGTTACTCTTATGCTACGAATAATGAGTCACACAATTCCCTGATCAACCTAAACATATGTTTTTTGGAGCAATAACAAAAATGCCCCTCACATTGACGATGTTTAGACCAAGTCTCATTTAAAATAATATGTTTATATAATATATTATATAAATTTTAATTAAAATATACATATAATATATCTATAATATATAGAATTAAATTTTATAATTTATAAATAAAATTATTATTAAAAAAAAACACCCCACCCCACGACCGCTCCCCCCTTCCCCCTTTCCCCCACCCCCGCAGAGGGGGGCGACAACGGTGAGAAGGGCGCGGCGACGCCACCTCATCGCGCCTCCTCTACACTGGCGACAGCGGCGGCGGCGGCGAAGCCACACTCACCTTCTTTTCTTTTCTTAAATTATTATTTTATAATTAAAAGAATATTATATTAAAAATATTAATATAATTATATATTTATATAAAATAATATCCTATTATTAATAAATATTTATCTATTATTTTAAGATTTGTTAAATTATATATATTATATATATTATATGTAATATAAGGAGAGGGAGAAGGGCAAAATTGTCAACAAAATGTACTTGTCAGACACCCCAAGGCGCAGTCAACGCGTGTGTATAACAAAATCTGGCCTCAGAGAGTTTTTTGAACTTTCTTTTATAACACAGGGGGTATAATTGATACTTTAATTTTCATAGAGGGTTTTTTGAACATCCCCTGTATCATAGGGGGAATCCTTGTATTTTTCCCTCGAGAGATTACATGGATCACAATGATGTTGTGAACTCACCCAAAGAAAAGAAAAATGATAAACATGCACCCTAAAACGGTTATGACGTGTGACATCCAGGGAGAAAGAATAGGAATTTCTCCTCAGTAACTAATAGCCACCCTGAAAATTGAGGATCCACCTTAGAATTAGAAGAGTCCATCCTAACATAATATGAAAAAGTGGGAATTTGATGTCATCAACTTTCTTCCTTGATTGTTTACAAATAGCAAGCCTAAGGACGATTTTTGGTAACTCTTACTTTGATACTGCATACTTGGCCCTACTTTGTCACTTTGATTGTTTAATTTTATTGTTTTTTCACTTTTGATTGGTTATTGACTTCATTATTTGAGTGGTACTTCTTAGTTCCTTCATTTGAAGCTTGTAAAAACTCAAAATATGGGCCATAATTCCTTGGTTCACTGGTTTCATATAGGGATCAATGTTGACGTGTTGCTTTATTACTTCCGGACTTATCCCTTTCAAATCATGGGGGACCAGAGCAAACACGTCCATGTTGCGTTGGAGGCATTTGTATCAGTCCTCCTTGAGGGACCCTCCTAGTTGGGATCCTACCCGAGTAGTCTTGTCGGAATTCTCTGGGCATAACTCGACGGTTAGGAATTCTTCTGCCGGTTGAACCTTGGCATAGTCTTTTTAACTAGGAGTGGTCTCCCCGAGGGAGATTGGGCTCATCCACTTCTCTTTCCTTAGGGGGGGTCCTTTCCTTGTATCTTGCAAAACTCATCTGGGGACAATTCTGTGGCCCCCGCTTTTAGCCTTTGTGTATGGCCTCCACGTAACATTTTCATGATTGTTGTTGATCTCCGTCGACTTCTCCTATCCCCCCAGGCACGAGGAACTTTATCTTCATATGGAAAGTGGAGATGACTGCCTGGAACGCATTTAGAGTAGGCCTCCCTAGAATTATGTTGTATGCTAAGATAGTATCTACTATTAGGAACTTGATTAAGCATGTCCTCCTCAGCGATCCTTGTCCGAAAGAGAGGGAGAGGGTGATCGATCCTCTTGGACTTACCACTTCCCCTGCGAACCCGTACAACGAAGTGCCTACTTTCTCCATGGGGACTTCCCTCAACTACATTTGGTCATACGCCTCTCCGAAGTGTATGTATGTTGAACTCCTGGAGTCTATGAAGACTTTATTGACTTTATAGTTGGCCACAGTGACCGTGATCACTAGGGCGTCATTGTGGGGGAGAAGGTCTCCCGTTTTCTTGCCAGGCCCAAATTGAATGATGGGCGCATCTACAACAGTAACCACTCCAATACTTCCTCGGGAGGCAAATTTTCCGCCTCTTGAGCTAACGACCTCCGAGCCTATGAGAGTCTCCACCCATAAGATCTCCTGCTATCATACGAATGACTCCATTTCGAGGTAGGTTTGTGACTTTGGAATGTCCTGAGGGGGCATGTTTGCGCCCTTCTACCTTGGGGGGCTCAGGGCAAGAGTCCACCGGGGCTTCCCCCTAGTGCTGATCCTCCTTTTGGTAGGTGCCTGTGCCTTGAGACTTTTCTTTACACACAAACTCCTGCAAGTATCCATTTTGGACAAGCCGCTCAATTTCATACTTCAAATGACGACATTCCTCCGTAGTGTGTCCATAGTTATTGTGAAGTCAACATAACTTGTCAGACTTAGGTCGTGTGAGACCTTCTCTAGCACCGCGGGGCCGCATCAACAACCCCTTCCCTTCCACCGGCATTTGTACCTGAGTGATGGGAGCATTGAGAAAGGTGTAAATGGGAGGGCCCCTCTGGAATGGGGGCCTCTGATCCTGGCCTGAATGCGGACTTTCTTAGTTATTCCTTCCTCACGAGTATCTTTCCTCTTCTCACCTCAACCTTCCTTCTTGAAGGCTTGTGCTATAAAATCTAGTACCGGCTTCTTGGCCAGGGACTTAAAAAGGTTCCCGTCCAGAAGTCTTTGAGAGAAGGTGCTAGCTTTAAGCTCCTGCATGGCTGTAGGGACTTCTAGGGCCGTAGTGTGGAACCTGTATAGATAATCCCTCAGGGACTCAAAGTCCTTTTGGCGTACAATGAAGAGGTTAAGGGGGGTCTTGTAGTGCTTCCTGCTACTAGCGAATTGGTGGAGGAATAGTGACCGGAACTCCTGGAAACTCCCCACTAAGCCCACCAGTAGTTGATTGAACCACTGTTGGGCCACCCGGGCAAACGTAGTGACGAACACCCAGCACTTGATTCCGTCCATGTACCTGTGAAGGAGAACTGCATTCTCGAACCGAGATAAATACTATTGCAGATCAGTAGTGCCATCGTATTCCATGATGGCTGGTGTTCGGCAGTTGGGAGGGAGGTCGTCCGCCATGACCTCCTCACTAAAGGGAATGTCCCCTTGCTCTTCAAGCGGGACTTCCATCATTTGGTACTGGACATCCTTTAAGCTCCCCTACAAACATTCCAACTGGGCCTTCCAATAAGGAGGAGCCTCATTCCGTGCCTGGGGAGGCGGTGCTGAGTCCCCCACAAGGGGTCCGAGGGGAGCCCAAACCAGGGGTGCCTCGTCGCCGCTCCTGGGAGCCTCGATAGCTAGAGGGGCCACCAGAGGCTAGATCCAAATCTTCCTTAGGTCTTATCTAAGGAATGGTTAGCCCTTCATGCTGGGCTTTATATTTGGACCACACGACTTAGTGCATACCAAACATAATTAAACTTTACTAAGTATAATTGCAACTATAATTAAATTGATCTTTACATATTTTCTCACAACAATTAACATATTTAATCTTTGTTATATTTTTATATTATTTTATATAGTGGTACCAATTAGTAGTTTGATTATTAAAATATGAAAAATGGTAGTCCAATATTTTTACATTTTTTAAGTTTAATCTCCTATTACTTATAATCATATTTTAGTATCATTTTAATCTTTATTTTCCCAAGTTACTTTTAACTTTGTAAATCTTTTCACTTTATTTATTTATTCTTTAATGCATTTGTGTTATACTTTTTTTCTCAATGTTTATTTGATGCAATAATTTAATAACAAAAATATAGTATTTTCAAAGTGTACTTAATTTTTATATTACAGAGATTTATAATATTTTTTTTTTTTGCTCATGTTTAAGCGAGAAATTGCACATGGTGTTAGTTGTAGAACCTATATATGTACCCCTACATGAAGTTAATCATGAATAAATGAAAAAATATATAAATAGCCAAATAAGTTTTTCATTATAAGTTGTATTTGATTTTAATGTGTTAATTGTATATAACTTGGAAAATAAAATATTTACATCAAATATAGAATTTGAAACTGCTGTTGCACGGGAGCGATGTGATTTTGGAAAGGAAGGAGATTGAGCACGAGTGATTTAGATTAAATTCGGACATAACACGGGTAATATGCTAGTACTTTGATAAGTGAGAGGCTGTTTTGTGGTCAATTTTTCCTCTTCAGGCTGATCTATAGTAATTGGCATGCGGGACAAATTTAAAAGATAATAATTAAAATGGATTTAAGTTAAACCTCACCTAATGGAGCTGTTGAGGATGGCTGCTTCATTAAATACTATTCTAAGCACAAAGTTTTGTCATTTGGACAAGTCATGTCGATCTAAATTAAGTTATCCTAGGATTTTCACATGTCAAAGGAGAATGAATTTGGCTAAAAGAGGAGCTACATGTTCATATATTCTATGCAAAAACCCTATTTTATATACATATTTTCATCAAACTGTTATATAATTGGACTCTAAAATATAAATCAATTAATTAGTGGTGAACCCACAATTAGTCATAAACATTTCGACGTGTGTAGTTGTCCCCTTTGGCTAAAAAGAGAAAAGAAAAGGGGGGGAGGGGGGTGCGTGCAAATTACAATCACCTCCCCTGAGTTTTGATATAATTACAAATATCTTCTCGTTGTTTGGGCAATTACAATACCTCTTCACTTCAACGTCCATTTAACAACGAGCCTATTTCCGTTAGGTTTTTTCCATCTAATTTTTGTAATGAGCTGCCCAAGATGCTTTTTTGGATTACAAGTTATAATTATATATATATATTTTAATAAATTTCTAAAATATTTTATGGATTAAGATTTCTCTATAGATTATCTATTTTACACACCTAAGAACTTTTTAAATTATTTCAAATATTTTTTCAAAAAATATAAAAATTCAGTAAGAGTAAAATAGTACTTTTCACACCTCTGTCTAGGGACGACATAATTATTTTCAATTTGAGAGGATATTTGTAAGTTTTCAAACAATGAGGAATATTTATAATAATGTTAAATCTCGGGGAGTTAGCTGCAATTTAGAACCAAAAAAAAAAAAAAAAGGAGAGAAAAATAGCTACTCTTGCAATTTTTTTCTTTCTGCACCTAACTTTTGTCTTAGACTAATTTGGACCACAGGTTTTGTGTCAATGCCATTAATTAGTTTTTCTGATTTGAAATGATAATATTAATTAGACGATAAGTGTGTTGATAATCTAGATTAATTTATTAAAATAAGGCAAAAAGTGCACTTTACATGTCATAATCATGGGTAGGTGTTTTATTGGTGCAGGTCATGATGATGAGGAGATGGGGCCGGCAGTACAGCTGAGCTTTTGCAGGACATGATAAGTTTTTCTATCAATCTTTAGTGAGAGTTTGCTATGTTTCTCACCATTTAACTGCAAATGCAAATCATATGATGCATATGTGGACAGAAAAGTCACAAACTAACACACATCTCCTGCACTTTTCGGTTTAATTATTAACACGAGGTTGGTTCGGATTATAACAAATTTTTATTACACTGCGTTTTACTATTACTATTAGGGATGATTACATCAATCACGCTCATATATGATCTATTTATATAAATTATTTATTTTTTTTATTTTTATAAAAGTTTATACATACATTCATTAGAAATATTAATATTATTTATACAAATCATTCTTGATTATTGAAAAATTATATATACAATCCTAAAAGACTAACAGGGATTTTATAAATAGACTTGCTATATCACAGTGTTGTAAGTGAATAATCTCCTTGTTTATATCTTTCATGTCCATTGTAAGGGAATAGTACTTCTTATTTATGCTTTATTTTACTCTTGCTGGCTTGATTGTAAGGGAGTATTACTCATTATTTATGTTTTTCTAGCTGATATCCGGAGAGTACTTTATCCGGGAGTTAGTACTCCCCGTTGTATATTTCTTGGCCATTTTTTGATTAATAAAAAAGGGAGGGGACCCCGAAAAGCTCCCCAACCCTAGGGCGGTTTAATTTAAAAAAAAATACCTAAAAGACGTCAATGTTATTACACAAATTATCCCTATTTTTTGACTGCAAATAATAATTTATGTAATTATACAAAAGATAAGAATAATTTATGTAAATAGATCATAGATGAAGGGTATAAATATAATTACCCCTTATTATTGTACATATTAATTTGCAGTATTCTACTAGTTAACTTGGAGAGTAGCCTAACAAATTCATTTTCTCAATTTGACTAAAGACGGACCATTATGCGCTAACTTTGACACCTGATGCCAATTCAAATTAAGGCAAATAACATAAAATCTCACTTTATTTTAAATAATCAATTAAAAAATTTCATTTTCATTTTCAGTAGTTAAAAAAATTAAAATTATATTTATAAAACATATTTAATTTGAAAATATATTAAAATAATTTAAGCAGTAATTTTTATCTTAAGAGTTAAAGATAAGTATAACAAATTAAACATTAAGAATATTTATTAAATGTTTGGGGTTTTAAACAAAAAGTTGGTAGAATATATTTTTTAACTAGATTTTTTTAGTGGATTTCATAATATATATATATATAATTCAATTTAAGAGATTTTCACTATAGTTCCATTTTATAGAAAAAAATTTATAAAAATCTCTTAAAATGAATTATATATATAATCCACCAAAAAATCTAGTGAAAAAGGTACATTTCACTCACTTTTTGTTCAAGATTCTAGCTATTATTAATATTTACTAAATATTTTTAAAATTTATTTTTTTTAGACTTATCTTTAACTCTTAAGATTAAAAATTATTGACTTCTAGTATTTTTATTTTATTATCATAAGTAGATAAGTTTCATAAAATTTATTCATAATTTTATGTTTTTATAACTTCATAAATGAAAAAAAAAAGAGACTATTTTATTTTAAGTTAAGTAATATGTTATTATTATGTTAACAAGAGTTCAATGTTTTCGTTATTCACACAGGATAATTATATCATATTAAATATACAAAAAATATAAAAAAAAAATAGTTTCTAGCCAAAAAAAGGACTAATTTGATAATTTACAAATTTGAGGGATTAAAGTAGGAAGCAAACTTAAATTGACCATTTCTCAAAGGCTCAAAACCCGGCCGTATTTTCGTCGAAAAATAGTTAGAGGGATCAAACTAAGACAAAAACTAAAATAAAGATACTAAAATCAAAAAATAAACTTGAGGAACTAAAATAATTTTAAAACTAAAAAGAGCTAAATGTAGCATTTACCTTTCTTAATTTCATGTTGACATATGTAGCCGTCTCATATTGCAATGGCAATCGGGACGGGTAAAACAAGAGCCCCCCCTGAACCTTGTCTGAATGAGACTGGTTCGGGTTTAAATATTGATTATGCATCCAAATCTGAAAATGGGGTTTAATTTGCTACACCCGACTATTTAGGACGATTTTAAGTTTTTGTCCGACCCCTAGGATTTCGCTAGAATAATATTTATACACATTATAATTTATTTAAAATTTAAAGTTTTTATTCAATATATTCCTTTTGAAAAATAAAAGTTTAATCGTAATTATAAC
Organism: Sesamum alatum; assembly: GCA_034509735.1. Classification (NCBI taxonomy): domain Eukaryota; kingdom Viridiplantae; phylum Streptophyta; class Magnoliopsida; order Lamiales; family Pedaliaceae; genus Sesamum; species Sesamum alatum. Next base: position 33,724,975 of record JACGWO010000008.1, read on the forward strand.
TCATTAACTACTTATAAATAATAAATTAATTTCAATAAAAAATAATTGGTGTTGGGGTTTAGACCTGTTAGGTCTGGAGATGAGGTGGATTTACAGCAGGCGGGGCAGACTTGGGTACTAATATTGAGGCCGAAATGTGGCAAGTTTCTAATTTTGTTAAGAAAAAGCGGCCCCAAGAGTTTGGCAAAACACACCTTGAACCAGTCATGTTACCACCTCTAGTGTCACATAGTCGTATTGGTGTTGTCTTGTCCATATTCATGCATCGAATGTGGGTGTCATAATTATTTTGTCACTGTATGGTGATATATATATATATATGATAATGCTAGGAAATTAGAATAGGCAAATTACCAAAATACTCACGAGTTGTAAATAAATTTACATTTATGCCATAAAAGGAAGTTATTAGTAGTTATTATAAAAAGTAGTTATTGATTAGCGGGGTAGTGTAAAATTACCAAGGCACACCCACAAATTAATCTCAGTCGTTGGATTGAAGGCAGTTGAGGGACGATTTCGTATTTTCACCCCATCTCATTTACTATAAATAGGAAGTAAAGTCCTTTGTAAAGATATTATCATTCTCATTTATAAAAATCTACTCTTCCTATTTTGGGAGGGAATTATGAAGTTGTGTGTCTCGCGACGTCTTTTCGAGTGATCGTGCTTAGATCGACAATCTCCCGAATCTTACACCATCAGCTTGGGCGCCGTCTGTGGAACCTGTCTAGGCATTGAAGATGAATACTTGTTCGAGAATGAGGAGTGCGAATGCGGGCAAGAGGAGCCCGAGAGAGGAAGGGAAGAGCAGGAGCAAGGCCACGCCTTGGAGAATCCACCAGCACACAGCCAGCAGGAGGAGAGGCAAGAAGAGGCTGACGCTCCACCTCCACCCCCAGTTATTCAGATAACTCCCGAGACTCTTCGCCAGTTGGTGGAGATGCATTCTGCCAAGCAGCAGAGAGGCCCGTGGCCCAGTACATAGCCGGATGCGCGTTACCCCCACGACCCCCTCGCTATCCTTGTAGAGGCCAAGACGCTCCCTTGGCTCCCAAGGGTGGCAAGCAGAGGCCTAGGGACGCCTTCGAAGGTGTGGACTACCAGGAGGAAGTCAACAGTAGGGCCCCGCAGCCAGAGGACGAATTTTACCCCTCGCCTCCTTGCAGGGGCGCGGGCAAAGAAGATTACTTCCCACCACATCCACCGCAAGGGGGACGTGAAGATAACCACTTTTCACCTCTTCGCCAAGAGGAGCTGCCGCCGGTATAAGAAGGAGGATACCACGAGATGGGAGTCCCTTCCCCACATGTTTTTTCGAATCCTTTGGGGCCTCTAGGATACCCAGCGTGACCTTTGGCAGTGGCACCCCCGCGGCGGAGTCCTTTCGCGTCCCACATACTAGCGGAAGCCGTCCATCCAGGGGTCAAGATCCCGAGCTTGAATGAGTATAATGGAGTTTGGGATCCTCAGGATCATTTTGATCGCTTCATGGCTAGGGTCGATCTGCTAGACATTAGCGACGCAGCCTATTGTAAGTTGTTTAGGACTACCCTCTCGAAGGCAATGGAGTGGTTCAACCAGCTACCCCCAGGAACTATTGGATCATTCGAACAACTCTATCAGCGTTTTTTTCACTATTTCGCGATAAATAGGTGGTATCCCAAGACCGCTTCGTATTTTTTTACAGTACTCCAGTAGGAGAACGAGAGCTTGAGGGAGTACGTACGACGCTTCTCGGAGGCTGTTTTGGAAGTCCTCCACGTAAAACCCAGAACTTTTGGCAAGCATCATGCAGCAGAATCTAATGAGAGGTAGATTCAAGGAGTCGATTGTTGGAAAGCCCCTTTCCTCACAAGAGGAGTTATTGCTAAGACCGAGAAGTATGTAAGAATCGAGGAGTTAGCAGTTTCGCGATCAACAGATCCATTAAAACGGAGGGTTGCAGAGGAGGAGAAAGGGATTCCCCTCAGGACAGAAGGAAGTAAGCGTGAGCACAGACATGGACTCCCGGAGGATTTGGCTCAATACACCCCTTGGAACGCCTCACGAAGTCAAACGCTCGATGCAGCCAAACGACAAGGGTGGGGATTGAGGCCATAGCACGGAGGAATGCCGCCACTTGGAGAATGAGGTCGGGGAGTCGGTCCGGGGAGGTTGCTTACAAGAATTTGTGGGTCAAAGGAAACAAGAGCTCCAGGAAACCGCCTTTGGAGGCAGGCACATGGCACGTGGGAGTAAAGCAGGAAGTAAAACAAGCTAGCAAGGACAACCGCCCAACTGCGGAGTTGGGAGGGTTATCTTGGGAGGTTATTCCCAGTAGGAAGAGACTCAACGCAAGCTGAAAGAGTCGCAGTGCGAGCAATAGGACGTTATGCTAATCGTGTCATCTTTAGCAAGGTTGCAGCAGTGTTAACAGCAGATCCAAGAATGAGTCGGAGTATGATGTGCTAAGCGAGGGTGGAGCGACATATGCAAGGGCGGACAACGACCTTCCAACTTGGGGTCAAGCAAGGGAATGGAGATTACGAAGCTGGGGGAGTAGATGACCAAGTACTTAGCAAACATCCAAGCGTTAAGAAGGAAGTTCGACAAGCTCACCCTAAAACAAATCCCGCGGTTATATAAGGAAGAAACGAACTGACTCGCTAAGTTGGCCAGCTCATTGGCTCATTCGGAGAGCAAGAGAATAACCCAACTAAGTCCAGAGCAACACAAAGTGGATGTTGTGTGAGAAGAAGTCTTGACGACGAAGAGTGTTTTACCAAGCTGGAAAGAAGGTCTGGAGGAAGATTGAAAATTTGGGATTTTATCTCAAGAACCCAAGGAAGCAAGGGTATTTTGAGCTAGGTCAGCAAAGTTGTAAACAAATAGGCAAATTAGAATAGGCAAATTGTGATAGTGCTAGGAAATTAGAATAGGCAAATTACCGAAATACCCACGAGTTGTAAACAAATTTACATTTATGCCATAGAAGGAAGTTATTAGTAGTTATTATAGAAAGTAGTAATTGGTTAGTGGGGTAGTGTAAAATTACCAAGGCACCCCCGCAGATTAATCTCGGCCATTGGATTGAAGGTGGTTGAGGGACGATTTCGTATTTTCACCCCATGTCATTTACTATAAATAGGAGGTGAAGTCTTTTGTAAAGATATCATCATTCTCATTTATAAAAATCTACCCTTCCTATTTTGGGAAGGAATTCTGAAATTGCGTGCCTCGTGACGTCGTTTCGAGTGACTGTACTTAGATCGACAATCTCCTGAATCTTACACCATTAATGTGTGTCATTAATTATGTATATGCACAAATTTATTACACTTTTTTTGTTATATATTATTATTGGTGACAACTTTAACGCAATTATCGTTACTATTAAAACTATGAAAATTATTACCATGACACAATAAAAGTTTTTCTAACTTAATATGTATAACTAGGATAATGTTAGCGTAAATTATATGGACGCGTCCTAAAGTTAGATCTAATCACATAAACACCTCATGCCCTTTTCAAAATTATAAGTATGCCTCCCGAGATTACAATTGTAATTACAAGTACATTTCTATTCAGGGGTAAAATTTTACAAATATACCCAAAAACAAAAAAAATAAAAATAAAAAAAATACACCAACATCTCCATTCAAGGAGTGTACTTGTAATTTTAGTAAGAGTGGGGATGTTTGTGTAATATGAAGAAATTATTAAAAGCCATAATTTTTGACATTATTTAAAATGGTGTGCACTTTGATTCCTTGTGAGAGATGGTTGGTTGTGAAAATAGAAAGATAGATTCCCCTCCCTTCTCAAAATTGTGTGCTTGTGCTAGAAAGCAAAGAATAAGTGGTGTGCAATAAAAAGTAAGAATCATCTGGGGAAGGAGATTCCATTGGGATGCACCTCTCGCTTTTCAAGTGTCCTTTCTTTTAATTTATTTTTTCTTATCCCTAACTTTAAGTGGGAAATAACAAAAAATTGTATTTTCAATTTTCAATAAAATATGTATAATATAAAATTAATTTCAATATTATAGTGAATTTGGCCTATCTTTGTCAATGTGCGCATTTTGTGGGTAGATTTGAAAATAAAAATAATATTACTGAGAATATATTAAATAGCAATTTAAAAATTATCACTAAAGATATATAATTTTGATACTATCACAATATAATAACTATAGCGTAACTTAGTGATAAAAGTTATAATATATTTATTGTCACTATATTATCACTATACATGTATTACTAATTGTTTATAGTGATAATTTTATGCAAAACAAACATCTCAGTAATTGTACCCAATAACAACATTTATTTAAATATTGTCATTACTAGAATTATGAAAGTGCTTAAAATGACAAAATAATTTTTTGTTTCATTAAATATATATAATTAGTGATAATTTTAATCTCGATGTTTAAGTTTTTGTCACTACTATTATCCTTTTTTGTAGTGTAGGAGGATCATATTATTGATTCCAATGATGCATAGCTTAATCGGCGAAGTTGGGGAGGTCATGTGTTCAAACCTCAACAATGCGTGAAATGTTGTTCAATTTTAATAGTATGTGTCATTCTAGTTTAATAATAGGTGTTGATTAAATATATTTATTACATATTGGTGATTCGTATATGATTATCATAGTTATCGTTGCTAAATATAGATTTTTTACATTTCTAGATGATTGTAATCGATTTGTCTCAAAAAATAATAGTTTATCGCATTCGCTTAAAAAATTCACATTATTAGTAAAAGTTTTTCTGCTTTTTTTTTTCTTTTTTGTAATTATATTGCGATAATTTATTCCGCGATGATGAGGAATAAAATTAATAAAATTGAGAGCAGAGAAGAATAGTTTTACCCTTTGGCGAATTAACTGTAGCCCGAGACTTAAATAAAATAGTGAATAATTTCCATTTGCAGAATTCTGATCGATGCTATTTGGCCTTTATTTTTTTTAATTGGAAATGATGAGCCTTATTAATTGAATTAAAGTCATTACAATCAATTTTGTGGAATATTCATATCGAACATGAATAATTACAACAATTATATCAACAATATGACATAAAATAACACCAAATTATTATACTTACAATTAATATCTACTATATAGGAACAACATCATCCCACGCAGGGGTTCGAATTCATAACCTCTAACATTATCCCACCCAATGGTTCTTTTCTCAACACATAAAATATTGGGACAATTACACTGTTCTCCCAGTTTCGTGTAATTAGTAGACCCCCTGTTATTTGAAAAATTACATTTAGTACCCCTAAGATTTACTTGCGTATAACAGACAAGTACATCAGTTAATTAAAATTCACCAAATTTGCCGATATTAACAAGGTTTATGGATAAAAGACCATATTTACCTCTGATTAACTTATTACAGGCCAAATAAATCTTTTTATGAAATCCCTCTTATACATCTTCACATACTAATACATAAAAGAGATATATCTTCACTCGTATAAGAGTAGTATAATCAAAAAAAATTATTTGACCTGTAATAAGTAAGTAATCCGAAAGTAGTATCGATTTTCATTTAATTTTTTTATTAAATCAATAAAATTAATAAATTTTGACTAATAAAAGAATATATTTATTGTACTAGAAGCCTAACGTGAGGAATATCAAATTAATTTATCCTATATAAAATTATGAGTCAAAGAAGTATTACTGTAATTACACGGACATTAATTCCAAGATGAAGCGACTTACAGAAGCAAAGAATTTTTATTATTCGTATTGGTGAAGAAAAGTTGGCAAAGTCCTTATCTTCGCATCTCAGAATTTCGGAAAAGAGAAGCAAATATTCGAAGCTCATTGTCATTTTGTACACTTATACTTGTAAGGGGAAATAATATTTTTCGTTTCATACATTATGTCCTTTTTACTTTTAGTCTCATTTGTTATTAGATTGGTATTTTTGATCCCATAATTTATAAAAATTCACATTTTTTGTCGTCATTTACTTTTTTATGTGAATTTTAATGGCGTCGACCACATGCCCAGTATGTGGCCATTAAGTATTTTTGATTGGAGGAAAAATTGACGTATTTTTCAACTTGGCAACACTTTGAGCGGAAAAAGGAATATAACTATTTCGAGGGACATTAGGGCAAGGAAAGGGGATTTCTTTCTCCTCTAACAAATATTGAATTTTCCCTCCAACTAAAAAAGTTTTAAAAACAAATGGAAAAGTGAATGAGAAACAAAAATGCGAATTTTTGTAAGTTATAGGATCAAAAGTGTCAATTCCATAATAAATAGGATTAAAAATAAAAAATCACCTAATTTATGGGACAAAAATGCTATTTCCCCTCTTCCTACCTACATTATCACGTCTTGCTCGTTTTTCTACATGTTCTTGTACATGCACAGCATAATTAGGTATATTATGAGGTGAATTAATTCAAATGTTCTTGTACATGCACAGCATAATTAGGTATATTATCATGTGGTGAATTAATTCCTCTCGAGTTCGGCTATAAAGACCTAATTTGTGGACACATATTCCACGTGCTATATTAATTATCGAATCGATGTACATACATTACAGTAAAAATAGTATTAGTGATAAAATATATATTAACTGATAATTTTAAGGCATTAAAAGAAATATGATTTTCTTTTCTATGATTATACCATGATTAAAAGTTAAAAAAAAATAGTGCTAAATACTAATTAACAACAATTGAGCAACGACTATGAGTTGTTGTATTTGCAGACAAGACCAAAATATTAGTTATAGCTAAAAATCATAGCAAATATTTTGTTCATGGTTAAAATTATAACAAATATTGATTAACCATCCTGATAAATAGTATTTATTTGCCATGGTTTTTATGGCATAGTCATATATAATATAAGAAGGGAAAAATGCATTTTTCGGCCCATAACCCAGTCCACTGCCCCATTGCTTAATTATGGATTCTCGAAAATAGTCCAAAATTTAAAAATATTTTCACTTTCATTCTTCCTACCAACTTTCTTTAGCAAATTAACAGAAAAACTATCTTACAAGTCATGTGGTCATTTCCTTCCATTTTGATCAGATAACAGTCACGTGGCGTGCACGTGATTTTTTTCCATCAATTTCCTGATGAAAGTTGATAAAAAGACTGAAATGATAATTTTTTTCAAATTATAGACTATTTTTAAGAATTTCATAAGCAATAGGACTTAAACAATTTTGGGCTTAAGTTATGGGATAAGCAATTCAATTTCACTTGTAAGAGAACAATCCATTTTTTCATAGTGAAGTTGTCATTAAAGATATGTATTTAATGAAAACGCGTATTGTTATAATATACTTATTAGTGATGAGGCTTGTGTATGAATTGTTACTATACACAATCAATGGCACACCTATAATTACAATTTATTAATAATTAAAAAAAGTACAATGACAATAATTATTACCACTATATCCTCCCGATACATATATATTACTAATTACTTTAATTAGTGACAATTATATACATAATTTTTTGTCACTAATTCTGCTACACAATAATAGTTTTTACAAATAATTATTTTTATTAAAACTATAAAATTCATTTTTACTATAAAATAAAATTTCGTGCCATTTAATACACGTACATGTAACTACAAGGTACAATCTTAAAATTGTCTCTTAACTCTCTTATTACTAATTCTCTTCTTTCTTGTAGTGAAATATAAGTCTAATTAAACCTTCTTTTGGAAACTAAGTAAAGGAAAAGTGGTTATATATATGTTGGAACAAGGATCTTTTGTTTATTCTGATGTATGTCTTTTTGTCTTTAAGGTCCAAAATTGAGGCCGGAATAAAGTAGTATGTGATGCAAGTTAAAGAGAGAATAGTCGAAAGAGGAAATACAAGGGGTCCTCATGTGGTTATAATTTGAATAGGGGACTCACTCGAAAATTACTCTCGACACACCTAATTCTTTTCAAATTTTATTTTGTACAGAGATAATTTTTGACTGGTTGGTGGTGTGTTAGCTCTTGTCAATGAATATCGATCGTCTTTCTTAAAAAATAATATTTGATGTATTTATAGAGGAGTTGAGAATATTAGATTATGATAAGGTGTAAATCTAGTGTATTTTAGGTACGAAAAATTACTTTTATATCTTTATAAATATTCTTATAATATTATTGATATATTCATCAGGTACACTAGAAGAAATATGGCATCTAACCATAGTTAATTATCATGATTAAAAGTAAAAAATCATGACAGATACTAATTAACCAAGATTGTCTAACAAATATTAGTCGTTGTTTCTGCAAGCGATGCCAAAATATTTTCTAAAGCAAAAATCATGGCAAATCTTTTGACTATAGTTAAAACCATAGCGAATTCGACTATTCGTAGTCAAAACTTACGTTTCGCATTGTCTTTGTCCGGCAGTGATTAATAGTATCGATGTGCTATGATTTTAAAACGTAGTGATTTATAAAGTAGGAAATAACTAATTTTTTGTAGTGGTATATTACATCGATATTCTCTAACGTAATGTCTAATTACACAAATTTTCTTATCCTTTGTGGAATTATAAGTAGATTCTCAGAGGTGGTTGTTGTAATTACAAGTACACTTACGAATACACACTCCCTGAATGTATTTGGATAATTCTAAATTCAAAGGATTTAAACAATCCCTCGATTCTAACTTTGAACTATACTTTGTTGAATATTGATGGATTTCAGACTCTTTTCAAAAAAAGTCGTTTGAAATTATTTCATCAAATCCAAATCTATCAATCCAAATGCATCATGATAGAATTTGAAATAGAACTAAAATTCAGTCCGAAATTGAGATTGGCTTAAGGTTGTTAATCACAAAAAGGGTTTAATTGCATTTTTAGTCCTATAACTATAATCATTTGACATTTCAGTCCTATAATTTGTTAGGGTCATAACATAGTCCTTTACCTATTTTAATTTCATGATTTAAAGTTGGCTAGAAAGTGATATCATAATTTCAATCAAATTTATCCTAAAATCATAAAAATTAAAAATATAAAAAACTAAATTAATATTCGAGTAAATTGGAGGATCAAAATGCCAAAAATGCATAGCATAAAAAAAAAAAGAAAAAAAGAATTGACATGTGCTAATCATTTGAGCTCAAAATTTTGGAGGATAGAAATGAGTGTGAACCCTATTTTGTTGTTTAATTTGGCATGAGTTGGTAAAGTGCCTCCAAAATCATCTCAAAAGACACGTAGAGATGACAAAGAAAAGCCAAACTAAGAATTCCTTGTTCAAGACTACTGTGTGCTAAATTCTTTAGAACTCGATGAGGAAAAGACAGCCATGATTTCTTCATACCTGTGAGCCAAAAGTTAGTTTATCGATGCCATTTTCTTAGTTCCTGATAATATAAATTAAACAATATATATATCTATATTGTTTCTTTTTTAAGTTAGCTTAATTTTTAATTATGTGGTTTTAATTTTTCCCTAATCATTGGATGGCCCACATTTTTAAATTCCAGCCTAATGACAACAGTTTAGTAAATATATAATTACTTATGTTGTTATTAAAATTAGGTTAGTAATTAATTAAACTAATTAATTACGAGCCACATTATCATTTTTCTTTCCTGAGTAAAGTAAAAAGTGGCTAACGCGATCATGTGGCTAATTGATAAATCACATGACAATTGCTTAAAAAATACCCAAAAAAACAAAAAATAAAAATGGTTGTCACTAAAGTAGATCTATAGCTTAAGGCGATTCTTGTCACTTTTATGCTGGATGGAATTTTTTATTTTAAATTTTATTATATTTTCTGTTCATTTAATATGTATATATATAAACGTTACGACATCACTCTTTCTCGCCTCTCTCTTACATATGTAATTTTTAAAATGAAACAAATGATGTAATTTCTGCACACATTATATGTATATTAAATAAAATATAATAAGCGATGAAATTTAGAATAAAAGATAAATGAATATATATCTACCCCTATAAGCACAATTCCACTTGTGGGATTTTTTTATTTCAAATCATAATGATTTTCTATTTCATTTAACATAGCAATGTATTTAAAATTTTTCCTGAAATAAAATAAATGATGTAAGTTATATATGTAAGATGTGTATATTAATTGGAATATTGAAACATGTATAACTAAATTTGAAATAAATCCAATCTAAAGAAACGAGGAAAGACAAGAGAACATATGTACGTTTCTGATTGGTTTGTTAGCGGGAGAATGGAGGGCACGAATCTCTGATTAACTCAATGCTTATATTACTTAGTTTCTCTTTATTATTACTTAGCCGATCGTTGCATATTGATTTGTATATAATAAATAATATTTTTTACGTTTTAAAATATATTTTTTTTGATTAATTCAATGCTAATATTACTTTCTTCTGTTTAAGCAAACGCATGACACAAAACTACCCTACAGTTTCGCTTTATTATTGTAAATGAAGTCATTCAGCAGTATATTTATACCAATTGTTGCGACGATTAGCGTCATTTGTCTCTCTTCCTTTCTCTCACTTCCCTCTGATTCACATTCTGATGGCCCATAAATTCCCTAAAGCGGAACCCTCGACGCAGGAGAAAGAGTTGCATTCTTGTTCAGAGGGAATGACAACAGCAGAATCAAGAGTATTACTGTTTCAACCTCCCAACATCTTGGGCTGTCTGAATTCCACTTCTCCAGTAAACGATGTCGTTTCTGGCACCACTTTGAACCCTATCAAGAAACAGCTCCCTCAACACTACTCTACTCTTCTGCCTGGATTCATCAATCATGCTCCTCCTATGAGTACTTTTCTTGAATTCTCTAACCCTTGTTCATCCCCTTCTCCAACTGATCATCTCTACTCAACCCTCATGACAAGTGGGGCAGAAGAGTCTTTTCACTCCACCCCATTTTCTGAAAACCCTTTATTTGAACAAAACCAGCTGAACGTACTCACAAACCAATGTCGTCATCCCTCAAAAGGGTTCATGAAGATGAGTGATGATCAGTACTACTGCCTCAGAACAACCAAAACACAGCAGCAGATGAAGTTTTCTGGACGGCCAAGTAGTAATCACAAAAGCCCACATGAGAAATCTCCTTCGCCATATTCATCATCACAAGGCGTTGGGAATAAGCTCTTCCGAGGGGTACGGCAGCGACACTGGGGCAAATGGGTGGCGGAGATACGGCTGCCGAGGAACCGGACCAGAGTGTGGCTGGGAACTTTCGACACAGCAGAAGACGCTGCTTTTGCTTATGATACAGCTGCTTATATCCTAAGAGGTGATTACGCACACCTGAATTTCCCTCATCTCAAGCACCAGATTAAGACCAGTTCGATGAGTAATAACACCGCCGCCCTTCTTGAAGCCAAGTTGAAAGCAATTGTAGCTCAAAAGAATAAGGTTGCTGATTCTAAATCAGAGCCCAAAAGTTTGAGCCAAAAAGCAGCTAAAAAAGAGTACTGGGGATTGGAGTTTGAGAGCCAAGCTAGTGAGGTCAAAAAAAGTAGCTCCGAAGGGATGGTATCGGATGTGGATGCAGTCCAGTTAAGCAGAATGCCTTCCCTCGACATGGACGTGATTTGGGATGCACTGTTAGTCTCAGATTAATTAATCATCATCACATTATCCGCAACTTTAATTTTTGGGTATTTTTACATGTGTTTTTCCACATTATATATATATATATATATGTATGCGCCGATGCATGTTAATTTCTGGGCAAATTACAATTTACCTACCTGTGTTATGGGAAATAGACAAAAGCCCCCCTATGAAAAAACAAACAGCAATTTACCCCCTCAATTCTTATAAAATGTGCAAAATACCCCCCTCAGGCGAGATGTGAGTTACACGCGTGAGGCCTGCGATTTTGCTTCATTTTCAATTGTAAAATAACTTTTATACCCTTAATTATAAACCATTGGATCTTATTTTATATATGTATCAACGGTTCAGATTTAATAAGAAAATCAATGGTCCATACCTTTTCTTATTTAGATCAACGATTTATATCGATTTATACAATCAATGATTCATATCTATTTGGATTAGATCAATGGCTCAAATTAATACAAGATATAAAAATAAATTATATAAAATATAAAAATAAATTTATACAATACATAAATATACAAATTATATATACGCATACATATTTATATATACAATATATATAATATTAATTAAAAAAACCTGAGTTGGCCGCGGATCACCGTGGATCTGGAGAGGTCGACGGAAATGGGGGGAGAGGGAGGGCGGCGGTGTGCTGGGCTGAGGGGGAAGGCGGCGCCAGCGCAGGGAGGGGAGGTGGGAGAGGAAATCGGCGATGAAGGGGAAAAGGGACCAACAGGGAGAGGAGGTGCGCGAGGCGGAGGGGGAGGGCGACGCGGATCTGGAGGGCGGGTGGCGACGCGGATCTGGAGGGCGGAAGGGGGTGGTGGCGACGCAGATCTGGAGGGCGGAAGGGGGTGGTGGCGACGCAGATCTACAAGGGGTAGGGGGCGGCGCTGCTGGTATGGGCGGGAGGGCGGCGCTGCTGGCGGGTCTGGACGGCGGGCGGCGCTGCTGGCGCAGGCGGGCGCGGGAGGGGAAGGGAGGTGCGAGAGGGGGAGGGGAGGGCGGCGGCGAGCAGGGGAAGGCGGCCGGCTGCGGCATGTGTAAATATATACATTATAAATATAAATATTATTTATATATATACATATAATTATAAAAATATATTTTAATTTTTTTTAAAATTATATATTAAAATTGATCTGGACCGTTGATTAACAAATATAAAATATTGACCGTAGATATTAATAAAATTTTATCTGAACCGTAGATTAATATTGATAAGATATGAACTGTTGATTTGTTTTAAATAAGATCTAACGGTTGTGAAATAAATAAATGAATACAGAAAATTAAAAAAAATGAAAATTCGCGCGTGTAACTCACATCTCGCATGAGGGGGGTATTTTGCACATTTTCTAAGAATTGAGGGGGGTTTTGCTGTTTGTTTTTTCATAGGGGGGCTTTTTGCTTATTTCCCGTAACACAGGTAGGTAAATTGCAATTTGCCCATTAATTTCTTGATAATGTAACTTTCTATTGTGTATTAGACTATAACAATTAAGTTCCAACATTAGAAAAATACGATTATTCGCCACTGTTAATTATTATGAAAAAAACAATTTGTGGTGAATACAAATTAACGACGATTTTGCAACAGTCATTAGCCGTTGTTTCTGCAAGTGCGGTCAAAACCATGATAAATGTTTAATTTGGCTATAGCTAAAACCATGACAAATATTGATTAACCGTGGAAAAAAAGTTTTTGTATTGATTTTATTTAACAGTGGTTAATAGTATTGATTTACTACAGTTTTGAGAAAATTGCATTTTTGGTACCATATTTTAGGGTACATTGCAACTTTCATACCATGCTTTTGAAAATAACCAATTTAGGTACCAGAAAATATGGTTCTTGTGCAAGTTTAGTACTGCCATTAGAAAACTAACGGAAAAGCCACGTGCAATGCACGTGGCGTTAAATTTTGCAGCAAAAGACGTTAATAAACTGTTTTAGTCATTGTTGAGGGTTCAAACCTGTTAGGAAGCAAATTTTCATCATTTTCCAATTTTTTTTACCAATCTTCACTCATTTTTGTACCAATTTTTAACAAACAATATCACATGTTTTTGCTATACATTAACACCTGTTTTACTAAGAAAATGTACTCCCATTTTGTATGAAATAGAAAGACAAAATTTGCTCAGAAAACACCAAGCATTTTACCATTCTCCACCATTTTTCCACCAGTTTTTACAATACAATAAAACTGTATGCCTTACAAAATATGAAGGCAAAAGAGCATGCCTAGCATGGCCATGTATACCTGCCTCTTAACTAAAAAAAACCCAAACTCAAAAAACAAAAACCAAGTTAGGTGTTTGCACTATACAAAAGCTGAGTATTTGCATCTACCATAAACATCTCACTGCCTAAAATCAAAGTTTTGCAATATCCAAAAAATGCCAATCAAGTTTGAATCCCATTATCCACCCCCACTCGGTTTTTTGGCTTTAGAAGATGGTCCTGAAGTTGCTTTCCTTGGCTGCAGCTTTGTGCTCTTTGCAATAGTCGCTTTCCTTGGCTGTTTTTAGTAAACACAATATACACAATGTAAACAATATAAACACATGTATATCTTACAAAATATGAAATAATTGAAGCTGAAATAAGCATAAATATTCAACAATAAACTCACTGAAGCTCTTGAAGGCTTTGAAATTGTAATGTCCTTGTTTCTAGTAGAAGTTCTTTTCCTTGCCTGTTGAAGATATACATAGATACAATTAATATACATAAGCAAAATCAAGTGAAATAAAATATACAGAAAGTGAAAGGAACTTACAGTTAGTTTGGGCTGAGTGGCTGCAGTAGTCTGCTCAACATGCTGAGGTTGAGTGTCCATCTCTTGCACTGGAACATCATCTCCTTGTGTCATTTCATCTGGTACTTGTGGTTGTGGCCTTTGTTCTCCTTCGTCTTGAATAAATTCCTCTGCAAATTTCCTCCACTGATACCCTTTTTTGTTGTGCCCTGGAGCCCCACAAAATTTACAATGCATCTAGAAGCCTGTCTAGTCATCTTAGTCTCTTTCTTCTTTTCCTTCTTCTTTTTCTTCCTATCCTCACCATCTTCCCCTGCAGAAGGCTTTCTTGTCTTTTTTTTCCTTCCTCTCTTCTTCCCAAATGAGGGAGGCAATGGGGGAATCTGTCCTGTCTTCACCCACATTGCACTGCTATTCATAGGCATCATTGCAGGTTCATAAACCCTCATATATGTCTGCACATGGTAATAAGAGTGGACAAAAACTTCTGGATCAAGCATTTGAGCATATATGGCCCTCATGCCATGTTTGCACGGGATGCCACACAATTCCCACCTCCTACATGAACATGTATGTGCTTTTAGATCCATTGTGAATCTGGATCCATCATAACATGAAATCTCATAATTCCGGTCATTTGACTTGACTTGGAATACAATCTGCAGCATTTGTTCATGTTCTTTTCCAAAATTTTCTTTATCTTTGGACATATTTTTTTTCCCATCCCATTTCTTTGCAGCTCTATCTCGATTCTGTTGCAGCTTTGTCATCAGATACTCCCTTAGGTTATTCAAGGGCGATTTGGGGGAGAATTGGCAATCGTGTTTTTTACCTTCTGTTAATTTTTTTTTTACTGAAAAGAAGACCCCTCCCTCGTGCGGGTCACGTAAAGGGGATAGATAACAGCCATGTGCATTGCCGTTTAAAAACTAATGGTGGTACTAAACTTGCAGACGGAGCCGTTTCTACAGTACGTACATTGGTTATTTTCAAAAGCATGGTATGAAAGTTGCAATGTACCCTAAAGTATGGTACCAAAAATGCAATTTATCTCCCACAGTTTTTCACCCTAGTCATTTATAGTGTAGCGAAAAGTCAACTTTTTGGTCGTACAAGATACATTTCAATGAATCTTTTTTTACCCAGATCAAATATGGTTGAACATAATCAATTACACAATAAGTACTACGACAAACATTTGTTATGTAATTAGTCGTTTACCTTGAACTATATATACTCAATTTTATTTTCTTGCCAAGTTTTATGATTAAATTGCATATTTGGTCCCATAAAGAAGGGGTAGTGCCCTTTTTGGTTCCATAATTTATGAAATTTCGTTTCTGGTCCCAAAATATTAAAAAATTTGTAAAGTTCGTCCCAAAAGTCTTTTCCCGTAAAGTTTAAATAGCAAGTCGTAGAAATCCATTAACCCCCAGTTCCTAAATTACTTTTTCGATCCCACAAAGAATAGGGGTTTGCTTTTTGGTCTCACAATTTACGAAAAAAGAAAATTGGTACCAGAATTATTAAAAGAATTGCAAAGTTAGTCACAAAACTTTAGTTTTGTCAATTTTTGTTATTAATCAATAAATTAATGCACGATCAACAATCAATCTTTTATTCAATCATTGTTAAAATATGCTAATAATTATTTCTTTCGATTTATTATAATATAATTTTTAGTATAAATCATTATTTATATTTATATTACATATATACAAATAACAATGTACGAGCCATAACTATAAAAAAAAAGATAAATTAAAGAAAATAGCATTGCATTTTGAAATTGTTGCTATGTGATTGAGAAACTCATTTTCACAACAATTGTTATGTGATCGAACAACAAATATTCGTATGTGATTTGAAACTACCCGAATTTTTGAATTTTTTTTTACCGGGCTTGTAATTAGAAAATAAAAAATAAAATGATTAACATATGATATTTTTTATTTTAGAGTCATAGGTGGTACATTGTTGTTTGTTTGTCTAAATATAAAACTAAATAATAATTTATAATTACAAATCAAAAATTATATTATAAAAAATATAGATAAATAAATTATTAGTCTATTGAATAGTGATTGGATAAGAGTGATTGTTGATTTAATAAAATAATTCATATTTTGTGTGCATTAATTTATTGATTAATGTCAAAAAATTGACGAAAATGAAACTTTGGGACTCACTTTGCAATTTTTCAAAAAGAATTTTTGTAAATCGTGGGACCATAAAAGCAAACTTCTCACCTTTGTGTGACTAAAAACCCAATGTAGCAATTGGGGGTTAACGGATTTCTGCCATTTGCCGCTAAAACTTTACAGAAAAACTCTTTTGGGGCTAACTTTGCAAATTTTTTAATAATTTTGAGACTAAAAATAAAATTCTGTAAATTATAAGACCAAAAAGGGCACCGCCCCTTTTTTTGTGAGACCAAAAAACAATTTAGCCCAACTTTAATATACCAGAGAATGAGTTGTGTTGGGATTGAAGAGGGAAGAAAGAAATAAGTGCTAACTCAATATTTGAGATATTATAATTAGTAAATTACGATAGGATAGATAATATGCAGGCCAAAATATGAAATTAATCGTAAATTGCACGAGTGAAAAACAAAACAAGGTGAAACTAAATTGATGCCTTTTTCTTTTCAAAATATTAAAGTATCTTTTAAACTTTGTTTTAGTGTTCAGGGAATTTTATCTATTTAGATTTTTACAAAGGGTTATTTGAATTTAACCTTATACAAGAACTGTTGTACCAGTTCTACGAGAAAATTATAATTTTGATCCCAAAATATAGGGTGGTTTGCAATATTAGTCCTATATTTTTTGAAATAGTCAACATTAGTCCCATACTTTAGAAAAACGTTGCAAAGTTAGTCCCACAGTAGCAATATTAGTCCCACATTTTATAAAAGCGTTGCAAAGTTCGTCCATATTTTAGCAAAATGTTGCAAAATTAGTCCCAAAGTTTGTCCCAAATGTTGCAAAGTTAATCCCAAAAGTTGTATTTTTTTCACGGTGGGACTAACTTTGCAATATTTTCCTAAAATTTGGGACTAATATTGGTTATTCCAGAAAGTATGGGACTAAAATTGCAAACCACCGTATACTTTGGGGCCAAAATTGTAATTTTCTCCAGTTCTACATATTGATCCTATATTTTTTTTAATTTTTGTGATTTTAGTTTTTTTTTTCGTCGAAGTTCGCCATTCTCGACAAAAAAATGTATGTGCATCTCACGTGACCTTTTAAACACAGGAGTTACGGTTGTTGACTAATTTTATAAGTACCTTTGTTCTTTAACTTTATAGTGTAACATTTGAGTCCTGCAACTTTTTCATTCTTGTGATTTTAGTCATTCCTTTCGTCGGAGTTCACCCTTCTCGCTAGTGGAGGTGAACTTCGGCGAAAGAAAAACTAAAATTGCAAAAATTAAAAAAGTACAGAATCAAATATTTCTTTAGAAAGTTAAATAATGAAAACGCCAAATGACATTAAAGGAACAAAAATGCATTTAAACCTTGTGTAAAGATTTTTCTTTGGGACTAATTAACAGGTTCTATTCATATCTACGTGTGAAAATTTAAAAGAACACCTCAAAATTTATAGTTCATATGTTATAAAAGACGTGATTTCTATGTTCAATACATATATATTCCTTACGTCCAAGGTCAGAATCTTTTTTTCTTTTATTTCTTATCATCCAAGGTCAAAATGTAATTTTATTTTTTCCTCTTTTTTATCATCCAAGGTTAGACATTGAACTTTTAAGAACCAAAGACAAATGCAGAAGAATAACTTTAAATTGTTTCATGGTCCCTACAATTTCATTATTTTGAAATAAGTTATATATATATATATATATTGGAAAATAACAATGGTTAATACATAAAATAAATATTCTCGCATAAAATATGTAATCTCTATGTGCACGTGATATAATCAATATACACATTAGCACATAATCATGGATCGATTAAACCTGTAGTAGCGGAAAGTATGTCGATTCAAGTATCTGGATCTGGCTCGTCTACAAGCTCATGCCTCGATTGGATCACGAACACATCGTCTTGCTCGTTCTTGAAGATTACCCCACACTTCAAGATCCCCACGAACATCTTTGAGATCTCCCCACGTTGGATCTTGCTCCAAATATTGTGGAACCACGAACATGTCTTGCTCGCCTTGGTGGATTACTTCCAGAGTAAGCCACTCATTTACACACTTTAAACCCTCGGGACTTTTGGTGATTCTCCAAGAGAGAATAGAGAGAGCTATTTGCGTGAGGCTTTGAGAGAATATACATCGAATTGAATACTCCTTTGGTTCCATGGAAGCACCCTATTTATAGGTATGCACAAGAGGCGTCCAATCCCAATACAAAGTCTAGGAGACTACAAACTCTTTACTCAAAAGGAGTCCTCCCTAACCACAAGTTTGGGAGACATCAAACTCTTGAAATATGTATGTGTATTTAACATCTTCGACTAATACATATTTGACATAGCCTCCTCAATCGAAAATTTCTCATCTCTCATCCCCTCTTTCATACAGGGAATAAGGGCGTGCGACCAAGCGAGAAAAAAAAAGTGAGGAGAGTTATATTAAGTCATCACCAAAACTAACATAACTCTTCAACTCCACAAAACTCGCTATGTACCCCAAACCTTGTGGTCGCACTTCATCAAGCATCTCTAGATCCCTCAATAAATAGAGCATGCTTAACTCACTCAAGTATGTATCTATGTTCATGACTAGTTGGACATTTTCCAACACAGTTGCCCGGGCTATGAACCATAGAACATAAGTGCATTACCAGCTTAATTCTTTATCGGCCTCTCATACCAATCAGCTTGGTCTTGACAGCTTTCCTAGACATGCTCCGATAGATTGAATCACACTTGGCAATTGGATGACATGCTAAAGTAGCATCATCAAGCTTCTACCTCATGACATGGTCCAGAGTTCCAAAGGGTACAAGAAATAATATGGGCTCACACAGTGAAGAAGTAGGAACCCATTCAGTCACTCCTCGTAAAAGAGGTCAGCTTAAAGTACATGTAGTATGAATATAATGGAACTCCCACTCAACTTGGGCATGTCACGACTCTCAACATCATATGAACCTAAGTCCAGTCGCTACCCAAGCGCCTAACTTGCGCACTACCAGACAATCACTCTCTTAATGCTCTCCAGTAGTTCGCTCGTTCAGCTCGAAAATAGGACTTTTATGAAGTTCGGACATACTTCATAATCGATTAAATGTATGATCTCATCTTAGCTTCTCTAGCCAAGGCGACTATTCATTATACATTGTCCTTCCCCACTTCTCAAGTGCGAAGGTGATCATTCGCATGACTCACTAGTGCGAAATGATCTTTCAAGTCTCATCCTGCTCGCTATCGCAACGCCAAGGTGATTACCCGTGTGAGAGGGCCAATCAGGGCCTAGTGACATTTTATAATTCAGTACCAATCTAATGTTCGCACAATCCATAAGAATGAAGTTATACATGATCCTTTACCACTAACATGCCTTCATCAATACCGAGGCTTGGTAAGAGGGATGAGCGCTCATACCGCTCGTAGAACATGTTGGAGAACAATTGATTATGTGCATGTCTCATCAATAATATCTGGCATCTGTATACTAGGTCCTCCAACAATACTTGGCACCTAAAAATATACAGAGTTTTGCTATGTGCATCACATATAAATCATGACCAGATAGTCTTTAGTTTGATCTTAGATTACTTTCATAGATCACTTTGTTGCATCACGATATGTGCATCAAAGATCACTTCGATATCTTCTCACCATTCTAATTATTGAGCACAGGACTAGTTGTGCACACATATTGCGCATCAAACATTCTACAGCGCCCACGAGCACAATATTTCTTTTCTTCTTTCAATTCAAGGCATCTCCCTTAACTAAGAACACTGTGGTTATGTAGTATCAATTAGGATAGTATGATACATATACAACTTTAGTATCTGAACACTAAGTATGCATCAGACTTGTTCCTATGTCCATGCGAAAGACTGCCACTCTATTTGGTGATATCTCCAGATCACTTCTAGCTATCAAACATATTTGCTCGCATCGGATGTGAGCTAATTCTCTCACAATTTTGACATATCTGGTGATCATCTCGATCATCGTTAAGCCTATCAAATGATAGCTCAATGGAATCGATATTATCACTACCTGGACAATAATTCAAGTTATAAATGGAGCTTGCAAGCACCGAACTTGTGCTTGCCCCACAGCTTGAATTAACTAGAAGATCCACATGATCATCATGTCTACTACTTAATTGGATATGTCAAACTATCATCAGCTAGGAACACCTAGGTGAAAGTGGCGATCGTGGCTATGGCGAATTCAGACAAATCTCACCATCAAGGAGAATGTCTGAAAAACTACACCCCTCAGTGGGCGTAAATATTTCGCCGTCAGTTGACCTTTATACTTATAATAAACTATCTACTTTGCACTTGAACTTTTAGAAACCACATGTTTCAAAATGATCTTGCACATAGATAGAAGATCAACCTTGTTCTTAGTCATTAGGCTTATCAATTCCCTTTAAGCACTTGTGCACTGAAAGTGTTACGTGAAGTCAATTCTTGACTCATTAATATCCATCAAATACCTGTGGAGGATACCTATTCAGTCTCATATAGACGAGGGGGAACATTATTAATGTTCACTCCTTATTTGTGGAATTTGAGAATCCTTTCTCTAGTCAGACACTCCCACTGACTTTTGAGTTGCTTCGATTATCTCTTGTAACTAACGATGAATAAAACATCATCATCGCAGAGAAATGAGCGCCTTTCTTGAGAATCTTTCACTCTCATAGTTAAGACTCTATTGACCTCACGGATCTCAAAAAGGTTCCTTCTAAAGGGATCTATATTGCGCGACTAATTTCTCCATAAACCCTTTGTTCATATCTTGCCAATTTAGTAGGTACATGCTATATGCTTGCTACCATATTAATAAGAGTTCGAGAACTTCGTAGAGGCACTTTATCATGTTGTAGGCTGGATTCGAAAATTGCATCTACCCAAGTGAAATGCAAAGTAGTCTTGCACCATTTAAGTTCTAGACATTTCTAGAATGTTAGATTCTTTTCCTTTTGCAAGCTCATGTAGCTGCTAAGAGATTAAAATCATGATTCGTTTGTAATTTTATATTCCTCATTAATTGTCCAATAGAATCAGACATGGTACTTTCACTCCTTATCAATACATGAAACCATAATGTTCACATCCTTTAATTCTCTACCCTTGTCAAAAGTCGCTGAAAATAACGCTTTTTCAACTGGTGAGAAAGGTGCACTAATCAATAGCGTGAGAAATACTATTGCACATTTTATGCCTCATACTCATAAGTCCGCGTTCATTTATTGGACAAGTTTTAGTAGTTTAATAAACCCTTCTTATTTTCCAGCGAACTATTTTCGCTAGGAAAAATTTCCAATCAAGAGTAACCTTTTAGCGAGTGAACCAAGTGGCCTCCTCTAGCTAACATGGTCATTCTCAATATCCCATATGCCATAACACAAGAAATGAAAGAAGAAATGTAAATGATAGTAAAAGAAATGCATCTAAGATGGATAAGCCACACAACAAATGTCTTAGGAGTGCTCTTAGCACGATTAGACTATATCGGGTAACTAGTGCCTTTTGCACAACTTTTTAGCGTAGCTCCATTGATTTTTACATGACTCTTGAAGAGTACAACTCATATCAATTAATGAGCGTGGGGTGACACTTCCAAAATGCCTCCTCTTGGGCGCTATACCACAATATTTCTATACTAGCACACAATACCGATAATAGTCATTTTGCTCAATCTCGAATTTTATGTGCTAGGTCTTGCCATGTCTACCATCCATCTAAGGAGAGAACTAGAGACCCTAGCAAAGTTAATGAGAGAGCATTTATTTAGTCATACTTCCATTCAATTACGAGTGAGTAACTAATTTCTCATAGCACTATAACAATTGTTGGTGTCACCTGCTTTAGAAAAAGTGATACGATTATCACCTCTTGGATCAAATTTTTCAGTCTTGCACTTATCGTGGTACTCTTTGTTTGATCCAACAACACTTTAGTTGGTTCAACATGAGCAATAAGTGCATCTCTTTTGTGTTTCAACTGAAAAAAAATCAAATCTCAAGTTTGGCGATTTCTTTGGTTGAACACATAAATATCCATAAGTCAACTCAATTAGCAACTTAAGGATGAGTGAACTCATATTCAAGAATAGAGCTTGACAACTCTCCAATGAGATTCTTTAGTTTGCAACTTAACCAATAAAAACGCAAATATTTTCTTGATCCACCATTGATTATCAGCGTCTAAGTCGCGACAATATTAGGCAATTATCCATCTCAACATTAATAGACTCAAAAAAAATGGTGAGTTTATCTAAGATCTCTAGGTATGCGCAAAAAAAAAAAAAAATAAAAAAAATAGTACTGATCTTATATTCTATTCTAGATCCAAGTAAATTATTTATTATATCTTTATACCAGCGGAATCGAAAATTTCACAACATGGCTAGTGATCATCTCCCACTGAGTAAAAAGTCATAATAAACTATTTACTGATCATGAATAAAACAAAAATAAATAAAAAGCCCCGCATGGGCTACACTAACATTTGGTGCATCATGTTGAGATAATTTGGTCCTATGGTGGTAAATAGCGAAACATATCCCCCCCCACAAAAAAAATAAAAAATACATGGCCTCCAAAAAAGGGCTTGAAAATATATTTTTCAAAAATGTAATTACATTGATATAACGCCTACTACAGTATGCTAAAAATTACATCCAAGGCCTACTACATCAATCTAAAAAAAATTAGAGATACCGCATTAATTACCACCATGTCACAATTATCTCCACAAATAATAGAACACTCACATAATACATGAGCATCCAAATGGTAATGTCCATATATTCATAGCACAAAATCATATTGCACATATTCAATAAAATTGCAATAAAAATATATTATTATGCAATTATCTAGGCATGCATTAATATAATATGAGCACTTATTAGCATATTTGAATAAAAAAAATATGCTAGCATAAATTGCAATCACAAAAAAGTTGCAATTAAACTAATCATGTTTAGGAATTGCAATCACATAATATTGCAATAATAAATAATCAAATTAGCATAAATTGCAAACACAAATATTGCAATAATCAATAATCGACATGGCATAAATTGCAATAAAAAATACAATAATATAGACACATTATTTTCTAAGTCATGCTCCAATTTTCTACAATACAAAAACGGAGAAAATATAAATATTTAGACTTAGAAAAATATAAAATAATCTTTTCAACAACCCGGAAAGGTCGCCCCATCAAATATATATTTTTTAAAAAAAACCATTTTTTTTTTCGAAAAAAAACTTAAAGAAAAAATTCTGAAACATAAATAGCCAAATCAAGTCTCTTGGCATAGTGGCAGAGGTATCACACTTCAACTTGGCATCTTGAGTTCAAAACTTAAGCTATACAAATGCCCATAAATAATTTTCTGAGCTAACGCCCAATGGCGCCCAGTTGGCGTCAAGACGCACCGGTCAGCGCACAATCAGCACCAATTGGCAGTGGACCTGTGCCTAGTTGGCATACAGTCAGCGCTGAACTCTCCACCACCTCTCTCCGACTCGCCGGCCGATTTCCGGCGAGAATGAATTTTCCACACGAAAACTTAGAAAATTCATATCAAATTCATTTCAAATCCGTTTTTGATGATTCAAACACCATTTCGAACCTATTTTCATGTTCCACAAGATAGTATAACAATATTTTAATAAAAACAGATAGTCAGGTCCGATTTTCTGCTCAAAGAAAAATAGATTTAAAAACTAGGGTTTGATTTTTCTTACAAAACACCCATCCGATTTTCACGAAATTTTAACCACATGATCTCCACAAATAGATCTACATATCGTGAAAAAATGAACGAAAAACCTCATGCATTCATGGTAAAAATGATTTTTCCAAAAAAACAAGTATACAAAAAAACTTTCGCGATTAATCAGGAAAATCAAGCAAGAATAAACCGTAGTAGCTCTGATGCCACTGTTGGAAAAATAACAATGGTTAATACGTAAAAAAAATATTCTCGCATAGAATATGTAATCTCTATGTGCACGTTATATAATCAATATTCACATTAGCACATAATCGTGGATCGATTAGACCTGTAACAATGGAAAGTATGTCGATCCACGTATCCAGATCTGGCTCGTCTACAAGCTCATGCCTTGATTGGATCACGAACACATCATCTTGCTCATTGCTTGAAGATTACCCCCACTTGCATCTTCAAGATCCGCACGAACATCTTTGAGATCTCCCCACGTTGGATCTTGCTCCAAATATTATGGAACCACGAACATGCCTTGCTCACCTTGGTGGATTACTACCAGAGTAAGCCACTCATTTACACACCTTAAACCATCGGAGACCTTTGGTGATTCTCCAAGAGAGAATGGAGAGAGCTATTTGCGTGAGGCTTTGAGAGAATATACATCAAATTGAATACTCTTTTGGTTCCACAGAAGCATCCTATTTATAGGTGTGCAGAAGAGGAGTCCAATCCCAATATAAAGTCTAGGAGACTACAAACTCTTTACTCAAAAGGAGGCCTCCCTAACCACAAGTTTGGGAGACATCAAACTCTTGAAGTATGTATGTGTATTTAACATATATATATATATACACATATCTTGACTCAGAGGACATTGACTGGAATAGAAACAAAAAGTAAAGGTCAAGAACAAATATTTTTTTTGTCATAATCATCCCAAATCATGCTTTTGTGAAATACTTGTTTTTCGAGTTAAAAGCGATGGCTTTTATAAACGAAAACCAACAGGAAATAAGTACATCAGACTCATTAGTTTAGACCTGACTTCGCAAATAGAAAACAAAAGCAGCAGCACCCATAGGCCATAACGAAGCCAAGAGTAAGAAAACAACACACTATATGTCCGCACCCTCACATTGCTCTGCACAACTTGGTAATTCTCCAGCATCCATCTTGCATCCCTCCACACGGACATTGGATCCTAGTGCTTGTCCTCCATTAGCCGTTTGCACCTTTGTTGTCAAATCGCTCAACAGTAAGTAAAAGATTGAGCCCTCTCCACCTCATTCATCTGCTGCGCGATATGCATAACCAATGCCACCGCCCCCCACTGCCACACCGAGGTATATCGCAAAGGTATGAGTGACAGAGCCAAAATCTGTCTTGCAAAAGCACACTCCAGCAAAGTGTGTTTAACAGACTTCACATATGGCCCACAAATCACACAAGTAACAATACCTGTTTTACGTTGGTCTAGATTCTCCAGTGTAGCTAGGCAACACCCCCATGCACAAACATGACAAGACGAACCCGGTAGGAACCTTTGTACGCCAAATCACATCCAGCAAAGTGCCTCGTTCCCAGTCAAAGTGAAAGCCGCTCTGGACGAAGAAGCCACACCCCTCTCCGTCATCTCCCTAGCATGTCGATAAACGCTCCTTACCATAAACCATCACGTCCTAGTAAAACGCCACCTCCACCAACCCCCGTTCACCCGCACCTGACTGACATCCCACCCAGACCCTTCCTCAAGTAAGCGTTGTGCACTCAGAATCCTCCTCCATGTCAAGGATGGCCTATCCCCCACCATCGTATCCCAAAATGTCCCTTGTTTAAAGTATCTCACTTTCAACACTTTACTCAGTAGAGACTGAAGGACAAGCGGATCCGCCCGGGAGCGCGAGCGGAAGCGAGAAAGCGAGAAAAGTGCGTAAATTTAAATCAAATTTAAATAAACGAATCCCAAGGGGTGTACCCTTGGGTGCTTAACCGGGCGTTCGATGTAGAATGTGTAAATATTGGAAACATATATTTAAACACATAGGGCATAGATATATACAATAAATCAATCAAAGCGTAAGGAGACTTTTACCTTCGATTGTTTAGCGTATGCTCCCGGCTACTTGCGTTATTCCTTCTCCGGAATGCTCATGAAAATCCAAATGTATGGATTCTCCAAAGGTGATCCACACCACACTGGAAGAAACACACGTTCTTCTTGCTAGAAAAGAACGGGTTTAAGAAGGAATCAGTTTAAGAGAAGAACACTATGAATTAGTGCTCTCTTAAACTTACTTTGTTCTTCTTCTTGATTCAAAATCAAGTGAAGAACACAAGTGTGAGAGAGGGAGAGAGGCCGAGAGTTGAGAGAGAGGAGAGGAATTTTTTTCTTCTCTTTTTCCTAGAAAAAGATGAATAATGAATCACTTATGCTTGTGTTGTATATTATAATATATATACATAATTAATGTGATTATTGGAATGTGACTAGGTTCATCCAAGGATGTCTAGATTCATTCCAATCAATCACCATCAATTCTTCAATCAAGCCTACAAAATTTATGGTATGATCAAATCATACCAAAAGGGAAGAGTTTGATTGGAGTTGATTTGTCCCTTTCCAAAAGAGATAAGTCAACATACCACCTAGCATGAAACATGGCTGATTTTGCTTCCTCCAAGGGAGCATGTCGGCCATGTTTAAATAAGGGAAGAAGTCCAACTTCTTCCTATTCCAAAATAGAAATTATTTCTCCTCTAGAGTAAATTTAACGGACCGGGTTTTTATCGTAATCCAATTACGACGAACCCAACATTAAATCCAATTTAATATCCATTTAAATTATTCTTGTTGATCTTTTAATCCAATTAAAAGATCCAACGTCTCAACGTCTCAACTTTCCATATTTAATCGAAAATTCAATTTACCGATTAAACGAAAGCCCGATACAATATCGGCCCGTCCATCCAATGGACTTTCCCTTAAGTAATCCAATTACTTATTTTATCCTTCGAGATTGACTCCAAGTCGATCTTTCAACCTCCTCGGTGATTTGTGGGTGACCCTTTAGGTTCACCCTCAGCTAGACTTGGGCCCGTGTCCCACAAGGGCCCGTTACCATGGGTGGCCGTCTAGCAACGTTCCATGGCACTAGAGACTAGGTGAATTGGCGTGAACATTTAGGCACTGATTCCGCACGAGTACGATCC
Source organism: Sesamum alatum (assembly GCA_034509735.1). Lineage (NCBI taxonomy): Eukaryota > Viridiplantae > Streptophyta > Magnoliopsida > Lamiales > Pedaliaceae > Sesamum > Sesamum alatum. The sequence continues at coordinate 33,752,481 of JACGWO010000008.1, forward strand.
TTCTGTCTACTGTCTCCCGACCTTAGTCTAGCGTATGGAATTGGGCGTCGGTTCCCATCCTTGACTAGGCGTCTATACTTAATACTCGAGACCACGTATGCTTCATTGCGTCGACACAGGAAACCATTCCCTGTTCGACCAACCACTGTGGCCACAGCTTCAAACAACATGAACGTGTCTCCGAGTGCATAGGAGATACCTCTGTCACATACTGACAGGGGATGGATCCTCTTCTTGGAATCCACCATCCTCACTACACATTCCGACTGCACTGGACAAGGCTTATGATGATCGATCTCCCCCACTCAAGCTTGGAACCCACTCTGAGAATCTCGGATAGTGCCTCAACCCACTGGTCTTCACCCTCGGTTAGCACGACTCAAAAACCACTGTAAACTCATGTTAGTGTTGCCTCTCTAGTGCCTCAGTCCTATGACCTTCACCCTGAATCAGCTTGGATGACGTCATTCCTTGCGGCAGCCACTGGCTTACAGGATGATCACCTGTCGCCAAACCCAAGATACAGCCGTCATGTGAACGCGACTGCCATGATGCCTCAAGTCTGAGGATTACTCCCGTACTATCGGAACCGGGGAAAACTAATCATACTGACCAAGCCTCCAAGGCTTCCATATGATGCGTGGCCCAACTGCACGAGTTGTTAACCATGATCTGTGGGCTTTGTTGCGATATAAGTTAAACACCATTTTAACAAATGTGAAATGAGCGCAACAAAGTAAACACCAGAAGTGACAAATACTCATTTTATTCATCACATAATAATATTACATCTACATCAAGTTGTCGAATAGGTTTCAAATTGCCAAACCTATTGGCTTTCTGGTCACCTATTCCAACAGAGACTCCAGAAGACTTAAATTCTCCACCCCTGTTTAGCTAAATTGTCAAATTAAACTCCCTCACCCCCGGAACCCAATGTCCCCACTGTCGGGTGACCGACAGCTTATTCCAAGCAGTCTGTTGAACCCGTTTCTCCCCTTACAGTGCCACTAAAAATCTGCAGTAGAAGACTCCAAACTCAATAACAAATAATCCGAAAATTGGAAACATGACATCACATAGGTAGGCAACGATTGCAGGACCGACTTAATCAACACCCCCTTTCCTGCCTAGGATAACATCTCGCTTCCACCCATTAATTTATTCCCAAGTTTGATCCTGGTACTCCTAAATAGCTCCCTTTTGACCCCCCCTCCCACCGCTAGCAATCCCAAATATCTATCATAGAAAGGAACCAACCAAACACCCAAGATAGCTGCCAACTATTGCTTCCTCCATTCCGGCATACGTCCCCCTACCACGATACTAGACTTTCGAAAATTAATCTCCAGGCCAGATGCCTGTGCACGCCTCTCCAAAATCCGTCGAATCTCTGCAAGTTGGCCCACTTCACAGAAGACCAGAGTATCGTCTGCAAACAACAAATGAGACACTTGGGGAGCCTGATAAGCCACTACCACCCCAATAACTCAACCCCCTGCTTAGCTTCCTGAATCTGACAAGAAAAAGCTTCTGCATAGATTATAAATAAATATGGAGACAACTGGTCATCCTGACGGATGCTATGCTCCAAATGTAGGAAATTAAAAGGTTGGCCATTCAAGGTAAGCGACAGTTGTAACAAGGAGCATAATAAGATTCACAAACAATGATGACATCCTAACCTAAGTAAGACACCTCTGAGAAAAGGCCACTCTACACTATCATAGGTTTTCTCATGTCTAACTTAACCGCCGCACAAACCCCTATATATTGGGATGAAATTTTCAGATGATGGTTCAACTCAAAAGCTAAGAGCGGAATAAAAGTATATTACGTTTGAGAAACATTACATAAACTAATTGGACGAATTTGAGCCACTATTTCCGGTGATTCACAATTAGGAATAATGACATTATCTGTATGATCCATTTTACGAAGTAGAAGAAAATCATTCAGTATACGAAGGATAACACATGTAACGCCCATGCCCAATAATAGGCTAGAGCGTTTGAAAGAATAACAAGAACATACCATATGGGCTAGGGAATTTAAGAGGAAACATATAAAAAAATAGATTGCTTGACCTTGACCGCAGTGAAAGGCTCAGTAGAGACTGATTCATCTCTGTGGTGACCTGCAGTTGGATGACTAATAACACCTCATTCATAACTAAGTCTGACGGGGGAGTGAAAGCGAAGATATTTTGAAAGTACGTGAATTGTGTGTGACTCTTTATGTTCACCTTCAGCTAGATTTGGCTGAATGTCCAATCATCCCATGATAAGGATTCGTCCGTCACCATGGGTAGCCGTCTAGCAACGGCCTATGCCACTAGAGACTAGGTGAAATTATGGCGTGATTCTCGAATGCGTATGAGCATGGTCCTTCCGTCTATTATCTCATAGCTATTAGTCTAGGTAAGGATCTTGGACGTCGGTATCCAGTCTTGACTTAAGCCTACACTCGTTCACCCATTGAAACGTCACTGGGAACTTATCCCATTGTTCAGTCACTGTGGCCACATATTTTATAGGGACTAGTCTCAGAGAATAAGTGAGATACTAGTGTCAACTGTTTGGCAGGAGATGGATTCTTTCTCGAGACTCACCGTCCACACTACACATCTTGACTGCACTAGATAGAGCTTATAGCAACCAAGTCTCTCGATTTGGTAGCCTCTCGCCAAACCTAAGATACAGACATAGTGTGCATGTGACTGCTGTAGTCCCTCAAGTTCGAGGACTAATCTCGTGCTGTCGGAACCGGGAATGCAAGTCATACCGACCAACCTACTCAAGGTTTCTCATATGGCGATTCCTGCGAGGCACTTTAGTCAGCCGGCACCGAGCTGGCTAACCCACTAGTATTGCATTACGATCCAAATCACTTGTCGATGAAACGCGATTGCAATCATTTAGTGCAAGTCTCAAATGGATCATCGATACCCAATATCGAGGTCCTTGACTTGGAGTATTTCAGACAGATTCATAGAAGCAGATTTCATGACTACCAACCTTTGCGCAGTCTGGCTTTTTGAATTAACATTTTCGGTCTGAGGGCTTTTCTTGTGCATTGAACAGTTGTAGGTATTGAACAGTAAGTGAACACAATCAAAGTATAAATGCTGGAATTGAACATCACTTTTATTTAGAATAAATTATTTATACCACGAATGTTAGAAATAGGTTACATAAGCTTAACTAGATTGGCTAGTGCCGTTTTCTGTTTTCTCGATTTTTGGTGCGTTTTTCAATACTGTTTTTCCTGAACATTTTATGGATATTTGTTGCGTTTTCTGAACCCGTTAACTGTTAGAATAGGTGACCATGTAAGCCAATTTTGGTGGGAATATGTAACCTATGTCTAGACAATTTCAGGTGTTTGATAAAACATTTATGAATAAAGAAGTGAAATTCATATGGCAACACTTTGTTTACGTTCACTTATATCTGCTATTACATATCTGTTCACTACGCAAATAAAGCCCACGGACTGAGAATCGATTTCGGGGACTGAACTACGCTTGGAGGTAGGTCCATGAAATCAGTCTTACCGAATCAGTCCGGAAATCTCCAAGTCAAGGAATCTCGAAAATGGGTACCGAGATTCCCCTTGAGACTTGCGCTAAGCATCTGCTGTCGTATTTCATCGACGGGTGACGAAGGTCGTCTAAGCAGTGTTAGTGGGTTAGCATGCTAGGAAGCAGCTGACTGAGGTGACTAGCGGAAACCGTCTTACGGAGGACCTTGAGTATGGTCAGCAAGGTATGACGTGTATTCCCGGTTCTAACGGTACAGGTCAAGTCCTTTGACTTGAGGAACTGCTGAGTTTACCTGTACATCAGGTCTGTATCTTAGATATGGTGAGAGATTACCAAAATACTCTTGAGTAGTCATAAGCCATGTCTAGTGCAGCTCTGGTGTACAGAGTGACAGTAGTTTCCAAGAAAGGATCTGTCTCCTGTCAAAAGGCATTGACAGTTGAGTCTCATATATATGCTCTGTGTCTTGTCCCTAAAATTTGTGGCCACAGTAACTGAACAGAAGGGAAGGTTTCCCTTACGGCGTTTCGTAAGGACAGACCGACACTTAGGTCCAAAATGGGTACCTGCATTTTCCATGCCCTAGACCCTAAGTGATGAGACCGAAGACAGAAGGACAAGTGTACTGTTAGAGCCTAAATGTTCATCCACGAATATTTCACCTAGTCTCTAGTGCCATGGACCGTTGCTAGATGGCCACCCATGGTAACGGACGGATTCTAGGAATCCGACCAAGTCTAGCTGAAAGGTGAACCTAAAGAGTCACACACTATCCACACACACACTTAGTATTTAATTTGGAATTAAATATTGGAGTAAAGGAATAATTAAATTGGATTTAAACGGGTCCTATATTTTCTTGGAGAATTAATTCCTTCTATTTGATAAAAGGAATTAAATTGATAAATTAGATTTATTAAGAGAATTAATTTAATGAGCCTACAATAAATATTAATATTTATTTATTATATTTATTTGGCCTTTTGGAATATTTAATAGGATTTAAATATTCCATTAAATTAAATTAATGGTAGAGATTTAATGGGAGAGATGAAGGGCTAGGATTGAATTTGACAAGGTCAAATTCTACTTTGACTAGGACTTTGACTAGGTCAAAATCCTAGTCAAAGTAAGCTTCTAAAGAGTTGGAGTTTAAAGAGGATTAACTTCCTCCTCTATATAAACCCCTAGCCTTGCACTATTTGAGGGATTGATGAAATTCCAACACACACACAACACACACTATTTTCGGCCCTCACTCTCCCCTCTCTCGGCCGCCTCTCTCTCTTCTACTCTCCAAGAAACTCTTTTCTTGTTCTCTTGTTCTTGGAACATTAGAACATTGATGAATCAATACCGTTAATTCATAACGTGTTGTTGATTCATCCACTCCAATAAATTTTATACTTGTTCGTTGCTAGCACGACGTGCAAGATACGTGGGTGGATCGTGTGTCACGATTTGGAGGGTCTCAAGAACGAGATCTTGGTACAAAACGGGGAACAACGCGTGTAGCCGTTGAAGACGAAAATGACAACGGGTAGGTCTCGGTTTACGTTTTTGCCTCTTTTATTTTTCAACCTTATGGCCTCCATGATTGCTTACATATTGTTAATTCAAGAGATACACCGAACACCCGGGAAATTTCAAGGGCACACCCCTTGAAACGTGTTCTTTATTTTAAAAGCATGTTTTTAAATTCCGCAGTTTTATTTTATACCGCGCTTCCGCATTCGCGCAATTTTCCCGGGACGATCCACGCAATCTTTCAGTGGTATCAGAGCCCAGTTCGGTGTATAGGCCTAGGGTTTATGTGCATTTTAAGCATGAAATGTGATCTTGGCATGTTTTTGATTAAATCTTGATTTTCTTGATTATAAAAGCATGTCGTTTTATTGCTTTCAATTCGTGTGAATTTCTGCAAATTGGTGTTTTCTGTTTTTCTTGGGAAACGGGGTGGAAAATTGAATGGAAAATGGGAAACAGCTGCACGCAGCAGGCAGGGCAGCGCGCGCAGGCAAGGCAGCGCGCGCAGGCAAGCCTGCGCGAGGCCGCGCGCTGCCATCCAGGCAGGGCGCGCGTTCGGGGGCACAGACAAGGGCGCTGGCCGGACGCGCACGCAAACGGGCAGGGGAGCCCGCGCGCGCACGTCCGGCCAGCGTGCCGGGAGTTTGCGCGCCCTGTCGCGCGGCCAGGGTGGCCGCGCGCGGGCGCACGCGTATGCAGACAACGGAGTCTAGGCGCCAGGCGCGCTCATGTGCGCGCGCGCCCTCGCATGGATGCGCACGGACGCGCGGCGCACCAGGCAGCGCCACCAGGCGCGCGCGCACGCAGACGGAGGTGTCTGCGCACGCGCGACCGGCGGGCGCGCCTAGTGCGCGTGCGTGCGCGCACTGCGCGGCTGGCGACCGGCAGGCCAGCGCGCGCGCAAGGCATGGTAGCCTGCGCGCGCGGCAGCCTGCCAGAGCGCCAGGCCGCGCAGCAAGCGGCCGACCAGTCGCGCGCGTAAGCAGGCAAGGGCCTGCGCGCGCGCCCGGCTAGGCAGTGTCTGCGCGCACGCTGGACGGCAGGCTGGGCCTGCTGCCCTGTGCGCACGCCGGCAGGCTGCTGCCGGCTGCCGGTGCAAGCTAGGGTTTTTAACCCTATTTTATTTTTTAATTTATTTTCAGTTTTGATTTTGAATTAATTCTGAAAATTCGTTTTTGGGTTCAATTTTGCCTAATTTTCTAAAGACATTATTTTAGGAGTAAAATATATTGGATTTGCAATCCCGGGGTTATTTTACTTAAAATAATGAGGAAAGATTTTTCTAAAATGAGAAAATATTTTTACCAATATTTGTGTTTTATTTTTTCACACGTTACGCACATGTTCATTTATTTCTTATCTTGAATGATTATGATTGAAAATCATGAATTGTTGGTATATTGTAATTATGTGATTAGATCATGTGATTATGTGTGTTGGATGGAAATGGATGATCACGAGCCCTAGACCGAATGTATGGTTTAATTTTCTGTTGGGCCTATGTGCCTCTTTTACTGCTTTCTCCTTCTCTCTTTCTAGTTGCCTTGGAATAATAAGGCATTTTACCTCCCTCCTTATGTACTCCCCCCGGGTTTTTACTGGGGTTTCTATTTTTTAATAAGTAATGAGAGTAGACTAGGAGTGAGGTTTCTATTTTTGTAATTGGTGGAGAAGAAGGAAGGATCACATGGAGAGCCCAGACGGGAGGTCCCTTGGAGTTTTCCATGAAGTGAAGAAAGAGAAAAGAGACCAAGGCCCATCAGCATGATGATTGGGTTACTATTAATGTAATAGTATAGGACCAACCCTAGATTGACCATAGATCCACTGCGGGCTCAGTGGGTCGCATAGGATTCAGGCTCGTGATCATCCAACAGGGGCATGCTAGGTTTTAATTTTGCATGTGGTTATTATGATGTATGAATGGGTTTTTTATTTATCATATAACTGCTATGGATGGTTTAATTTACGCATGATGGATGAATGTGTGAATGTTTATTTATTATGAGATCTCGGTCATATACTACTCTCACATTGGTTGGACCAATGTTGAAATATTAGACCTTAGACAAAATGGACATGGTCTCTAGGAGTCTGTCCATGCCTTCCAATCCATGGCATAGTGAGGAAACTGTTTTAGGTCAATAGCGTGGTCTCACGAGTCGTAGCACGTTATTGTACTTAAAAGAAGCTGCACTATGTCATGAACGAGAAATGGGCTGCTGTTACCTGTCTCACGAGTCGTGGGGGTACCAGTGGGTCTGTGGCTCGGTCGATTGGGTTGGGTCTAACGCCCAATTAGCATGATTCGCTTGGAGTCCTGGGGATCATGTGAAAGGGTGAGGCAGTAATCTTGGGAATCTCGTGGAACGAGAATGGCATGGAATACCTCCCACAGGATCTTTTCCATGCGAATCGTAAAAGCGGGGTATAGGAAAAATCGCTGTGGATCCCAAGCCCACTAGGAAAGGATTTCCCGAAAATCACGTTTGCGAACACCGTGTTTTCGTAAAAAATAGTGGGAGGATTAAATGACTAAAGTCCAAGCATTTAATTATTTTTTTCAAACCACCGTCTTTATTTTCTGCTGATCGCGTACTGTTTTTAAAATGTAGATTTTAAAATGTCTAAGAACCCACTTTCAACCATTCTTGAGACAAACAAATTCAATGGAACCAATTACAACGACTGGTTGCGCAATCTCAGGATAGTCCTGGATTATGAGAACCAAGGCTACGTCATGGACGAGCCTCTCCCTAGGACCTTACCGGAAGGATCCACGCCAGAAGAACGTGAGACGTTCGAGACTTGGCATAAGGATAACCGGAAGGTCCGTAGCGTCATACTTGCTTCAATGACGAATGAAATTCAGAAGCAGTATGAAAGGCTAAGACGATGTCCTTTCCATTATGGCTCGCCTTAAGGATTGCTATGCAGTCCCGGACCGGCATACTAGGTATGTCGCGACTAAGGCGTTCTTTGGAACTAAAATGACAGAAGGATCCTCTGTACAAGAGCGCGGATTAAAATGCTAACCCTAGTGGAAAAGCTCGAGGACCTAAAGGCAGGTCTCGACAATGAAACGTACATAGATGTGATCCTTCAGTCACTCCCACCCTCCTTCGACCAATTTATCGTCAACTATAACATGAACGCACTTGAGAAGGGCATTCATGAGTTGATTAATATGTTGGTGCAATACGAGGCAACGACTAAGAAGTCCACACCTTCGGTATTGTTTGGAGGTGCTTCGACTTCCAAGACAAAAGACAAGGGTGCCGAACGTTGGAAAAAGAAGAAAGGGAAGGGAAAGGCCGTCAAAGTAGCTACGAACGCTAAGAGTGTTCCCATTGCCAAAGAGGGGAAAGGCAAAGAAAAGGGAAAGGTTTTCTCCAAGCAACAGTCAAAGGCATATGACATATGTATCAACTGCTGTGAGAAAGGGCATTGGAAGAGAGAGTGCCCCAAACTCTTCTCGAACTAAGGTATTTTTGTGATTGAGGTTAACATGGTCACTAATTCTGCCTCTTGGGTATTAGATACCGGCTGTGGAGCTCACATTTGCAATAACTTGCAGGTGCTGAAAAGAAGCAGAAAACTGGGTAGCGGGGACATGATCCTAAAGCTTGGGAATGGCAAGACCATCTCGCAGAAGCAGTAGGATCCGCCACTCTAGTGATTAGTGATAGCATTAGCATAGAATTAGAGCAAGTTTATTTTGTACCTAGCATGATTAAAAACATCATTTCCATTCCATTGTTGGACAATAGTGGTTATGAGTTTAGAATCAATAAAAATTGCTTTTATTTGATGAGGTGTGGAATTGCTCATCTGCTTGGTACATTAAATAACGGGCTCTATATCTTGCAACAAACGAACTTCGTTCTTAACGCTCAACACAAATGTAAATTAGATAATAACGGAAACGCACGACTGTGGCACGCTAGGCTAGGTCACATATCCCAAGATAGGATGGAAAAGTTGGCAGACTCAAAGAACCTAGAGGTAGGGGACTTGAGTGAGCTACCAACTTGTGAATCCTGTCTAAGAGGGAAAATGACCAAGAAGCCCTTTGTAGGACAAAGCAGGCTTGCCACAGGTCTGTTGGACTTGGTCCATACAGACGTATGTGGACCACTAAGGACGCAGGCCCGAGGTGGGTTTTCCAACTTCATAACCTTTACCGATGATCATTCACGGTATGGTTATGTTTACCTAATGAGGTACAAGTCTGAAGCTCTTGAGAGGTTTAAAGAATTCAGACTTGAAGTGGAGAACCAGACCAACTGCAAAATTAAAGTCCTACGGTCAGACCGAGGCGGTGAATACCTTAGTACGGAGTTCCTAGATTATCTAAAAAAAACATGGTATAATATCAGAATGGACACTTCCCGGAACACCACAATTAAATGGTGTCTCTGAAAGGAGGAATCGAACCCTGTTGGACATGGTTCGGTCCATGATGAGTTTTACCAAATTGCCCTTATCCTTTTGGGGCTATGCATTAGAAACGGCGGCCAAGTTGTTAAATTTGGCGCCTACCAGTACATTGATCCAAACGCCATATGAGATATGGCACGGCAAGCCTGCGTCCTATAACTACTTGAAAGTGTGGGGTAGCCCCGCATACGTCAAGAGGTTAATGGGAGATAAGCTGGAATCTAGGTCTAGCTTATGCAGGTTCGTTGGATACCCTAAAAAAACTGCGGGTTAGTACTTCTATGACCCTTTGGAACAAAAGGTATTTGTTTCAAGGAATGCAGTGTTCTTGGAGCAAGGCTTCCCGGAGGATATCCAACCTGATGAGCTGATCCTTGAGGAATCAAGTGATGGAATCCAGCCATCAGATATAGCCGCGAAACCCTCACTTAGAGGATTCAGGATAGACACACGAAGGCCTGACCAACCTCGAGAAGTCCAACATGTTAGGCATGAAAGACAACCTCAGGAACGGCCAGCCCCGGTCCCTGAACCGCCGGCTCCGATACAGTCAGCACCCACAATCACCACTGACGTTCCCGTTCTTCGCAGGTCCACTAGAGAGTCCAGACCTCCAGTGAGATATGGCTTTCTAGGAGCGACCAATCTTTTGGATAACGGTCCTAAGACATATGGAGAAGCGATGTCTGACATCGACACCGGGAAAATGGCTTGAGGCCATGAAAATCGAAATAGACTCCATGAACAAAAACCAAGTCTTGAGACTTGTAGATCCACCGAAAGGTGTCAAGCCAATGGGCTGTAAGTGGGTCTACAAGCGCAAACTTGGCGTTAATGGAGAAGTCACAACCTTTAAGGCTAGGCTTGTAGCTAGGGATACACTCAACGAGCCGGGGTTGATTTTGAGGATACCTACTCGCCAGTAGCCATGGCTAAGTCCATTCGGATCCTGCTCGCCATAGCAGCATGATATGACTATGAAATATGGCAGATGGACGTGAAAACGGCCTTCCTGAATGGTTTCGTTGAAGAAGAGATCTATATGGATCAGCGGGAGGGTTTCACGGTCACTGGAGAAGAACAGAAAGTCTGTCCTCTCCAGAAGTCCATCTATGGCCTCAAACAAGCATCCCGAAGTTGGAACATTCGATTTGATGAAGTAATACGGGGTTATGACTTCATCAAGAACGAATCCGACCCTTGTGTATACAAGAAGGTCAGTGGGAGCTCAATAGTGTTCCTAGTGCTTTATGTGGATGACATTCTACTCATTGGTAATGACGTTAGAATGTTAGGAGACACAAAAGCATGGTTGTCAACCCAATTTTCCATGAAGGACTTGGGTGAAGCCTCCTACATCCTAGGCATTCAGATTGTCAGGGACAGATCTAAAAGGATGTTAGGGCTCACCCAAAACTCGTATATGGAGAAAGTCCTACAGAGATATCGAATGGACAACTCCAAACGAGGATTCCTTCCCATGAGGCATGGGATCAAGTTGTCCAAGAAACAGTTCCCACAGACTGATGAGGAGCTTGAAAGGATGAAAGTCATCCCCTATGCTTCTGCCGTAGGTAGCATCCAATATGCGGTCCACTGCACGAGGCCTGACATTGCATACGCTTTGAGCGTGACAAGCAGATATCAGTCCTGTGCAGGAGAGGCACATTGGAATGCTGTTAAGGGCATCCTTAAGTACTTAAGGAGGACTAAGGAAATGTTCTTAGTCTATGGCAATGGAGAGCTGATCCTGGAAGGCTTTAGCGACGCTAGCTTCCAGTCTGATGACGATGATGCCAAGTCTCAATCGGGTTACGTAGTCAAGCTCAATGGAGGAGTAGTGGCTTGGAAAAGTTCCAAGTAAGCAACCACTGTTGACTCCATTACAGAGGCTGAATACATAGCAGCTTCAGAAGCTGCTAAGGAAGCGGTTTGGATGAGAAACTACATCCAAGAGTTGGGTGTGGTGCCTAGCATCGCCGAGCCTGTTGTCAACTTCTGTGATAACAACGGTGCAATAGCGCAAGCAAAGGAACCGAGATCTCATCACCGTTCCAAACACATTCTTAGACGCTACCATCTTCTTAGAGAAATGGTAGGAAGAGGTGACGTTCGGATGGATCGAGTTAACTCAGCAGACAACACAGCAGATCCGTTGACAAAGCCTATGTCGCAGTGCGCTCATACGCAACATCTTGAGAAGATGGGGATTAGACATATGGGCGATTGGCTTTAAAGGTCAACTGGGAGATTGTTAGAATAGGTGACCATGTAAGCCAATTTTGGCAGGAATATGTAACCTATGTCTAGACAATTTCAGGTGTTTGATAAAACATTTATGAATAAAGAAGTGAAATTCATATGGCAACACTTTGTTTACGTTCACTTATATCTGCTATTACATATATGTTCACTACGCAAACAAAGCCCACGGACTGAGAATCGATTTCGGGGACTGGGACTACGCTTGGAGGTAGGTCCATGAAATCAGTCTTACCGAATCAGTCCGGAAATCTCCAAGTCAAGGAATCTCGAAAATGGGTACCGGAGATTCCCTTGAGACTTGTGCTAAGAATCTGCTGTCGTATTTCATCGACGGGTGACGAAGGTCGTCTAAGCAGTGTTAGTGGGTTAGCATGCTAGGAAGCAGCTGACTGAGGTGACTCGCGGGAACCGTCTTAAGGAGGACCTTGAGTATGGTCAGCAAGGTATGACGTGTATTCCCGGTTCCAACGGTACAGGTCAAGTCCTTTGACTTGAGGAACTGCTGAGTTTACCTGTACATCAGGTCTGTATCTTAGATATGGTGAGAGATTACCAAAATACTCTTGAGTAGTCATAAGCCATGTCTAGTGCAGCTCTGGTGTACAGAGTGACAGTAGTTTCCAAGAAAGGATCTGTCTCCTGTCAAAAGGCATTGACAGTTGAGTCTCATATATATGCTCTGTGTCTTGTCCCTAAAATCTGTGGCCACAGTAACTGAACAGAAGGGAAGGTTTCCCTTGCGGCGTTTAGTAAGGACAGACCGACACTTAGGTCCAAAATGGGTACCTGCATTTTCCGTGCCCTAGACCCTAAGTGATGAGACCGAAGACAGAAGGACAAGTGTACTGTTAGAGCCTAAATGTTCATCCCCGAATATTTCACCTAGTCTCTAGTGCCATGGACCATTGTTAGATGGCCACCCATGGTAACGGACGGATTCTAGGAATCCGACCAAGTCTAGCTGAAAGGTGAACCTAAAGAGTCACACACACTATCCACACACACACTTAGTATTTAATTTGGAATTAAATATTGGAGTAAAGGAATGATTAAATTGGATTTAATCGGGTCCTATATTTTCTTGGAGAATTAATTCCTTCTATTTGATAAAAGGAATTAAATTAATAAATTGGATTTATTAAGGGAATTAATTTAATGGGCCTACAATAAATATTAATATTTATTTATTATATTTATTTGGCCTTTTGGAATATTTAATAGGATTTAAATATTTCATTAAATTAAATTAATTGTAGAGATTTAATGGAAGAGATGAAAGGCTAGGATTGAATTTGACAAGGTCAAATTCTACTTTGACTAGGACTTTGACTAGGTCAAAATCCTAGTCAAAGTAAGCTTCTAAAGAGTTGGAGTTTAAAGAGGATTAAACTCCTCCTCTATATAAACCCCTAGCCTTGCACTATTTGAGGGATTGATGAAATTCCAACACACACACACAACACACACTATTTTCGGCCCTCACTCTCCCCTCTCTCGGCCGCCTCTCTCTCTTCCACTCTCCAAGAAACTCTTTTCTTGTTCTCTTGTTCTTGGAACATTAGAACATTGATGAATCAATACCGTTAATTCATAACGTGTTGTTGATTCATCCACTCCAATAAATTTATACTTGTTCGTTGCTAGCACGACGTGCAAGATACGTGGGTGGATCGTGTGTCACGATTTGGAGGGTCTCAAGAACAAGATCTTGGTGCAAAACGGGGAACAACGCGTGTAGCCGTTGAAGACGAAAACGACAACGGGTAGGTCTCGGTTTACGTTTTCGCCTCTTTTTATTTTTCAACCCTTTGGCCTCCATGATTGCTTACATATTGTTAATTCATGAGATACACCGAACACCCGGGAAATTTCAAGGGCACACCCCTTGAAACGTGTTCTTTATTTTAAAAGCATGTTTTAAATTCCGCAATTTTATTTTATACCGCGCTTCCGCATTCGCGCAATTTTCCTGGGACGATCCACGCAATCTTTCATTAACTTGGGATATTTGTTTTTGGTTGAGATTTAGAATTTTCTAAAAATAAATATTGCTTTGTTAATGAGGAAAGGGTTTCCTAACAAGAATTAATTTTTGCAATGGTTGCACCAATGATCAAAAGTCACGTGTAAAATTCGCATTAACTGTATGCATTTTTATGATGTTGGACATCATCGTTATTTGTATAGCATGAGGATGTGTAGATTTTGACATGTGTTAATATTACACAATGACTGGATTTTGGGATTCTTGAATATGTGGTTATATTCTTGAATTAATGATTTTTGTGTTTCAGAAAAGAAATTACAAGAAAAGACCTTAAAACATGAAAAGCGTAGGCAGCAGGCAGGCTGCGCACAGTGGGCAACAAACGCACGCTTGCGCGCCTCAGCAGCGGCCGACCAGTGCGCCCGTCCTGTGATGGCTACGCATGCGCGCTGAGCGCGCAGGCAGCGGCGCCTGCACGTGCCTACCCGATAATGCTGGGCCATTTTTTGTTTTTTTGTCGTTTTTCATGCATTTCCAGAAATTTGATTTTTCTATATTATTTTTGGAAGTTAGGCAGCGGCGCCTGCACGTGCCTACCCGATAGTGCTGGGCCATTTTTTGTTTTTTTGTCGTTTTTCATGCATTTCCAGAAATTTGATTTTTCTATATTATTTTTGGAAGTTTTCTAAACTGATTAACTTGGGACATTTTAATTTTTAGCTGAGATTGGGTATTTCTTGGAATTAAATGTTGCCTTGTTAATTATGGAAAAGGAATTTTTCAACAAAAATCGTTGTGCATAGGTTGCACTATTATCCAATATTTGGTGTGTATATTTTGTATATAATTTCTGCACTTATTTTATGGTATGGGATATCATAAATATTTGAATAACATATTTTACGTGAGATGTGTATTTACGTTATTTGCGTTAATTGGATTGACAAAGGATGATCACAAAGCCCCTAGACCGCATGTATGGTTTATTTAAATTTATTTATTGGGCTGAGGCCTGCATGCCTCTTTGCATCTTCTTACCTCTCTTGCTTTTGCCTTGAAATAATAAGGCTTTCTTTCTCCATCCTAATGTACTCCTCCCAACTGTTGATTGGAGTTTCTTATTTTTTTTTTTATGATAGAATGAGTGTAGATTAGGAATGAGGTTTTATTTTTTGTAAATAAAAAAAACTACAAGAGAAGACAAGCCCAAGTCGTAGGAGACCCATGGAGGTGGCCATCGGTTGGCCCACATAGGGATCCATGGAGAAGAGGTCCAGTGAGGCCCACGATGGAGAGCCCAAGAAGACGAAAAGGATTAACAAGGCCCATTGCATGTAATGGGTTATAAAATCTTGTAATAGCGTAGGCGTATCCTTAAATTGACCATAGATCCACTGCGGGCTCAGTGGGTCGCATAGGTTTGGACTTGTGATCATCCTACAGTGGCGTGCTAGGTTTTATTTTGTATACGATGCATTTTATATGCGTTGAGTATTCGATATGCTTCATATTTGTTTACATTTATGCTTAGAATGTTCCTACAACTACGCATGCAAAACATTTATTACGTGATGAGGTCTCGTTCTGTTAAAACTCTCACTTGGTTGGACCAAGTTTAAAAATATTAGACCCCTAATAAATGGACTAGAACTCATATTGTTCGTCCAAGCCTTCTATCAATGACAAAGTAAGGAAGCCAGTTTCACCCAATTCCGTGGTCTCACGAGCGTGGCACGTCTTTTGGACTGAAATTAAGCTGCACGGTTGTTGCGAAGGAAGTGAATACACTCCTGTTTCCCTATCTCACGAGTCGTGGGGAGCGACAGAGAGTGCTATGGAGTCCTCGGGATCACGTAAAAAGGAGAGGCAAAAACAACTTGGGGATCTCGTTGGACGAGAATGGTACGGAATACTTACCACAAAGTTATTTTCATGCGAATCGTAAAAGTGGGGTATGGAGAATTTCACTTATGGACCCCAAGCCCACTAGGAATCCATTTCACTTAAGATGGTCTTAGGTTCTGGAACCAACTACACGAATTGGCTGTGAAATCTTAAGATGGTCTTAAATTTTCAGAACCTAACTCATATTCTGGATGAGGATGTTCCTCAACCCTTGCCGGAAGGGTCAACAACTAAAGAACGCTTGGCGTTCAAGAAGTTGAAGGACGATCACTGGCAAGTCCGCAGCATCGTACTGGACTTAATGATAAACGAGATCTAGAAGCAGTACGACACGCATGATGATGTTAGCTCAATTTGTGCTTCGTTTGCAAAATGTCTATGCGGTCACAGACCGACATGTAAGATATGATGCAACAAAGGAATTTTTGGAGCTAAGATGATGGAAGGGATATCTGTACAAGAACATGGAGTGATGAAGCTATCCCACATGGAGAAGCTCAAAAGTCCTCCATATAGGTCTTGAAAGAGAGATGTAAATTGACGTGATCCTTTAGTCTCTTCCTCCTTCTTGCGAACCATTTATTTCCAACCATAACATGAATGAGCTTGAAAGAGATTTTCATGGGTTAATAAATGTGTTGGTCCAGTATGAGGCAACGATTGTAAAATCTGCACCGTCGGTACTAGTAGGAGAGGCTTCAACCTCTATAACCGAAAGGCAAGGGTGCCTGACGCCAAAAGAGGAAGAGGGCTAAGGTGACATCAGCTGCTAGCACTTTGAGTGTTGTTCCTATTACACCGCCAGACGGAGGTAAAGGAAAGTGGAAAAAGGTTCATTGGTCAAGTTCAAGATTCCTAAGAACGCATGCATTTATTGCCATAAGAGAGGGCCATTGGAAGTTGGAGTGTCTTAAAACCCTCTCCAATAAAGGTAAAATTTGAGGTGACTATTGACATGATTACTCTACTCTCTTTTGTATTGGACACCGGTCTTGTCACAATCTGTGGGTGGTTTGCAGGCGGTGATAAGGAGTAGAAAGCCAAGAACAGTTCTAGGATTCAACAATGGCAAGGCTATTGCTGGAAAGGACTAGAGACTAGTTAGGCCTATAATCGTGATCATGTTAAGATAGTTTATCGTAGGAATTACGTAATGTAGCATGATCAAAATTATGTTTCTTTGTTGGACACAATTTGTTCCAAGTGTTTTATTTTGGATTATGTGATTGCCATTTTCTGAAACTCATTTCATTTTGTAAGTTGACTGAAGCTTCAGTTGGTTGAGTTCAATCAATGGCTCTTTTGGTGCAATTTGTCTAAAAGGCTTTTTTTTTTTTTTGGTGCAATTCAGTTTATTTGTTCATGGATTTTTTTACCTTTACAAAATTCAATTTGTTGTCTAACAGTTTGTTGTTATTGAAATTTTAACAGGAAGACTCTCAATTTTTAGGTGAAAAAATGAAGTTGTAAGCCCTAGCTTCATTTTCCCCAAAAGAGACGTTTCCCCCCTCCCAAAAAATCAGCCTTTAACGGTCAAGTAACTTTTCCGTTAAATATGTAACCGAAAAGTGACGTGGGACCAACATTGAGATTTTTTTTAATATATGGGACTAAATGTTAGACCAGTCTAACATATGGGACTAAATCAAAACGGGGCCTATTTTATGGGACAAAAAATGTGATTTTCTCTATATACATATATATATATATACACTTAATTAATATGATTAATTAATGTGTTTAGGTTCATCGAAGGATGTCTAGATACATTCCAATCAATCCACACTAATGATCAATCAAGACTACATTCTCATAAGGTATGATTTAATCATACAAAATAAAATAGACTTGATTGGAATTGATTTGTCCCTTACCAAAAGAGACAAGTCAACACTCATCAAAGGTCATGCATGGCTATATTTAGAGCTTCTAAAAGAAGCAATTTTCGGCCATGCTCTTTTGGCAAGAAGTCCAACTTCTTCTCATTCCAAAAGTGGAATTAACACATCTCTTGGGCCAAGATTTAATGAACCAAGTTTTATTGTAATCCAATTACAAGAAGCCCAAATTAAATCATATTTAATTCATGGTCCACTTAAATAATTCTCATTAATATTTTAATCCAATTAAAAGATCCAAGTTCCGATTCTCTACCTAATCGATAAATCCCATTCACCGATTAAAACAAGGTCCTGATACAATATCGGCCCATCCATCCAATGGACAATCCCTCAAGTAATTCAATTACTCATTATCCTCTCAAAAATTGACTCCAAGTCAATCTCTTCACCTCCTCGGTGATTTGGTGTGACCCTTTAGGTTCACCCTCAACTAGACTTGGGCATGTGTCCAACAGGAGCCCGTTATCATGGGTGGCTGTTTAGCAATGGTCCATGACACTAGAGACTAGGTGAATGTTGTTGTGAACATTTAGGCGCCAATTCCGTACGGGTACGGTCCTTCCGTCTACCGTCTACCATCTACCTGCCTTAGTCTAGGGTATGGAATTGGGCGTCGGTTCCCATCCTTGACTAAGGCGTCTATGCTTAATACTCGAGACTACCCATGCCTCATTGCATCGACACAAGAAACCATTTCCTGCTCGATCAACCACTGTGGCCACAGATTTAAGCAGCATGAACGTATCTTTGAGTGTATAGGAGATACCTTTGTCACATACTGACAGGGGACAGATCCTCTTCTTGAAACCCACCGTCCCCGCTACACATTTTGGTTGCACTGGACAAGGCTTATAATGACCATCTTACAGAATGATCACCTCTTGCCAGATCTAAGATACAACCATCATGTGCACGTGACTCCCATGGTTCCTTAAGTGTGAGGACTACTCCTGTACTATCGGAATCGAGAAAATCTAATCATACCGACCAAGCCTCCTAGGCTTCCTTGTGATAATCTCCGCAAGTCAGCTTAGTCGGCTCGATCCCAGTCGACCAACCCACCAAGATCATATAGGCGTCCCACATCTGTCGCTGATGAAACACGACAACCATCTAATGAATACGAGTCTTGGTGCAAGTCTCTATAGGACTCTCGATGCCTATCTCCAGGTCCTCGACTTGGAACGTTTCAGACCCAATCCTTTATCAGTTGGTTTATATAACCACCATCCAATCCGTGGCCCAACTGCATGAGTTGTTAATCGTGGTCTATGGGCTTTGTTGTGATATATGTAAAACATCTAACATACTAAAAATGAGCACAACAAAGATAGTACCAATGGTAATGAACACTCATTTTATTCATTACATAATATTACATTACATCAAGTTGTCAAATAGGTTACAAAATGCCAAACCTATTGGCTTTCTGGTCACCTATTCTAACACAAAATGGGAAAAATGCGTGTAGCCGAACGAAGAAAACTACGAGGGTAACGTTTTCTCTTTACGTTTCTTGTTCCTCCAAATTCTATGGCCTCCATGTTGTGTACTTTCTTGAACATGAGATTCACTGAACGCCCGGGAGAATCAAGGGCACACCCTTTGATCCGTTTTGCATGTTCGATGTATGCTAAAATTCCGTTTATTTTACGCTTTACGCTTTTATATAACTCAATCCCGCGCTTCTGCCGCGTCTCTCTTGGGCCGATCCATCTTACACGTTTTCCACCGATTGCTTGGATGAGGATCGTTTTTTTAGAACATTCACATCATCTACACAATAGGTGGACACCAAGGTTGGTATCCTAAACCATTTAATTGACTCCTTATGCATGAGATATGCGTCGTAGTAGCACCAAAACGGGCGATTTGATAGCTAATTACAATATTTTATTGTAACTTAAACTTTAATTTTTGATGCGTTTAACATCTCGAGGCATATATGAAATTAACAACGAGTTGGTGGAGAAAGCCACTATATCACCATCTTGTGATCATACTAGAAAAGGAAGAGTTTGATTGATTATTTTATTGTAAGATGATTGCATTGTTAATAAAATGAGACGTACGTGTTGGAATGTTATTGACGACATTTGTTATTACTTGTTCATTGTTGTCTTGTTGAATCGAACCTATCATACATGTATAGGTGGTATCGATTATTTACTTATTGAGTTGCATGCTCACCCCGCTGAAAATATTTTTCAGGTGTACATTCTAATTGTGTCCACTCTCGAGTAATAGGTCAACGTTGTACTTTCCAAGTCAGGTTGGGGCTAGTATGCGGTGTTCTCCTCACAAGTTAATAAGATTAGAAGTCATAGATTTTGAGAATGTTAATAATATACTGAAAGCGAAGATGGATTGTGAACAAATTGAAGTAGTTCTAATATGTTATCCGTGGCAGAGATATGTATAAATGTTGTGGATGAGCTGATGCGTCGGCTAGTTATGAAAACATAATTATGTTTTATACCTGAAAATGGATTGATTTTGTGTTATATAGATAATGTTGGTTATGTGTGCCGAAATATATGGTATAAAATTGTTTTATTATTGGTGGGTGTGACATTAAGTGGTATCAGAGCATATTTTATTAGAGGGTGGAACAGTAAAACAGTATACATAAGAAGTTAACACAATAAAACAGTACCAGTTCGATTCATAATTCAATATTATATCAGGAAATAAATTGCTTAAATAGATTACAAAACGCCAATTTAATTAGCTTTCTGATCAATTATTCTAAGATACAGTTAATAACATGGAACAAATTTTCCTCATTTAATTCTATAATCAAACTCCCCAATTTAATAGAGACAAATCTTGATATCCATTGACAAATATCAATTTACCAATTCCATCATATGAAGTCAAGTGGCGATCGACTTATGTCTATTAAAAGCAATACCTTGTTGTTTTAAGACCAGGAGTCACAGTTAGGACTTAACTTCACGTTTTAGACATCTACTATAACTTTTATAGAAATAGGATCACTATCCCAATGTATTATGCCAAAAATATCAACACATTCTTAATTTCAACAAAGTAGGAATTAGATGTTTCTAAATGGTGCAGGCCTATTCTTGCATTATCTCTTTCGTACCATGATTTAATAAAATGCAATGATACACTAACCTATTTGGATAATTTCCTCTAACCTAATCTCGTTTGTCTCATTGAAAAACGTTATTTAAGACCTCCCACTTTAATCAAGAATTTCATATTTCTATCCTTTGGGTTTTTGCTTAATTTTATTAAGCCATCATAAATTGATGTCCATCAATTAAAATTTGAGCATGCCTTGTTCAAGACATTGATTAAATCAATCTATTAATTCATCCCTTTGAATTAGTTATGCGCTTTTAGTGAAATTAATCTTGATCTTGGTGAAATAAAAATAATTCTCTGGTGTTAGAATATCCTATAACGTTTATAGAAAACTTCGTTTTACAACAATTCCAAAAAGTGTGCCATTAATAACTTTTATGAGAAGCGTTCTCTAATTGTTCACAAAAATTTTCTAGCACTTACCTTTCTACCTTTAGCTGGTGATTGGTGGCAAGAGAAGAATGCTTATATTTTCGAATTTAGTGGCAAGAAAAACACAACGCCAGATCAAGATTGACTACAGACAACTACAATTTCGTATCAAGCTCAGACAGTGATGATTACCAATTGTCAACTTCAAGATTTTTCCACAACAAACTAAAGAAAATATCAGATGCAAGAACAAGATACGATGATACTACAAGAAAATCACATTGGTCCTTCAGAATAAGAACATTCTAAATACACCAGGTCTTAAAATTTGCACCACAAAACTGAAGTGTTAGACTCACGACCAAAAAAGTTGAAGTTCGAGTCACAACAAGAGCATGAGTTGTAGATCAGAATCTTCAGTACTAAGCAAATATGCTTTGATATGTTGATAGATGTTATACCATCACCATAGCTCAATATGAATCAAGAACTTGATTATAAGTCGAGCTCACATTAATTCTAACTTAGCTATGATCATCTCAATCTACAACTGCATCAGAATTTTAAAGAAAAACATGAAATGGAGATAATATAGGTCAAATATGAGTAGATCTTATGTACCTAGGGCAACACCAGTACTAATGCTCATTGTTGATAGAAAGAAAAAACAAGAACCTTGGGTTATATTCAACATACAAAAATATGAGAAATGAGAATCTGCACAAGAATGGAGACAGAGTGCCCACAAAATTAAAACCTAGAAAAACAAAGAAAAAGCTAAAAAGGGAATACAATATCATTCCTATGTTTGGTATACCAAAGGAATGGAAAGGGGAATTGAATCGAAACTTTCCAAATAACTCATTTTATACGTTTTGTAAATCATGAAACTTAAAAAATGAATAAAAAACAACTAAGCTATGTCTCATTAATGACATAACAAATATTATTTTGAAATGTTAAATTAATTATAAATTTATAATATATTTGTTTGATGTTTTCATATATCTTTTTTAATAAATACTTATTATTTGGTAAAATGCATAGAATAAAATATTTAAAAATTTAAAAATTTACATATTATATATTTATATTTTGGTTACACGTTTAAATATTTTCTATTGATATTCATTTTATTCAATATATTTGAAATAATATATAATTTTTGTGAGTATAAATCTTGCAACTATAATTTTTATTAAAAGTTATTTTAGCAATATAAAAAAGAATATGTTCGCAATCTATTGGGAATAGTTAAAACCATAGGTAAGTAGGGGAATGGCTATTCTCATACTTATGGGAATGGGCATTCGCAAGGGAATGGGTATTGCTATCCTAAAGTTATACCAAACGTGGATCTATACTAATATAAAAAGAAAAGGCCTTTTTTCATTGACCAATGGCAGTTTATGATACCGTGACACCAATTTTTTGGTATGCTGATAAATACCCTAAATTAGTTTTCTTTCCCATATTATTTCCTGACATGCTTATCTTTCTTTAAGGGAAATCCTCTCCGCTTTCAGGCGGATGCTGCACCTTGCGCGTGTGAATAGGTGATATATATATATATATATATATATATATATCTTTGCTCAGCACATGACTGTGTACCCCGAAAATGGGAGCTACATGTCTTTTGCCGGTCCTGGCTCATGGCGGAATCCATTGACTCCATTGGTCAAGCAAGGGATTACGATTTGTTTTCAAGGGTGATAAAAAAAATCGATGAAAACCGAGCATACAGTTGAGAGAGAGAGAGAGAGAGAGAGAGAGAGAGAGAGAGAGAAGGATTAGTTCGTGTCTGGGTCAAGGGGACTAGTGACCTGAAACCTTTTCCTTCGGTAAGAGCTATCTAACCTCTGTTGTCTTGCTATAACCTAGTTTTACTCACTCTTACCTCCCTGTCTGTTTTCCTTTCTTTCTTTTATGAAAATATTTGCCTTGCTGCCTTTGCTCTCGTTTGGGCCTCGGGAATCCCTTGCTTTTGGGTACGGTCTTTATTTACCTTCTTGCATTCCCCCCTAAAAAATACTAATTCACAAAGACTACTGGAACGACACGACGTCAATATTTCTTTCTTTCGTTTTTTAACATGTAATGTGTTGGTTTATATATATATATATATACATTCTTATTTACAATAATTTTTAAAGCGTGAAATATTATTTTATATTCACGCAGAGACGACGTGCCACGACAGCTAGTTTAGGATAAGATTAAGAATGTTCTTCTATTCCTATTCTATTCCCTAATATTAATCATACCTTAGAGAATCATTCTCAATTTTAGAAAAATAACCAGAATAATATGAGTTAGTGAGATATGGGTGGTGTCTAAACATTAATAGTGGAACACTAAATTATGATAGAAAAATAAGTATTCATTTGTTTTTCACGAAATGCCTCCCACTATTTTATAAAATTTCCATCACCCGTCTAATAGAAAGTCGAGAAATCATATTTATTAATGGGCTTGAAGTGCAAAAGAAACCCACTATATGCCTCGATTGGCTGAATCCATCAATCTCAAGTAGTGAATAACCATTGCTAATACCATCACTTTGGAACCTTCAAGATATTTTTCTTCATCTTCCCATAGACTCCCGTTTGGTTGAGTTGCCTATAGTAATCAACGTCAAGCAGGAGCCATCGTATAACAATGAAAATGGTTCAGCTGAGCGTTTCCACGTTAGTGTATGTAAACAAATTTTCGTGTCCCTGAATTTAACAAAATACGAAAATATTACAAATAAATTCTTGAATTGAATTGAGTATTTTGTAGGTGCGAAATCCCTACTTGAAAACCTCTGATTCTTCTCTTCAAAAACATGATCTTTTGACTTCGGCAACTTCGGAGGTGAAACTGTGAACTCCTTTGACGTTGACTTTGACCTTGAATAACGTTAATTCGGGGGTCGTTGACTTGTTCCCGGATCAAACGCTATAAACTTGACGATATTTGACTTGAATTTGGGATGTTCTTGATGGATTTGAGACTTTGATCTTCCGCCAAGGTGGACTTCTGTCTTGATAACGTTAATTCGCCGGTCTTCAGACTTCTTGTCGAATCAAACGCTGACTTTGGACGATTTCCGCAACGAACGCCTTGAATCTTGCCTAGAACGCCGTGGATCTTCCTTAATTTGCTTGAGATGATTTCGAGACTTCTTGAATGCTCTCTTGCTTGTATGTGTGTGTGTTTTGAATGAGTTCCCATGACCTCTTTATATAGTTGTCAAAGAGGTAGAGTTGTGGTGAACTTGAACACTTATTTTGTATTATCTCTTTGTTTTAATTTAAAGAGATAAATACATTAAATATTTGGGAAGACATGATTGGTCAATTTCAATATTATCTCTTTAATTTTTGAATTTTTTTAAAAGAGATAACATAGAAATATTTGTCTTGATTTGATTGGCCAGAACACCTCAATCTGACACGTGTCGACCGTTGATTTGATGACGAACTATATATTAAAATATCAATTAATTTAACTATTTATATTTAGAATTAATTTAGTAAATTCCAAAATATAAATAGAAAAATATAATATAATTGATAAATAATATATATTTTTCCATTTGTCGTCATTTAATTGGGTGCAAAATTCATTTGTCTACAAATGCCCCCCTCGAGACTCGTTCACGAACATGCTTGAATATGTCATTTTTAAAGTGAATGCGTCGTGAAAATATAAATCGAAATCGAATGGGCCACGCTCATCCTATCACGGGCCACCAATTTAATTGATACCAAATTTGGGCCCATAATATATGTGTTTGATATTTGGGCTTTATTGATAAGCCCACACAAGATCTTTTTTCTTGTTCAAATATGAGAAAATCTTTTCAGAGCAATCAAACAATGCCCATTTCGCTGGTCGAAGCCGTCATCTTTTGGAAAATTGAAGTAGCATACAAAATGTAAAATCTGAATCCTCCTTGGCTTCTAATTTGTAAAAGGCATCTAAATTGGTTAAAATTCTGGTAGGTGACGAAATTGGTTAGTGTTCCAATTCCACCAGAATTAGGCTATTCGAATTTGATTGCAATTGGACTATAGACCACCTTATTTATTCGAACTAGAAATCTGAAATTGATACCTATATAAGGAGCTTAAATCTGCTCGAATACGACAATGTTAATTTGGGATTTTTTAGGTATGTTCCAATAGCCGAATATTTTTTCCTTCTATTTTCTGGTATGCCCACAAACTGTTTGTCGTAATGCCTCAATGATATTTTTTTTCAGAATTTTCAGTTTGTTGAGAAGCTTTCGGCTCGGCGACGAGACTTCAACTTCAATTCCTTCTTGAATTTCAACCCGCTTGTCACGGTAATATTTCCAGCTTGACATTTAATTTTTTTTTTTGCTCATCGTGTACAAGAATGACAAGGTTGTTCGTGCTCGACCCTTTGTTTATTTAGTTTCTTGCTTGCTTTGATTCAGATTGTTGATATGCTTTTGTGGTTTTGTATGAATTATTGCTTAGTTCTAGCATCAAAACTTTTCCTTCACAATCTTGATTCTCGATTTTGGGACGTAGGTACGAGAGTATTTGACCAATAGCTCATGATTATTTCGACTACACTATTCGAATCAAACGTGCACTGCTTCAATTAAATCATGAGGTTCAATTTTGTACACTTCAGTTGTATTGCTCTGCTTCAATTCTAGGAGATTGATTTTGCTATCATATGATTTCCCCTGACAGTGCCTAATTCCAATTTGAAAGCTATTATGCCAACTTTGTTATCCAAGTAAATTCAGTTTGCTTGATTTAAATCCAAGTGAAAATTTGACAAATTTGATATCAGTATTGATTTGGACTTGTCAAATATTGATTTAAGTCCAATATTGTCAAATACATCAAATATTGTCAAATTTGTCCAATATTGATTTAAATCCAAGTAGAAATTTGTTATTCGTCTTGATTTGGGTGCAATAATTAATCCGTCGAACAAGCTCGGGTACATACTTGGGATGACCATATTGATTTAGAGTTGTCAAATATTTTTGAAGAGCTTGTAATCTCCTCAAACATTTTTTTCCTTGGTTTATTTGAGTTTTTTTTTTTTAAAACTCAATTGAACTGTTTGCCCGTGCTTGGTAGGTTGTAACATGGTTTACTCAAAGACGAGTCGTCTTCCTCCGGTCAACAAAACTTAGTAATTCTTGACGATGAAAGTCAACCCGTGGAGAAAGGGTCAGTTTTGATAACTCACACACCTCTCATTGGACGGTATGCGAAGCAATGGCCAAGGTTGACGACTCCACTTCACACGGAACAATGGTCTCGAGAGGTCTCATTGAGCAAGACTTCCAAGGCGTGGTCTCTACAAGCGACTCATCACCGTTGTTCTGACAAACCAAGCTCTCTACCGACGTTGGGCCGCCGCATTATTGAAGGGAAAGCCGAGTGGGGCGACAACGTTCACTTTGCCGGCGAGTTCCGCTTTATCAAAGGGTTTTGGGAGTGGACGGAAGACGTACTTAGCTGGTGCAAAGACAAGCTAGTCGCGGCCCAAGTATATGATGCCGTATATACCTCATTATTTACCTACGACCGCAATTCCGATATCATCAAGGCGTTTTGCGAAGTGTGGTGCCCATCTACCAACACTCTTCTGACGTCCTTTGGGGAATTGTCTATTTCGTTGTGGGACGTGCACACCCTTTCCGGACTTCCTATGGCGGGACTTCTTTATGACGAAGTTGTTCCAAGTCCAAGGAGCTTAACGGGGTTGACGAGACAGGACAGAGACTTGTGCCTCGTTCTTGCAAGTTCCTACTCCACGCCTACCATTTGCTTCGAAAGAGTAATAAAGATGGCCATTCCTCTCAAGTTCCTATTGACAAATGGGTCAAGTTTTGGCTTAGAAGGGCGACGAAATACTGCGAGCCTCCTCCACGTAAAGAGAAGAAGGCCGTTCGTCCTAAGTCAACTCATAACCCCTCCGGGACCATTGGGGTACATGGCAAGTGGTCCATGGCAGACGAGGCATTGTTCTCGAGGCTTGGTATTGAAGGGAGTTCAAAGGAAGAGACATTCTTGGCAGCGTACTTGGCGTGTTAGCTTTGTACTTTTGTCCTTCCCACTCAAGATGTCGATTCAATACACCCAAGTGTTTTCAAGGTGGCAAGTGCTATGGCAGCCGGTCGAAGGATTGGTCTTGCGATTCCTGTCTTGGCTAGTATTTACAGAGGTTTGAATAAGATTTCCGGCTCCCCAAGGCCAACTCGCGTACACTCTCCATTTCTGATTCATTTTGTTTATAGTTGGATAGCTTATTATTTCAAGACTCACTATCAACTTGTGCAAAGCGTTCGTGGGCCCAAGATGACGCTCTTTTCAGGCGAAGGAGGCGTAAATTACTACGATCCGCAAGAGGCGAGAAAGCGGCTACACAGAGGCGACTTTATTTCTTGGACTTGCAACATGATTGTGAGGGATAAATATTTTTTATTCATGGACGACGGGCATGCCAAAGAATCTGAAGAAATCTATTTCATGGTCGTCCGTTCGAACTACCTTCCTTTGCGGCAAGGCGATCATTTCGTTGTTGAGCCCTATAACCCTCATCGATTTAGTCGTCAATTTGGTTTCTTCCAAGAAGTGCCGGGGATTCTTTCGCAAGATGTTCGTGAAGCTTCTTTAGAGGGTGGAATCTGTTATTGGCGCATGTGTGTTCTGTCCAAGACTATGGAAAAGGTGGTGTTCCCTCCCATGCCCCCAAATATGAAGAAGTTCTCCTCCGAGGCGTACAAAAGGTGGTGGCTTGGAGTTCACGGTGGATTCTTTGAAGAAAACGTGACGAAGTTACTTGCTTTGGGCCCAAGTCAAGCTTCTTCAAAAGACAAGCAGTGCGGTGAAAGAGTCGCCCAAGATCAACCTCGTGAGCCAGCTATTTCCTCTCCCAAGCGAAATTCTCAAGTGGTTGAACCCTTTGAAGTAGATAAGAAGCGAAGTGCTCCTCGTTCCTTGAAAGTAAGTGGGAGTAGCAACCCTGATCGTCATTGGAAGAGGCCGAAGAGGGACCCGAAACCAATAAACATCGACGTTGCTGATGAAGGCTCAAGTCACGGACCATCGATGTTGAACTTTGTCAAGGAGGTTATTTTTTTTTTATCCCTCTTCTTCTTCCTTTTTTCTTTTTTTTTTTTTTTGGTGATAAGATTCTCTCTTGTTTCTAACTTTGGCTGATGCGTCATCATAGCTCGAAGCTGAGGTCTTAGCCATTGAAGACGATGAAACTTCTCAAGATAGTCAAGCGTCGACTTTATTGGCTACGACTTGTCCTCTTGGAATGGGGCTTAAGAGGAAACAACCCTCCTGCCCAGCCGCTGTGTCGGTATTTGAAGGCGAGAGGTTCTTTCTTAATCATCAAAAGGAGTTCCTTCAGAAGCTGTGGAGTGATCTTTTCATGAAGATATCAAACACCCCAATTGATTTCATCTCATCAATCGAAGACGACGTTTACTTCGTTCTTGAGTCTATGAAGAGTTTTCAGAATTTTGATATCTCAAACGTGGAAGAATCAATGAATGCATTGTTTGCCAAGGCTGCTGCTTATGATGAGGCGAGGTCATCGTCTTCTGAAAGGTTATCCAAAGATCTTTTCGACCGGAAGTTGAAGGAAGCCAACGATCGTCTTCAAGAGGCCCGTGCTAAAGAAAGTGGGGGAGCTTCCAAGGTCCAATCCACTACGAACGAGTTGAAGCGTGTTGAGAAGGAGCTTTTGGATTTGAAAGAGCGCAAGAAGAACCTGTGTGCCACTCTGAAGGAAGAAAATCAGCTTTTCCATAGTGCCCAAGTTGGAGTTCATGAAATCGTGGAGGAAATTGCAGCACTTGAGAATACCACCCCCCTCAACGATGAAGTAGTTGCGAGTTTGGAGGCTTCACGGACACACTTGGAAGCCCTCAAGGAAGGGTTGAAGGATTTGCATCCCTTTGCTTGAGATTAGCTTAGGACCTTTTATTTTGTCGCATTTGATTTCTCTTTTCTTTGTCCCATCTCATGAACTCCAATGTTTCCTTGAGATTACGTAATAGAAGCCCTTTTCTTTTTTTTTTTTCTTTCTATCTTGCAATCTTTGAGCACGTTTAAGTACTTCCACTCTTGATGATTTAATAAGAGGAATAAAATTCATTTAAGTGTTATGACTGAACTTAGAATATCTAAGCTGCCTACGTACCTCATCAAGAGGATCAAGTCAATTCGTAGTTCAGGGGTACAAAAATATTTGTTTGGAGAGGGGAGGGTCGTTCACAGTTTATACTCATGCGAGCCAGGAGTGTTTTTTTTTCTTGTTTTTGAGTTTTTTTTTGTTTCTTCTTTTTGTTTTTTTTTCTTTTTCTTTTTTTTCAGGTGTAATACCGCTTCAAGAACTTTTCATTTATCGGGTCTATCCTCAAGCCGTCTTCAACAACCAGCTTATATGCCCCATTTGTGTAGACTTCTTTGACAACATACGGACCATCCCATTTTGGCAAGAACTTGTTTCCCGTTCGTTGCGTTGTGATTATAGGCCTTCTCACTGCGAGTACTAGATCACCGACTTGAAAAGAGCGAAGGCGGACCTTCTTATTGAATGCTTTGGATAGTCGAGCTTGATAACACTCGAGCCTTTGTTGTGCTTCCAACCTCTTCTCATCGAGAGCTTTTAGCTCTTCAAGCCGTATTCGAGCGTTCTCTTCTTTAGTAAGCCCTTCCTGTATCGCCATCCTTAATGAAGGGATTTGTTGCTCAAGTGGGAGGACTGCCTCAACTCCATAAACCAGGGCATAAGCAGTTGCTTGCGTAGGCGTTCTAACAGTGGTTCTATATGCCCATAGAGCTTCTCCAATTCTCTCGTGCCAATCCCATTTTGACTTGGTCACTACTTTCTTCAATAGGCTGCACAAAGTTTTGTTAAAAGTTTCAGCAAGGCCGTTGGCAGCGGCATAGTACATAGAAGAGTTTTTTCTGCTTGAATGCGAACTTCTGACACAATTTGTCTATCAAGCTGTTACAGAAGGGTTTTCCATTATCAGTGATGATATACCTGGGCACTCCGTAGCGATATATGATGTGTGTACGAATGAAATCAGCAACATTCTCTTTCTTCACTTCTTTGAGGGGAACTGCTTCAGCCTATTTAGAGAAGTAGTCAGTTGCCGCCAAGATATATAAGTGACCACCGGAGGACTTTGTCATGGGTCCTACGACGTCCAAACCCCAAGCATCGAAGGGCCATGAAGCTACAGTAGGGTGCAATGGCTCGGGTGGTTGGTGGATAAAATTGGCGTGAATTTGACAGGCTTGACATCTTCGTGCATAGTCCATGCAATCTTTAACCATTGTGGGCCAGTAATAACCCATTCTTTTTATACGGAAGTGTAGCTTTGGTCTAGATTGGTGTGCACCACAAACTCCAGAGTGAGCTTCTTCCATAGCTTGCATTTGTTCCTCATTGTTTAGGCAGCGTAAGAAAATACCATCAAACGAACGTCTGTAGAGCGTGTCTTTGAAGTAGATGAAGCGAGACGCCCGCCGCCGAATTTCAGCCCTTCGTCGTATGTCGTCGGGTAGCTTCTTGTACTTCAAGTAATCGACTAGTGGTTGTCGCCAATCTTCCTCTTCAATTTCGTAAACCTCCATGACATGATTTTCTTCTTCTTGGAATGTGTCATCCTCATCATCACTAAAGACCGGTGGTATGACCCAATTCTAGCATATTGGTATGCGTGTCTCCTCATCGGTCATCGAGAGGGTTGAAGCGAGCTTGGCCAATGCATCGGCTTGCTTATTATCCTTTCTCGACAGGCGCTCAAGTTCTACATCTCCTAGCCATCCTATCAGCCTTCTTGCGTAGTTATAGTATGGAAGCAACTCGGGCTTTTTGACTTCGTAGAGACCGAGGAGTTGATTAATCACTAATTGAGAGTCTCCGTATACTTTCAAGTGTCGTTGCTTTATGTCCACTGCCATTTCCAATCTGAGGATTAAAGCTTGATATTCCGCCATATTATTTGAACAGTTCTGGGTTAAGGTGAAGGAATACGGCAAGACTTCCCCTTCAGACGTGACGAAGACAATTCCGGCCCCGGCTCCTTCCCTATGGGAAGCTCCATCAAAGTACATTTTCTAGGGGGGCGTAACTTCAATAAGAAGGACATCCTCATCCGGAAAGTCATCAAACAATTCCCACTCGGCAGGCATGGGGTGATCGGCTAGGAAGTCTGCTAAAACTTGTCCCTTCACAGCCTTTTGAGGAACGTATGTGATCTCGAATTGTTGCAGCTGAAGATACCATCTTGTGAGTCTATCAGACAGTACTGGCTTTGCCATGACATATTTCATGGGATTTGCTTTTGAGACTAGATGGACGTTGTGTGACTGAAAGTAATGCTTCAACTTTTGGATTGCGAAGATGAGCGCCAAACATAGCTTTTCGATGGGTGAATAATTGAGCTCGTTTGGTGTCATCGTTCTGCTTAAATAGTATAAAGCATTCTCTTTCCCCTCATCATTCTTCTAGGCAAGTAAGATTCCCACGGAGCGCTCTTGAGCAGCAATGTATAGAATTAAGGGGCGTCCGGGGACAGGTGCAGCCAACACTGGAGGCTTCATCAAGTAGGATTTTATGCTTCTGAACGCTTTATCACAAGTCTCATCCCATTCGAAGGGCGCATCCTTCTTCATTAGGTGACTGAACGGTTGACAACGGCCTGCTAGATTGGAAATGAATCTCCAAAGATACGCGAGCTTTCCTTGCAAACTCTTGAGCTCATGGACATTCCTAGGTTCTGGCATTCTCAAAATGGCATCAATCTTGGCTTGCTCAATATCTATACCCCGTTGACGAACAATGAACCCAAGGAATTTTCCGGATGTAACTCCGAATGCACACTTGGAGGGATTCATCTTTAATTAGTATCTTCTCAAATGTTCAAAAACCTTTCTCAAGTCGTGAAGATGATCCTCTCGTTTCTTTGACTTCATGACCAAGTCGTCAACGTAGCATTCTACATTCTTGTGGATCATGTCGTCGAAGATCTTTTGCATTGCCCTTTGATATGTGGCGCCGGCGTTCTTTAATCCGAAAGGCATGACTTTGTAGCAATATATACCTTTAGGAGTGCGAAATGCTGTCAATTCCTCATCCGTTGGTGCGATACGTATTTGGTTATATCCGGACGATCCATCCATGAAAGATAGGGCTTCATGACCCGTAGTGGCGTCTATCATTAACTCGGCGATAGGTAATGGGAAGTCGTCCTTGGGACATGCGTTATTCAAGTCCCTGAAGTCAACACATACTCGTATATGCCCATTCTTCTTCCTCACGGGCACGATGCTAGAGATCCACGTAGGATACTTGACTTCTCGAATAAAACCAACTTCAATAAGTTTGTTTACCTCACATTCAATCAATGGGATTAGCTCAGGTCGAAACCTACGTTGAGCTTGTTTGACAGGACGAGCCCCCTTCTTTACGGATAAGTGGTGCACAGCTACCTTTGGATCTAGCCCTGGCATTTCTTTGTAGGACCATGCAAATACATCTTTATACTCATGGAGTAGTGCGACATAAGCCTTATCTTCTTCCGGGGTTAGAGATGCACTTGTGTAAATTGGCCTGGGATCTTCAGCATCACCTAGATTGACTTCTTTCAACTCGTCAACGGTGGCTTTAATGCCTTCCTCAAGTTCTAGAGGAGCGTCTTCAGCATCTTCTTCTTCAACCTCTTCATTTTCGATTAAGGTGATGTGATGGGCTAGGGCGATGTCTTCTTCAGCATTGTCGTCAATATAATTGGATGATGCAACGCTTTCTCTGTCATCCTCATCATCAAGTTTGAACTTGTGTGAAGACCATTGTTCTTGTTTTTAACTTTCAAGACTCTGCAACATGATATGTCTAGAGTTGTGTGGCGTCTCATTCTGGAAGGAACCAAACTTCTAAGTTTATGTGAGGATGTGATGTCTTCCTTTGATTGTGCAGCCACCTTGGACATGGCTTTCTTTTGGTTCACCATTCTTTTCTGTGGACCAAGTCTATCAAAGACAGATTGATTGTTGGTCCTTCTGTGCACCAGTCTTTTACGTGGGCCGAGTCTATTGAAGACAGATTCCCGTGGATTTTCTTTCCTTTGATTATCTTCTGTTGAAGAGAGGCTTTCACTGACATGGTTGTTGCTGGCCCTTTTTATGGTTATGCGGATAGGCTTAGGAGGGATAAAGCCAAGACCCACACGTGAATCTGGGACTGCGTGCCCTTTTTCTTTTAACATCACTTGGGTGGCGTTGAGTCCATGGAGCTTCTTGCCGGTGGCTTCAGGAGGAAGTTTTCCAAGGGCTAATCTTTCTTGTGGATTATACCCGGCTTTAACAAGCAATTTGAAGGCTTTAGGATCATACCCTTCTCCGTCTATGGCCAACGTTTTATATCCCTCTTCTTCTTTTTGGGTTGAGGACACAAATCCTTCAAGTGGCGGTTTCGATGGTTGCTTCGCGTTGACTTGAGTCAATGGTAAAGTCAGACTCTTTGAAAATTCAGCCTCGACAACGGGCTGCTTATTTCTCCTCATGCTTCCATCGTCATGTGACCTTGGTTCCTCAGAGGATGAAATCTCTTTTCCTCTTTTGGCAGTTTCAACGTAGTAGTTGGCATCGGCGAAGTGCGACTCAGCTTCGGTAAAAGGCTTGGTATCACCGAGTACCCTTTTCACTATACCATTGCGGCAGTATTTGAAGCATTGATGCCATGTTGGGGGGACCACAGAATTTTCATGCAACCAAGGGCGGCCAAGAAGCATGTTGTAAGAAGTCTTGGCGTCTATAACATGGAATAGTGCGGTTGACGCCATATCGTCCATCAACAATTCTATCCTGATAATGCCGACAGCCTTTTGTCCTCCTTGATTGAAGCCTTGAATCATGAGGTGGCTATTTGCGAGTTCGTCCATGGGGATCCCCAAGTCTCTCAAGGTTTGTAGGGGTAAGATATTGACTGCAGAGCCTCCATCGATCAATATTCTGTTCACCTTTTGTTCACGTGCATATCCAGCGACGAACAAGGGGCGGTTATGAGGCTTTGACCTAAGAAGCAAATCTTCGTCGGTGAAGGTAATGGTGGACATGCATTCGTCACTATCAGAGGAATCTTCTTTTTCAGACAGAGCGTCCTCTTTGATCGCAGTAGCATTCTCGTTTGTGGTATTGTGGGAGGCTTCACTGTCAAAAGACCCACATTTGACCGAGGTCATGTTTGCTGCTGCGGTATCTTCCTCAAGAGAGATCTTGCCTTGGCGAGCTAATTGCATAACCTTGTCTTTGAACACGAAGTAATCTTGTATCGAATGCCCGACTAAACGGTGGTACTTGCAACATTTTGGGTCATCTGTTCGTTCAGCTTCTTCAGGTCGTTTCGCTTCAGGTAGTTCGATGAGATTGGCCTCCAACAAGTCATCAAATATTCCGGGAACATCGGAATCAAGGAAAGGATATTGTTTTGCTTGCATTTCCTTCAAAGTTAGCTTTCTTTGTGGTCTTTCGTAAGGAGCATTTTGCTTTGGGGTAATGTTGTCTTTTGTTGTGCTCCTAAGTTTGAGTGGTGCTATATTCACTGCCATCGATTCCTTGCTTGGAGGTTTTGGAAAGGGTTTGCCCCCTTTCTTGATTTCTTGCCTTTCCTTGGTTTTGCGGGGCTCTTGGACAGGTGGTCCTTCTACTCCACTTGCTGCCATACTTAACTCCATGTCATGTGCTCGAGTGGCCAAATCTTCGAATGATCTGGGTAGGATTCCTTGAAAAATATACCGAAGACCCCAATGCATCCCTTGAATACACATCTCAGTGGCGGAAGCTTTAGATAATCGGTCTTTGCAGTTGAGGCTCAGATTCCTCCACCTATTGATATAATCGATGACTGGCTCATCCTTCCATTGGCGGGAATTTGTAAGCTCAATCATGCTGACAGTGCGCCGAGTGCTATAGAAGTGATTCAGGAATTCTTGCTCTAGTTGGTCCACAGGGATCAATCCATTGGATTTGCAGGTTCATCTTTCTCAGTGAAGTTCTCCTTTGTGGATATTTCTACTTCATCGTGAGCCTCAACTTATTTTCCCCGAGTGTGGCTTGTCTCAACGTTATCTGGCCTGTTGATCAATCTGGCAATTTGGGCATCTTGCTCTTGGACATGCTTGGCGAGTCCCTCGATAACTCTTGTCAAACTTGCAATCTGCTCTTCTAAGGTTGTGGCATTCGTCACCATGACTGGGGCCACATTCGTTGCGAAGGAGTAGCTGGACTCGGAGCGAGGAGAGGACTGAGGAGATTTGTCTTCGTCATCTTCGCTTGCGTGGTTAGGCACAAATATGTCCTTCTGAGCAGATTCAATTGGAGGAGTCATCTAGGAAGATTCCTTAAGTTTCTTCGACATGCTCCTTGTAGTAACACTGAGACTCTTGTTGCTTGAACTCGAAGACTTTAATGTGGCAAGTTTAGAATTGACGGTCTTCATGGCTTTTCCTTGAGTGTCCATTGAAACACTTCAGACTTTGTTGAAGGGAAGAGATGAGAGGTAGAGATGTCCCACTGGGCATGCCAAAATTTGTAAACAAATTTTCGTGGTCCTGAATTTAACGAAATATGAAAATATTACAAAATAAATTCTTGAATTGAATTGAGTATTTTGTGGGTGCGAAATCCCTACTTGAAAACCTCTGATTCTTCTCTTCAAGAACGTGATCTTTTAACTTCGGCAACTTCGGAGGTGAAACTGTAACGTTTGATCTCCTTTGACGTTGACTTTGACCTTGAATAACGTTAATTCGGGGGGTCGTTGACTTGTTCCCGAATCAAACGCTATAAACTTGACAATATTTGACTTGAATTTGGGATGTTTTTGGTGGATTTGAGACTTTAATCTTCCACCAAGATGGACTTCTGTCTTGATAACGTTAATTCGCCGGTCTTCAGACTTCTTGTCGAATAAAACGCTGACTTTGGACGATTTTCGCGACGAACGCCTTGAATCTTGCCTAAAACGCCGTGGATCTTCCTTGATTTGCTTGAGAGGATTTCGAGACTTCTTGAATGCTCTCTTGCTTGTATGCGTGTGTGTTTTGAATGAGTTCCCATGACCCCTTTATATAGTTGTCAAAGAGGTCGAGTTGTGGTGAACTTGAACACTTATTTTGTATTATCTCTTTATTTTAATTTAAAGAGATAAATACATTAAATATTTGGGAAGACATGATTGGTCAATTTCAATATTATCTCTTTAATTTTTGTATTTTTTTCAAAGAGATAATATAGAAATATTTGTCTTGATTTGATTGGTCGGAACACGTCAATTTGACACGTATCGACTGTTGATTTGATGACGAACTATATATTAAAATATTAATTAATTTAACTATTAATATTTAGAATTAATTTAGTAAATTCTAAAATATAAATAAAAAAATATAATATAATTGATAAATAATATATATTTTTTCATTTATCGTCATTTAATTGGATGCAAAATTCATTTGTCTACAGTGTAATAAACGCAAAGCCTCCCCATCCAAGGGCATCATTATACTCAGTAGGCTCACAACTTTCACCATCCAAGGTGTCCCACGAGAACGCATCAACACCAAGAATATTGTAGCGTCGACATGACTACTTATGATGGGGGAAAGCATGAATTATTAAACCCATCTTAATATACCTATTTTTGCTTGATATAGGAATCAAAACGTTATTTTTAATTCTCAAACTTTGAAACATTCTCAAGTCAGGGTTTCATAAATATTTTGGTTTTGAAATAATTCAAGGTCTCATCAGTTAAAAATTGATTTACTATCGTAATAACTATTGGAAATATTCATTAAAAGGAACAATAAATAAAGTGTAAAAATAATTGGATGATCATGGGCCTGTACATTGCTATCTGGTCCACTAGAGCAATCGCGAATCATTTGGTCAATTTAGAGTATTCAACTAAAATGAAAATAAATACCTATCTATTATACAAATTTTTTCAATACATTCATGACCTTCGTTCACGCTTTCATGAAAATCACGTTATCTTTTTTTAATATCCACCATATTCCTCACATCCTAAATTCTAATCTCATTGTATTTGAAAATAGAAATCTTTGAACGAAATCAGGGAAAGTACATTTAGAAGAATATAGATATTACAATCAAAATACCAAATAACATAATTAAAACGTAAATCGTCTGCGTTCCATGATCTTTCCATCATCCATTCATAAAGCGATATAAATAAACACACAATTTGATTAACACATATAATTAATTTTTGGATCAAATTTAATGAAAACAAAACAATAGGAATTTTTCATTTTCGCTAAAAAACACCGAGTTTGCGCATTATCCCTACAAAACAGCCGATGCAATGTTTCTGGGCTCATTGGATGGAGCCCAATTCACAGAGGCCTTTTTAATTTACTAGCAACTCAAACCTCAAAACTGAACACTGAAACCTGAAGAAACAGCAGGCGGCAGTAATGGAGTCAAACCAATCACACACAGCAAAAGAAGAAATATTTCGACTCTTTGATGAGAAACCCACTTCTGGATTGGGCTTCCTTGACGCTGAAAGATCCCTCCCACCTCCTCCTCCTTGCCTTGAAGTTCTCGCCTCAGAGGTTCTCTTCATATTCATACATTTATTAAAAAAACAATTCTCATTTTATATGATCAATTGCGTTAAAATTTCGGTGGAGATGATACCGATATTGAAATGTGAAGTGTAGGTTTCACCAAGTGCGAAGTATACCGTGGAGCCTGTGAGCGTTGGTGGGCTTACACTATTCAAGGTAAGTATAGTAAATATATCTGGAAGTTAATATTTTCTTTTCTTTTCCTTTTTGATTGTAATAGTAGTGCAGACGCTTATAAGCTTCCATTGTAAGAGAGCTAGTGATATGATTGCTTTCGGATTTCGTGTTATGAAGAAGTGTGCTATTTCCTCCAAGTTGCAAACAGAAGGGGAAATAGCATTTTTCGTATCTTATCACTTTTGGTGTCATTAGTTACAGGATTGTCAAAAGATCCGTTGGTTATGCGATTATCATTTTTGGTCCAGTAATTTTAAAAAAGTAGCACTTTTGGTCCCACGACACAAAATGCCACCTGACCATTTGTGCATGGGACCAAAAAGTACCATTTTTTAAAGTTATGAGACCAAAAGTGATAATCCCGTTATTAATGAGACCAGAAATGTAAAGACCCTAACTAACACGTGCTAAGTACGTGGTATTTTCCGCTAAGTTATCTAATAGAAATGTGTCATGGGACCAAAAGTGCTACTTTTTTAAAAGTTACGATACCAAAATTGAGAATTCCATAACGAATGTTACCAAATGTGAAAAGGCCCTAAGTTACGGGACAAAAAGTGTAATTTCCCTCCCAAAGGAAGTAAATGTTTCTGTTTTTCTTTTCCTTGGTCTTTTTAGCTGGCTTGGTTTATCAATGGGGAATGATTTGAGATTCCCTTAGGACTGGGGAGGAGGGGGAGGCAGGAGGTTCAACTCAGTAATGATTTGGTTTCATTTTAACTAATTGCATTTGTAGGGGAGGGTGAGCACTCAGGAGGTATTCGAATTGGCCAATTCTGATCTAGTACCTGGTAAATATGAAGGTTCGTATAGTTCCCATGTTTATTTCTAAACAGTGATAATCTTCCTGTATTTGTGCATTTTTGTGTATTTATGGATATGTCATACTGTTCTCATTCATCTTTAAGGTATGCATAGGCATGTTTTGTGCATATATGCATTGGAGAAGTGTGTACTTGTATATCAAATCATGCTAAGTAAATATGATATTTTTTGATGGGAGCAGGAGGATTGAAACTATGGGAGGGGTCACTAGATTTAATTACAACCCTTAACTCTGAGATGCAAGATGGGAGGTTGTCGTTCACCGGAAAGCGAGTTCTAGAGGTGGGGCCCTAATGCTAAGGTGATTCGACAATCTTTACTATGTACAGTTATGTTGAGTACTATTGTTTTGCTGGAGGCACTGTGATCCTTTGTTTTGCAGTCTTTTCATTTAGAAACTAATAGATGTAGCTTAGAATGGTTTCTTTAGCATCTCCATGTCGTCTATGTTATATGTTTGGGAAACAAATAAAAGGAATCTTGCCTCCAAAGCACATAGCTTTTTGTTCTTGAGTTCTCTTTCAACAATGTTCTAACTTTTGCTCCTTATATGGCATTTTATGCAAAGGCTTTAGCAGCTAAGCGATTCGGACTCTATGTTAGCAAGCTAAGCATGCTTCAATTTGATGGGAGTGTTAGAAGTTATGAGGAGAATTTCTGGATATCTTATACATCTGTCCTTATTTATGTCTGCTGGGTATAGATTGTTATATCTTTTCCATGTTTGTACTCGAGATTAATCCTCAATGCTATATATTTGGGATTGGGATGTTTAAATAATGTATGCAACTTACTTTCTTCGCATTCAACAATTATATTGTTTCTTTTGGCGAAAGGAAAAATTCTTTGATCTGGAGCTTCAATATAGAGAATGAGGAGTACACAAGTAGAGGAGCCAGAATGCTGGTTGAGAAAATGATGAATGATTGGTACCAACCAAATAAACGACTGTTTATGAATCCACCAACTAAATCCTTGTTGCGTGTCATCATTACAGAATGCTCGGTCCCAAGCATTAATATAATTGAAATAATTGAAACTCTTGAATAAGACCCCGGAAGTTTTATGAACCTATTGAAATCTCCTTCCTATTATCCAGGTGTTATTACCCTGTTAATGAGGCTCATTCTCTAATATTTTATGCGAGGTTCAAAGAGAACTGATTCTGTCTGAGTTATGTATTTTGATAACATACAAAATCCTTGGATAAGAGGATGAAGAGAGAAAATCCATAGGTTGAAGCCTCATTAGGCTTCAAATGGCATATTTTATTTCTATTGGAGCTATCCATTGAGTAGAGATAGGAGTATAGGAGTAACCATATTCCCAGTACAAGGGTATTTGCATAGACTCCCAAAGCATGTGCACTTTCTCCTTTTTGGGACTTCTTGTCATTTTCTCCTTTAAGGACAGGTTTTGAGTCTTACAAGTCTTAGATCGAGTTGGATGCATACAGTTTCTCTTCTTTTCCATGTCCACTCTGCAAAATTGTACAATTTAGCTAATCAGGTTATGAATCAAATTCTACTACATTTTGTATATATGGGACAACTCCAAGGACTCTGTGATCGTAATTAATTGTTTGATTAATAAATCTTAAGCTGCATTTTCCTTTTAACAGATATCTAGAGTTCCAGGCCTTACAGCTATAGGTCTAACTTTAGTAGGGAAATGGCTTTTTTCGAATCGGGTTCACAAGGTAAAACAAATGGGTGCATCTTACTTTCTGAAAAGGCATTGAGATTTGAGAATATATATACACAAATAGTGCCTTAAATTTCCGGTTGAATATGTTAATTTCGTTTTGAATTTGTGGACTCTTAAGTACTTTAATGTTTTTTGTTTAGTCTCTTGAGAAAGACAATTAAGAATGTTGCTTTAATTTTTATATTCTTTTGAATTATATCTGCCGTGATAATGAGGTTTAGATTGCAGAATGAACAAAGAATTCTGAAATGATCAATTTGATTTTTTTAAATAATTAAAATTTTTCGTTGCTTTTTGAACTCAGTAGTTCTTCTGTTTTCCCTCCTATACTTTGAAAGAAATTTATGTGTCACTAATCACCATATAGTTGTTTCTCACTATTATGCTTCATTTCATCTTTCAGCTGGGATGTGGTCATGGACTTCCTGGTGTGTTTGCTTGCCTAAAGGTATATATAGTGACACATTGATGTTCTCTATTTTCATGATATTTTGCCTCAATATAAGTAGGATTTTTACTGTATGCCGTTTGCTGTTTTAGGGTGCAGCAGTCGTTCATTTCCAGGATTTCAACTCAGAAGTCCTGCAATGCCTCACCATTCCCAATGTTGCTGTTAATATTAAAAAGAATTCTCAGTCTTTGGCTCCAGATGTTGAGGAGGGCCCCATTAACACTGAAACCCGCTTTTTTTCCGGTGACTGGGGTGAACTGCATCGTGTTCTCTCTTGTGTATGTAGCAATGAATACGACATTAGAAGCCGTCCCCAGCTGGATCAGCCTGCTGGTTATGATTTCATTCTCATGGCAGAGACAGTTTACTCTATTTCTGCGCTGCCCAATCTGTACAAACTTATAAAGAAGGTCTGATTTAGTGTTTTTTCTTAAACATTTTCTTTTTTATATATTTATTCTTTTCTGTTCAGTAATTTCGTTGTTCTGAACTCCTTTCATTGTGGTTGTGATCAGTGCCTGAGTAAACCCCATGGAGTTGTGTACATGGCCGCAAAGAAGTATTATTTTGGGGTGGGAGGAGGATCAAGGCGGTTTCTAGCTCTTGTTGAAAAAGATGGTACGCTCAGACTCCTCTTAATTGCTCTCTGTTGATGCCATAGAATAATTATCCCTGTGTAAAAACAAAACTGTTTGCAGTTAGAACCGGAAAAATCTTCAGTTTGGTTGTCCTTGAAACATAAGAATTTGCAATGTACTTGCTCGTATTCCATTTCTTCTCTCTTTCGTTTTTTTGGGAGCAGTGGTAGCGACAACCTCACAGTTCATAAATATTCATCTTGCTCTATAGATTGCTTCATATCGTATATCTACGCTGCTCATATGAACTCTCTCAGGTGCTTTCGCATCATCTTTGGTTGCGGAGGTGGCAGATGGTTCGTCCAATGTTCGAGAGGTATGGAAGCTCAATCTGAAATGAATTTCCAATATCGAGCAGCATAATGTTGTGCAGGCTTCAAGTATACTGTATTATGTGCCTGAGGGTCATTCTCACTGTATTACAACTCCATTCCGAACGAGTTTTTGTTAAACTATTTGTTGTATTTGTGGAACGAGACTTCTCAACTGAACCCAATCTATATTGCGTGTTTGTTGGTGTTTTAAAGCTGTCTGCTGTGTTACTTTGCATGCTAACATTGGTTATATTTCCAGGTTTTGTAGTTTCTCTGGGTATTATCTCGCGCATGTGACCAGCAATATGAGTTTGCGCGTAATGTCAATTGTCAATCATACAAGGGATAATTACTTGCCTTCCCTTTAAATTGGTCTAATTACACGTAGATCTCTTATTTAAGAGTCTTGATTAATTGACTCTTTTGCTCTTCATTATAAATTATACAACCATCGTTAAATTGCAATTACAGGCATTTACCCTAAGGTTTGTTATATTATGATTGCCCTTTTAAAATTCTTCCATTTTATAAGACAATTACATCTTTGGTCCTATATTTATAGATCATTAAAACTTTTGGCCTTATAACTTACTTTATTTACACATTTAGTCCCAATTTTTGATGAATTTAGTTCTGAACATATTACATTTGGTCATTTTTGACAAATTTAGTTTTGTCTTGATAATTTTGGGCCCCTGCACCAAAGTAGATCTCAGTTTTTGTCATATAACTATAGGTCGTTATGATCAAAATTGTAAACACAGAACTAAATTTGTCTAGAAAGGACTAAATGTGAGATATTAAGAATTAAATTCATCAAAAAAGGACTAAATGTATAAATGAAGTAATTATAGGATCAAAAGTGTTAACGATCTATAGTTTTAGGGTCAAAAATATAGTTTTGCCATTTTATAATTAGATCCCTAAAGTTCAATGTTTATTCAAGTAAATATGTAAAATATATTAAATGTTTGAAGGTATTTTTCACCATAGACGAAATTTAAAGTTAACAATATTATATTTAGATTTAAACATCAATTTGGGTCATTATAATTTACAGTTGCATATTGTTTTTTATTGTCAAGAATTAAAGAAAATCAAGTTAACTTATAAAAGTAGACTTTTTTTTTTTAATTGTAATAGCAGTTAATTTATTGTTTCATATGATTATTATAATTGCTTAAGCAAACTCGTTAAGTTTTTCCGCAAAATTAATCCAACTAATTATTTCTAGTCCAATTCTAATTAAATAATCCAATCTAGACAAGCCTATTTTATCAATTAATTAGTGAATTCAATGCGTCAATTGGTTAGCACAAGTCTCTTTTAAATTAATTCAATTAATTTAGAAGGCGAAATCCGAAATCAAATTAACTAAATTTTAGATCATTTATCCAATGGATAATTCCACACAAATGATTCAATCATTTATGCTTTTCAAAAATTAAATTTAATCTTGTTAAATTAATTCAGCTCTTTCGGGATTAACTCCATCACTTTTTACTGTTTTGTGTGTGACTCTTTATGTTTACTATCAACTACACTTAGGCTTGTGGCCAACACAATTATTTTTGAATGACCAATAACCGGAAATAGCTCATTACCAAGGGTGGCCGTCTAGCAATGGTCCATTACACTAGAGACTAGGTGAAAAAAGGCGTGAATATTTATGCTCCAAATTCATACGGGTACGGTCCTACTATCGATCGTCTTCCGACCTTAGTCTATGGCATGAAATTTGGACGTTGGTTCCCATCATTGACTAGGTAATTATACTTTATAATTGAGATGCGTTTACTCTATTGATCAACGTAGGAAATCCCTTCCTACTCAATCAATTGCTATGACCATAGACTTTCAGAGTCTAAACCATCTCAGAGCGCATAGAAGACATCACCATCCTCGATACATACTCCAAC
Source organism: Sesamum alatum (assembly GCA_034509735.1). NCBI lineage: Eukaryota > Viridiplantae > Streptophyta > Magnoliopsida > Lamiales > Pedaliaceae > Sesamum > Sesamum alatum. Next base: position 33,796,236 of record JACGWO010000008.1, read on the forward strand.
TGCATTGGACAAAACTTATAATGACCATGTAAAAGACATAATCACCTCTCGGCAAATCCAAGATACAGTCTTCGTATGCACGCAACTGCCATGATTCCTCACGTTTAAAGACTAATCTCGTACAATTGGAATTGAGAATTTCAATCATACTAACCAAGCTTCGAAAACTTCCATATGACGATTCCCATGAGCCATTTAGTCAGTCGACTATCTTGCCAACTAACCCACTTAAATTGCATAGACGACCTTCGTCTGTCATAGATGAAACTCGGCACTCACCCAATGAATATAATACTTGATGTAAGTCTTAATAGGACACTCGATCCCCAATCTCGAGGTCCCTGACTTAGAACCTTTCAGACCAACCCTCAGAAGTTTGTTTCATAGATGCCATCCAATACGCAATCCAACTACATGGGTTATCCAATTGGTCTGTGGGTATCTGTTATGACGTTAAAGCATTGTTTAACATAATCGGTAAACACAATAGATACATATGTCAAGGATAAATTACTTACCATATTCATCAGGATGATATTGCATTAATAAAGATTGACGAATAGTTCCCAAAACTACAAATCCAATTGGCTTTTTGGTCACCTATTCTAACAATCTCCCACTTGACATCAAAGTCAATTACCTATGTCACTCAGAGCCTTCTGACAATGAGTAATCTGCGATACTGGCTCGGTCTCGCGGGTCTACTTTATTTTTCTGCCGAGGTAATACGGTCCAACTGTATTTCACCTCTTCCTATTGTTGCTACCTGCAGATGGTGGTTGTTTAAGAATTCTTCATGGATCTTGTGATGAGATCTCAGGCCCAAAAGCTTTTGCTATGGCCTAGTTGTCAACCTCTAAGGTTAATGGCTCGGCCGTGCTAGGCACCACATCCATTCAAATGGATGCAGTTTTCATCCAAACCACTTTAAAAAACGACTTTCAAACTCGCCACACATTTGACTTTCATGATGAAATATCGTGATATCCTGTTTGAAATCTTTCCAAGCCACCGCATTCACCATTAAGTCCTAATGCACATAATTATTGCGACTAAACATTATTCTGGAAGCTAGTATTGCTACATTCTTCCAGAATCATCTTTCTATAAATAGTGCATCAAGAACACTTCTTTAATCCTTATTTAGGTATTCAAGACTACTCTCAACTGCTGTCTACTACCTCATCAGTACACACCCAATATCCATTGTTATGTACAAAGCATAAACAACATCAGGCCCTGCATACCGAACAACATTCTCATGATGCTTACGGAAAGGACGTAGGGTATGTCAAATATCTAAGCTTCCTCATCACTAAATTGTGACTGCGTCTTAGACAACTAAGCCCTATGAGTAGGAGTCCAGTTCCTTTCATGGAGAATTGCATGAACAATACTCATGTTTCAGTGTTTTCGAATATCTTAACTTCATTCTAAATGAATAAACTTAACACTCGAAACACAACCGTACTCCCACTGACCCAAAGCTCGTTGCTGACAGAGCCATACTCTGTACGAGCTCGTCAGAACAAATATTCCAGTTACATGAAATCTCAAACCTAGTTTGAATTCCATGATGAATCCGTGGCTCCAAGCCATTGATGCGGACCCGATGTTCAACATCGCTTCTCCTCGTGTCTTTTGTATCAAGATCCAATCGACCGGTCAAATCCTAAAACTTTTTCCTTTTAGGTATCCTTTATGGCCGTCCCTCAAAGGAATGAAATATAGTCAGTGGTAGATAACTTGATTACAAATGATGTTTGCATTATCCTACAATAAACCTGCACAAACCAGACACCGAGTCCAGTTTGTCTCCCACTAGTTACTTGACGCGTGTAGGACCATCCCACATATTCAAAAACTTTGTAAGAAACATACTTGCCTAACCATATCCAATATGGTAACTAATCAAGACTTTAGACAATTGTATTTTTTCTACTCGACAACTTTTCAGGTCCATGCCTAGATGAGTCAAGGTAATTCAGTGAAACCCCGACTGAACCAAGTCTAACAAGGTTCGATTCTCCCTTATCAGATACCGTTCCACCATTGTCCTTTCAGGAAGAATTACAGTGAGTGATAATTCCATTTTTATTCAGATATTCAAGAATTCCACTAAATACATGCCCTATCGGTTTAATCGAAAGGTAACCAGTTTCATTCACCACTCCAAGTCTAATTTCCCAAACTTACTAGAGGTTCTTAGACTTGTGAACTCTCTTCTGGTTATGTATATTCAATAATCTATACATGTCTAACTACATCCAATCTAATAGACTATTGGGAAGCTCACTTTGTCAAACAAAGAGCTTTTCGATCTTTTCCTTCTCTGAAAAGATTTGCAAGCTAGCTGACTTAAATTATCTATTGCTAGACTTTTTGAATCTTTCAACTTTCTCATTCTTAACTAGAGGACACCGACCTAACAATGGACGCCAAATACATAAGTTTATCTTGATTTATCCATTTTTACTCATTTGTTTTAAGTGCTCATAATCCAATTAGGGTCAGTGTTAAGGACAATTATGTATCCAATGCTAGCAGACAAGAATAGCCATTCATTGTTAAACAAAAATAATTTTATTGATCAAATGTATGTAATAGAAAATCATCTAACAATAAATGAAAACATACTTTGATGATACAAGGTTACGTAATCCCTGTAAACACTATCCTAACATGATCACTGCTAAGCCTAACTAGTCCATAGTCTTTGCAGCAAAACCCTGCCATCGCTAAGCCTCGGGACTGTTTATCTTAGCTTTCTACTCCTTATCACTACCTGCAACCCGTTCACAGATTATAAATGACTGGTATCCAATAAGAAAGAGTAGAACAATAACCATATTAATGCTCAATTCAAATGTGCCTTCATGGGAGAGGAAGTTAGCATACTCGATCTTCCAATACCCCTTTCCCGACAGTTAATGCAAATATTTTTCGGAATCTTTGACTGCAAAATCCCCTTCCTCCTTTCTTTACCCTCGCTCAATAGTGTAATAGTACGAGATTCGTCCTTGAACTTGAGTAAGGTTGGTCGGTATGACTTTACCCCCGGTTATGGGAAACCTTGAGTAAGGTTGATCGGTATGACTTGCATTCCTGGCTCTAACAGTACAAGACTGGTCCTCAGACTTGAGGGACTGCTATGGTCACATGCACACCATGTATGTGACCATAGCTATGGCAAGAAACTACCAAGTCAATAGACTTGGTTGCTATAAGCCCTATCTAGTGCAGTCAAGATGTGTAGTGTGGACAATAGGTCCCAAGACGGAATCCGTCTCCTGTCAAACAATTGACAATAGTGTCTCACCTATACTCTGAGACTCGTTCCCTATAAAATCTGTGACCACAGTGACTGAACATTGGGATAAGATCCCAGTGACGTTTCAATGGGTAAACGAGTATTGGCTTAAGTCAAGGATGGGTACCGACGTCCTAACATCCATATCCTAGACTAATAGCTGTGAGATAGTAGATGGAAGGACAAGGCTCATACACATTCGGGCCCTAAACGTTCATGCCATGATTTCACCTAGTCTCTAGTGCCATGGACCGTTGCTAGACAACCACCCATGGTAACGAACAAACTCCTACCATGAGATGATTGGATACTCGCCCAAGTTTAGCTAAGGGTGAACCTAAAGAGTCACACTCAATTCACTGAAAATGGAGAAATTAATTAGGAATTAATTCCGGGAGGTCAAATAATTTAATTATATTAAATTGATTCTCTTTTGGAGTGTGAAGCCTTTAAATATTAATTGGATGAATTAGAATTGGTTCATGAATTAGATTTATGAATTAAAGAGAATGGCTATTTCCGTCTTTAAGTAGAATGAAGATGGAAATATTAATTTTCGGCTTAGGCATTTATTTGATATTTACTACAAGCCCATTAGGAATTGTTGGACTATTAAATTGGATTTAAGAGTCGATTCCATAAAGCCCATCAAGTGATGGACGGACGAGATCGAATCTTGGGGCCAGTTGAGATGAAGGGCTGGGATGAAGTTTGACTTAATCAAACCCCATGTTGACTAGGATTTGACTAGGTCTAAGTCCTAGTTGTGTAAGGAGTGCCTCTTTTGAAGAGTTTGAGTGAGATTAGGAAGAAGACTTATAAATACTCATAGCACACACACACACACACACACACACACACACACACACTAATTCTCTACTACTCTCATCTCACACACACACACACACACGACCGCTTCTCTCTCTCTCTCTCTCTCTCTCGTCCGAACTCTCTCTCTTTCCACTTCAAAGTGTTTCATGTTGTCTTGTCTTTGATACAAGCGAACATTTAACATTGGGATCTCGGTGGCATAACGTGGAACAACGCGTGTAGCCAAATAAAGTTGTCTACAATGGGTAAGTAACATTCGTATTATCTCTTTTCGTTCCAACCTTATGGCCTCCATGAAATCATGCATGTTTTCTTTATTCATGAGATACACCAAACGCCTGGGAGATTCAAGGGAACACCCCTTGAACGCTTCTTTAATATTTCCGTTTATGCATGTTTTAATTTACGTTTACATTTTTAATACATTGCGCTTCCACATGCGCCCTCTCCCGGGACGATCCACACAGTGTTACACATCAAGGCCCAAGCTTTGGTTGATTTATGTCAGAAAGCACCTCTTCCCCTTCCAACAAGGGGTGTGGCTATTACATGTAGACAGATCATCCACGGCACAGGGGAGTGGGGCGGGAGTGGTCCTCACCTCCCCTGAAGGAGTAGACTTAGAACTCACGGCCAAATTTGGGTTTAATGCCTCTAATAATGAGGTGGAATACGAAGCCCTGGCCTTGGGCATGAGGATGGCATGGGAGGCTGGGGCTCGACTGAAGGAAGTGGATCCGCCGGGGAGAGAGGCAGAAGCGTGGAAAACCAATACGTTATGAAACTTTCAACTCGGTCCAAGGGGTGTTCCCTCGGACTCTCCCGGACGTTCGATGTAAAATATGAAGATTTGAAAACATATCTAAAATTACAATCATGCATATAAGGCTCATTGATGTATGAAAGGGACAAAGGTGCAAATATAAATGAAACCGTTACCTTTGTTGCTTTCTTGATCGGGTACATGGTTGTTTCCTCTCCAATTTCGTTCACGTTCTTGATCCCAACGTAGAGATCCTCTAAGGATATCTACACCACACCGAGAGTATGTATAATCCTCTTGCTAGAAAGGATTAAACAATGGAAGAAAACGATCCAATGAATCACACTATACGTTAATGTATTCCTTGATCTTCTCTTGTTTTTCAAATGATCCTAGACCAAAGAAGAACTAGAGAGTAGGAGAGGGAGAGTGTAGAGAGATAGAAAGTCTTTTCTTTTGATATAAAATGAATAATGAGAAACTTAATGGGACTAATAGAATGTCTAGATACATTCCCAATCAACCATCAATCAAGCACTTGCTCAAAAGGTATGATCAAATCATACCAAGTGAGAAAATCTTGATTGAGGTTGATTTGTTCCTTTCCAAAAAGGAACAGGTCCTCTTCCAAAAGAAGCTTTGGTCTCATTATGGAAAGAGTCCAACTCTTCTCCTTCCAAAAGTGGAAGTCAACTTGCCTCTTTGGCCCATAATTTAATGGACCGGGTCTTGTTTTAATCCAATTAGAACAAGCCTATTAAATCCAATGAATTAAATCCAATTTAATTCAACCCAAACAAATTATGCCAAAAGCTTTTTAATTCAATTAAAGACTTAAGCCCAAATACTCTCAATAAATAAATTCGATATATTTAATTAGAGCAAGCCCAGTACAATATTGGGTTATCCATACAATGGACTATCCGACGTTTAAATAATCTAATTATTTATACTTTCTGGAATTAATTTAATCTAGTTATATTAATTCCCATCTTCTAAAATTAATTTTAAATTAATTCCTCCACCTCCTCGGTGATTTGTGTGTGACTCTTTAGGTTCACCCTCAACTAGACTTGGGCTTGTGTCCAACAAAAGCCCGTCACCATGGGGTGGCATCTAGAAACAGTCTATGGCACTAGAGACTAGGTGAATGTTGGCGTGAACATTTAGGCTCCGATTTGGTACGGGTACGGTGCTTCCATCTATCGTCTCTCGGCCTTAGTCTAGGGTATGGAATTGAGCGTCGGTTCTTATCCTTGAATAGGCAGCTATGCTTAATACTCGAGACTACGCATGCCTCATTGCATTGACACATGGAACCATTCCCTGCTTGATCAACCACTGTGTCTCCGAGTGCATAGGAGATACCTCTGTCACATACTGACAGGGGATTGATCCTCTTCTTGAAAACACACCATCCTCGCTACACATTCTGACTGCACTAGACAAGGCTTATAATGAACATGTCCACGACATGAACAACTCTAGCCAGATCCAAGATACAACCATCGTGTGCATGTGACTATCATGGTTCCTCAAGTCCGAGGACTACTCCCGTACTAGGCCTGTCAATGGGCCAAAATTACCCAGGCCCAAACCCATTATAATGGGTCTAGACCCAAGCCCAGACCCATACTTTTAAAACAGGGCTAGACCCAGACCCAGACCCATCCAATTAAAAAGACTGGGTCTGGGTCGGGTAATATACCCGACCTTACCCATTCAGATCCAATTTTTCATATACCATCTCCTCTCCTCCCTCAACCTCAATCCACCCTTTGCCTCCCAAGCTCCCTGCCGTCGCCACGGCGCCCACCCAAGCCCCCATCGCCGCGGCTGCGACTGCGACCGCGCCCACCACCAAGATCCAGCGGCCACGGCCGCGCCCATCCCAAGAGCCCCCGGCCGCGCGCCTACCACCACTGATCCTGCGGCCGCGCGTTCCCACCACCAAGATCATGCGGCCGCAGCCGCGCGCCCACCACAAGCCATTTGGTTTTATTTTTTCTTTTTATGCTGATTTGTTTATCTGTTTTTCTGAAGATTTTGAGATTTGATTTTGATTTCTTGACCATGGGTATTGAAAAACTTGTAAATGCATTTGGTTTCTTACAAATGCTACTTAATTTGTAATTTGTTTTGTTTTAATTTTCTATTTTTTTGGTAGAATGAGTTATGAAAGTTTGAGAAGTTTATCTGAAAATCACATTGTTGTAAGACTGTTTTTTTTAATCAAAATTTAGAGTTGGTTGATTTATTGTTTTAGGGTTTTTTTTTTAATGTTCATCTGACAACAATAATATTGATTCATATTGTATTTTGTTGTTGTTCTTGATAGAGTTTTCTAAACAAGGGAATTAAAAAAACAAACCAAAATCGGGTCTGGGTCGGACTTAACCCAAAAGGCCGGGTCTAATCGAGTCTAGAGACCCATGGATCTCAAGTTAGATTAAATAGGATTTGGGTAATAATTAATTATTTGGGTCTTGTTTGGGTTTGGGCTTAACCCTACCCATTGACAGGCCTATCCCGTACTATCGGAACTTGGGAACTCCAGTCATACTGACCAAGCCTCCAAGGCTTCTATATGACGATCCCCACGAGTCAGCTCAGTCGGCTCGACCCCAGTCGACCAACCCACTAAGACCGTATAGACGTCCTAGGTCTGTCGCCAATGAAACACGGCACTCATCCAATGAATACGGCTCTTAGTGCAAGTCTCTATAGGACTCTCGATGCCCAGTATCGAGGTCCTCGACTTGGAACATTTCTGACCTAACCCTTATCAGTTGGTTTCATAGCTGCCATCTAATGCGCGACCCAACTGCATGGGTTGTCCAATTGGTCTGTGGGCATCTGTTGTGACGTTAAAGTATCATTTAACATAATCAGTAAGCACAACAGACACATGTGCCAATGATGAACACTTACCATGTTCACAAAGTTACTTTTAATAAAGATTGGTGAATAGTTCCCAAAACCGCCAATCGAATTACCTTTCTGATCACCTATTCCACCATCGACGCCTACTAGCCTACTCTAATTCCCAGCTCATCGTCAAATAGACAAAAGAAATCTATGAAGCCAATGAGGAAAGCATGAAGTAATACCTCTAGAGGATCGAAAAATGGAATTCGAAATTCGAGGACTTCCAAATTGTTCAAATTCCAAGAGAAGGAAACAACAAGGCTGATTTCCTGTCCAAATTGGCCAGCACTACTAAAGACTGTCGGACTCGACAGATTAAAATACAACATTTATCAAAACTCGGATCCTCCCCAGAGGTCCAGACTATCCTCCCTGGGGGGACTGGAGGCATCCAGTCCTAGATTGGTTGAGAGAAGGTCGCCTCCCCTCCGACAAATGGGAGGCCGCCCGCTTGAAGAAGTAGGCAGTTCGGTTCCTCCTCATAGGAATCACGCTCTACAAGAAGTCATTCACTCATCCCTTGTTGAAATGCCTATCCCGGGAGAAGGGGATCCACATTCTCAAGGAAATCCACGGTGGATGTTTTGGGTCCCATATAGAGGCATTGGCTTTGGCCAATAAAGCTCTAAGGGTCGGATACTTCTGGCCCACTATGAAGCAAAATGCCAAGACATTAGTAAGGCACTGTGAAAAGTATCAAAGGCATGCCTCCTTACTACATCAGCTAGCCGAGCTATTAATCACTATGCTGGCCCTTGCCCTTTCGCTCAATGGGGTATAGACATTATCGGACCCTTACCCATGGCTTCGGACAAAGGAAATTCCTTTTAATAGCCATTGACTACTTTACAAAATGGGTGGAGACTGAACCCCTCTCGCGCATTACTCAGTGGGAAGTCATGAAATTCCTCAAGAAAAACATCACTTTCTGCTTCATAACTCCCTCGAGAAAATTATTTCAGTCAATGGAAAATAATTCCAGGGGAACAAAATCAAAGAATGGTGTAGAGGTTTACGAATCAAACAAAGGTTCACCTCCGTTGCACATCCTTAGGCTAATGGCCAAGTGGAGGTCAGTAATTGTATCCTCCTGCAAGGAATCAAGAGAAGGCTCGAGAAAGCTAGAGGCATTTGGGTAGAAGAGCTTAAAAGTGTCCTTGGGCTTATCGAACGTCTCCTAGAAATTTTACGGGTGAAAGCCCTTTCTCCCTTGTGTATGGAACAGATGCAGTAATACCTGCCGAGGTGGGCATGCCTTCCTATCGAATAATATGTTACACTAAAGACAACAATAATAACTTGCTCAAGAAAAGTCTCGATTTCATAGAGGAGTTGCACGAACGAGCATTCTTCTGCATGCAACGATACAAAAGTTTAATGCTTAATGTGTACAACAAACGAGTAAGACCTCGCGAGGTCCAAGTGGGAGACCTTGTACTCCAAAAAGTGGAGGCCCCAAAGCGAGTAGGATGCTACAAAGTTAGGGGAATATTAGGCAACAACGCCTACAAATTGAAAGATGGGGAGGCTCGTCCTCTGCCTCGCCCCTGGAATATCCACAACTTGCGAAAATTCTTCGCGTAAATTTTGCCCTCTGGGCAAGGCATTCCTCAAATAGAAGGTCGTATGCCTACCTCCCTGACACGACCCCTTCAAGAATAAGTCCCACCTTTCCAGTGGGGACCACTCCCTAGCGGAAGCCCTCCTGCCTTCCTGGCAGGAATTCCTCCGTAACACGCCCTACCTCGAGCCTGGGCGCTCCCCCACAAAATAAATATCTGCCTCCTTTGAGGGGCACTCTCTTGAAACAAGGCTCTCCCTAAGGCCGGACTCTTCAAAATAAAGCCTTCCTAGCTATGTTGGGAGGAAATTCCCTGGGGATATCAACAAATAAGGTAAAATCCTCCCATTAAAGGATGTTTGACACATTCACTTCCTGGCCTTAGCAGCAAAATACTTATAAGCCCTGTTCCACAATAAGCACCTTCAAATTCTAAGCCCTGTTCCATAACAGGCATCTTCAAATTTTAGAGCCCTGTTCTCTCACAGGCACTGTCTAAGAAAATAAAGCCCTACCTCGAGCAGGCTTTACATTCTCCAAGAAGGTTAGCTCTATCTCAAAACAGGCCCTGTCCACAAGCAACCCCTATTCATATATAGGCATATCTAGCATTCCTCTACAAGATGCAAAGCATTTACCCCTCCCAGTAGGTACTTCTAAAATTATGTTTTTCTAATTACTATCATGCATTCGCAGATTTAAAAGGGTACAGACCCTCAACAGAAGCGCAAGAAACATGCAGGGGGGCTTGGACCCAGCATACAAACAAGGCGTAAAGCCCTTAACAAGCAAGACAAGCCACAGTATGCAAACAAAAGAAGAACTAGCATTAAAAGCCCCCTAGCCAAACTGGACCCAGGGGGAGGAAGCATCATTCAAGATAAAGAAAAGAAAAGAAAAAAACAAGTAAATTGTTTCATCCCCATCACGGGGGGTAAGCAGAAAAGTAAATTATTTTCAAGATGGAGGGAGTACAAATCATTCATCTTTATCCACACACGGGGTCTTCTCTGTTTCCTCCATTGGCTCAGGCTCTGTGGAGGGGGATCAATTTCAGCCGGACTTGGAGGGGGGACCAGTATTGCCTCAGAAGGCTCTTCCTCAAACGCCTCCACCTTTGCGTCTTCCTACCTTGGAGCCCTGACCTCCTCCACCATGGTGTCCAACAGATGGTCCAAATCACCTTCTGCAGGGAATTTTCCAGCCATATCATTCAATAGTCTAAGGACTCCGGATAAAAGAGAAGTCAGCATCGTAATCTGATTACATGGCTCCACTGAGGGGGGAGGTGCGAAAACGGTTCGGAGCATGTTGCAGGGCAGCATCAAAATCTAGGAAGGTGGGCTTCATCCCCTTTGGGGGATAACCATGAACTACGAACTGCTCCCGGCAGGCCGGGAACCCATAACGCAAGAATGGCCCAGCAATATCGGCCATCTCCTTCTGAAAGTCATCAGACTTCTTGTAAGCCTCGAGGCGGATCTCCCAGTAGGTGGCCAAGAAGTTCTATCCCTCTTTTGAGTTAGAGAATTTTGGGCAGGCCTGATCTGCTGCGTTCTCATGGGCATCCACCTGGTCCTTTGACAAAGACAGGAAGTCCTGGCAAAGTTTCTTCCTTTCCTTCTCGGACTCATGGAACTTCTCCCTTGCCTCCTTCCTCGACCCCTTTACTTGGTCACCTCCGCAGCCATCCGCTCCAGGCACTCTACCCATCCACTGGGGAGGGGGAAGCATCTCCTAAGGGCAATTTAGCATTCCTCCTACCAAAGGGGCCACCTGCACCAAACGTTCACACAATGTCAGTTTCAGGACAAGCTAGTGAAACGAACCCAAGTGAAATTATGAAGGATACAACCTTTGAGGCATGGCATGATAGGGCATTGTCCATATCCTCCTAGGAGTAAGAATCCATGGACCACCTGTCAATGGGGAGCACTAGTCCCCACAAGAACTCAGGGAAGAGCCGTGATTCCCCTTCCATTTCATTCAACAGGGACTGATGGGTGTAAACCCCCAGTCAGGAAGGAACTTCTATCGGCGAGGAGACAAGCCCCCCCAAAGGAGGAGGCGTGGGAGGAGGCATAGTGGTAGAGTGAGTGACTGCCCTCTTGAAACCCCCCAAAGGAGGCTGGCTGGAGGAGGCCCCCTTCGCTCTCTTTGAAGAACCTCCCTGCAGAGGAGGGGCAGTCCGCTTCCCTCTTATGTCGCTGGGGATCCCTTTAAGGGTTCGGGTGGCAGGGGGGTCCCTACCGGGCTTCCTTAGACACTGTCTCTCAAGTTCTTCCCAAACATGATGACCTCTATCATAGAAGAGAATCAAAAGTCAAATACATCTCATGTCAATACAGATGATACAACAAGGAATTAAGGAGTACCCAGAGGGACCTCCTTGGGACTCGACCCAAACTAGGAGAGGAACCTCTCATCAATCATGTCCCAGATAGCATAAGGGTGCCGGTTCAACTATGCAAGGGCAGAAGAAAAGGTGGCTGGATGTTCCTTTATTGAAAAAGAGGGGACGGTAGGGGGATCCATGATCTACTGACTAGGGAAAGACCAAGGCCTAAGGGGGCAGACAAAAACTAATATCCCCTTCCAATGCTTGGGAGCGCTAGGGGCTGGCAGGAAAACTAACACCTTGGTGAGGGAAGAAATGAAAGGCTCCTGGTTTTGACCTCTTTAGATAAAAGCAAAAAAAGAAGTGGTCGGGTGTGACTGGCACCTCATTGTAGCTAAAAATCATGGAAAAACTAGAAAGACAACTAAAAGAGTTGGGACTCAATTAGTTCAAGGGGACCTGGTACAAATTAGATACGTTTTGGTAGAAGACAGGCACGGGAAACCTAAAACCTGGCCTTAACTAGGCCAAGAAAAAACTTAAACATCCTCTAGGAGGGTGCTCGGGCACATCCGTAGGAGAGGGGGTATAAACATCAAAGTCCAGAGGGATGCCGAACTCCTCCCTCAAGACGGAAACATTAGGGGAGGAAGCGGATCTGCATGCCTCAGCCAGGCTCCCCTCTGTTCCTTCCTCCTCTAGCTCAGACATTGCTCTAGCCTCTTCTATGGAGGAACCTCTGCCTCATCTCCCACCAGACTCTCCCCCTCCGAATCCTCAACCTCCTCTTTCTCCTCTCCCTCTTCCTCACCTCCCTTCTCAGGTTCATCTATCAGGCGCCTAGAAGACCGTGTGAGCTGCCTAATGCTCCACCTCTGACCTCCACGGGCAGCCATCGGACCATAACCCGCGCCTCCAGAAGTGGTCTCAGAGAGATCATGACCTGCGTATGTCGCCCCCACATACCATACAGACTCATCAGAAATGGTAGAAGAAGAAGACATGCTTGTTTCACAAGGAAGGGAAACATGGATAAAAGGTAACAGGGAGAAGATGAACTTATAGGTTATGAAGGCTTTGAATTTCTCTCTTTCAAAAGGCATGGGGAAGAGAGGAATGAGGCGAAAGGAGGCCCTTATTGGTGCAGTTACAGGGGTAGAGGGGGGAAGATGCAGTTACCTGTAGGAACATGCAGATAACCACCCTCCATTGGGCATTTACAAGACAGACGTGGGCGGTTATCAAAAAAACCACCCCCCATGCCAAGCGCTTGTAGTCACGCACCCACGCCCCAAGGTGTCTGGGCGCCAAAAATGTCAAATCATCCCTAGCCATCAGTGTTGGGCTACGGTTAGGGCCTCGAGGCCTGTGAAGGCTGCCAGCCCTTTCTTGATGATGAAGGAGCCTTCGCATCCCAAGGAAAGAAATGGCCGACTTTCCTGGCAGCAAGGAAGGCCTCACTCTCGGGAGACAGAAGGTCGGAGGAGTTAGGACAGCCTCGCCCTTGGAGAAGGGAGTCCTACCTATGGGCCTCTAGGAAGACTCCTACTCTAAGGGGGAGTGAGGGACCTCCCTCCCCCTCAGAGTGGGGGGGGACTGATTGATATGCCCCAAAATGGTTGGCCCATACTCACGGCCCAAAGTACTAGGAGGATCCATTTACAAGGTGTAAGCCCAAAAGAATAACCCAATAGCCCCCAGGCCTGCCGGAGAGAAATCGAACACCAGCCCACCCAAAGGAGCAAGCCAGGCCTTCCTCAGGAGGAGAGAGCAAGGCCCGTATAAAGGAAGGAGGGCCACGAAGGAAGCCCATCTAGTCCTAGGAGGAAAAGACCTGCGAAAGAAGGACTTGTGGAAGAAGAGATAGACCCAGTCAAGGAGGTCAGATAAGGATTATCCAAACCTTCCTCCTATCTAGGGCGGATCTCACAACCGCCTCCCTCTTTTTAGGAGGCTAGTCTGGGTAGGACTCTAGGGAGGCGTTAGCCAAGCCCAAGGAGTCCTAACCCCCTAGAACTATCCTGCTTCAAGGAACTCTGTCTATAAATACCAGCCCTTTTGGCTAGATGAGTAACGTCTCTCTACACTTTGAATATTCGAATTTCTCTTTAAATTACACTCGACACACTTTGTGCTTTTTATTCTCATTGAATTGTTCTTGCATTCAGGCTTATTTATTCCAAAATTGTTCACTAATTGTGCATCACAGTGCTAATATTTTTTTTGTAGGTTCTCTGTCTAAATTTGCAAAATCCAGGCCCACTCCGTTCAAGTCCAAGAAGACAACTTTTATTGAGCTCTTTTTTCTCACATAGTTGTAGTTTTCAACTTTCTCTTGGTGGATAGCATACTCATCATCATTCATGTTAGTTTCATCGATCTTGTTTAGATTTTTTTTAGTGAGAATATAAGAAACCTTGAGAAGGATTAGGTTAAAAAGCAGTTTACCCTTCCATCTCTTGAAATGGGCACTGTTGAAGCGAAAGGGCTTGTTGTGATCTCCCACACTGAAATCCACTGATTTTTCAATTGTAGCATATGCATCTCCTTAAATGATTATAGAAATAACATTTACAGTGCCCAAATACATATATATATATATCTTCACGCTGAGGTGCTGATATCTCGCTCTCTTTAAGGAGATTCAAGTCCATGCAGTAAAATATTCTCACTGGTCGAGCAGTATCAATCTTGACTTGTCCCCTCTAGGATAAAATAACCCGACAACGTCATATTGTTAGAAATAAGTGCCAGAAAGCCAATTAGATTGAGCTTTATCTATTTGCCAACCTCGATATAATATAATATTATGTATAATGAATAAAATGGGTATTCATTATTTGGCCTTATATTTGTTGTGCTAATTTTACATTTATATTGTATTAACATCACAACAAAGCCAACAAACCATGTAGACAACTCATGTAGTTAGACCACGCATTGGACGGTGGTTATGAAACCAACTGATAAAGGGTTGGGTCTAAACGTTCTAAGTCAAGGACCTTGAGACAAAGCATCGAGTGTCCTATTGAGCTTGTGCTATGTATTGTATTCATTGGATGAGAGCCGCATTTCATCGGCGACATACGTGGGATGTCTATACAATCTTAGCAAGTTGATCGATCGGGGTCGAGCTAACTGAACTCGCGGGGAATCTTCATATGGAAACCTTGAAGGCTTGGTCGGTATGACTAGGAATTCCCCAGCTCCGGTAATATGGGAGTAGTCCTCGGACTTGCGGCAGCTGGACTTGCATTGTGACAACATCAGAAATAGAAAAGAAAAGTGGCAGATTTGGAGATTGACAGATAGACGACGGGAGGTGGTGGAAATGAACTAGAGATAGTGCAATAGACTTACCTGAGCACAGGGAGTCTAATGGTGGTAGTGACTGCCGGTGGGTTGAACAAAAGGCGTCGGCAAAGTATGTGATAGAAAGTAGATCGCAAGAGGCAGAATGGTTGTCGATAGCGAGTGTGGGCGCGCCCGTGCTCCATTTGAGGCACGCACTGCGGTGCTATGCAGATTGGGGAAAGGCGAGACTGGGAGTGGTGCGAGCGAGTGGAGACGCGCTGGAAAGCTTTCCTGGCGGCTGGTCGGCGGGGACGCATGAGTAGATAGGGGTGACGTGGATTTTTAATCACATCACACTTGCCATATAAGCACTAGTTGAAAAAAACGGTTACACGTAAGCCAAGTCGCCGCAATATTGAGAAATCCCCAAAATAAGGGGGTTACATTTTGAAATGGACCTGGTCCTAAAATGCCACCGTCCCTAAGAAACTGGATCAAAATTGCATTTTTCTCTTTTTAATAAGCTAGTATTTTTTTTTTTGGGGGGGGGGGGGCAAGGTATATGGTTCTTTTCCAAAATGTTAAGGTGTTTTTTCAGTCTTTACTTTTTAGTTTAGAAGGATTGTGTGTCCTTTTGGATTTCCATAGGGGTAATTTGGATTTAGCCATTTTTTTTTTCTAGCGAAAGACGACTATTATATCATGCTTCCAAAAAATAACCAGGGCCAAAGCGCATCCATGCCACAACAAAGAAAACTAAAAAACCTAAAAAATGAAGCTATCTAGAAGAGTTAGCAATAAAAAATTTGCCCATCTAGCCAATACGTTCAAGTATCACCTAGCCACCTCAATCACCTCCATGGGTTCCTCGGTAATTGCCTTAAACACTAGTTGGTCGCGGCTCCACCATAGCAGCCAACAAATTAGCAAGAAGCACCAAAACTCTCTGTCATCAAGCCCCCCTGACACACTTCTAATCTACTCTTCCATCTCCAATCTGCATGACCCAATAAGGCTGGACTGGAGTTCGACAACGCCATATTGTTAGAATAGGTGACCAGAAAGCCAATAGGTTTGGCATTTTGTAACCATTTGACAACTTGATGTAATGTAATATTATGTAATGAATAAAATGAGTGTTCATTAACATTAGTGTTATCTTTGTTGTGCTCATTTTCCATATGTTAAATGTCGTTTTACATATATCACAACAAAACCCATAGACCACGATCAACAACTCATGCAGTTGGGCCACGCATTGGACGGTGGTTATGAAACCAACTGATAAAGGGTTGGGTCCCAAATGTTCCAAGTTGAGGACTTCGAGACAGGGCATCGAGAGTCCTATAGAGACTTGCACCTGTTAGAATAGGTGACCAGAAAGCCAATACGTTTGGCATTTTATAATTTATTTGACAACTTGATGTAATGTAATATTATGTAATGAATAAGATGAGTGTTCATTACCATTGGTACTTTCTTTGTTGTGCTCATTTTTCATATGTTAAATTCTATTTTTTATATGTCACAACAAAGCCCACAAACCACGATTAACGACTCATGCAGTTGGGCCATGCATTGGATGGTGGTTACGAAACCAACTGATAAAGGGTTGGGTCTGAAACGTTCCAAGTCGATGACCTCAAGATAGGACATCGAGAGTCCTATAGAGACTTGAACCAAGAGTCGTATTCATTGGATGAGTGTCGTGTTTCATCGGCGACAGACGTGGGACGTCTTACGATCTTGGTTGGTTGGTCGACTGGGGTCAATCCTACTTAACTGACTCACGGGGATCAAGATATGGAAGCCTTGGAGGTTTGGTCGGTATGATTGGATTTCCTCGCTTCCGATAATATGGGAGCAGTCCTCGGACTTGAGGAACCATGACAGTCACATACACACGATGGCTGTATCTTGGATCTGGCGAGAGATGGTCATTTCTGTAACATGATCATTATAAGCCTTATCCAGTGCAGTCAGAATGCGTAGCGAAGACGGTGGGTTTCGAGAATATGATCTGTCCCCTGTCAGTGTGTGACAGAGGTATCTCCTATGCACTCGGAGACACGTTTATCATGGGTAAACCTATTGCCATATTGTTTGATCGAACAGGTAATGGTTTCCTGTGTCGATGCAATGAGGCATGCATAGTCTCAAGTATTATGCATAGACGCCTAGTCAAGGATGGGAACCGACACCCAATTCCATACCCTCGACTAAGGCGGGGAGACGATAGACGGAAGGACCGTACCCATACTGAATCGGCGCCTAAATGTTCACGCCAACATTCACCTAGTCTCTAGTGCCATGGACTGTTGCTAGACAACCACCAATGGTAACGGGCTCCTGTTGGACGGGCCAAGTCTAGCTGAGGGTAAACCTAAAGGGATTTATCGGTTAACATAGAGAATCGAAAATTGGATCTTTTAATTCGATTAAAAGATTGATGGGGATTATTTAAGTAGACCTTGAATTAAATGGGACATAATTTTGGGCTCGTGGTAATTGGATTACAATGATACCCGGTCCGTTAAATTCTGACCCAAGTGGTGTGTTAATTCCACTTTTGGAATGAGAAGAAGTTGGACTTCTTCCCAAACTAGCATGGCCAAAAATTGCCTCTTTTGGAGGGATAAAAATCGGTCATGAATGGCCTTGATGAATGGTTGACTTGTCTCTTTTGGTAAGGGACAAATCAATTCCAATCAAGCCTCTTTCATTTGGTATGATTAAATCATACCTTATGAGATGGTGGGCTTGATTGATGAATTGGTGGGCTTGATTGGGATGTATCTAGACATCCCAGGATGAACCTAGACACATTCCAATAATCACATTAATTTAGTATATATATATATATATAAGTATATACTATCATCAATGTAAGAGAATTACATTTTCATCTTTTTCTACAAAATAGAAGAAAAAAACACCTCTCTTTTTCTCTCCATATTTTTGGCCCCTCTCTACTCTCATACTACCCTCTTTGTTCTTCATTTGATCTTGAATCATCTTGAAAAAGCTAGATCAAGAAAAGACACTAACATAATAGTGTTCTATTTTTTTGGATTGTATCCTCTTAGATCCATTTTTTCTCTAGCAAGAGAAATGTGATCTCTTTCGGTGTGGTGTGGATTTCATTAGAGAGTTCATACGTTTGAATTTTGTGGACATATCTAGAGAGGAACAACGCCTGTAGCCGTGCAAGAAAATTAACTGCAAAGGTAATTTTTGTTTTTACGTTATTGTATTTTGTTTTCTACATCTATGCTCTATATGATACATACGCTTTTATATTATCATATCCTACATTGAACGCCCGGTTGAGCACCCAAGGGTACACCCCTTTTGATTTGGTGATTAATTCTTTTATTTATGCAATGTTTTCGCATTTCACGCTTCCCCTCACGCTCTCGGTCGGATCCGCTTGTCCCTTCAAGTGGTATCAGAGCCTAGTTCAATGTAAGGAACATAGATTCATGTGTTTGGCATGTTCAACTTGCATTTACGACTTTATGAGCATGTTAGAATGTATAAATATATAGATGAATGAACTTGTTCATTTGTTTAAATTTGATTGTCATGACATGTGCAATTTTATAGATTTGATCTTAAAAATTGCATGTTTATTTTCAGTTAATTTTATACATGAATATGCTGAAATGAGAAACGAAAAGCAAAAAAAAAAAAAAAAAAAGAAGGATACCAGCGATAGCAGTTGGCTGTCGCCCCTACTGGTCGGCCACTGGCTGGCGGGCGCGTGAGCTTACGCCTGCGCGTGGCTTGGACGGCGTGCCTGCCAGCGTGCGTGCTGGTAGGGGCGTCCGCGCACAATGTGCCGAGCGCAGGCGCCCTGCGCGCGCTGGGCTTCAGCCCCCATGCGCGCGATGCTGGTCGGGCTAGCGCTGCACAGGGGGTGCGCGCATGCAGGCCTGTGCGGGCGGCTGACCAGTTGGCACAGCGCCTGGGTCGTTTTGTGCCGGTTTTTGATATTTTTCTGAAAATTGGATTTTCAGATAATTTTTTACATATACAATGCATCCAATTAATTTTAATTTAGCTCATGCATTGGATGCATTGTATATGATGTCTATTAAATTCAAAATTTGAAGCTTGTGCATTATTTATATAATTGTACCTTGTGATGTTGGACATCACTTGGATATTTTGAATATCCATGTTGAACATGATTATTTGGTATAATTGTGCAATGTGTGTTGATGGAATCAATATGGGATGATCACAAGAGCTCCAGACCTTATGTATGAATGAATGGTATTTGTTTATATTTATGTCGAGTGGGACCTGCGTGCCTCATTTTGGGACTATCATCTCCCATTTTAACCTCATGATGTTAAGGCTTGTTTATTTCCTCTTACCATGTATTACTTTTCAATGTAATGAGAGTACTTAGCTTTTTTTGGTGAGGTTTCAATTTTGTATAATAACAAGCCCATGGAGTCGGAGGCCCAAGGTGACACATCAAGTCGTAAAACAAGAAGAGCCACAAGGCCCATTGGAATGACAATGGGTTGATTATTTATGTAATAACGTAGGACCACCCTAGACAGACCATAGACTCAATGCGGGCTCAGTGGGTCGCATAGGTTGGGCTTGTGATCATCTTAATAGGGGTTATGCTATGTTTTATTGCATGCGACGTATTTATTTAACGGTTTATGAATATTGGATATTTATGCATGCAAAGACACTTAATGTGATGAGGTCTCGGTCATTATCATTAACAAACTCTCATTTGGTTGGACCAAATAAAATATTAGGCCCAGAATGTACTTGGATCAAAATGGTATTTTGATCTGTCCAAGCCTTCCATCCACAGCAATGTGGTGAGGAAGCTACCGCTACCCAAGTGTGGTCTTGTTAGAATAGGTGACCAGAAAGTCAATTAGATTGGCTGTTTTGGGAACTATTCGTCGATCTTTATCAAAGTAACATTATACTGATGGATAAAGTAAGTATTCATCACTGGCAAAATGTGTTTGTTGTGCTTACTACTTACATTGAATGTCGTTTCAATGTCACAACAAATGCCCACAGACTGATTGGTTAAACCCATTGAGTTGAGCTGCGCATAGGTTGGCGGCTATGAAACCAACTCCTTGAGGGTCGGTCTGAAACGTTCCAAGTCGAGGACCTCGAGACTGGGCCTCGAGTGCCCTATAGAGACTTGCACTACGTATTGCATTCACTAGGTGAGTGCCAAGTTTCAGCGGTGTCAGACGTAGGTCGTCTATGCAATTTTAGTGGGTTAGTTGGCAAGGTAGTCGACTAACTGAACTAACTCACGGGAATCGTCATATGAAAGCCTTGGAGGCTTGGTCGGTATGATTGGAATTTTCGGTTCCGATAGTACGGGATTAGTCCTCGAACTTGAGGAATCATGGTAGTCGCATGCATATGAAGGTTGTATCTTGCATCTGGCAAGAGGTGACCGTGTCTTTGATATGGTCATTATAAGCCTTGTCCAGTGCAGTCGGAGTATGTAATGAGAACGGTGGATTCCAATAGAGAATCTGTCCCCTGTCAGTATTTGATAGCTATGTCTCCTATGCGCTCTGAGATGGTTTCGACTCATTAAGTCTACAGCCATAGCGATTGGTCGAGTAGGGAATGGTCCCCAGGTCGATCAATACAGTAAATGCGTCTCGAGTTTGTAGCATAGTTGCCTAGTGCAGGATGGGAACCGTCACCCAATTCCATGCCCTAGACTAAGACCGGGAGATGGTTGACGGAAGGATTGTACCTGTATGGAATTCGGAGCCTAAATGTTCACGCCAACATTCACCTAGTCTCTAGTGCCATGGACCGTTGCTAGACGGCCACCCATGGTAACGGGCATTTCTGATTAATGGTTAATCAAAATAATTAATTTAATTGGATTTAATTAATCAATTATGTTGGACACAAGCCCAAGTCTAGCTGAGGGTGAACCTAAAGAGTCACACACAAATTACTATGGAAGTAGTGGAATTAATTTGAAATTAATTCTGGAAGAAGTGAATTAATTTAATTGGATTAAATTAATTCAAGTAGAATATAAATGATTGGATCATTTATTGGAAAAATCCATTGGATGGATGGCCCAAGAATTAATTGATTGGATTAATTATATTTGGGCTTAATACCTTTAAATTAATTGGATTAATTTATTGGATTATGTTTAATTAATTGATTGGATCAATTAATTAGTGTTTGAGGGCTTATGTTTATTTAATTGGATTAAATAAACTTTTGGATTTCAATAAGGTTTAAAATTAATTGGATTAATTTAAAACCCATGGATCACTTGATTTAATTTGATTAAATCAAGACCGATCAAAACTGGTCCATAACTTGAAATCAAAGCTCAAAGGTTTGATGCAAGTTTAAGAGGAGTTGAAAGTACTCCATGTAAGCAATGATGTGGCTTGCCATGATAGCTAGGTGGTCCACATATTGTGCTAACATGGTTAGAGGTTGAGTACAAGTTGTGCATTAGTGTGTGTAGGTGGTTTTGGAAACTACCTACAACTACACAACACATGTATACACTTTTCAACTCCCTAACTTGCACTCTCTAGCACACAAGCCACGAA
This sequence comes from Sesamum alatum, assembly GCA_034509735.1. Taxonomy (NCBI): domain Eukaryota; kingdom Viridiplantae; phylum Streptophyta; class Magnoliopsida; order Lamiales; family Pedaliaceae; genus Sesamum; species Sesamum alatum. The sequence continues at coordinate 33,817,860 of JACGWO010000008.1, forward strand.
ATTTTCAGCTTTTTCCTCCTTCTTTTGAGTTCTCTTTGAATTGAATTCAAGATGAGAACATGAGAAATACGTATACACTAATCAATAGTGTAATACGTTTTTCGTTTCTTCCTTGATCTAGCTTCTACCTAGCAGTAGATGTAGATTTGCTTCCATTGCTGTGGTGTGGACAAATTGGAGGGGTTCTAATTTGAATCCTAAGGTGAACGGAAAAGGAACGAAGAGAGAATCAAAGCTTGTTGCCGGTGTACATGTGAAACAAAAAAGGTATGTTTCTATTTAAAATATTGTACCTTTTTGTTTCCTCCTCTAGCCACATATTCAGGCATATTTTTCTGTATGTTATGATGCTTTTGAATACACCGAATGCCCGGGAATTCAAAGGAAACACCCCTTTGAAAATGTTTTTAAATTTCTTTTATTTTACGCTTCCGTCGCGTTCCCGGGCCGTACCGATTCTTTCAGGTCTAACGAGTCGTGGAACACTTGGACTAAGGGAAAGCTGCACCATTGTTGTGAACAAAGAGATTGCACTCGCTATTTCCCTATCTTACGAGTCGTGGGGGGCGACAGTTGAGGCATGATTTTGTTGATGGGTCGGGCCCAAGACTTAGTAACATGGTTCGCTTGGAGTCCTCGAAACCATGCGAATAGGTGAGGTAAAATATCTTGAGAATCTCATTGAATGAGAATGATATTAGATATTCCCCATTAGGTTTTCTTCATGTGAATCGTAAAAGCGGGGCATGGAGATCACGCTTATGGATCCCGAGCCCACTAGGAAATGATTTTCCGAAACTCCACTTGAGAGTGGTGGACTTTCGTATAAATAGTGGGAGGCTTAAATACTAAAAGTCCATGTCTTCAACTTGAATAATAATATTACTATCATCTGCTAATTTCTGCTTTACATTTTTTCTTAAATATAGATATGTATAAGAATCCTTTAACCATGGTACTTGAGACCAATAAATTCAACGGAACGAAATATACAGACAGGATGAGCCGCCGCCGAGCGACTTGCCGGAGGATTCCACGCCAGAAGAACGTTTAACGTTCGAGAAATGGGCAGAGGACAACCGGAAAGTGCGCAGTATCATATTGTCTTCGATGTCTAACGACATCCAGAAGCAATATGATAAGCTGGACAACATTTCTACCATAATGCTCTGCATGAACGAGGTTTATGCAGTTTGGGATAGGCATATTAAATATGCTGCCACAAAAGCTTTCTTTGGCACCTAGCTAGATGAAGGATCGTTTGTACAATGTCATAGGGTCCAGATGCTATCCTTAGTGGAGAAGCTCGAGGACCTAAAAGCTGGGCTTAACAGTGACACGTACATCGACGTGATCCTTCAGTCGCTCCCTCTGTCCTATAACCCGTTTGTTGTAAACTACAACATGAACGGACTTGAGAAGTCTATTCATGAGTTGATCAACATGTTGGTCCAATACGAGGCAATGACCCACAAGTCCGCGCCAGCCGTATTGATAGGAGAGGCTTCGACCTCCAAGGCGAATGGCAAGAGGGTCGGACGCTGGAAGAGGAAGAAGGGAAAAGGGAAGGCAGTTGCAGCCACTGCTCGAGCTCGTAGCGCCCCTGTTGCCCCAGTGGGAATGGGAAAAGGGAAAGGGAAGCCTCGAGGTTCTCAGCGGTCTAAGGCAATGATGTCTGCATGCATTGCCAAGGAAAAGGGCATTAGAAGAGGGAGTGCCCACAACTCCTCTCCAATCTAGGTATGTTTGTGGTTGAAGTAAGCATGATAACTAATTTTGCTTCATGGGTATTGGATACCGGATGTGGTGCTCACATCTGTAATAATTTGCAGACACTGCAAAGAAGTAGAAGACTAACCAATGATGAAATGATCCTTAGGCTACGCGATGGCAAGGCCATTGCTGCGGAGGCCATAGGATCAATGGAGTTAGCCATTAGTAGTCATGTTAGGATAGTACTGAATGACTGTTTCTATGTACCTAGCATGATAAAAAAAAATATTGTATCTATACCCGTCCTGAATGACTGTTTCTATGGAAGGATACAATGACACTAGCTTTCAGTCGGATGACGATGATGCCAAGTCTTAGTTTGGTTTTGTATTCAAACTAAGTGGTGGTGTGGTTGCTTGGAAGAGTTCCAAGCAAGCTACCACGGCGGACTCCACCACAAAGTCTGAATACATAACAACTTCGGAAGTTGCTAAGGAGGCAGTTTGGATGAAGGGCTATATCAAAGAGTTGGGTGTAGTCCCTAGCATCGCTGAGCCAGTAGTTATCTTCTGCGATAACAACGGGGCGATAGAGCAAGAAAAGGAACCGAGATCTCATCACCCGGTCTAATAATATTCTTAGACGCTACCATCTGCTTAGAGAGATGGTTAGAAGAGGTGACGTTCGGATGACTCGACAGAAAACATAGCAGATCCACTTACTAAGCCCGTGTCGCAAGTTGCCCATACTCAACATCTGGATAAGATGGGTTTGAGGTCAATGGGTGGTTGGCTTTAGGTCAAGCGGGAGATTGTTAGAATAGGTGACCAAAAAGCCAATAGGTTTGACATTTTGTAACCTATTTGACAACTTGATGTAATGTAATATTATGTAACAAATAGGATGAGTGTTCATTACCATTGGTACTTTCTTTGTTGTGCTCATTTTTCATATGTTAAATTTTATTTTTTATATATCACAACAAAGCCCACATACCACGATTAACAACTTATGTAGTTAGGCCACGCATTAGATGGTGGTTATGAAACCAACTGATAAAGGGTTGGGTCTGAAATGTTCCAAATCGAGGACCTCGAGACAGACAATCGAGAGTTCTATAAAGACTTGCACCAAGAGTCATATTCATTGGATGGGTGCCGTGTTTCATCGGCGATAGGCGTGGGAAACCTATACGATCTTGATGGGTTGGTCGATTGGGGTAGAGTTGACTGAACTGACTCGTGGTGATCATCATATGGAAGCCTTGGAGGCTTGGTCGGTATGACTTGATTTCCCCGGCTCCGATATTACGGTAGTAGTCCTCAGACTTGAGGAACCATGGCAGTCACGTACACACGATCGTTGTATCTTGGATCTGGCGAGAGATGGTCATTTTGTAAGATGATCATTATAAGCCTTGTCTAGTGCAGTCAGAATGTGTAGCAAGGACGGTGGATTTCAAGAAGAGGATCTGTCCCCTGTCAGTATATGAATCTCCTATGCATTCGGAGACACGTTCATGCTGCTTAAACCTGTGGCAACAGTGGTTGATCGAACATGAAATGGTTTCCTGTGTCGATGCAATGAGACATGCATAGTCTCGAGTATTAAGCATAGACACCTGGTCAAGGATGGGAACCGACACCTAATTCTATACTCTAGACTAAGGCCGGGAGACGGCAGACGGAAGGACCGTACGCGTACGGAATCGGTGCCTAAATGTTCACGCCAACATTCACCTAGTCTCTAGTGCCATGGACCGTTTCTAGATGGCCACCCATGGTAACGGGCTCTTGTTGGACACGGCCCCAAGTCTAGCTGAGAGTGAACTAAAGGGTCACACACAAATCACCAAGGAGGTGAAGAAATTAACTTGGGAGTCAATTTTAGAGGACAATGAGTAATTGGATTACGATTGTCCATTGGATGGACGGGCCGATATTGTATCGGGCCCTCAATTTAATCGGTAAATGGGATTTATCGGTTAATGTAGAGAATCAAAAATTGAATCTTTTAATTGGATTGGTGGGATTTATTGTGATGTATCTAGACATCCCAGGATGAACCTAGACACATTCCAATAATCACATTCATTTAGTATATATATGAGTATATACTATCATCAATGGAAGAGAATTACATTTTCATCTTTTTCTAAGAAAAAGAAGAAAAACATACCTCTTTTTTTCTCTCCATATTTTCAACCCCTCTCTACTCTCATACTAACATCTTTGTTCTTCATTTGATCTTGGATCATCTTGAAGAACAAAGTTAGATCAAGAAAAGACACTAACATAATGGTATTCTATTTTCTTGGATCGTATCCTCTTAGATCCGTTTTTCTCTAGGAAGAGAAACATGATCTCTTTTGGTCTGGTGTGGACTTAATTAGAGAGTTCATACGTCTAAACTTAGTGGACATATCCAGAGAGGAACAACACTTGTATCTGTGCAAGAAAATTAACTAAAAAGGTAATATTCGTTTATACGTTATTGTAGTTTCTTTTCTACATCTATGCTCTATATGATACATACACTTTTATATTATCATATCCTATATTGAATACCCGGTTGAGCACCCAAGTGTACAACCCTTGGGATTTGGTGATTATTGCTTTTATTTATGCAATGTTTTCGCATTTCACGCTACTGCTCGCGCTCCCGGGCGGATCCGCTTGTCCCTTTAGCACCAAGAGTCGTATTCATTATACGAGTGTCGTGTTTCATCAGCGATAGGTGTGGGACGCCTATACAATCTTAGTGGGTTGGTCGACTGGGGTCGAGCCGACGGAGCTGACTCGCGGGGATCATCATATGGAAGCCTTGGGGGCTTGGTCGGTATGATTGGATTTCCTCAGTTCCGATAGTACGGGACTAGTCCTCAGACTAGAAGAACCATGCCAGTCACGTGCACACGTGGCTGTATCTTGGATCTGGCGAGAGGTGATCATCTCACTGACATGTTCATTATAAGCATTGTCCATTGCAGTCAGAATGTGTAGTGAGGACGGTGTGTTTCAAGAAGAGGATCTGTCCACTTTCAATATGTGGTTAAATTCAAAATACTCCCCTGTGATATTGAAAATGATCAAATTACCCCCTTGTGAAAAAAAAAGTAAATTACCCTCCTTTGTTTTTCAAAATAAAGCAACTAGGCCCCTCATGCGATTTGTGCCATTCACGCGCCTTTTTTTAAAATTTTTAATCACAAAATACTTACACCCTTATTAATAGTTGTTGGATCTGATTGAATCTAAGGTCTAAATTTAACTAGAAGATCAATGGTCCAGATTTTACTTAATCCAATCAATAGTCCAGATTTTAAAACATATATTTATGAAATATATATTTAAATAAAAATATGTGAACAATGTATTTTTATTAATTAAAATAACATATGTATATATATATATATATATATAGACAGAGAGAGAGAGAGATGGGGGGTTGGACGGAGGGATCGGTGGCGTCTGCAATCGGACCGGGGAAAGGGGATGGCGGTGAATGGATTAGGGAAAGGCAACCAGGAAGGGGGGGGACAGGGAACAGGGGGAATGAGGGGGGCGACGGGGGCGATGGCAGTAGGGAGGGGAGGGGCGGAAGGTGGAGGTGGGGGATTGGGTGGCGGCGGGCAAGGTGGGGGAGGCGATCGGGAAAAAGAGGAAGGAAGGGGGCGCTGGGCAATGGGGAAGGAGGGGCGTCGGGGGGGCGATGGCGGCAAGGAGGGGCACAACGGAAGGTGGAGGTTGGGGGTTTGGTGGCGGCAGGCGATTTGGGGGGAGGGAGGGCGATGGGGGGAAGGTGACGTCGGGGCGGGGGGTTGGGGGGAGGGGGGAAGCTAGAGATGGGTGGGGGGAGGGGTTGTTTATATATATATATAATATTTTATTTTAAAAATCAGTTAAATCGCACCTAAGGCGCGTTAGTACACCGTTAGGGTTAAAGAGGTAAATTGCTATATTTATAATAACATAGGGAGGTAATTTGATCATTTTCTATCACAGGGGAGGTATTTTGCACATTTCCTATATCATAGGGGGTAGCATGCATTTTTTTCATGTCAATATATGACAAAGGTATCTCCTATGCACTCGGAGAGATGTTCATGCTGCTTAAACCTGTGGCCACAGTGGTTGATTGAGCAGGAAATGGTTTCCTGTGTTGATACAATGAGGCATGCGTAGTCTCGAGTACTAAGCATAGACTCCTAGTCAAGGATGCTAACCGATGCCAGATTCCATACCCTAGACTAAGGCCGGGAGATGGTAGATGGAACGACCGTACCCGTAAGGAATTGACGCCTAAATATTCACGCCAACATTCACCTAGTCTCTAGTGCCATGTACCGTTGCTAGAGGACCACCCATGGTAACGAGATTCTGTTAGATATGGGCCCAAATCTAGCCGAGGGTGAACCTAAAGAGTCACACACAAATCACCAAGGAGGTGAAGAAATTGACTTGGAGTCGATTTCAGAGGATGATAAGTAATTTGATATTAGACAGACGGGCCGATATTGTATCGGGCCCTCGTTTTATCGGTAAATGGGATTTATCGATTAAGTAGAGAATCAAAGCCTGGATCTTTTAACTGGATTAAAAGATTAACGGGAATTATTTTAATGGACCATAATTTAATTCTTAGGCTTGTTGGAATTGGACTACAATAAAACCCGATCCATTAAATCTTGGCCCAAGAGATGTGTTAATTCCACTTTTGGAATTAGAAGAAGTTGGACTTCTTCCCAAAAGAGGATGGCCGAAAATTGCTTCTTTTATAAGCTTAAAAATCGGCCATACATCGCCTTTGATGAGTTGACTTGTCTCTTTTGGAAAGAGACAAATCAACTCCAATCAAGCCTCTTTCATTTGGTATGATTAAATCATACCTTATGAAATGGTAGGCTTGATTAATGATTAGTGGGGATTGATTGGAATGTATCTTAACATCCTTGGATGAACCTAGACAAATTTCAATAATCACATTAATGAAATATATATATATATATATGTGTGTGTGTGTGTGTATATACTATCATCAAAGGAGAGAGAATTTGTCATTCATCTTTTTCTATAAAAAAGAAGAACACACAGTCTCCCTAGACTCTCCAAGTTTTCGGGCCCCCTCTCTCTCTACATACTATCCCCTTTGTTCCTTCATTGATCTAGGATCATTTGAAAAACAAAGCAAGATTAAGAAGGAACACTAACTTAATAGTGTAGTCTCTTCTTCGGTCTTCTCCTATAGATCCATTTTTCTCTAGCAAGAAAAACCAAGGTCTCTCCCGGTGTGGTGTGGATTTCATTAGGGAGTTCATAATTTTGCTTGTTGAACTTTTTTGGCCGTGGAACAACGCTCGTTACCATATATACAAAGAAAGCTACAAAGGTAACATTTGGGTTTACACTTTTGTAGCTTCCTTCATGTTAAAATCTATGCTCTATATGATATGTTGTTCTTTTCTATCATATTCTACATCAAACGCCCGGTTGAGTATCCAAGGGTACATCCCTAGGGATCTATCTCACTTCCGCTGGCACTACGGGGCGGATCCGCTTGTCCTTCATAGACCTGGCGAGAGAACGTGCAATTCCGTAACACATGCAACACGTCTTCACTGTCGCTTCCACACTTCACACAGCCCCCCACAGCAAGGCCTCTTTTCTGACGGTTGTCTCCAACTGGCAAGGCCCCCTACAAGCCCTCAATGCGAATAAGTGGACCTTAGGTGGAACCCTAGCCTTCCAAAGGAACAACCACTACGAACTACTAACCCCTGAGTGCACACTGCCCCTCGACGAATGAGCTTCTGCAAACAGACGGAGCTGGAGATCATAGACACTTTTCACTGAGAACTTGCCCTTCGAACCATAGTGCCAAATCAGGGTATCCCACCCCACCGTGCTTGAGAGCTCGATATATGTGATGCAGCTAGCGTTCTCCAGCTCAAATTCTTCCTGAATAAGCTCCTCGTCCCAGCCTGAGCCATCCCTCTTAATCAGGTCCCTAAACAAGACCTTGTTGGGGAGTCACTTTGGAGGAGCAATAACGTTGAAGGTGATGAACTTTGGGAGTCGAGGATCCAAAGCCACTTTGATCAGCCTCCCATCCCCCACTTGCCAAGGAAGACCTGTCAGGACCAACCCTCTAGCTACCAGAATCAGACACCAAGAGAAGGACTATGTCCCACCGCTGCTAGCACTGAGGAAATCCATCATCATGAAGTACTTATGCTTGAGGATACGACTAAGAAGCGAATTTGGACACAAGGATCCTCCATGCTTGCTTGGTAAGCATCGTAAGGTTGAAAGCTTTGAGGCTCCGGAAGTCGATGCCGCCATCGCATTGGTTGTGGCTCAATTTATCCCATGTTATCAGTGAATACTCTGCTTATAATTGTGTTGCCAAAAGAAAATTCGTTGCTTGGCTCTCGAGCTCGTATAGCACTCTATCTGGGATCAGAAAGCAACTCATCATGAAAGTGCGGATGGCTTATATGACTGCTTTTAGCCCCATGCTCCCATCTTGGGGAAACCTTTTAGCACCCCAATTTTGCATCTTTGTCAAAACCTGGTCCTTCATGCATTCAAACACCTCTCATTTTGATCGGCCCAAAATTGTCAGCATCCCTAGATACTTCTCATGCTTCTCGGCTAGCTCCACCGCAAGGTGGCTAGCTAGTTGATCCTTGAGTTTGTGGTCCACGTTCTTGCTAAACACGATGGATGATTTTTGCATGTTAACTTTCAGCCTTAAGGCAGACTCAAATCATGAGAGAATCCCTTTGATGCAGTCTATTGCCTCCATGGAAGCTTGGTAGAAAAGTAGCGTCTGCGAGAAGCAAATGCGAGACGCGGGGGGCACCCCTACACACTGTTGCTTTCCGAATGGCCCCATCCTATTCCTCTTTCTGCACCATACTGTTAGAATAGGTGACCGTGAAGTTAATCCTATTAGGCTTATGTAACCTATTTCTGATAATTTGGTGTTTAAATAAAGTTCATGAATAAAAGTGATATTCATATTTGGCGCCTTATATTATAATCTGTTCAATGCACAAATAAAACCCACAGATCGAAATCGTAATCCAAGAAACTGGACTGCGCATAGGATGGCAGGTCATGAAATCAGTTTCTATGGATCGGTCTGATATAATCCAAGTCGAAGGATCTCGAGATAGGGTATGGAGAGTCCATTTGAGACTTGCACTAAGTGATTGCAGTCGCGTTTCATCGACAAGTGACGAAGGTCGTCTATGCAATGTTAGTAGCTTAGCCAGCTTGGTGCTGGCTGATTGAGGTGACTCGTGGGAATCTTCATATGAAAAATCTTGAGTGGGTTGGTCTGTATGACTTGAATTCTCGGTTTCATACGGGTTTGGTCCTCGGACTTGAGGGACTATTGTGGTCACATGCACACCATGGTTGTATTTTAGGTTTGGAAAGAGGCTACCAAGTCAAAAGACTGGGTTGTAGCCCTATCTAGTGCAGTAGTGTGAACAGTAGGTCCAAATATAGAATCCGTCTCCTATCAATAGGATTGATAGTGATGTCTCACGTACACTCTGAGATTCGTCCTCGAGTAAATCTGTGGCCACAGTAACTGAACAGTGGGATAGGATCCCTGTGACGTTTGGTATGGACGAGCCAAGGTTGTAGTCAAGAATGGGTACTGACACCTATTGTCCACCCCCCCAGACTATAGCCGTGAGATGGAAGGGGGAACGACAGACGTGAAAAAGAGCCCAAATGTTCACGTCATAAATATTCACCTAGTCTCTAGTGCCATGGACCGTTGCTAGACGGTCACCCATGGTGACAGATGATTTTCAAGAATAGGATAACTAGAAATTCGGCCAGGTCTAGCTGAGGGTGAACCTAAAGAGTCACACACAATCCATCGGTAGTGGAGGAATTAATTTAGAATTAGTTCTAGGAGGTAGAACAATTTAATTAGATTAAATTGGTTCACTTTTCTTTGATTGTTAATTCTTTAATTGGATTAGATAGAATTAACTAATAAATTAGATTTATTAATTTGAGAAGATAGGCTTAAAATAATTATTTAAAGCCTTAGAGATATTTTAAATTAGATTTAAAATTATTCCATGGAATCCATCTAAGAGATGGATGGACGAGATTGAATGGAGAGATCAATGTCCAAGATCAAGTTTGACTTGATCTTTTCCTAAGTTGACTAGGATTTTTCTAGGTCAAAGTCCTAGTCAACCTAGGGTTCTCTATGAGAGTTTGAAGAGGACTAGGAGAAGTCCTCTTCTATAAATACTCATAGAAACACACACACCTCAAGGTGTTGAATCTCTAGCACACACACACACACACACACCACTCGGCCAGCACTCTCTCCCTCTCTCTCGGCCGACCCTTCCCTTCTCCTCTCCAAGAATTGTTTCTAGTTCCTTGTTTTGATACAAGAGAGCTATAGACATTAATTAATAACGCTAGGTCGATTTGTCCTCCTATATAAATTTCTCTTTATTTCTTGTTAGCACAGGGGATCAAGATCCGGTGGATTGGGTCGACAATTTAGAGGGTTCCTGTTTTGGGATCTTGGTGGCAACACGTGGAACAACACACGTAGCAGTTTAAAGAAAACGACAACGGGTCACGCTCCATTTTTCGTTACAACCCTATGGCTACCATGATATTGCATGTTTTACTTTGATCATGAGATACACCGAACACCCAGGAGGTTCAAGGGAACACCCCTTGAACGTGTTACTTTCCATTTAAGCATGTTTTATTTTTCACATTTTTTAATTTACCGCGCTTCCGCATTTGCGCTCCCTCCTGGGATGATCCACGCTTGCTTTCACATACAACTAAACACCTCCGCATAAAAGAGAAAGAGATAGGGAGATAAAGGGTCGCCCTGATGCAACCCTCTCTCTGGTCGAATAAAGCCAAATTGTTCACCTTCAAGAAGAATAGAAGTCGGCTAGTTTGTTAAGAATAACATGTTGGAAATAAGCTTTAAAATTTTCTTATTTTATATTATTTCCAACATTTAATATATTTTTCATGATTTTCACTAATGACCTCATTTTGTTATCAATTTATTATAGTATTTATTATATGATCGTTGGACTTTTAATATTCATTTTATGGCCCTTCTTATTGTGATTTATGATCGTATATATTCTCAATTTATAAAATGATTTAATATGGTCATTATTCCATATATCGGTCATATTTTCATCTATATAAAGAGGTCATTTGAGGTGTTTGGAGTAGTACGAAGTTGAGAAATAGTTTACACTCCCACAAGTTTATAGAGTTTTGACAACGTGATTGTGGACTGGTTCCTAGTCTCCTCATGGTCGTGCACATGTGATGAGACACTGCTGAGAGCTAATGGGATTTCATCTTGGAGTCGTGGTCAACCGTTAACACCTGCACGTAGGGAGGCAATCATGGCTTTAGGACACCGACAAGTGTCGTGACTCTCCATTAGTGCAGTTTTTTTAATTTCTCAAGTTTTATCTCATTTAATTTCTTACTATATGTAATTGTGATATATTACATAATAATATTTTATATGTGAAATTATTTTGAGATATGATTGTAAACACATATCACAAAATTTCCACAACAGTTTAAAGTCGTGACTGTGATTTGTGTAGACTAAGTGTATGAATGATTATTCTAATCCTGAGTTTGTATTTTATGAGAGAAAATATCTCCATCGAATTCTGCAAATCAACGAAGACTACATCAAATTTATCTGTATTGGAAGAGCACAATTATTTGGAGAAAAGTGTAAGAATTTCATTTGTTGCGCCTTTCAATTCGTGGATCTTAATGGTTGTCTTGTGTAACTTACTAATCCAAATATTATGCGGGATTATAATCAAAAAATAAAATAAAATTTGTTAATTGCGATCTTGATATAGTTTTTGTTTATTGTGGATATATAAATGAAAAAAAAAAGTAGAAGATCCTAAGCATGCATGTCTGTTGCAAATGAGTTTTGCATATTGATTAAGATTGCTTTACGTTCCTTGCTTTTCTAAATTTTATATTAAAATAGATTGGAAATGGGAACTAAAAGAGCTGATGGTGCAAAGTGAAAAAAAAAATGTATGAATTGTTACATATGTTCATTGTAGTTATAAAAATGAAGTATCACATGTGACTCTTGTAAAGTTCTAATCTTACTCATTCTTTTCCTTGTATTTTGCATATTAGTTAGAATGTATTGAAATTAACTTATCATATTTTGTTGATCCAAATAGATGTCATTACAGTGGTGTAAGTTATTTTTGACAAGAATTAACTAATGGATTTTCTGGGCATTAAAGTTTGAATTTATTGATTCTGTAATCATGAATGTTACATGTTTTAATCTTCAACAGCTAGCGGTAAAATAAAAAAAACTTCTTTTGATGAATGTCAGTTATTTCTTAGAATAGTAATTAAAATATCAAAATGGTGGTGAATGGTTCCCTATGGAGAGTTTAAATTGTGTATATTGATAAACTTTCATACTCTATTAAAATCTTTTGGAGGTTATGATATATATATATATACACACACACTCTTGATTTAATATTAATGGTATAAGAATTAAATTCTCAAACGGCTAATTGTGTACCATTGATTAGAAAAATGGTTAAATACACTTTGCACTCATGAACTATGCATAAAGTGTATTTACCCCCCTAAACTATAAAATATAACAAAATGACCCCTCATGACATGGATTATTTTTTTAATGATGAAAATGTCCTTATTGTTTACACCTCTAAAATATGTTTATTTCAATCATTCCCCTAAGACATAATTTTAATTATTATAAAAATTATATTTAACATAAATACTATTAGAATTTATTATTTTTATAATTAGTATAAAATCTGTATAACACTCTATAAATTTAAAGACTTTATATTTTTTACATAATATTTAAAATTTACATCATTTTTGCTTGTGTTGTTATATATATGTTGAATTTTTTTTAAAAACAATAATATTTTTGATACAATTTAAAAGTATTACATCGAACATAATACACTATAATTAAGCAAATCTACAATATAATTAATCTGTAATATTCTATAATCTTTTGGGTAATGATATGATATCATTTAATTATGCGTACATATGCCTAAACAAAAAAATATAGGTTATATAACATACTTTTTTTAAAAAATTATATGCATCATTTATTTACACATATTTACATGTATTTTTTAACATAAATAATTTACTTTGTAAAATATATATGCATATAGTGCGATTGTAAATATTTTTTGTATTACATAATTAATAAAAAAAATTATAAATTTTAAATACTATATTTTAAGTAAAATTTGAGTAAAATTTTAAATCTCTAAAAGTAGTTTTGGTAAAGTAATAAAACATACCTTTAGGGAATAAAATGAAATGTATAGGAGATAAGTGAGAAGGGCATTTTTGTCCTTTTAATATTAAATTATTTTGTCAGGGGCCTTTTTGTTATATTTCATACTTTAGGGACCTAAATGAGACTATATGTATAGTTCAGGGGTACAAAATGTATTTAACCCTTAGAAAAATAACTAAACATAATGAGTGCATTGATTTATTTTCAATGCATTAGAAATTTTATATCTAATCAGTGATGAAAATTACTTTGTATTTATTGTGGAGTAACTTAAAATTATTATTATTGGAATTATTAATGAATATGAATGTGCATTTGGAAACATTAAAATGTCTTTAAGATTTTGTAAATGCAATGCATATATTATTTTCTATATGAATTCACAAATCGAGTTGTTGGATTTATGTATTAAGTTTGAAAGGACCAGAGTGCAAATCTCTATGTTATGCAATTAAGTACTTACACAATTTTTTTAAAATATCATGAGATTATTCCATTGCTATTGAATAGTTACGAGCTCGCGTTCAAGTGATCATTATATGGGTGAAAAGTACATTTTCACTTTTGGTGCATAAATTTATTGACATGGATTAGTACTCCATATATGCATGAACATGTCTGAGGTGAAATTGGATTTCTATTTTGAAAATCAAATGAATGATACCTACTACATTACATGATATAATTCTTGGTAGTTACATTTCAATTTAATTTTAAGAATATCATTATTATTGTGTTTTATTTTGCGTGATCAATGGTACTGATGACCCCTCAAATCCACAGGGCTAGCCCTCTATTGGCCAGGCAGCCCAGCAGGCCAAGCCATCAAGCCCAGAACAATAAGGCTTTTTATGCATAAGCCCAGTTTTTTATGCACAAACCTGGCAGGCCCATAAAAAAGGCCCGTACAGCAAGCCCAGTCATTAAACAAATCAGATTTCACATCACACGGTTGGCCAATACATGGAGCCACGTCATACTGAAAAATCTCATCCAAATTCTTAGTGGATTGGCCAGAACTTCCTCAGCAGGTAACTGCTTCTCCAAAAAATCTGGCAAGATTGTCTCAAATGACTATATCTTTACCAATTCAACTCTGATTCTCGCACGGTTTGTTGGGTTGAGAAGTTGGCTTCCCAATGTTTCCAACGGTATATGGAAATTAATTCCTCCGAAATGGGGTTTAACACCAGCTATAAAAAGGAACACTATGCAGTCATTTGGAAGAAGTTACAAGTTAGATTCACACAACTTTCAAGTGGCATCTATACTCTCTTGGCACTCACTTTGCACACGGTTTTCTCTCTAATTTCTAGCTATTTTTCAACATATTATCACACAAATTATCATTATAACATATCCCCTTACCATTATTCTCACTTTATTCAAGTTTTCCCTTTAGTTTATTTAGTTGAACATTACTGACTTAAGCATCGGAGTGTTAACCCCTCTCTGCAGGTTAGTCTCCCCTACAATCTTGGGACTTTCGTGAAGATCCCTCGATATTTTGTGGTGTTGGTGGATCCCGGTACGCATCAGGTATCTTTTCTTGTGTAATTAAGTTTTCCCAAATCTTGTGAAATATGGGGGTATGCATTGACTTATTTATTTTATGTATAATAAGAATGCACAACACATCATTTTATTGAGCTACTGTGGCAAGAGAAGATATGAAAATTATGTGATTGATTATTTTCTCTAATGTTAAATGGGAGTGTGTGGATTGAAATATGATAAAATGTGATATTATGTGATAACCTTATGTAGACATACTTATAATTTAATTAAAAAAATTGGTGGACTTTGTAGGGTCCTAATGAATACAATCATGAATCTTCAAAATAGTATATTTATTTTGAGTTGTTAAAAGTGCATGAGTTATGCATAAAAATAAAAAGATGTGTTATTATTATTTTTATTCATCATGAAAATTTAATTGAGATATTATCGAGTTATAAATGCAGATCGAATATACAATAAAGAAGGAGTAAAAGACTTTCTAATTATTATGATGGTTAAAGATATTATTTGATATTTCTAAATGATATTAGGATTTAAAGAAATTGAGAAAATCATCTCTTGTGGAGTTCTTTTGATATATAGGTCATGCGCATAATATGAGAAGGAGAATGAAATGAAAAATAATGGCAATAAAAAAAATAAGATGCATGTGATTTTATTCCATGAGATGGAAAATTGCCTTTGATGACTAACGCAGAGGCTAGATCCTTTATGATCGAGGGGGATGAGCTAAGCCCGTAAGGGAGTCACCTCCGGGAGTAACCCAACCTTTGTGATTGAGACCTCATGAAGAAGGTTCAATGGGTGGAAATAACCTGCACTGCGTGACTCATGTATAGCACATTATTTTGAGGAGAGGATATTAAAAATAAAAATAAAAAATACAATGACCTCCTTCCCTTCCCTAAGGTGAAGTGCTATGAAATGTGATGTTAGGTTGGGCTTTGACCCTTAACGAGACCAAAGGCGGGATTTCCGCGAGGTATGAGTCACACATACCTTTGGAGGACTCACCTAAGGTATAGTTGCCATGGGCCGAGGCTATGGGTTTGGGCTAACCCTAGAGACCTCACGAGAATCAGGATTAGAGCATAGGGCCATTAACCATGTCTTAAAGTCAATATCGTGTGTGTGGTAATTGAAGTTTGGCTCAAGGGGCATAATTCAAGGCCAAGTCCATTATTGCTCCTGAGAATGAATATTGCCAACACTAAGTGTATGTTCAAGCCCGGAAGGCACATGCACCGATTGCACGGTATAAGTTGCCACCATTTCATATCATATTTTAATTTCAAAAATTTTAAACCTTGTGGGGGATTATTGGAAATAAGCTCTAAAATTTTCTTATTTTACATAATTATTTCCAACATTTGATATCATTTCATTATTTTCACTAATGGCATCATTTTATTGTCAGTTTATTATAGTATTTATTATATGACTGTTGGACTTTCAATATTCATTTTATGGTCCTTCTTATTATGATTTATGATCATATTTATTCTCAAATGATAATATAATTTAATAAGGTCATTATTCCATATAACGGTCATATTTTCTATCTATATGAAGAGGTCATTCGAGGTGTTTGGAGTAGTATGAAGTTGAGAAATATTTTTACTACTACAAGTTTTTAGAGTTTTGGCAACGTGACTATGGACTGGTTCCTAGTCTCCTCATGGTCGTGCACATGAGATGAGACACTTGTAAACAAATTTTCGTGTTCTGGAATTTATTGAAACAAGAAAATATTACAAATAAATTTCTTGAATTGCTTTGAATATTAGTGGGTGCGAAATCTCTACTTGAAAATCTCTTATTCTTCTCTTCAAGAACGTGATCTTTGACTTTGGCAACTTTGGAGGTGAAACTTTACGTTTGATCTCCTTTGACGTTGACTTTGACTTTGCATAACGTTAACTCGAGGGTCGTTGACTTGTTTCCGGATCAAACGCTATAAACTTGGAGATATTTTACTTGAACTTGGGATATTTCTTGGTGGATTTGAGACTTTGATCTTCCGCCAAGGTGGGCTTCTGTCTTGATAACGTTAATTCGCCAGTCTTTGGACTTCTTGTCGAATCAAACGCTGACTTTGGACGATTTCCGCAACGAACGCCTTGAATCTTGCCTAGAAAGCCGTGGATCTTCCTTGATTTGTTTTTGAGAGGATTTCGAGACTTCCTGAATGCTCTTTTGCTTGTGTCTTCAATTGTATGTCTGTGTTTTGAATGAGTTCCAAGTACCCCTTTATATCGCTGTCAAAGAGGTAGAGGTATGGTGAACTTGAACACTTATTTTGTATTATCTCTTTATTTTAATTTAAAGAGATAAATACATTAAATATTTGGGAAGACATGATTGGTCAATTTTGATATTATCTCTTTAATTTTTGTATTTTTCAAAGAGATAATATAAGAAATATTTGTCTTGATTTGATTGGCCGAAACACCTCAATTTGACACATGTCGACTGTTGATTTAATGATGAAATATATAATAAAATATCAATTGATTTAACTAATTATAATTAGAATTAATTTAGTAAATTCTAAAATATAAATCAAAAAATGAAATATAATTGATAAAAATATATATTCTCCACTTGTCGTCATTTGATTGGGCGCGAAAATAATTTGTCTACAAATGCCTCCTCAAGACTCGTTCATGACATGTGTTTGAAAATGTAATTTTCGAAGTGAATGAGTTGCGAAAATATGAATTAGGGGCCGCCGTAATTTTGAGTTTGCTTTAGACCAATTTAATTTGGGTCTTTTACGGGTTTGAGGATTTTGGGACCGCGATTTGGTTTGAACGATTCTTTCAATGGACAATCCACAGAGAGAACCCATCACCTCGTTTCACATATTGGCATTCATACATAGATTGGGCCAAGACAATGAGTTGGGCCAAAATAATAGGATAAATTAGGCTTGTGGTCCCTTTTTTTCTTTCATCTAGCCGAGGCCCATTAGTTCTCTTTCTTTTTTTAATGACGTTCTTCATCAGAGTTTCCAACCTTTCTTTCTCAAGTCCGAGCTGCAGTGGAGTTCTGCAGGCATGCTATTTCTTGGGACGATGAAATTGATTAAAGTACAGAATCTCACCAAGACTCCAATTCAAACTCTGATAGACAATTACTTTTGTCAATTTCCTAGTTTCATCAACTTTTTAAATTTGAGTACATTTGGGACTAGGAATCAACAAATTATTTAATCTAAATGTCTAAAACCAGCGCCTATATAAGAAGATGAAAATATGGTGATCCAAACGGTGACTTTACTGTGTTCTTGAGGTATATTTCAACAGTCGATTTTTTTCCTTTGATTTTCTGGTATGCACACCAGGTGTTCGTCATAATGCCTCAACAAGATAAAGCTGAAATTTTCTTTGAATTGACTGTAGGTTTCATGCTAATCCAGATATCAATTTGATTTGCAGAGCTCCCTTTCTTATTTTGATCATAACTCAGCAATGACCCACCTCACAGTTTGAAGCAATTATCGAGGTATTTACGTTGATTATTTGCATCGTCGAAGTTTCGTCTGGACGCCTGCAATTTTTTGAGTTTACACGTACTGTAACCATGCAACTGATAGTGGTGGGGTAGTATTCTATATTTTTTATCAGCGACTATCACTTGTACACCTTGAATATTGTATATGTTTCCTTTAGCAAGGCATGAAATGATATAAGCAACATTGCAACCATAAACCACACATTGCATGAAGAAATCCTGCCAAATTTGACAAAAAGAGATGCAATTTTGTCAAAACTTTCTAAATTTATAAAAGTAAAACATAAATCTACAAAGAGAATACAATCAGATATATCCTTACTTTACAATTAACAAATACCATCTTCAATGTTCTTATCTTATGCTCGTGTGTGTGTACATCTACCAGTCTGATCAAGCGAACCTTGATGTTAAATCTGCCACCATGTGGGCTCAATAACTCCAAAGGTGTATATATTACATCTGCATCTCCTGCATTTTATCAATAATATTTATTTTAACCTTTTAATGTATATAATCTTTTGAAACACACGAATACATTGCAATTTAGCAAAAAAAAAACATAAATAAAAAAAATGTGAACTATGTATAAATTTTGTATAGACCAATATTAAAATGAATCTTATGATAAGATATTAGTTATGCTAAAAAGATAATTGCAAAGACAAATATAAAATAAAAATAATTTTATTCATGAATTGCAGCAAGTACCTCATGATACATGATATTTTTTGTGCAATTTCGAGGTATTCCAAGTTTATTAAAAATGAGCATCTTTAAACCTAATGGATTTGTTACACGTGACAATGCAACATATAACTGACCATGTGTGAATACTGGCTCTGGCAAATACAATCCTACTCTAT
This sequence comes from Sesamum alatum, assembly GCA_034509735.1. Taxonomy (NCBI): domain Eukaryota; kingdom Viridiplantae; phylum Streptophyta; class Magnoliopsida; order Lamiales; family Pedaliaceae; genus Sesamum; species Sesamum alatum. Next base: position 33,836,861 of record JACGWO010000008.1, read on the forward strand.
CTAGTGTTTGTCCTTGACTCTTATTAATAGTCATTGCAAATGCCAACTTTAAAGGAAATTGTCTTCTCTTCATTGGAACAAATGTTTGAGACTAGGTAGTGGTAAGAACAATTCGTGGAGTCAGGACTTCTTCACCCATATGAGATCCGGTGATGACACGTGCCTCAAGCACCTTTTCACCCATTTTCGAGATAATGAGCCGAGTTCCATTGCACAAACCCAAAGACTGGTTAAGATTCCTCATAAGCATAACAGACGCCCCTTTCTTTAGCTCCAAGCAATGATTAGGAATTCTAGAAACCTTTATAGAGTTCAACAATTCTGGCGGATTCATATTTTGCTCATGATCACTTGTTTCCGCAGGACACAAAGTGTCCGCACTACAAAATTGATGAATTTCACCAGGTAGCGTAGACAACATTATGGAATTGATTTTATCAACATCACTATTTTTTGGGGCTAAAATAGCTCTTTCTTTCAGATAAGTACAATTGTTGTACTTATCATTCAACCCCGGATAGGTGTCATTTATCAGCTGCATCATGGAATTAGCACAATTTTCTATTAAAAACTCGTCGGGGATTTCAATCCAGTCAGATTCTCCACCATCACTAAAGGATAAACATCTTGCTTTTCCTTGTCCAATCAAATTAATCCATTCAGCAAAACTTCATAATTGATCATGTGAGTGTGTGGAATCTTCCTGTGGCAGAAGCCGCATGTTTATCTTTAGATGCATCACTTTACATTGAATTCCAAAGTTCTGACTTGTGTAATGAGGCTGCAACAATAGACTCACGCCGACCTTTAGTTACAACAGGCAATATTTGTTTAAAATCTCCACCTAATATGCACAATTTTCCATAAAAAGGCTTATTAGCAGAAAAATGCTCTGTTCGCTTTAATAAATCCTTTAGAGTCTTATTCACCGCCTCAAAACCATGTCGATGCATCATTGGCGCCTCATCCCAAATTACCAATGAAGCCTCTTGAATTAATTGAGCTAAATCGGAGTTTATGTTGATAGGACAACGTGATGATTCGTCCAAATCAAATGGAATTTTGAAACGCGAATGCGCTGTCCTTCCTCCTGGTAACAACAATATTGCAATCCCAGATAATGCAACTGATAAGACAATTTTTTTCTGAGACCTGAATTTTGAGATTATTGTCTTCCACAAATAAGTCTTCCCAGTTCCCCCACTACCATTTACAAAAAAAAGGCCACCACATCCGCTATCGTATGCTTCAATGATAGTGTTATAAACTCTCAACTGATCATCATTCAAACCATTGAAGTATGAGAAATGATTGTTCTTCCACAATGCTATCATTTTGAAGCTCTTCTCGTATAAGTCTATTTGTTATGTGGCCAAAAGATCTGGAAGATGGTAGGGGCATAGGAGGAAAGTCTGCAAGTGACTTTCCATTTCTGTTAAGTATACATTCAATTTCTTGAAGTGCCCAATCCTTCAAGTCCGAGTCAGTTAAATGTATGTTGGTATCTGTTAAATCTCGTCTGACTCTGTGTTGCAAATCATCCACCATAGCCCTCCAATGTCGTTCCCATCAATTAACAGGATCTGTTATCTCTGAAAACATAAGCATGGTAGAAAACATGTTTCGAAGTTTAACCGATGATGCCCAAATTGATGCTTCAGACAGTGCTTCATGCCATTCATTATCCTCATCTAACAAATTACGGGCTGCATATGCTTGCTTAAATGTAGGATATATAATCCCATTAAAAGTTCTTAAATCCTCAAAACATTGAGCTCCACGAACTTTATAGAGTAGCATGCGCAAGTAGTATTTTTCTCCAGAACCTGGATGTGCATAAGGCAACCTGCCAATACATTTACCATGTTTTCTCATGACCCAGTCCTTTGTAGTCCGCTTCCAAACCCAAGCAGTAGGAAATTTTACATAAAGTAATGATCTTGCTTCAATATACTTTTTGTTTGCTTCAAACCATTTGGTTAACATTGTATCATGAATACGTTCACGATTGACAATGTTATACAAATGATCTTCTTCACGGAATACCACAAACTGCTGATTTGGCAAATGGTATTGTAAGCGTTCAACAGCTGGACTATGTCTTTGTAGCTCAAATTCATATATTCTCCAACACGATTCAATAGCTGATACATAACGACAATCCAAATATTGTTTAATTTCATCAACTTGTCTGTACCTCTGCTCATTATTCTGACGACTTTCAATATTATTTTCAATGACAAATTATAGCACGATCAGTTCCCTTACACATGTATTTGTACATGTACTTCATCAATTTTGGAGATGCACATTTCTCAACATTTATGTGCATCAAACAACACAAGGAGGTCGCGATTATATGGAACAATCCATCTGTTGTCTATTTCCACCCCATTAATCATCACAGTATTTTTGGGATCACATCGACGCCTATATGCCACAAATCCATCTCCATCAATGGTAGTATGATCACAAAATTTTTTTAGATAGTGTTTAGAACACTTTCCATCTACCATGCATGAGGCATTTGGATTATATGGCCCACATGGTCCATGAATCATACATCTGACAACATTTTCATATGCTAAAGGGTCGACATCCTTGTCAGGAATTTCAGCACATATAAACTCATCAATATCTTCAGGAGTGATAGGCTTATCTTGGTCAGATAAAGTCAAAGTTATGTGTAAATGAGGTAGTCCTCGTTTCTGAAATTCTACCACAAGAATATCTGTTTGCATTGAAAATTTTAAAATGTCAATACATTTAATAAGTTAATATATCAAATAAAAAGATGACATATATATATATGATATACCTGCTAATACATTTCCAAAAAATTTTTTTTCCTTGAAGTGTTCCATCAACTGCTTAAGTTTGATTCTGAATATTCTTGCTACGATGTTTGGTCTATCTTCTGTACGCTAATCAGGTAGCTTTAGCAGTTCTCGAGAAATTTTCGGCCAATTAGGATTACATGTAAATGTAATAAAAAAGTCAGGAGGTCCAATTGCTCTACATATGGTTATAGAATCTTGATAATGTTGCATCATATTACGCGGACCTCCTGTAAATGATGATGGCAATACAATCCTTCTTCTAATTGCACCAGCATCTATGTCCCCTGTGACGACAGCATCTTCTAGACCTTGATACAAATCTCCATGCATTTCAGCTTGATGTGTTCTTACGTAATTTAACCTTTGTTATTCAATTGCTGCATAGCAATCAACAGCTAGTTGGTTTAACAAACGCCCCCCTTGTAAAAGTGTCGTCCCTTCTGATTCTCTATGTTGGAATCGAAAATCCCAAAACTCTCTCATAGAGACATTTCCATTTCTTTATCGCTCTGAGATTGTGTTGTAAGGTATACCAATTCTCCACCCATCGGTTCCATATGGAAAGAGTAATGGATATTGAAGTGGTGTATACGACGGATGCGTCTCACTAATTCGTTTCAAGTATCCATCATTTTTGCAAACAATAATGTCACGACATCCAACAACATTAGTATCATCTCCAACAATTAACGCAGCAATCTCATTAGTGGTTGGTTGAATGTATTGCCTGTTGCTCCTTGAATGCAAGATGCGTACATACAAATTCAAACCACTATCGTGTTGCAATGCATCTTTTGCATTACGAAATACTTGAACATAAGGATTCACGTTATCCAACATAACTTTCAAACCCTCAACAATAGCAGTGAGGTTTACCGAGTTACCATCTCGTAAGGTTCTCAACCGGTTGCGAACTTCATTTTCTGCGTCGCAAATATACAACTGAACAAAACTGTTCATACGTCCAGGTGGCGGAAGTAAGGATCCAATCCGATGATAATTTTCACCAGATATCTTAAAGCATGGTGGTCCTCTACCATCTTGAACAGAGGTATCAACCTTTCTACCCATTGATGTGAAACAAAACATAGAATTGAAGGATCTTATATTGTCTTTAAACAAACGATCCTTCAAGATACTCAGGAGAATGTGGCAACAACGGTAAAACTACTTTTCCACTTTGACAACATAGCCCAAACTTAGGATTAATATTTGAGCTATGTTTAAGTTTCTCTTCTAACCACATAATGGCACCACAAAATCGACAAACGACTTTTCTCTCGCCAAATGTTGATCTTGTAGATACCCGACCAGTTGCAGCTCGTGGTATTGTTGGTTGATCTGTTATTTTTCACTATCATATATTAATAATATATAGGATGATAAAATATATTTTATTATATCTTAATTAGAGATATATTAAAATCACTTTCAAGTATATGTAGATTGTTTATGTTAAAATTTGTAGAAGTTAGAACTTCTATAAAAGACTTTTTTTTAAATATTATTTTTCATTCTTCGAAAATATCTAGTTTAGGAGTTATGTGACTACATATAGGTTGACGATAGACTAAACTATTCATAATCATTGGTGCACTACTATAAGTAAATTGAATATACAGGAAAAATATTCTTGTTGTATTGTATCTCCAATAAGGTAAATAGATGTCTTTTATCAATTATATATTTTCCTTTTATTAGTGCAAATATAAGAAGCCAAAGAATTGGGTCTACATATTGTTACGTCGAAATATTGTGAATTCATGTGTGTTTTGTTATTCTATCATACTAACTAAACATTATTTTTATACTCTATATAACCAATAAATAAAACAAATATGAACAAATGTATAGATTATTATCGATGAAAATACGGTAAAAGCTATTTATTTATACCCTGCACAATAGGAATTGAGAAGAGTATTGTTGGAGTTGCAAGCCGATCTCTATCATTGTTAATAGACTCTTCCCCTGCGTGTTAGCACGTTCAAAGAATGTATTATTATATTTTTATGTTATATTAGTAATTATATTCATCAAATCCATATACATTAATTATACATATTTGAATGAGAATATATAACAAATATTAAAAAGAAGACTAACTATTGACAATGTGAGCAGGGGGTAGATTTGTCAAGGTTGGTTGATTGCCACCATTATCACCTACAAATTATATCAATTAATATTATTTTTCAAAATGTGCATAAGTTGTAAAAAATGAATAGATTGCATGTTGTCATTGTAAGTACGAAACTGAGAAGTATTTAGCAAAAATATTAATTTTAGTTACTATTTTCGATATGAGCATGCGGTAAATCTATCGAGATTGATGGAGCGCAAACAATAGTATTATCACCTGCAAGTTATAGTATTTAGATTAAACGTTTATATTGATTAATTTAATTTTTTCAATAAAAGATATATAATATAATATCTTGTTAGAAGATGAATAAAGTACATATCTTGGAGTGTGACCATAAAACATGTCCACCAATAGAAGAGTATATTTTTTACATTTGAAATATAATAAACTTCTATAAAATTCAATAGTATTGTAAATTAAACTGAAATAAAGATATATACAAATACATACAAATTTATTATCATATTAGAATGAGATAATTTACCATTCATGATCAATGTAGGAGAAAGTACTGCCAATGTTGGTTGGTTGGCACCAATATGACCCATGAGCTCTTGTCCTATATCAAATACAATATATATACACACACATTCTGATTTTAAAAAGGATTGTATATCTATAAGAAAAAATAAAGAGAAGGTTAAAAAAAACCAAAGCCACTAAAAATTAAGGAGATACAAATATAATGCAATATATGTTCTCTAAGGGCATACCATCTTGGACCACCTGAGGATGGTGCAATGGATTCTCATTGGTTCGTCCATCACGTCCATTATTTCTTGTACGGGAAGATGATCCCTGATTGGAACGTCCTCTAGCAGAATGTGTCGAAAACCCTCGCCTACATCTACCTCGTGATGTTGGCACATAAATATTGGGTTCTTCATTAACGATGGATTGTCTATTGTGCAATTCAGATAACTGCTGATATTCCATATCAATACGTGCCAAAATTTCTACAACCGAATTGTTATTAACTCCCCTATGACGCTTTGTATATAACTCTCTCTTTCTTTTCAGCCTAGCAAGCTTGTAACCAACTTGAATTTCATTCATTTTTGCACCTATAAAAAGAAATTATTACATCATCATCGTTAATATATATAATAAAAATGCAATGATGAGCTTTTAACAATTTAGTTGTCAACCTTCTCACCAAAAAATGAGGAATGTAAATTGTTGAAAAATTTGAAAGCCTTAAATGTATTTTCCGTCATATATCTTTTTAATTTTGTGCATTTGGTCCTTAAATGTAGTTTTCATTTGTTGGTTTGTGTCTTATGTATTTCATATGGATTTAGTTGTGTATTGTGTATGATTCTTAATAGATAATTTTATTTTTCTGTAAAAAGAATTTGCGTATAAGAAATTTGTGGTTGATTTCACTTTTCAATCTATTAAAATTATACGGTTAAAAAAGTCAGTGTTTAACTATATCTATTAATTAAAATCAAAATATTTATTATAATAGTAAAAAATCAAAATTCTAGAAAATTAGAATTTTGGTCAAAATTAAAGGATAATAGATCATATCGTTTAGAGCAAAACTTAACTCTTTATATTTGATATTTTATAATCTTATATTTTGTTAAAACTAATTTTTTTGGTTCGTTTTTATTATATTTATATCTAATAATAATTTTTTTATATATATATACTCCTTCAGTAATAATTAGTTACTTGAAGTTCTGTAATATATATATTTTTTTCTTTTGATAACAATTCTATAAAAGTAATGATAGCATACAATTAATCTTTTATAGCATATTTTATGTGTACTTAATGGTCTATGAGTGGAAGATTGCAAATTTAAAGAAAAATGGCAAATTTGCAACTGATTACAATTTGTAAATAACATATAACGAATTTGTAGCTTATTCTAATTAACGAATTTGTAGCTGATTCTAACGAATTTCCAACTGATTCTAATTCCAATTACATAAAACAAATTTGCATCTATTTCACTTTCCAATGAATTAAAATTATATGGTAAAAAAAATTTTGTTATTAACTTTCCAAATTTTAAATAAGAATATTTATTATAAAAATAAAAATTCTAGAAAATTAGAATTTTGGTCAAAATTGAATGATTTCGTGAAAAGACTTCCTTAAAAATTATATTTGTTAAAACTAAGTTTTTTTATAGCAAATTTTATGTGTACTTATTGGTCCAATAGTGAAAGATTGCAAATTTATAGGAAAATAACAAATTTTCATCTAATTTCAATTTCTAAATAACATATAAAGATTTGCAGTTGATTTCAGTTCCAATTACATATAATGGATTTGCGGCTATTCACCCACGACGACAGCTTTATTCGTTAAGACGTAGCTCAAAGATTTCCAAATAGCTAATTTGCAGCAGCGAATGAATTTGGAGCAAATGTAGTGCTCATCTGTTGGTTTGTGTCTTATGTATTTCATATGGACTTAGTTGTGTATTGTGTTTGATTCTTAATATATAATTTTATTTTTCTGTAAAAAAAATTGCTTACAAGAAATTTGTGGCTGATTTCACTTTTCAATCTATTAAAATTAAACGGTTAAAAAAGTTAGTTTTTAACTATATATATTAATTAAAATTGGAATATTTATTATAATAGTAAAAAATCAAAATTCTAGAAAAGTAGAATTTTGGTCAAAATTGAAGGATTTAGTCTAAAGACTTCCTTCGAAATTATATTTTGTTAAAACTAATTTTTTTTTGGTTCGTTTTTATTATATTTATATGTACTAATAATTTTTTTTATATATCTACTCCTTCAGTAGTAATTAGTTACTTGAAGTTCTGTAATATTCACATTTTTTTCTTTTGGTAACAATTTTATAAAAAGATGATGTAATATTGATTGCAATTTTGTTACTTAGGTATTAGTATAAAACCTCTTTTTCTTTTAAAATAATTTATATTCCATCCGATGATTACAAATTCTAATAAAATTAAACAATTAATGAAAATTTTAGGTTATTTCTGGAAACTTTTCTTATGAAGATTAATACTACTTTTTTTTATTTATATGTATGAATAAAACTTATATTTATCTATATCTCTTTATATATATTTTTCTAACGTAAATTTATGAATATTAATGCATTATATAAAATATTTCTTTATAAATCTATTTTTTTAATTAATATGAGTACTCGTAATCTCTCTCTCTCTCTCTCTTTTTTTATAAATCCATAATTAACACATAAAAAATTGTATATAGATAAATTATAAAACAAAATAAGACAATAAAAAATAGTAAAACGCAACAAAAGCAAAAATTTTATACCTGTTTGATCAGTGTGTGCAAAGAATGTAGAACGATTACATACGACTAATGTATGTGTCTTCACTCCATGCATCCATATGTAATATTTTATTTGTATTTATTGTTCTAAGATTGGAATATTGCAAATTCAAATGAAAAATAAAACTACGGCTGATTTCAATCAAAAATGGTTGATTCATTTCAAAACAATTCCATATTGAATTTATGTATAACAAATTTGTGGCTTGTTTGACTTTCCAATTTAAAAATAAAAAAAAAAAGATTTTGAGAAAGCAACGATATATTATTTATAAAAAAAGGAATCAATGTGTTTAATTAATTAAAATTATATGATAAAAAAGATTAGTTACTTAAAATTATATAGCAAATTTATGATTGATCAATTAAATAAAATGAATTTGCGGCTATTTCCATTTTCAATTTACGTATAATAAATTTATGGCTGATTTGACTTTTCAATTAATTAAATTATATGATAAAAAAGATTAGGTATTAACTTTTCATACTTAAAATTAGTTATAATAAAAAATCAAAATTATAGAAAATTATGATTTTAGTCAACATTGAAGGAATTGGTCAAGTGACTTCCTTCAAATATATATGTAGATTTCAAATATATATGTAGATAGAATAGAATAGATAACATATGTAAATATAAACATCGGATACAAATAAATTTATATTCTTATGAAATTATGAAATTTGATTTCAGAATCAACTCATCAAACAGCTTAAGCTCTCAAAGAGAACAAAATATTTAATATTATTATCCTAAGAATTTCCTCTATTATTGTTAGTTTCAAATAAAAACTTATATATTTTAAAATTGTTATTTGAAACTTAATGCTAAAAATAAATAAAATATTCCTAATTTGTTGTTTGGTGGTGCTTGATGTGTTCTGACTCTTTGAAGTTTTTTTATATAAAGTTTTTCCATTCAAAAAGAAAAAGTAATTAATTTGGCCAATTAATTAAGATTACATAAAACAGATTTGACGCTATTTTCATCTTCAAGTTACGTATAATAAATTTACACGGAAAGCAAAATAATACGGGTTTAATCTTTTTATTTTTTAAATCAATAATTAACACATAAAAAATTACATATATACATGATTACATACTCTCCATGCATCCATATGTAATATTTTATGTCTATTTATTGTCTAAGAGTGGAATATTGCAATTTAAATGGAAAAACGAATTATGGCTGATTTCAAGCAAAATGGGCTGATCATTTAAAAAGTGTATTTATTGTCTAAGAGTGGAATATTGCAAATTGAAATGGAAAAACAAATTACAGCTTATTTCAAGCAAAAGGGGCTAATTCATTTTAAAAATTCCCATATCCAATTTATGTATAACAAATTTGTGACTTATTTGACTTTCCAATTAAAAAAAAAAAGATTTTGAGAAAGCAACAATATATTATTTATGAAAAGAAAATCAATGTGGTCAATTAATTGAAATTATATGATAAAAAAGATTAATTACTTGAAATTATGTAGCAAATTTACGGCGGATTTACGGCTATTTGCATTTTCAATTTACGTATAATAAATTTACGCGGAAAGCAAAATAATACGGGTTTAATCTTCTTATTTTTTAAATCTATAATTAACACATAGAAAATTACATATACATGAATTACAATACAATATAAGATAATAAAAAACATAATAATTAAACCAATACAAAAGAATTCATACCTGCTTGAGTAATTCCTTTTGTTTCTTGTGAAATTGAAGATCCTATTGACACAGAAAAATCACATATACATGACTTTAAAAAAAATTAAGGTAATAAAAAGTATTAAAATTCAAGCAAAACAAAAATTTCATACCTGCTTGAATACTCGTAATCTCTCTATCTCTCTTTTTATAAATCTATAATTAACACATAAAAAATTACATATAGATAAATTATAAAACAGAATAAGATAATAAAAGAATTAAAACGCAGACAAAAGCAAAAATTTCATACCTGCTTGATAAGTGTGTGAAAAAAATGTAGAATGATTACATACTCTCCATGCATCCATATGTAATATTTTATGTCTATTTATTGTCTAAGAGTGGAATGTTGCAATTTAAATGGAAAAACGAATTATGGCTGATTTCAAACAAAATGGGCCAATCATTTAAAAAGTGTATTTATTGTGTAAGAGTGGAATATTGCAAATTGAAATGGAAAAACAAATTACGGCTTATTTGAAGCAAAAGGGGATGATTCATTTTAAAAAACTCCCATATCCAATTTATGTATAACAAATTTGTGGCTTGTTTGACTTTCCAATTAAAAAAAAAAAAGATTTTGAGAAAGCAACAATATATTATTTCTGAAAAGAAAATCAATGTGGTCAATTAATTAAACTTATATGATAAAAAAGATTAATTACTTGAAATTATGTAGCAAATTCACGGTGGATTTACGGCTATTTGCATTTTCAATTTACGTGTAATAATTTTACGCGAAAAGCAAAATAATACGGGTTTAATCTTCTTATTTTTTAAATCTATAATTAACACATAGAAAATTACATATACATGAATTACAATACAAAATAAGATAATAAAAAACATAATAATTAAAACAATACAAAAGAATTCATACCTGCTTGAGTAATTCCTTTTTTCGTTTCTTGTGAAATTGAACATCCTATTGACACAGAAAAATCACATATACATGACTTAAAAAAATTAAGATAATAAAAAGTATTAAAATTCAAGCAAAACAAAAATTTCATACCTGCTTGAGTACTCGTAATCTCTCTATCTCTCTTTTTATAAATCTATAGTTAACACATAAAAAATTACATATAGATAAATTATAAAACAGAATAAGATAATAAAAAAATTAGAACGCAAACAAAAGCAAAAATTTCATACCTGCTTGATAAGTGTGTGCAAAAAATGTAGAATGATTACATACTCTCCATGTATCCATATGTAATATTTTATGTCTATTTATTGTCTAAGAGTGGAATGTTGCAATTTAAATGGAAAAACGAATTATGGCTGATTTCAAACAAAATGGGGCGATCATTTAAAAAGTGTATTTATTGTGTAAGAGTGGAATATTGCAAATTGAAATGGAAAAACAAATTACGGCTCATCTGAAGCAAAAGGGGATGATTCATTTTAAAAAACTTCCATATCCAATTTATGTATAACAAATTTGTGGCTTGTTTGACTTTCCAATTAAAAAAGAAAGATTTTGAGAAAGCAACAATATATTATTTCTGAAAAGAAAATCAATGTGGTCAATTAATTAAACTTATATGATAAAAAAGATTAATTCTTGAAATTATGTAGCAAATTCACGGTGGATTTACGGCTATTTGCATTTTCAATTTACGTGTAATAATTTTACGCGGAAAGCAAAATAATACGGGTTTAATCTTCTTATTTTTTAAATCTATAATTAACACATAGAAAATTACATATACATGAATTACAATACAAAATAAGATAATAAAAAACATAATAATTAAAACAATACAAAAGAATTCATACCTGCTTGAGTAATTCCTTTTTTTCGTTTCTTGTGAAATTGAAGATCCTATTGACACAGAAAAATCAAATATACATGACTTAAAAAAATTAAGATAATAAAAAGTATTAAAATTCAAGCAAAACAAAAATTTCATACCTGCTTGAGTACTCGTAATCTCTATTTCTCTTTTTATAAATCTATAGTTAACACATAAAAAATTACATATAGATAAATTATAAAACAGAATAAGATAATAAAAAAATTAGAACGCAAACAAAAGCAAAAATTTCATACCTGCTTGATAAGTGTTTGCAAAAATGTAGAATGATTACATACTCTCCATGTATCCATATGTAATATTTTATGTCTATTTATTGTCTAAGAGTGGAATATTGCAATTTAAATGGAAAAATGAATTATGGCTGATTTCAAGCAAAATGGGCCGATCATTTAAAAAGTGTATTTATTGTATAAGATTGGAATATTGCAAATTGAAATGGAAAAGAAAATTACGGCTTATTTAAAGCAAAAGGGGCTGATTCATTTTAAAAAATTCCCATATCCAATTTATGTATAACAAATTTGTGACTTGTTTGACTTTCCAATTAAAAAAAAGAAGATTTTGAGAAAGCAACAATATATTATTTCTGAAAAGAAAATCAATGTGGTCAATTAATTAAAATTATATGGTAAAAAAGATTAATTACTTGAAATCATGTAGCAAATTTATGGCGGATCAAAAAGAAAAAAAAAGATTTTGAGAAAGCAACAATATATTATTTCTGAAAAGAAAATCAATGTGGTCAATTAATTAAAATTATATGGTAAAAAAGATTAATTACTTGAAATTATGTAGCAAATTTACGGTGGATCAATTACATAAAACGGATTTACGGCTACGGCTATTTGCATTTTCAATTTACGTATAATAAATTTATGGTTGATTTGACTTTTCAATTAATTAAAATTATATGTAAAAAAAGATTAGTTATTAATTTTTCATACTTAAAATTAGTTATAATAAAAAATAATTAAAATTCTAGAAAATTAAGATTAGTTACTTAAAATATTGCGAAAAAAAAAAAACGGCTGATTCCATATTCATTTGACTTTCCAATTAATAAATTATATATTAGTTATTAAATTTCCATACATAAAATTAGTTATAAAAAAAATAATCAAACTTCTAGTTATTAACTTTCCGTACTTAAAATTAATTATAATAAAAAAATCAAAATTCTAGAAAATTAGGATTTGGTCAAAATTGAAAGAATTGATCAAATGACTTCCTTCAAATATATATATATTAATAGATATATATATATATATATTAATAGATAGGACTTAAATATTTGTTGTTCAACAAAGATACTGTTGCATTTAATCGAGAAATGAAAGTTTGATTGAAAAAACTTAAACTTACATTCAAAAATTTAAATTGTACATTACAAACTTTCAAAAATTACAATGCATATTGAATTTTGTGAGTTTGCAATGCATTTTGTAGGTTTCTTGTAATATAATTAATTACCAAGTAATGGGTACTCTTATCAATATTAATAGATAAAGTGAGTAGAAAACAAAAAATATATAATAAATATATAGGGTTTAGATATTTGTTCATAGTCAAAGATACTTTTGCATTTAATCGAGATGTTAAAGTTTGATTGAAAAACCTAAATTTATATTCAAAAGTTTAAATTTTATTTTACAAATTCTCAAACATTAAATTGCACATTGAATTTTTGTGAGGTTGCAATGCATTTTGTATTTTACTTGTAATATAATTATTTACTAAGTAATGGGTTGTCTTATAAACATTAATAGAAAAAATGAGTGAAAAATAATAAATTAATAAAATATTATTATCAAGCATAATACTACAATATCAAAAAAATAAAAGTTAAACGGTTCAAAAGACAAAATATATTGATTAAAAATCATTCAAATTTTTGTTTAGTATATTTTTTCATTTATTTTTTGTATTATATTTTTTATGTACTGGCCATTTTCTCTTATCAAAACTCAGGTAACAAAACGAATTTTACCCATTTAATAATTAATAGAGTAGCGGTCTTTAAGTTTTGAACCCTAAGCGACAATGGGGATTAAAATGAAATCTGATAACAAAAAACTGCGAAAGAACCAAAAAAACAAAAAGCCATCAATTTGAATGAAATTGAAAAACTTACTCTATCACTGTCAGTAAAAAGTAATAAAAAAAATATCTAACAAATATATTAATGGAAGATCTCAATTTAAAAACAACGATTTTAGCTGATTAAATTAAAAATTTATTGCATATAGTAAGAGACTTATATAAGTTGGGTGCATGATTGAAAAGTATGTGATTAAAATGATAATGAATAATTGCCGATAAGATACAAAACAAATTTGGATGAAAATAAATATATAGGGATTGGATGAGCATCCTAATTATGAATGTGGAATCTAGTATAGATAAACACTAATCTTGAATATAGGAACTTTTTTACTTAAATATAAATTTAATTTAAATTTAAAATAGATGAGATCTTCTAACCAATAAGATATTTTCTTGACAATTAAAAAATTCAAAATTATCAAATATTAGTATTTGATCAAAATTGACTTAATTGTAGTCAACCATCGTTTTTCTATATATATATATATATAGATAGATAGGACTTAAATATTTGTTGTTCATCAAAGATACTGTTGCATTTAATCAAGAAATGAAAGTTTGATGCAAAAACTTAAACTTACCTTCAAAAATATAAATTTTACATTACAAATTTTCAAAAAATTACAATGTATATTGAATTTTGTGAGTTTGCAATGCATTTTGTAGGTTACTTGTAATATAATTAATTACAAAGTAATGGGTTTTCTTATCAATATTAATAGATAAAGTGAGTAGAAAATAAAATAAATATAATAAATATATAGGGCTTAAATATTTGTTCATGGTCAAAGATACTTGTGCATTTAATTGAGATATTAAAGTTTGGTTGAAAAACCTAAATTTATATTCAAAAGTTTAAATTTTATTTTACAAATTCTCAAATATTAAAATGCACATTGAATTTTTGTGAGGTTGCAATGCATTTTGTATTTTACTTGTAATATAATTAATAACTAAGTTATGAGTTGTCTTATAAATATTAATAGAAAAAATGAGTAAAAATTAATTAATTAATAAAATATTATTATCAAGCATAATACTACAATATCAAAAAAATAATGTCACGACTCGAATCAGGGGTCACGACACGGCCATGCCACCAAGTCCATATCCTTAGTAGCATGAAGCCCTTATCACCAAAAAGATAAATCCAACCTCAACAATACTCATACTTAAACAATACAAACCCCAAAATATTATTTGCAGTGAAAATACATAAATCTAAATGTTTTAACTCTAGCATCAAGTCCTAACAACTAAACAACGGAGAAGTAATTCCTGCAAAAAAATTGTCCATATAACTTATTAATGGACGCCATGTGAGCGCTTAAACCTTGACTGACTACTAACCCCAGCATCGCTCCTCCCCATACTCCTCATTCACCTCATCTGCAAGGTATCGTAAGTGGTGTGAGCGACTAATCGCCCAGTAAGCAGTCCCTACCTCTTATCAGATGCGAACATAGTACTTAAGTAATGAATGACTATCATTTATTAAGACACAATGGTAACTTGAAAAGCAAATGAATAAAGGAGGAAATTTACAGTTTCAAAGTATTCATCGCGCCAATGATAACTCTCAACTTTTCAATCAAAGCAAGGTATACATTATTTTGGGTGACAACAACAATGTGAAAGATCTGTGTGAGTGTTTTCATAAATCGACCATATTAACAAGGTAGGCATGCTCGCATTCACTAGCAACATAACAGACCTCTTACTTATTTGTAACTATAATTATAACCCATAGTCCGGGCCTCAATCTTTAACCCCGATTGAGAGGGTCAGAACATAGTCTCAGTTTACAACCCCAACTGAGAGGGTCAGAACAAGTTCTCAGTTTATAACCCCAACTGAGAGGGTTAGACATAATTTCTTAGTTTATAACCCCAACTGAGAGGTCAGATGTAACTCCTCAGTTTTTAACCCAAACTGAGAGGCTTCAAAACAACTCTAGTATTCCCGGTTAACAGTGATTTCGTTAACGGTTGAGCATGTTCTGTCTATTAGTCGATGAACTTGAGCATGCTTTTATTTAAAAAATAACATAAAATTTGTCACCCATCTTTCGGTTTCAAAAGAGGTCAAAAAAATAACAAAATAATTGCTTAATTTGACACAATGCAATGACTTCCAAATTTCAGGATTTAACCAAGTGCTTACATCAACATTTAACAGCAAAATCCTACCACACGTATCTAAAATTTGAACTTATAAAAATTATCATATGCTCACATCGCTTTAAATTCAAAATTATCTTTTGAAATCAGAAAATATTTGAGAAACATCACGTAAGAGGGAAGTAACCACTTACAAGAATCTTCTGGCTCTAGTCCATCTATTTGACCGCTTGTTCCGAGACTGCTCAATCCTATAAGTCAATTGGTCATAATTCTTACAAATCAATAATTACTTAAGCCACATTCGACCCAATAAAAATAGGCGTGCTACCTAGTTAATCCTAGAGAAGCCAACTATGAAAAACATATAGCTTAACTCAAACCTAACAATCATATGGACTCAAATCTCTAATTCAATACAAAATTTGCCTCATAACCATTGATACACAAAATAAATCAATAAATAGATCGGTTGATGATCCTAGTCACTCAATCAATCCTTAACGGTTCCATAGTCAAATAAAGGAACTAGACTAGACAGATAATACGGTAACGCCAACTTGCAGTTTAATTGTGTGAATTTTGTAAAATTATGTACTTAGTAAATGACTATGAAAATATTATAAAGAGTGTTAAAAATACTGCATAACATATATAAAAATATATTAGATGACATTAAGTTGAATAAATCGGTATAAGAGTTTTCAAAATTGGGTTGGAGAATAATTACAAAACAGGTTGGCAGTTTACTTGAATGAATTTTTAAAATTCAATCATACATGAGAAAACCTTAAAACTTTTATATGTTACTCAAGACTCATATAAGTGAATACAGAAAATAATTAATATTTATAAGTCATATCTAAAATCATTACGAAAATTCAGAAAGTGTAAGGTTCTGTGAAAAAGAGCACTGCTGCAGGACATGACTCAAGGAATTTTATAAATTTATCCGGTAGCTCAAAAATTCTTAAAAATAACAGGTATTCTCTACATGGTTTATCAAATATTTAAAAAAAATTGTAACTAAAAGGTGTCTAGAAATAAATCAAATAGACCAAAAACAGGAAGTTGCCAGATTCATGCCTAGCTTCTGGCGGTGCTCGTGTAAAAATTTTAGAAAATCCAATACAACTCGCAAATTCTTGATATTTTATGAATATACCAGAAACATAATAGTGTTTCATAAAAAAATTATTCTTAATCAAATAGAACGTATAATATAAAAATAAAATGCATTTTTTCCTATACCCAGAAACTGTTCCGTGTATAAAAAATACCAATAGGGCTAATTCTCCATTGAGAATTCATACTTTATGAACTCCAAAATCTCCAATCAATTCCTATAGAAATTTCTAATTCATGAAAATATAATTATGTACTAGACCTAATATTTTAACACTAATGAATCAAGGCTCAAACAAATCACACAATTCATCTAGATCCTAAAAGAACCTATCTAATTATCAAGACTTGATTAAACTAAAAGTTGAAGCTACCTCAAATTCGCAGCGACGGAGTGCTTCGACTTCCTTCCATCTCCTTGCTACTACGACTCAATTTAGATGTGGGATATCGTGAGTTTATGGTAATTGAAGGTTGAGTTTTGTGTATTTTCGCCTATGGAGAGATGTGTAGAAGAAAATAGGTTTTAGAGTTTGAATAGGGTATGTTTTTCCTATTTTTTGAATGGTGGTTGGGTATATATAAGCTTAGGAGGTTGTATTCTATCAAAAGTTCCAAAAAAAAAAAATTTAAATCCAACTTTTAAGAGGGAACAAAAATAAATCCGAAAATTAAAAAAAAAAATACTAGTCAAGGTGTGTCAATAAGGGGTAAACTAGTTGGTTTGACTCGATTGGGTGCGGGTATTACAAATAAAAGTTAAACGGTTCAAAAGACAAAATATATTGATTAAAAAATCATTCAAAATTTTCTTTAGTATATTTTTTTATGTAATGGCCATTTTCTCTTATCATAACTCAGGTAACAAAAAGAATTTTACCCATTTAATAATTAATAGAGTAGCAGTCTTTAAGTTTTTAACCCTAAGTAACAATGGGGATTAAAATGAAATCCGATAACAAAAAGCTAAGAAAGAAAAAAAAAAACAAAAAGGCATCAATTTGAATTAAATTGAAAAACTTACTTTATCACTGTCAGTAAAAAGTAATAAAAAAATATCTAACAAATATATTAATGGAAGATCTCAATTTAAAAACAACGATTTTAGTTGATTAAATTAAAAATTTATTGCATATAGTAAGAGACTTACATAAGTTTGGTGCATGATTGAAAAGTATGTGATTAAAATGATAATAAATAATTGCCAATAAGATACAAAACAAATTTTGGATGAAAATAAATATATAGGGATTGGATGAGCATCCTAATGGTGAAGGTGGAATCTAGTATAGATAAACACTAATCTTGAATATAGGAACTTGTTTACTTAAATACAAATTTAATTTAAATTTAAAATAGATGAGATCTTCTAACCAATAAGATATTTTCTTGGAGCTTGGAGCTGGAAGAAGGTTCTGAAATTGAGGACCGAGTTCCGGCCAATGGTGGAATATCAAGTTGGCAGCGGTGCCCGGATCTGGCTAGGGAAAGATCCTTGGCATCCTAAGGGTGTTTTGCAGGATTGCTACCCCCTTGGCCCTCGCAACACGGGAATTCCTGCAGATGCAAAACTTGCGCTGGTAATCCGAGAAGGGGAGTGGCATTGGCCGCAGACACGCTCCTGTGCATTGCTGGACTTGATGCAGCAGATGCCCAACTTATCTGGAGGAGAAGATCGGATCGCCTGGAAGGGAAGCTCAGCGGGCAGCTTCACTAAACACTGTCTCCAACTGTTTCTACCTGCAGCTCACCCGGTTACTTGGGGTAATCTGTTGCATGGTCCATTGAAGGTTCCCCATAATACTTTGTATTGTGGCTAGCAATTTTGGAGAGGCTCTCTACGACGGATAAACCGTGGATGCAACACCATGGGACAGGCTGTGTGCTTTGTTATGGTCAGCTCCTGGAAACCCATCCACATATGTTTTTTGAATGTGAATTCTCCAGATGCTGCTTAGCCTGGTTGAGGCGCCAAATCCGCTGGAGATGGCCGTTTCGTGACTAGCAGACAGGCATCTCTTGGGCAGCGAGGCGATGGCGGGGAAAGCATCTCGTTAATACGGCCAATCGAGCCCTCTTGGCATCCTTGGTGTATCACGTGTGGCAAGAACGAAATAGATGGAAATTCCAAAACATCTCTAGAGAACCAGCAACAGTTGCGGCCTTGGCGTTGGAGCAGATTCGTCAACAGCTTGTACATCATTTTGATCCTTCCTCTATTGCTGTTGTGTCGGTCTTTAGATTATGGCGCATACCGTGGCCTTAGTTTCCTCGGTCTTTCGTATTTGGTTGCTGTTTTGTGCTATGATCAGTAGTTTGCTGCTGTTGTAAACTGGTGTACACTTTCATCTTAATGCATTATTTACCGTTTTCCGAAAAAATAAGATATTTCCTTGACAATTTAAAAATTCAAAATTATCAAAAATTAGTATTCGGTCAAAATTGACTTAATTGTAGTCAACCATCGTTTTGCTATATATATATATACTAGCATGAATCCCGTGCTATGCACGAAAATTTATAAATTTTACAATCTGTTAATAAATTTGAAATATCTACATAATGGTATGTCATATTTTAATGACCATTTTACTATATACAACAGTGCAAATTTATTTATACAAAACTCAATATTTAATTCTTTACTAAATTTATCTACAGAACATTTTGAAAATAACAATAGTATATGAACATATTATCATACATTGAGAAATTAAAATTATTTTATAAGTTTTAAATATTATATATATTTTCTTATTCAATTAATAAAAGACATTATATAAAAGATATTATCTTATTACCCTATGATATAAATTCTCGTAAAAAAATGTGATTCTTATTAAATGATCCATTTTAATAAAGTTTATGAAACTAAGAACAAATAAAAATATGCTAACAATAGAAATATACAATAAGAAATTAGAAACATGTAGGCATATAACATAATAAAAAATTTCTAGTAGTTGGATTCATGTCCAGTGATCATCATATATACTGTAAGATCATCGAGTTACCTTTTAATGAATATTTTCTTTTATCATGTTGAATTTTCAACTTGAAGTCATTATTTTTCACTTGATATTGAACTTATTAATTTCATATAATTTTATCTATCCTTTTGTTAGTTTCATTTGCTTTTGTCAATGTTAATCTCCATACACACTCTCACAAAACCTGACTATTGACACGCCATCAAACATAATAAATGTGAATACATTATGATACTATCATATGCCCTAATGATATAAACGGACTCCTCTTAGAAAAAAAAATATAATTCGTAATAAATTGTCCCTTTTGCAATCAAGTTTCTGAAAGGAAAAAATATAGTATCACTTTCGATTTTCTTCATAAAACATAAATAGAACAACATTTATAATTAATAAAAAGTAGAGATATTTATATTTCTAAATTATATGCTAAGAAAACATATGCATACTAAGAAATTCTGAATGCTACAATTGTAAGATGTAGAGCAATATCCACATAATAAAACATTCTAATAGTTTAGCTTGTGCTCAAATATTATTATAAAAACATGTAAAGTAATCAAATTACTTTTTAATGAATAATTCGTCTATCAAGTTGAAATTTCTACCATGAACATCTAAATTATGAAATAAGTAGATAGTAACAATTATAAAATGAAAATAACAAATACCTAAGAATGAAAAATTAATATGAAAATATCACTAAATAAGAATTTTAAATAAATAAACATGAAATTTAATGAACAAAACTTAAAACATTGGATAACTTTAATACAAATAAAAGCATATAAACCATATCTCCATATCTAGAAAAGAGGGCAAGAAATGAAATTTTAGTTAAACTTTTTTTAATTGAAATTGAAAAGAAAAGATGTTGATGAACTATTATTAGATAAAAATATATGTCCATTTAGTGTTCAAGTAGAGAAATCATAACCAATCGGTTGAAAAGAATTATGAAATTAAAAAGAAAATGATTTGAACGAAATATTGTACCTAAATGTAAATATTTAAATAGAAAAAGCATTAATCAATGGCACAAACAAAGAATGAAATGGAACATGATGAAAAAAAAAAGATAATTCAAAAATAAAGTTTAAGTAAATACTAACAAATTAATAATAAGAGCAAATAAATAAATAACAAAATTATAAAACTTTTAGGAAGTAAGTATTAAGAATACTTTATGGAAGGTTCTCTACTAAAAAAAGTAAAAATATATTGAAAAGATTAAAAAAGAAGAAGATTATCTAAAACACAAAAAGCAAAATGCATAAGCGTGGTGAAATTGGATATCAAATAGCAAAAGAAAAAATTATTAAAAAATGCATCAGAAAAAGAAGCTAGCACTGCTCTATGAGGTTGCCCTTTACATTAATGAATATTATGTTATCATGTTATACATAGACAAGCCTTTTTATTTTCTAAAAAAAATTATAAACAAAACTTGAAATTGAAAAATTCATATATCTATCAAGTATGACCGCCATTTTGTATTGCAATAAATCCCAACCTATGAAACTTACAATATATTTGATGTTAAAATTTTGATAGAGCAACACTTCGAAAAATTATTTTACTAAGGAAAAAAATATTTATATAAGACAGGATGACCTAATGTATTTTGTAGCATAATCTTTTAAACAAATCAAGCATTGGCCTATGCTTTTTAAACCTAAATAACAATGAAAGTTAAAAATCAAATCCAATCAGAAAAAACTAAGAAAAAGAAAAAATATTAATTTCAATGAAATTAAAAACTGACTTTATCAATATCAATGAACTAATATAAAATCAACAAAAACATATGTTAATGAAAGACATACATTGTAAAAGATAATGATCTTACCTGATTAATTAAATTAAGAATTTACTAAATGAGATATACCAAGAGATTGATATAAGTTTAGTGACTAAAAAGTATATGATTAAAATAAAAATAAATGATTAATCATAAGATAAATATTTTTTTATATCAATTCTTTACAATAAATACAAATTTGATTAGTATCCTAATTTTGATGGTGTAATCTAGTATAGATAAACACTAATCTTGCATATATGAATTTTTAGATAAATACAAATTTAAGTTTTAATTTTAAAAATGTATAAGATTTCAACCAATGAGATGTTTTCTTAACAATTAAAAAATCATAATCACCAGAAATTAGTATTCAGTCAAAATTGATTGATTTTGGTCAACTATCGTTTTGTTGTATATATATAGATATATAGATAGGACTTAAATATTTGTTGTTCATCAAAGATACTGTTGCATTTAATCGAGAAATGAAAGTTTGACTGCAAAAACCTAAACGTACATTCAAAAATTTAAATTTTACATTACAAATTTTCAAAAATTACAATGCATATTGAATTTTGTGAGTTTGCAATGCATTTTGTAGGTTACTTGTAATATAATTAATTACAAAGTAATAGGTTTTCATATCAATATTAATAGATAAAGTGAGTAGAAAACAAAATAAATATAATAAATATATAGGGCTTAAATATTTGTTCATAGTCAAAGATACTTTGCATTTAATCGAGATATTAAAGTTTGATTGAAAAACCTAAATTTATATTCAAAAGTTTAAATTTTATTTTAAAAATTCTCAAATATTAAAATGCACATTGAATTTTTGTGAGGTTGCAATGCATTTTGTACTTTACTCGTAATATAATTAATTACTAAGTAATGAGTTGTCTTATAAATATTCATAGAAAAAATGAGTAAAAAATAATAAATTAATAAAATATTATTATCAAGAATAATACTACAATATCAAAAAAAAAAAAAAAAAGTTAAACGGTTCAAAAGACAAAATATATTGATTAAAAATCATTCAAAATTTTCTTTAGTATATTTTTTTCATTTATTTTTTGTATTATCATTTTTATGTAATGGCCATTTTCTCTTATCGTAACTCAGGTAACAAAACGAATTTTACCTATTTAATAATTAATAGAGTAGCGGTCTTTAAGTTTTTAACCCTAAGCGACAATGGGGATTAAAATGAAAACTGATAACAAAAAAATTGAGAAAGAACAAAAAAAAAAAAAAAAACAAAAACAAAAAGGCGTCAATTTGAATGAAATTGAAAAACTTACCTTATCACTGTCAGTAAAAAGTAATAAAAAAAATGTCTAACAAATATATTAATGGAAGATCTCAATTTAAAAACAACTATTTTAGCTGATTAAATTAAAAATTTATTGCATATAGTAAGAGACTTATATAAGTTTGGTGCATGATTGAAAAGTATGTGATTAAAATGATAATAAATAATTGCCGATAAGATACAAAACAAATTTTGGATGAAAATAAATATATAGGGATTAGATGAGCATCCTAATGGTGAAGGTGGAATCTATTATAGATAAACACTAATCTTGAATATAAGAACTTGTTTACTTAAATACAAATTTAATTTAAATTTAAAATAGATGAGATCTTCTAACCAATAAGATATTTTCTTGACAATTAAAAAATTCAAAATTACCAAAAATTAGTATTTGGTCAAAATTGACCTAATTGTAGTCAATCATTGTTTTGCTATATATATATATATAGACTAGCATGAACCCCATGCTATGCACGGAAGATTTTAAATTCTATAGTATTTTCATAAATTCTAAATTTTATAATTATATGTTATATTTTAATAATCATCTTACGTACTATATAGTACAATAGTGTTATTTATATAAAAATCAATGTTAAATTCTTTATAATTTTATTTATGGAATATTTTGAAACTAACAATAGAATATTATAATATGTTTACACATTGGTAAAAAATTTTTTATAAGAATCAAATACATTATATATTTTTTTATTCAATTAGTATACTTTTAGTAAAATAAAAATATTATTATTAAATACATTATGTTATTATTATCATATTATCTTATGATATAAATTCACCTAAAAGAATATGATTCGAATTAAATGATCCTTTAATAAAGTTTCTAGATAATAATAAAGAAAATTAGTAACAATGAAAAAGTTAACAATATCTTAAACTAATAAAAAAAAAGCAAATGTATACATATATATATATATCTAAATTATATGCTAACAATACAAATATACAATAAGAAATTTGAAACAACACAAACATAACATATATAATTATAAATTTCTAGTAATTGGGTTCATGCCCATTAAGTATTACATATATTGTCAGATCATCGAGTTACTTTTTAACGAATAATTATTTTTATCATGTTGAATTTCCAACTTCAACTCATTTATTTTCACTTGATATTGAACTTATTAATTTCCTATAATTTTATTTTATCTTTTTGTTGGTTTCATTTTCTGTTGATGGACCAAATAATAAAATTAAATAATTCTCTTAATCTCTATACATACTTTCACAAATCTTATTTTTTACTAAAATATCAAAAAATAAAAATAAAAGTTAAACGGTTCAAAAGACAAAATATGTTGATTAAAAATCATTCAAAATCTTCTTTAGTATATTTTTTCATTAATTTTTTGTATTATCTTTTTATGTAATGGCCATGTTCTCTTATCATAACTCAAGTAACAAAACGAATTTTACCCATTTAATAATTAATAGAGTAGCGATCTTTAAGTTTTTAACCCTAAGCGACAATGGAGATTAAAATAAAATCTGATAACAAAAAACTGAGAAAGAACCCCTTCCCCTCCCCCCCCCCCCCCCCCCGCAAAAAAAAAGGCATCAATTTGAATGCAATTGAAAAACTTACTTTATCACTGTTAGTAAAAAGTAATAAAAAAAATATCTAACAAATATATTAATGGAAGATCTCAATGTAAAAACAACGATTTTAGCTGATTAAATTAAAAATTTATTGCATATAGTAAGAGACAATAATTTTGGTGCATGATTGAAAAGTATGTGATTAAAATGATAATAAATAATTTCCGATAAGATACAAAACAAATTTTGGATGAAAATAACTATATAGGGATTGGATGAGCATCCTAATGGTGAAGGTGGAATCTAGTATAGATAAACACTAATCTTGAATATAGGAACTTTTTAACTTAAATACAAATTTAATTTAAATTTAAAATAGATGAGATTTTCTAACCAATAAGATATTTTCTTGACAATTAAAAAATTCAAAATTACCAAAAATTAGTATTTTGTTGAAATTGACTTAATTGTAGTCAACCATCATTTTGCTATATATATATACTAGCGTATAACCCATTTTATGCACGGATATATATATAGTTTTTTTTAAATATTAAATACTTTTTCTTATAATATATTTCTTAATAAAGATGTATTTTTCATAAAATAAATTTTTTTATTTTTAATAGGTAAAATATAGTAATTTTGAATTTTTAATCTTTTTTATATTTTCTTACACATACAATATAGTTTAGTAACCAAAAATTGTAT
Source organism: Sesamum alatum (assembly GCA_034509735.1). Classification (NCBI taxonomy): domain Eukaryota; kingdom Viridiplantae; phylum Streptophyta; class Magnoliopsida; order Lamiales; family Pedaliaceae; genus Sesamum; species Sesamum alatum. The sequence goes on from JACGWO010000008.1 coordinate 33,862,424, forward strand.
TTTTATGGAGATTATTTCAAATAACTATGACATTCTATTGAATATATAGATCACTTTTTGTTTTATAAATATCCAACTCTAAGAAAAATATAAAAAATAAAGAATTAGTTCGTTGTACTTTTTGTTATAATTTATCTTCTATCAAAATCTATATTAAAGTAAGTAAATCTAAAATGATCTTATATTGTAAAATATATATATATATATATATATAAAGCAAGAATAAATACTTAATTTTAATATGTTATAAGAAAGATAACTTCAAGAAAAAAAAAGAAAAAAAAAGATGGACGATAAAATAAAATAATTTTAAATTCTCAATATCATTTCATCAATTAATTTGAATAAGAACAAAAAATAAGGAGTAAGTTATCATGAAATGAGAAAATAAAATGAGTACAAATAAAAATAAAATAGCTACATTACATTAAATCATAAATGTAGCAACATTATGGTTGGTATGAAAGAAGAAAAAGACTTTCGTTAGTATAAGATACGATTTTCTGGAATAGATTTTGTTAAAAGGAGCTCGAATTACACACACATGAAAATAAATATATCTACATGTAAAGGTAAAAAATTACAAAGCATATAATCTTAGATTTAGGTTAATCATATTTAAATAGTTCGAGGAACAAATTATATGTAAATTAAATTCTGGTGATTCCTTCCATCTTGTAAAACATCTTTTGAAGGATAATAATAATAATAATAATAATAATAATAATAATAATAATAATAATAATAATAATAATAATAATAATAATAATAAATTAAAAAAGAATAAAATAATTAAACTATAAAATAAAAATTTAATAGATGAAACTATAATATATAAAAAGAAACAGGTGTATAAAAAGATAAAAAGAGTAAATATTTAAATATATATAAAAATTAAATGCCAAATTAAATAGTTCATACAAATAAATACTAAATAAAATATGTACCTATTAGCACTGAAGGAATTGGTTCCTTTTTGTTGAAAAAAAAACAAAGTAGAAAAGAAGTCTGAAAAAAACAAAAAAATTAAACTATAAAATAAAATTTTAATGGATGAAACTATAATATATATATATATATAAAAGAGTGTATAAAAAAGCAGTAAATATAATTTTAACAGAAAAAAAAACTAAATGGTAGTTTGAGTAGAATTATACAAATAAATATTAAATGAAATATGTACCTATTAGCACTAAATGAATTTGTTCCTTTTTATTGAAGAAAAAAAACAAAACAGATAACAAATCTGAAAAAGGACACAAAAAAAAACCTATAAATAAAAATTTAGTTGATAAAACTACAATATATAAAACAGAAATGATATATAAAAAATAAAAAAGATAAATATTTAAACAGAAATAAAAACTAAGTGATAGTTTGAGTAGAATTATAAAAAATAAATTAAAATATAATGGATATAATTATAATATACACATAGAGTAAATAATTTTTTTTTACAAAAAAATATGTACTTATTAACATTAAATAAATTAATTCTTTCTTGTAGAACAAAATCAAGCACTCACTATATAAATCTAAAACATAAACACCCAAAGATAAGTAAGTACTCAAATTCAATAAGGATAAAATAGGAAAAGGATAGAGATTGTTAATTTTTTAAGTACCATGAAAAATAATATATAAAAAATAAGATAATCATCATAATAGTAAACATCAGTTAGCTATAGCATATAAAAAATATTGAAATTTAACACACATAAACATATGAGTAAATGATAGAATTTATTAACTGCATAACTTCAAAAATTATGAAATAAAAAAAAATAAATTAACATTATGAAAAGTGTAAAACATCACTTTATACACAGAAAATCAATGAAAAAAGGTATACAGAGTGTTAAGTTTGAGATAATTTAATGGAGAATAAAAAATTGATAATATTGAGCCTATCTAATAAATGAAGAGATGCAAAGTAGACTCTGTTCTATTTAAATACAAATATGATGGAGACCATTATCTATAGGTAATCAAAATTTTTGATTTGGATACACACGAATAATTTAGACAATTTATTTATTAAATATAAAAAAATAAAAATTTTAAAATTGGTGTTATTTAACACCAATTTTAAATTTGATATTGTGTTGCTGGCATTAAATGACACCAATTTTAAATTTTTTATTTTTTTATATTTAATAAATAAATTTGTCAATAATTTATCATTTAAGAATTTGATTTGGTTTGGATATTTTAAGTGTTAATAAATAAAAATTAATCATAAAAATAGACTCAGTTAAGATAAATACATCTTGAATTAATATCAAATAAAACTTAATCTTAACGTATAAAATTATTTAAGATAAATACAAATTAGATTAGTATTTTAACATTGGAGATAAATTCTCAGATAAATAAGAATAAATATTTATTATATTTAAAATAGATGATAATTCAAATAAATAAGATTTTTTCTTGTCAATTAAAAAAGTCAATTGTAATCTCAGAGATAAAATTTCAGATAAATACAAAATAAATATCTACTATATTTAAAATAGGTGATGCTTATAACCGGTGTTTTCTTGAAAATTTAAAAATTTAATTATAATATTGAAAATAAGATTTTAGATAAATAAAAAATAAATATTTAAGATATTTAAAATAAATAATATTTCTAACCAATAAGATTTTTTTACAATTAAGAAAATCAATTACAATCCTAGAGATAAGATTTTGGATAAACACAAAGTATATATTTAATATAGATAATTGGATAATATTTTTAACCAATGAAATTTTTTCTTAATAATTAAAAAACTCAAAATTCTAAGAATTGAGAATTGAGTCAAAATTGGCTTAATTGTGGTCAAACTTCATTTTGCTATATATATATATATAGATATATAGATACGTATAACTATGCATATCACGAGTTCTACGCTAGTATCTATTAATATATATTTGAAGGAAGTCATTTTGATCAATTCTTTCAATTTTGTCCAAATCCTAATTTTCTAGAATTTTTTATTATAATTAATTTTAAGTATGGAAAGTTAATAACTAGAAGTTTGATTTTTTTTTATAACTAATTTTAAGTATGGAAAGTTAATAACTAATATATAATTTATTAATTGGAAAGTCAAATGAATACGGAATCAGCCGTTTTTTTTTTTTTTTTTGCAATATTTTAAGTAACTAATCTTAATTTTCTAGAATTTTGATTTTTTTTATTATAACCAATTTTAAGTATGAAAAATTAATAACTAATCTTTTTTTACATATAATTTTAATTAATTGAAAAGTCAAATCAACCATAAATTTATTATACGTAAATTGAAAATGCAAATAGCCGTAGCCGTAAATCCGTTTTATGTAATTGATCCGCCGTAAATTTGCTACATAATTTCAAGTAATTAATCTTTTTTACCATATAATTTTAATCAATTGACCACATTGATTTTCTTTTCAGAAATAATATATTGTTGCTTTCTCAAAATCTTTTTTTTTTTTTTGATCCGCCATAAATTTGCTACATGATTTCAAGTAATTAATCTTTTTTACCATATAATTTTAATTAATTGACCACATTGATTTTCTTTTCGGAAATAATATATTGTTGCTTTCTCAAAATCTTTTTTTTTTTTTTAATTGGAAAGTCAAACAAGCCACAACTTTGTTATACATAAATTGGATATGGGAATTTTTTAAAATGAATCAGCCCCTTTTGCTTTAAATAAGCCGTAATTTTTTTTCCATTTCAATTTGCAATATTCCAATCTTATACAATAAATACACTTTTTAAATGATCGGCCCATTTTGCTTGAAATCAGCCATAATTCATTTTTCCATTTAAATTGCAATATTCCACTCTTAGACAATAAATAGACATAAAATATTACATATGGATACATGGAGAGTATGTAATCATTCTACATTTTTTGCACACACTTATCAAGCAGGTATGAAATTTTTGCTTTTGTTTGCGTTCTAATTTTTTTATTATCTTATTTTGTTTTATAATTTATCTATATGTAATTTTTTATGTGTTAATTATAGATTTATAAAAAGAGAGATAGAGAGATTACGAGTACTCAAGCAGGTATGAAATTTTTGTTTTGCTTGAATTTTAATACTTTTTATTATCTTAATTTTTTTAAGTCATGTATATGTGATTTTTCTGTGTCAATAGGATCTTCAATTTCACAAAAAACGAAAAAAGGAATTACTCAAGCAGGTATGAATTCTTTTGTATTGGTTTAATTATTATGTTTTTTATTATCTTATTTTGTATTGTAATTCATGTATATGTAATTTTCTATGTGTTAATTATAGATTTAAAAAATAAGAAGATTAAACCCGTATTATTTTGCTTTCCGCGTAAAATTATTACACGTAAATTGAAAATGCAAATAGCCGTAAATCGACCGCGAATTTGCTACATAATTTCAAGTAATTAATCTTTGGGCAAATGTCATATTTAGTCCCTTAAGTTTGCGTTTAGAATCACTTTAGTCCCTCAAGTTCATTTTTTGACTTTAGCACCCTTAAAGTTTAATTTTTGTTTCAGATTGGTCCCTCAGACCATTTTCCGGTGAAAATAAGGCTGGATTTTGACTTTTTCAAGGGTAAAATAGTCAATCTAAGTTTCACTTTCTCACTTTAGTCCCTTAAGTTTGTAAAAATTTCAAATTAGTCCTTTCTTAGTGTCCACATGTTGGAATTATCAGCACATAATAAAATGTTCCATGTTCTTCACTCCATGCGTTAATTCTTTGCACTTTTATAACATAACTTGAATGTTTTCTTATTTGTTTGTTGGCTTGTTGGAATTGTTTCGATAAATACAATATTAAATCAGTTGTTCAACATGACCTACCATAACACAAACTTCTCAACACAATCCAATATAATACATAACCATCAAAATAAACACTCAAGATAGAAAAACATGTCCACAATATGCCAACCATCAAACGGTTCAGGGAATTGCAACAGCCACATTGGATTGAGAGGAAACTGTTGTTTATCAAAAGAAGTAGGTGATAAAATGAGAATAGAATACATACAGTATATGGCAAAAAGGTGCACTCCCTGATGCGAGGTTAATGGAATGATATCTAGACTAGGAACAAAATGCATTTACCATAATTAGCCCGAAACAAACCAACAAACAAATTAAAGGAGAACCATTTTTGCTTCCAGAGAATTGAAATTCAGATCAAATACTACTACCATGTCAATTAGGAGAGTTCAAAATACATAACCATGTCAATACATAACCATCAAACACTGAGAATAGTTCAAAATATTTAAACTAATCCAAATAATTTCAAAAGATCACGATAGAAACTACATAAAAGTACTGAAGACAAGAGAAAACTACATCAGCAAAGATGTCTCAAAACTACATTCGTTGAAATCTAGAGCCCCCAACATATGTCGAAATGCAAATTCTTGTGTCATTTTTCAACTGTTCAATCACTTTTTGTATCTTGAGTGTTTGTTTTGATGGTTATGTCATAAAAGTGTAAAGAATTAACGCGTGGAGTGAAGAACATGAAAGTTTTTATTATGTGCTGATAATTCCAACATGTGGACACTAAGAAAGGACTAATTTGAAACTTTAACAAACTTAAGGGACTAAAGTGAGAAAGTGAAACTTTTGACTATTTTACCCTTGAAAAAGTCAAAATCCGGCCATATTTTCGCCGAAAAATGGTCTGAGGGACCAATCTGAAACAAAAATTAAACTTTAAGGATGCTAAAGTCAAAAAATGAACTTGAGGGACTAAAGTGATTCTAAACGCAAACTTAAGGGACTAAATATGACGTTTACCCTTAATCTTTTTTATCATATAAGTTTAATTAATTGACCACATTGATTTTCTTTTCAGAAATAATATATTGTTGCTTTCTCAAAATCCTCTTTTTTTTTTTAATTGGAAAGTCAAACAAGCCACAAATTTGTTATACATAAATTGGATATGGGAGTTTTTTAAAATGAATCATCCCCTTTTGCTTCAAATAAGCCGTAATTTGTTTTTCCATTTCAATTTGCAATATTCCACTCTTACACAATAAATACACTTTTTAAATGATCGGCCCATTTTGTTTGAAATCAGCCATAATTCGTTTTTCCATTTAAATTGCAATATTCCACTCTTAGACAATAAATAGACATAAAATATTACATATGGATGCATGGAGAGTATGTAATCATTCTACATTTTTTGCACACACTTATCAAGCAGGTATGAAATTTTTGTTTTTGTTTGCGTTTTAATTTTTTTATTATCTTATTCTGTTTTATAATTTATCTATATATAATTTTTTATGCGTTAATTATAGATTTATAAAAAGAGAGATAGAGAGATTACGAGTATTCAAGCAGGTATGAATTTTTGTTTTGCTTGAATTTTAATACTTTTTATTACCTTAATTTTTTTTTAAGTCATGTATATGTGATTTTTCTGTGTCAATAGGATCTTCAATTTCACAAGAAACAAAAGGAATTACTCAAGCAGGTATGAATTCTTTTGTATTGGTTTAATTATTATGTTTTTTATTATCTTATTTTGTATTGTAATTCACGTTGATGTAATTTTCTATGTGTTAATTATAGATTTAAAAAATAAGAAGATTAAACCCGTATTATTTTGCTTTCCGCGTAAATTTATTATACGTAAATTGAAAATGCAAATAGCCGTAAATCCGCCGTAAATTTGCTACATAATTTCAAGTAATTAATCTTTTTTATCATATAATTTTAATTAATTGACCATATTGATTTTATTTTCAGAAATAATATATTGTTGCTTTCTCAAAATCTTTTTTTTTTTTTAATTGGAAAGTCAAATAAGTCACAAATTTGTTATACATAAATTGGATATGGGAATTTTTTAAAATGAATCAGCCCATTTTGCTTGAAATAAGCCGTAATTTGTTTTTCCATTTTAATTTGCAATATTCCACTCTTAGACAATAAATACACTTTTTAAATGATCAGCCCATTTTGCTTGAAATCAGCCATAATTCGTTTTTCCATTTAAATTGCAATATTCCACTCTTAGACAATAAATAGACATAAAATATTACATATGGATGCATGGAGAGTATGTAATCATGTATATATGTAATTTTTTATGTGTTAATTATTGATTTAAAAAATAAAAAGATTAAACCCGTATTATTTTGCTTTCCGCATAAATTTATTATACGTAAATTGAAGATGAAAATAGCGCCAAATCTGTTTTATGTAATCTTAATTAATTGGCCAAATTAATTACTTTTTTTTTTTGAATGGAAAAACTTTATATAAAAAAACTTCAAAGAGTCAGAACACATCAAGCACCACCAAACAACAAATTAGGAATATTTTATTTATTTTTAGCATTAAGTTTCAAATAACAATTTTAAAATATATAAGTTTTTATTTGAAACTAACAATAATAGAGGAAATTCTTAGGATAATAATATTAAATATTTTGTTCTCTTTGAGAGCTTAAGCTGTTTGATGAGTTGATTCTGAAATCAAATTTCATAATTTCATAAGAATATAAATTTATTTGTATCCGATGTTTATATTTACATATGTTATCTATTCTATTCTATATACATATATATTTGAAATCTACATATATATTTGAAGGAAGGCACTTGACAAATTCCTTCAATTTTGACTAAAATCATAATTTTCTATAATTTTGATTTTTTATTATAACTAATTTTAAGTATGAAAAGTTAATACCTAATCTTTTTTATCATATAACTTAATTAATTGGAAAGTCAAATCAGCCATAAATTTATTATACGTAAATTGAAAATGGAAATAGCCGCAAATCCATTTTATTTAATTGATCAATCGTAAATTTGCTATATAATTTTAAGTAACTAATCTTCTTTATCATATAATTTAATTAATTAACCACATTGATTCCTTTTTTATAAATAATATATCATTGCTTTCTCAAAATCTTTTTTTTTTTTAAATTGGAAATTCAAACAAGCCACAAATTTGTTATACATAAATTCAATATGGAATTGTTTTTAAATGAATCAACCTTTTTTGATTGAAATCAGCAGTTAGTTTTATTTTTCATTTGAATTTGCAATATTCCACTCTTAGAACAATAAATACAAATAAAATATTACATATGGATGTATGGAGTGAAGACATATACATTAGTCGTATGTAATCGTTCTACATTCTTTGCACACACTGATCAAACAGGTATAAAATTTTTGCTTTTGTTGCGTTTTACTATTTTTATTGTCTTATTCTGTTTTATAATTAATCTATATACAATTTTTTATGTTTTAATTATGGATTTATAGAAAAAGAGAGAGAGAGAGAGATTACGAGTACTCATATTAATTAAAAAAATAGATTTATAAAGAAATATTTTATATAATGCATTAATATTCATAAATTTTCGTTAGAAAAATATATATAAAGAGATATAGATAAATATAAGTTTTATTCATACATATAAATAAAAAAAAGTAGTATTAATCTTCATAAGAAAAGTTTCCAGAAATAACCTAAAATTTTCATTAATTGTTTAATTTTATTAGAATTTGTAATCATCGGATGGAATATAAATTATTTTAAAAGAAAAAGAGGTTTTATACTAATACCTAAGTAACAAAATTGCAATCAATATTACATCATCTTTTTATAAAATTGTTACCAAAAGAAAAAAATATGAATATTACAGAACTTCAAGTAACTAATTACTACTGAAGGAGTAGATATATAAAAAAAAATTATTAGTACATATAAATATAATAAAAATGAACCAAAAAAATTAGTTTTAACAAAATATAATTTCGAAGGAAGTCTTTAGACTAAATCCTTCAATTTTGACCAAAATTCTAATTTTCTAGAATTTTGATTTTTTTACTATTATAATAAATATTCCAATTTTAATTAATATATATAGTTAAAAACTAACTTTTTTAACCGTTTAATTTTAATAGATTGAAAAGTGAAATCAGCCACAAATTTGTTATACGCAATTTTTTTTTTACAGAAAAATAAAATTATATATTAAGAATCAAACACAATACAAAACTAAGTCCATATGAAATACATAAGACACAAACCAACAGATGAGCACTACATTTGCTCCAAATTCATTCGCTGCTGCAAATTAGCTATTTGGAAATCTTTGAGCTACGTCTTAACGAATAAAACTGTCGTCGTGGGTGAATAGCCGCAAATCCATTATATGTAATTGGAACTGAAATCAACTGCAAATCTTTATATGTTATTTAGAAATTGAAATTAGATGAAAATTTGTTATTTTCCTATAAATTTGCAATTTTTCACTATTGGACCAATAAGTACACATAAAATTTGCTATAAAAAAACTTAGTTTTAACAAATATAATTTTTAAGGAAGTCTTTTCACGAAATCATTCAATTTTGACCAAAATTCTAATTTTCTAGAATTTTTATTTTTATAATAAATATTCTTATTTAAAATTTGGAAAGTTAATAACAAATTTTTTTTACCATATAATTTTAATTCATTGGAAAGTGAAATAGATGCAAATTTGTTTTATGTAATTGGAATTAGAATCAGTTGGAAATTCGTTAGAATCAGCTGCAAATTCGTTAATTAGAATAAGCTACAAATTCGTTATATGTTATTTACAAATTGTAATCAGTTGCAAATTTGCCATTTTTCTTTAAATTTGCAATCTTCCACTTATAGACCATTAAGTACACATAAAATATGCTATAAAAGATTAATTGTATGCTATCATTACTTTTATAGAATTGTTACCAAAAGAAAAAAATATATATATTACAGAACTTCAAGTAACTAATTATTACTGAAGGAGTACATATATAAAAAAAAAATTATTATTAGATATAAATATAATAAAAACGAACCAAAAAAATTAGTTTTAACAAAATATAAGATTATAAAATATCAAATATAAAGAGTTAAGTTTTGCTCTAAACGATATGATCTATTATCCTTTAATTTTGACCAAAATTCTAATTTTCTATAATTTTGATTTTTTACTATTATAATAAATATTTTGATTTTAATTAATATATATAGTTAAACACTGACTTTTTTAACCGTATAATTTTAATAGATTGAAAAGTGAAATCAGCCACAAATTTCTTATACGCAAATTCTTTTTACAGAAAAATAAAATTATCTATTAAGAATCATACACAATACACAACTAAGTCCATATGAAATACATAAGACACAAACCAACAAATGAAAACTACATTTAAGGACCAAGCGCACAAAATTAAAAAGATATATGACGGAAAATACATTTAAGGCTTTCAAAGTTTTCAAAAATTTACATTCCTCATTTTTTGGTGAGAAGGTTGAGAACTAAATTGTTAAAAGCTCATCATTGCATTTTTATTATATATATTAACGATGATGATGTAATAATTTTTTTTTATAGGTGCAAAAATGAATGAAATTCAAGTTGGTTACAAGCTTGCTAGGCTGAAAAGAAAGAGAGAGTTATATACAAAGCGTCCTAGGGGAGTTAATAACAATTCGGTTGTAGAAATTTTGGCACGTATTGATATGGAATATCAACAGTTATCTGAATTGCACAATAGACAATCCATCGTTAATGAAGAACCCAATATTTATGTGCCAATCACGAGGTAGACGTAGGCGAGGGTCTTCGACATGTTCTGCTAGAGGACGTTCCAATCAGGGATCATCTTCCCGTACAAGAAATAATGGACGTGATGGACGAACCAATGAGAATCCATTGCACCATCCTCAGGTGGTCCAAGATGGTATGCCCTTAGAGAACATATATTGCATTATATTTGTATCTCCTTAATTTTTAGTGGCTTTGTTTTTTTTTTTAACCTTCTCTTTATTTTTTCTTATAGATATATAATCCTTTTTAAAATCAGAATGTGTGTGTATATATATTGTATTTGATATAGGACAAGAGCTCATGGGTCATATTGGTGGCAACCAACCGACATTGGCAGTACTTTCTCCTACATTGATCATGAATGGTAAATTATCTCATTCTAATATGATAATAAATTTGTATGTATTTGTATATATCTTTATTTCAGTTTAATTTACTGTACTATTGAAATTTATAGAAGTTTATTATATTTCAAATGAAAAAAATATACTCTTCTATTGGTGGACATGTTTTATGGTCACACTCCAAGATATGTACTTTATTCATTTTCTAACAAGATATTATGTTATATATCTTTTATTGAAAAAATTAAATTAATCAATATAAACGTTTAATCTAAATACTATAACTTGCAGGTGATAATACTATTGTTGGCGCTCCATCAATCTCGATAGATTTACCCCATGCTCATATCGAAAGTAGTAAGTAACTAAAATTAATATTTTTGCTAAATACTTCTCAGTTTCGTACTTACAATGACAACAAGCAATCTATTCATTTTTTACAACTTATGCACATTTTGAAAAATAATATTAATTGATATAATTTGTAGGTGATAATGGTGGCAATCAACCAACCTTGACAAATCTACCCCCTGCTCACATTGTCAATAGTTAGTCTTCTTTTTAATATTTGTTATATATTCTCATTCAAATATGTATAATTAATGTATATGGATTTGATGAATATAATTACTAATATAACATAAAAATATAATAATACATTCTTTGAACGTGCTAACACGCAGGGGAAGAGTCTATTAACAATGATAGAGATCGGCTTGCAACTCCAACAATACTCTTCTCAATTCCTATTGTGCAGGGTATAAATAAATAGCTTTTACCGTATTTTCATCGATAATAATCTATACATTTGTTCATATTTGTTTTATTTATTGGTTATATAGAGTATAATTTGGGGGCGTTTAGAAATATCGTACAAGAATCACAATGACACAGGAAGAGACTCACATACTGTTGTACATGGTAAGTTCTGTAAAAAAAAATAAACATTCAAAATCTTCATAATTAAAAAATATTATTTTTATATTATCATTATAAGAATATCTTATCAAGTTTAAATGGTTACAAAAAACAATTGTAGGGAGATTTCATATTACCCCGATAAACTACAATCCTCAAGCTGGACCAGTTCGATCAATCCATGAGCATGGAACTACAAGTGGAATTCATGACGTGTATATGGGCCAAATAACAGATTCAACCATTTTACAAGGTATATGAACTTCTGTTGCATATAATTTATTTTATTCAATCTCTACTGCTTAATATACAATAGCGAAAGACTTGACATATGTACTCACTGTAACATATGCAGAAGAACATAGGCAATATACTATTGATTCAGATGATGAAGAATTAGTACCAAGCAGCATTCCTATCGAAAATAACAATGCACGTGATGATAATCTGACTTCTTCACATGCTATCTTGGTGCAAGGTAATAATAATTTATTTTTTTTTTTATCTTACTCTTTTATTATGTCGTATGTTACATGATTATTGCATGTTAATTATTTAGATATTATCTGTAATATTGACACACTTAATAAATATCATGATTTGATAATTAATTGTTTATTATTTCTTTTTTCTTTTGGTTTAAATACAAACTAATATGTAATCATATATTTTAAATATAATTATATAAAGCATATAAATTATTTCCTTAGTTAAATTATGTGACACCCCTTCCGTAATCACATTCCATCTCATAATTAATTCACATTTAACCCAATTTAGATAAATTTTCTTATAATTTCATTCTATATATGCCTCAATCGATTAAAAACCTCAACATAATTTTTTACACAACATAATTTACCATTTCATATGGAAAGGAAAATCGTGGAGTTTCTAGCTATTACAAAACTTAAGGTACCACTCCAGTCAATGTTTTATATTATCGTAATTATGTAGCTAACGCTCTCGACTAGTGATGACACTTCAGTGCTGACCCACCTAACAAGGCTGACAACTGGCTACAAGCTAGCTAGACGAGTCACTGCAATCTATCTGCTGAAAAAGTACATGGCAAAGAGTGAGTTGCCAACTTAGTAAGTATAGCTAATTAGCTATATATACACAGACATGTGAGCACATACAAGAAGACCAATTTTATGTGATAACACCAATCAACCAATCATGCTCATTATGCAATTTCCACGATATCTCCAAGTAATCAGTATGAACAATCATGTGAAAACCAATGCCAAAATCACTATCAACACGTTATGCAGTAATCACAATATCGCGAGGTAATCAGTAACAACCATCACTCGGGAATCAATATCAGAATCATCATCATCCACATCATAATACAAACTCAGTTATGATTTATTATCTTAGGGCCCTGCTTAACCTAGCTGGAGTATATCAATAGTTTGCCGGCGATCATCATCTCCATCACATCATCATCATTTTTTCTTTTTCTTCCGATATCACACAGCACACAGCTCGTATGATATCTCATCATCCACCATATCACACAGCACACAACTCGTATGATATTACATCCTCCATCATATCACACAGCACACAGCTCGTATGATATTACATCATCCATCATATCACACAGCACACAGCTCGTATGATATGACCTCATCTCCCGTCAATTGATGACAGCACACAGCTCGTCACCAATCCCATCATTATAAACCATTGAATATGCCCCAGGTTAGGTAAGCCATCTCTTCATCTCAATTCATCATCTATCAATTAACAAATTCACAACTCAACTCCAATCAATAATCGAATAGAAGCATGTCACAATCATTCACGACCACACCACCATTCATCATCATTCATCAACATAGTCGAAGTATATCTCAAGTACTTACCATGTACGTCACATCACAACATAGACATAACATTTCACAAGACAACCACATAATCCAGTTCAACATATAACGGTTTACGAACAAGATTACATAACCATGCATATTTATATATATACATCCAATTAACTATACTTACCTCAATTCCACAATGATATACTTAGTAAAATAATGTGTTCACTCTTGTATTCTGTTCTCGTGTCCTATAAGTATAGTTATGTAATCCATTTTCAGATCCTTAATCCATTTTCTACTACATAAAATAGACTCCTCACTAATATGTTAATATCTGCATTAACAATATTCGAACACTCCTCACTAATATGTTAATATCTTATTCTACATAATTCAGATCCTTAATCCATTTTCTACTACATAAAATAGACTAAATTATATTTCCACCAGTATATATCTTGCTATATATATAAATCAGTGATTAATTTTTAAGAATTTCCTTTGCCGCCCCTTAACCCGTGAATCCTGCCCGCCTGAACACTGATCACTAACTAAATCATAACATTAATTATAATAATCCAAATTAAAAACTGTTTTAGTAGGATAAAATAGACATCCTAGGCTTTCTAACGGTATAAAATATGTATATTAAATCATAGGAATAATTTGTTAATAATATCTACTATTCCTGTTTATTGTTTTTCTTTGACAGAATCTGTATACCAATTTATTAATTCTCCCCAGACCAAATTAAAACTTGTAAATTCAATATTTTTACACCATATACTCTCCTACGTCCCTAGATTCATATAAAACAAGAATCATACAAATTGGATCAATATATAATGAGTTATTCAGGTTTTATCACAACCTGTCCTTTACAGTCGCAGATCCATAGAGCTCTACTTCAAAATTCTCCCAAAATTCGTATACCTCATCAAAATTTATGATATTTACAGAATATTATATATTATGTCTCTAGTTTTATTTTAAGAAAGAATCATACAAATTTGAACCATTATAACTCAAGTTACAGGAGTTTTACTACACCCAGCCTGGATTACCGCAGAAACAGGGCAACAGACTATATCCTCCGATTTAGCCAATAAAAAGAACGATTTAGCTTCAAAACTAGAAAGTTATAGAGGACATCCTAAGGTTTTCATAGACACCAAAATCACAAATTTTTGACCGATAAAACGCGATATTTCCTTGAAAAACCGAGACTGTTTGGACAGAGTTTTCCCTGTTATCAAGTATCTAGCTTAACTCATCCATTTCTTTCATGTTCTACATATATCTAAGCTAAAACTCGAAATTAAAGAGATTTCTTATCAATATCTGTGTAGGAGACCCTAAGCTTGAGCTCTTGAAGATGAAAGAAGAGAAGAAGACAATAGAATGGAACAAATGAATTCATGTATGTATATAGATCTTCACTCCCCCTCTTCCACCGCCTAGCTTCTCTCTCTCTCTATCTCATTTTGTCTTATGCTATATTCTACACTTTTCTAACTATTTTATATAATTTGTAATCATCTACATATGTATATATGTCTAGGTATGTAGGTTAGTATATATATAAATATTATCTTAAGTACATATGTTGATAACATTATTTGTTTTGTCTTGTAGTATAGTAATATATATCCATACATATACATATATGCATATTATAATGCTATCATTATATATGGTATTAAGACTTTATTTATTTATTTATTTATTTATTATTATTATTATTATTATTATTATTATTATTATTATTATTATTATTATTATTGCATCAATTTCAAGTATCCTCAAGAATATGTCCTATCACATAATTTCTAATTAAGCACCAAATATCATATAAATCATCACATTATATACCCATTTTATTATGCTATTAAATGATAATCAAGTATTAACGTTGAGGATGTTACAAATTAACCTTTTCAAAGATAGGAATATTATTGCGGTATAAAAATAATGTTTAGCTAGTATGATAGAATAACAGAACACACATGAATTCATAATATTTCGACGTAACAATATGTCGACCCAATTCTTTGGCTTCTTATATTTGCACTAATAAAAGGAAAATATATAATTGATAAAAGACATCTATTTACCTTATTGGAGATACAATACAACAAGAATATTTTTCCTATATATTCAATTTACTTATAGTAGTGCACCAATGATTATAAATAGTTTAGTCTATCGTCAACCTATATGTAGTCCCATAACTCCTAAACTAGATAGTTTGGAAGAATGAAAAATAATATTTTAAAAAAAAGCCTTTTATAGAAGTTCTAACTTCTACAAATTTTAACATAAACAATCTATATATACTTGAAAGTGATTTTAATATATCTCTAATTAAGATATAATAAAATATATTTTATCATCCTATATATTATTAATATATGATAGTGAAAAATAACAGATCAACCAATAATACCACGAGCTGCAACTGGTCGGGTATCTACAAGATCAACATTTGGTGAGAGAAAAGTCGTTTGTCGATTTTGTGGTGCCATTATGTGGTTAGAAGAGAAACTTAAACATAGCTCAAATATTAATCCTAAGTTTGGGCTATGTTGTCAAAGTGGAAAAGTAGTTTTACCGTTGTTGCCACATTCTCCTGAGTATCTTGAAGGATCGTTTGTTTAAAGACAATATAAGATCCTTCAATTCTATGTTTTGTTTCACATCAATGGGTGGAAAGGTTGATACCTCTATTCAAGATGGTAGAGGACCACCATGCTTTAAGATATCTGGTGAAAATTATCATCGGATTGGATCCTTACTTCCGCCACCTGGACGTATGAACAGTTTTGTTCAGTTGTATATTTGCGACGCAGAAAATGAAGTTCGCAACCGGTTGAGAATCTTACAAGATGGTAACTCGGTAAACCTCACTGCTATTGCTGAGGGTTTGAAAGTTATGTTGGATAACATGAATCCTTATGTTCAAGTATTTCGTAATGCAAGAGATGCAATGCAACACGATAGTGGTTTGAATTTGTATGTACACATCTTGCATTCAAGGAGCAACAGGCAATACATTCAACCAACCACTAATGACATTGCTGTGTTAATTGTTGGAGATGATACTAATGTTGTTGGATGTCGTGACATTATTGTTTGCAAAAATGATGGATACTTGAAACGAATTAGTGAGACGCATCCGTCGTATACACCACTTCAATATCCATTACTCTTTCCATATGGAACCGATGGGTGGAGAATTGGTATACCTTACAACACAATCTCAGAGCAATGAAGAAATGGAAATGTCTCTATGAGAGAGTTTTGGGCTTTTCGATTCCAACATAGAGAATCAGAAGGGACGACACTTTTACAAGGGGGGCGTTTGTTTAACCAACTAGTTGTTGTTTGCTATGCAGCAATTGAATAACAAAGGTTAAATTACGTAAAAACACATCAAGCTGAAATGCGTGGAGATTTGTATCAAGGTCTAGAAGATGTTGTCGTCACAGGGGACATAGATGCTGGTGTAATTGGAAGAAGGATTGTATTGCCATCATCATTTACAGGAGGTCCGCGTGATATGATGCAACATTATCAAGATTCTACAGCCATATGTAGAGCAATTGGACCTCCTGACTTTTTTATTACATTTACATGTAATCCTAATTGGCCGGAAATTTCTCGAGAACTGCTAAAGCTACCTGATCAGCGTGCAGAAGATAGACCAGACATTGTAGCAAGAATATTCAGAATCAAACTTAAGCAGTTGATGGAACACTTCAAGGAAAAAAAGTTTTTTGGAAATGTATTAGCAGGTATATATCATATATATATGTCATCTTTTTATTTGATATATTAACTTATTAAATGTATTGATATTTTAAAAATTTCAATGCAAACAGATATTCTTGTGGTAGAATTTCAGAAACGAGGACTACCTCATTCACACATAACTTTGACTTTATCTGACCAAGATAAGCCTATCACTCCTGAAGATATTGATGAGTTTATATGTGTTGAAATTCCTGACAAGGATGTTGACCCTTTAGCATATGAAAATGTTGTCAGATATATGATTCATGGACCATGTGGGCCATATAATCCAAATGCCTCATGCATGGTAGATGGAAAGTGTTCTAAACACTATTTAAAAATATTTTGTGATCATACTACCATTGATGGAGATGGATTTGTGGCATATAGGCGTCGATGTGATCTCAGAAATACTGTGATGATTAATGGGGTGGAAATAGACAACAGATCGATTGTTCCATATAATCGCGATCTCCTTGTGTTGTTTGATGCTCACATAAATGTTGAGAAATGTGCATCTCCAAAATTGATGAAGTACATGTACAAATACATGTGTAAGGGAACTGATCGTGCTATAATTGTCATTGAAAATAATATTGAAAGCCGTCAGAATAATGAGCAGAGGTACAGACAAGTTGATGAAATTAAACAATATTTGGATTGTCGTTATGTATCAGCTATTGAATCGTGTTGGAGAATATATAAATTTGAGCTACAAAGACATAGTCTAGCTGTTGAACGCTTACAATACCATTTGCCAAATCAGCAGTTTGTGGTATTCCGTGAAGAAGATCATTTGTATAACATTGTCAATCGTGAACGTATTCATGATACAATGTTAACCAAATGGTTTGAAGCAAACAAAAAGTATATTGAAGCAAGATCATTACTTTATGTAGAATTTCCTACTGCTTGGGTTTGGAAGCGGACTACAAAGGATTGGGTCATGAGAAAACATGGTAAATGTATTGGCAGGTTGCCTTATGCACATCCAGGTTCTGGAGAAAAATACTACTTGCGCATGCTACTCTATAAAGTTCGTGGAGCTCAATGTTTTGAGGATTTAAGAACTTTTAATGGGATTATATATCCTACATTTAAGCAAGCATATGCAGCTCGTGGTTTGTTAGATGAGGATAATGAATGGCATGAAGCACTATCTGAAGCATCAATTTGGGCATCATCGGTTAAACTTCGAAACATGTTTTCTACCATGCTTATGTTTTCAGAGATAACAGATCCTGTTAATTTATGGGAACGACATTGGAGGGCTATGGTGGATGATTTGCAACACAGAGTCAGACGAGATTTAACAGATACCAACATACATTTAACTGACTCGGACTTGAAGGATTGGGCACTTCAAGAAATTGAATGTGTACTTAACAGAAATGGAAAGTCACTTGCTGACTTTCCTCCTATACCCCTACCATCTTCCAGATCTTTTGGCCACATAACAAATAGACTTATACGAGAAGAGCTTCAAAATGATAGCATTGTGTAAGAACAATCATTTCAATCATACTTCAATGGTTTGAATGATGATCAGTTGAGAGTTTAGAACACTATCATTGAAGCATACGATAGCGGATGTGGTGGCCTTTTTTTTTTGTAAATGGTAGTGGGGGAACTGGGAAGACTTATTTGTGGAAGACAATAAATCTCAAAATTCAGGTCTTAGAAAAAAATTGTCTTATCAGTTGCATCATCTGGGATTGCAATATTGTTGTTACCAGGAGGAAGGACAGCGCATTCGCGTTTCAAAATTCCATTTGATTTGGACGAATCATCATGTTGTCCTATCAACATAAACTCCGATTTAGCTTAATTAATTCAAGAGGCTTCATTGGTAATTTGGGATGAGGTGCCAATGATGCATCGACATGGTTTTGAGGCGGTGAATAAGACTCTAAAGGATTTATTAAAGGGAACAGAGCATTTTTCTCCTAATAAGCCTTTTTATGGAAAATTGTGCATATTAGGTGGAGATTTTAAACAGATTTTGCCTGTTGTAACTAAAGGTCGGCGTGAGTTTATTGTTGCAGCCTCATTACACAAGTCAGAACTTTGGAATCAATGTAAAGTGATGCATCTAAAGATAAACATGCGGCTTCTGCCACAGGAAGATTCCACACACTCACATGATCAATTATGAAGTTTTGCTGAATGGATTAATTTGATTGGACAAGGAAAAGCAAGATGTTTATCCTTTAGTGATGGTGGAGAATCTGACTGGACTGAAATCCCCGACGAGTTTTTAATAGAAAATTGTGCTAATTCCATGATGCAGCTGATAAATGACACCTATTCGAGGTTGAATGATAAGTACAACAATTGTACTTATCTGAAAGAAAGAGCTATTTTAGCCCCAAAAAATAGTAATGTTGATGAAATCAATTCCATAATGTTATCTATGCTACCTGGTGAAATTCATCAATTTTGTAGTGCGGACACTTTGTGTCCTGCGGAAACAAGTGATCATGAGCAAAATATGAAGCCGCCAGAATTGTTGAACTCTATAAAGGTTTTTGGAATTCCTAATCATTGCTTGGAGCTAAAGAAAGGGGCGTCTGTTATGCTTATGAGGAATCTTAACCAGTCTTTGGGTTTGTGCAATGGAACCCGACTCATTATCTCGAAAATGGGTGAAAAGGTGCTTGAGGCACGTGTCATCACCGGATCTCATATGGGTGAAGAAGTCCTGATTCCACGAATTGTTCTTACCACTACCTAGTCTCAAACATTTGTTCCAATGAAGAGAAGACAATTTCCTTTAAAGTTGGCATTTGCAATGATTATTAATAAAAGTCAAGGACAAACACTAGATAGAGTAGGATTGTATTTGCCAGAGCCAGTATTCACACATGGTCAGTTATATGTTGCATTGTCACATGTAACAAATCCATTAGGTTTAAAGATGCTCATTTGTAATAAACTTGGAATACCTCAAAATTGCACAAAAAATATCGTGTATCATGAGGTACTTGCTGCAATTCATGAATAAAATTATTTTTATTTTATATTTGTCTTTGCAATTATCTTTTTAGCATAACTATATATCTTATCATAAGATTCATTTTAATATTGGTCTATACAAAATTTATACATAGTTCACATTTTTTTATTTATGTTTTTTTTTTTGCTAAATTGCAATGTATTCGTGTGTTTCAAAAGATTATATACATTAAAAGGTTAAAATAAATATTATTGATAAAATACAGGAGATGCAGATGTAATATATACACCTTTGGAGTTATTGAGCCCACATGGTGGCAGATTTAACATCAAGGTTCGCTTGATCAGACTGGTAGATGTACACACACGAGCATAAGATAAGAACATTGAAGATGGTATTTGTTAATTGTAAAGTAAGGATATATCTGATTGTATTCTCTTTGTAAATTTATGTTTTACTTTTATAAATTTAGAAAGTTTTGACAAAATTGCATCTCTTTTTGTCAAATTTGGCAGGGTTTCTTCATGCAAGGTGTGGTTTATGGTTGCAATGTTGCTTATATCATTTCATGCCTTGCTGAAGGAAACATATACAATATCAAGGTGTACAAGTGATAGTCGCTGATAAAAAATATAGAATACTACCCCACCACTATCAGTTGTTATTAGGCTATGGTGTGAAGATTGAAGATATTACAGATAGTCAGGATGAGTTTTTACACCATTTTTTTCATATTGTCAGATTGAAAGACATAGAAAGCCATGTGGATTTGGATTACCAACTTATTGGTAAGTAAATTTATATTTTACTTAATTGTATATACATGCTTCTTATATATATATACATATATAAAGTAATTTATACTTTTCTGCAGATATTTTTGGATTGGTTGTTTGTGTTGCGCATTGCCGACAAGCTCCAAATGGTTCATTTATTCGTGAAATCTTGATCCTCGATACCACGTAAGTATTTTCTACTTTGTTTTTTCAATTGTTATTAAAATATGATAAATATGATTGGAACTAATTATTTATTTTTACATATACCAGTATGATAGTTGTTCGTATGGTTTTGTGTGGTACTTTTGCCATTGATGAAGGGAAAAAATTGTCGAAGATGCTTAATCACAATAATATTTTGTTGGCATGTGGCATTGTGGTTAAAATTTTTTAAGGTAAATATATTTATTTAAAACCAAATAAAAAATATAATTATTTTTTTTCTAATGTTAGTTTTATTATTTGCAGGTCCATCTATATATACACATAAGTTTAGCAAATTGTATATCAACTACAAAACAAAGTTTACAGATCGTCTGAGGACTTGGTAAGGGAAACTACACGTTAAAATGTTACTATGTTGGAACTTCTTATCATTTTTTACAATTTGCACTTCAAATTTTGAAGGTTTAATGAAGATCGTGGCCCACAAAAATTGGTTTCTTTAATTCGATCGAGTAGATTTACAATCTCCAGGTTATTAAAAATCTCAAGTGCTAAAAGGATTTGGATATGTGATTATGGACCTCAGGATGGTGTAAGAATTTTAATTTTGTCATTACTTAATAAATATTAGAAAATATTATAGTTTAATATAATTATGAAATTTAAATGCACAGGTAGAATTTTTTCGCATCATGGGTCGTGTTGAGAAAATTGATGTTGATAATATATGGTACGCAACATGCAATCAATGTGAAGATAGATGCAAACCTTATCGTGGGCAGTTAATTTGTGTTAGATGCAATGACGTTGTTGATGCAACTATCAGGTACTATTTTTCATATTATTTAGTTATATCATTTTATTATTTATTTGATGTTAAATAAATTATTTTATAATTACAGGTTTCGAGTTCATCTTAGAGTGAAAGATAGCAGCGGTAGTTTCGATTTGAAATTGTTTAACAAGCAAGCCGAATATATATTTCGGAATCAAGCTGCTTATTTTAAATTTTTGGAAGAAAAGGTAAATAACAATCCTATTTTGAGACTCATACAATATTTCATATATACAAATAGTTTTGCCATGACATATTATGCTACTAGGAAAATGGTAGAAAGATGATGCAAGACCACATCAACTCATTTATAAGCCGCGCCTATACATTTATTTTGCCTGTACCACCAATTTCTCCAAGGCTAAATGCTCGCTGTCCGGTGAATTTTATTTTACCAGTTGATTGGTGTGAAGAGTGTTATCATCTTCCCAAAAGATTGAATGTTCTGC
Source organism: Sesamum alatum (assembly GCA_034509735.1). Classification (NCBI taxonomy): domain Eukaryota; kingdom Viridiplantae; phylum Streptophyta; class Magnoliopsida; order Lamiales; family Pedaliaceae; genus Sesamum; species Sesamum alatum. Next base: position 33,885,108 of record JACGWO010000008.1, read on the forward strand.
ATAAATAAATCGTAAGTATTTATGATTATGTTTCATTTAATGAAAAGTGCAAAGTTTATTTATAAAATAAAATTTAATTTTTTCAAGTTTATATTTGTCATTTATTTTCTAAATTCACCATAATAAAATAATGAAAAGTGCAAAGTTTATTTATAAAATAAAATTTTGATGATATATTTCATAAACCGTCTTATTCACTCTTTTTGTTTGTTTGTTTATTTTTTGATATTTGCAGGTTTGAATTTCAAGAAGTTGATTTCATGGTCAATAGTCAGTTTATAATTGGGTTGCTTTTTTATTTTTATGTAACATATTTTAAACATAATTATATTAATTTACTATTGTACTTATGCTTGATTATTTAATAATATTTTATTTAATTATTTTATGTAAATATATTTTGCTTTAGATTTTATTAATATTAATGCTTTTGAATTAAATTAATCCGTGCATAGCACGGGTAGCACACTAGTATATAGATATTTGAAGGCGGTGTTTTGATCAAATCCTTCAATTTTGACCAAAATTCCAATTATTTAAAATTTTGAATTTTTTTTATTATAATAAATATTCCTAAAGATCATGGGTTCGAACCCTGCGAAATTATTTTATTATAATAAATATTCCTAAAGGTTATGAGTTGGAACCGGTGCGAATTCCTTTTATTCTAATAGATATTCTTAGAAGTTAAGGGTTCGAACCCCTGTGAATTCTTTTTATTATAATAAATATTCCTAGATGTCATGGGTTCAAACCCCTGCGAATTTTCTTTGTTATGATAAATATTCTTAGAGGTTATGGATTCGAACCCTTGCGGATTGTTTTTATTATATAATAAGTATTCCTAGAAGTTATGAATTCGAACCCTTGCGAATTCTTTTATTATAATAAATATTCATAGAGGTGATGGGTTCGAACCCCTGCGAATTGTTTTTATTATAATAAATATTTCTAAAGGTTATGAGTTCGAATCGCTGCAAATTTTTTTTGTTATAATAAACTAAAAAATGTGGCATGTTGTACTTGTGCGCATAATTTTTAATAAAACTTTTATTTTATTGAATCTCACAATTTATTTCAGAATCTTAAAATTTATCATTGCTTTACGACTTCACATATAAAAATTATTTGATCGATATCCCTGCGTATATATTTCTTATGATTGTAAATATTCTATAATTTTTGTAACACAAAATGTCTTAATGCACTATAATTAGAAAAGAAAAAAATAATCTTATTTAAAAATATTCTTCATTTGACATTTAATTAATTTGAAAAATCTTATAAAATATAATATTAACTTGAATTAAATTAAACCTGTGTCACACGCTAGTATTATAAATGAGCAAATGATCCCCTATTAAAAAAGAAATAGCAATTTACATTCTTATGGTTTTTAAAATGAAGCAGTTTACCTCTATCTAGACACGGAGGTAAATTGCTTTGTTAGGGAGGTAAATTGCTCAGGTAAATTGCTTCATTTGTGGGGAAATAACATTTTTTGTCCTATAAGTTAGGTCCATTTCACTTTTGGTCTCATTCGTTACGGGAATAACTCTTTTAGTCCCGTAATTTACAAAACTTCACACTTTTTATCCCCAACCACTTTTTCATTTGTAATTTAACGGGCCACATGCCCAACACTTGACCATTAAGTACTTTTGGATGGAGGAAAATTGGCTCGTTTTGCAGCTTGACAACACTTTTGGGGGGTGGGGAGAGGGGGGAGGGGGATCAACTACCCTTAAAAGTGTTATAAAGCTGGAAAACGGGTGAATTTTCTATTCAGTCAAAAATACTTAACGACCACGTGGTGGGCACGTGGTCTATGGCGTTAAAAAATAATGGAAAAATGGATGAGGACCAAAAGTGCGAACCTTTGTAAGTTACGAGGCCAAAATTAATGGGTTTAACTTATGGGACCAAAAACATTATGTACCCTTTCATTTATTTTGGAGGTAGATTACTTCATTTTAAAAAATATAGGATGATAAATTGCTTCATTTTAAAAAACACAACGAGATAATTTGCTATTTTTTTATTAAAAAATAATTTACTCATTTGCGATGTCAAGAAATTGCTTGTATTT